>CM060922.1:461676955-462301955 GCA_030737875.1 Allium sativum
CCATAGCATCTGGAAAGAGAATCCAAGCAAAACTTCGACAAATCTTCAAGCTAGGAAAGAGTGACAATCCATCTTAACCTGAGCTATACTATTCCCTTCTTTACTAACGGGGGGGGGGGGGGGACGGAAGAAAAGAAGACGAAAGAAAAAACAGAGTCAGACATAAAGCCTGAGTAAGTTCAGTAACTTTTAGCATGTGAACATGGGAAAAACAAAACGACATGAATTAACTGAATACAAGATAACACCATGATGATAGGGTTGGCAAGATTAGACAAGATTATCACAAGATATGCTAAGATAAGATAACTGGATATGCTCTAATACTTTCGCCGCTTCGCTATTTCCTTGTTATACTGATTTCTATATCTCTGCACCACCTAACTAGTGTCCCAACTAGTAACGATAACGTGATCCCAATCCCTGTAGTTTCCGTTACCTTCAAGCATACATTTATTATTTATTACCTAGATCTAATCTAGGGTTTTCTATCAAGTGCTTTCTAGATTCAACTAGAGTTTTACGCCATCTGCTGAACGCTTCTCGGATTCAGGGTTTATGCCACCTAGTCCAACTAGGGATTACGCTATCTATCGAACGATGCCCCCAAGTCTAGGACACACTACCTAGAGTGGTATATGTTCCTATACTTCCCCACGCATGTATCGCGAATCGTTATCGCTTGTCTAGATGCACATGTCCTGTAATGTGCGGCCCGAGTCCTGTGGCAGGGCAAATCAAGAAATACAGTACTCGGTCGGGAGCTTTCAGATATCTGCTGATGCAGATGCTAAGGTCTGTTTTTGTTCCAGTGGCTATGGTCCCACCTGACCCCTCCCTCAACTAATGAAAGGCACACCTTGAAAAATGAGAACTATACGCAGGCCCTCGGTGCCCCACTATCCTATGGCCATCCTCACCTATAACTAGATAGCAAGTATATGGTATTTTGGAGTTCTCCGCCTTTCCGCTTCACGTATCTCGATTGACTCAAGATGGAGGGTAGACGACGAGTTGCTATCACATGGCTACCGTTTTCTCGCCGAATCACGCTGGTCCATCCTGGTCTTTAGGTTGCCATGTATTGCAACCAAGGCCTACCCCTGGTTCTTCTACGCAGACCTTAACCTCTGTGAGCCCAGGAGGATCATCTGCAGCCTCACAGAGGGATACCAAGAGTACCCTCACGTCCCCTCGAAGCCTCGGGCTTCGTAACCCAATTCGTTGGAGCCATCTTTTTAATCAGACGGACGTTCGCTCCTTCACGTGTCATACTAAGAATTACTACTTAGTTCTGCTAACTAAGGTTTACCACTTAGTTTCCCGAATCGTTGTTTTCTTAACTAAGGTTTACTACTTAGCTCCTTTTAACTAAGGTTTACTACTTAGTTCTCTTTCCCGTCAACTTGGATTGGTTAAGTGTCATTAGTCAATTCAAGCTAACTTAACCCTCTTCATTTATCCTATTAAACTGGTTAAGTGTCATCAGTAATTCATGTTGACTTAACCCTACCACAAACCAAGTTATATTGGTTAAGTATTTCTTATTACTTAACCCTACCCATTTACCCTGTATTGGTTAAGTGTTCCTTTTTAACTTAACCTTGTCCGTCTGTTTTAACTACCATGTTAAACTGGTTAAGTATCATCCCTTCATGTTTTAGACTTAACCCTATTCCTTTATCACAATCTGATGGTTAAGTGTTCAAGTTTACTTAACCCTACGGTCTAGCCCAGCTAACATATCAAATTGGCTAAGTGTATTAGATTTTACTTAACCCCAACCTCTAGTCTAGTCAACATGTTAATTTGGCTAAGTGTATTGACTTTACTTAACCCCACCTTCTAGTCTAGTTAACATGTTAATTTGGCTAAGTGTTTTCTTAGTTACTTAATCTCTACAAATCTTGTCTTGTTACCATGAGTTTGGTTAAGTGTCCCTATGGACTTAGCCCTCCATTCTAGCTTAACTGTGCTAAGTTGGTTAAGTGTTCCTATGGACTTAACCCTCCCATTCTAGCTTAACTGCGTTAAGTGTCTGTATGAACCTAACCCCACCCACCGGTCTGGTTATCATGTTGAATCGGTTAAGTGTCTTAGTTAACTTAACCCTACCATTCTTGTTCTAGATTTAACTAGATAAATTAAAGCCACGACCACTCACATTAGATAGATATTGTTGCGAATACTGGATAGGCCGGTTGGTTCCAGGCAGGTTTACATCGCAACTTACTCTAACCTTGGGTTAGGCATATTCATTTTTTCTAAGTTCAAAAGAGTTTTGATTAATTTTCAAATCAGGTTTTGAAAGTAACCGTCCCGTCCGTCGGATCAGTTAGGGATAGCCAGGGAGAGCAGGAAACTTGTATTTTCCAAACCCAAGCCTAGACACTATCCTCTCTGTCACCCTAGAACTTTCTGGTGTTTCATTAAAAGAGATGTCGTTAATAAACCTTTAATTTGTCTAAATTCACATTTTACCTATTTAGGACAAATTCTATAAGTAAATTATTCCTAATTTACTTATCTCCTAATTACTCTTTTTAATGTAAATTGTCAACAATCATTCTTATGGCCCATTTCCCCCTCTAAATCATATTTATGCCCTTTTGGTATGTAAACTATACCAAATTAAGTGTCACTAACCATGATTTTGCTAAACATGACAGTTACTCCCTATTATGGCCAATTTCAAATTTATGCCAATATACTTCTTATGCCAAATTAGCTAATCCAATTCTGATTTAACATTCTAATTACAGTTCATGCCAAACTAGACTTATTATTCTAGTTCACAATTCATGTAAATGCTAGATTTACAAGTCAAAACTAGATTCAAATTACACATCCTATAATTCATGTCAAATTTATCCAATTTGCATTTCTATAAACATGCAATAATACATGTTCCCAATTTATGCCAATTTCCAAGTTAAAAACTACGTTCTTAGTAAATTTCATATTTTGCCCAAATCGTATTCCCACCGTTCGTATAATCGTGACTCAATCTAGATTATAGATAAATCTAGATTCGTAGAAAATAGGGAATGAACCAAAGATGCTATGAAAAAGGATGGACATAATAACTGGCATAAAAATGTTTGAATAACGACGTAGGTTCAAGAACATGGGTAGACCTAACTTAATAGGTAAATTCCCAAGGTCTAAAACCAAGAATAGACAGAATAGAGACGTAGGTTCAAGAACATGGGTAGACCTAACTGAATAGGTAAATTTACAAGGTCTAAAACCAAGAAAACCAAGAATAGACAGAATAGAAAATCAGGTTTAGACCCAATATCACAGTCATAAAACTTAAGCAGCACTTTCCTAGTCATGAATCACAGTTGTTCTTGTTATGTCATAGGCAATAGTTTATGTTTCCAAATCAAAGGCATAGGCTTGTGTTCATGGTCGAGGAAATAATTCTCATAGTCACAGTCACAGTCATAGGCAATGTTCATAGTCATAGGCAATGTCCATAGTCATAGACAATGTTCATAGTCAAAGAGGCATATGGTTTTAAGGTCCATAGTTTCATAGTCACAGTCTTATCGGTCATCGAATCATAACAGTTCTTGGTTAAGTCCAAAGATATAGGCACAGATTCGAATAGAAAGATTTGGCATATTCTTTTATTCTGTTAATTTCATGTCACAAACAGAGAAAACGTTCAAATCTAAAAAGTAACTGACTTACAGAGATTTAGATTAGAAAAGAAAGATAGCGTTGCTATGATTCGTGCGACGTTAGCCTTTGATCCTTATCTTGAAGCTTTAATCTTGATTCGAATCTCTTCTTGAGCAGCATAACCTTGTCTTGGATTTTCGTATTATCTTCTTATTTTTTATTTATTTATATATTTTCTCAGAGGCAGCATAAGGATAGAAAAGAATTGTGAATAGAGAAGGAGTCTAGGGCTGTTTATATAGTGTTAGGCGGACGAATCTAGGCAGAAACGTAACCAAATACATCAGAACGAACCAGGTTCAGAAAACTGGAAAAAGCAAGGGGGTCGTCCCCCAGGTCGACTACCCAGTCGACCTGGGTGCCTTGGGTGGGAAAATTCCCGCCCAGCCCAATCTGGGTCCGATTATGAATTTGAATTCGCTTTTCTGAACTGTTTTGAAATTTGAACTTCGCTGAAACTTCCCGAGGCCATATCTTCCTCATACGGACTCCGATTTACGCAAACTCGGACTCGTTTTCATGAAGAATTCCAAGATGAACGCAATGGCATAACCCGTTTCCCTTGATTTTGATTTTACAATTTAATTCTTCATTGATTCGTGAATCTTAGTGTTACAGAATTACGGGGTGTTACATTCTCCCCCACTTAAAAGGATTTCGTCCCCGAAATCTTCAAGTTAGGAAGAATGTGTCCTGCCATCCAATCACCCATCTACTCAAACATTCAATCACACGCATTCACTGTCCTTAAAAGATTTCTAATGCTTTCATGTTCATATGTATAGTGTGTGTATATGTCTTTATCTAATGCAAAATCAGGCGTTCTACTGATTCAGTTGACCTCCCTAATGCAAATCATGTCAGTGCCATGCGTCTAATCATGTATGCAAGCATCCCTAGTTATGTAAATAATAAATGTGTGCATAGCCATTCATCCATATGCAACATCCATATGATAACATATCAAGTTCAACTTACAAACAAATACATATCTGTAAATGCAAGATGAAAGCGTCCGAACTTGATTTAGTGCCTAATACGTATGCATATGCATTCTAGAGCAACCATTTGCAACCACTTGCAACCATCAACCATAACATGTTGCAAATACATGTTTACATCCATTGGCTTCTACCTAAAGATCGAAGATACGACCTAGAGGATATACTTTGAAAAGAGAGAAACAATTATGCGTAAAGCTCCTAAACAAAGAAATCAAGGATGCACCCTTAAGGAAAAGGGTATGATGCTAGTATCTAGCCTTCTTGAGCTTTACTCCATTTCCAAAACAAATGTCAATCCCGGTACCAAGTATATGTACTAAGATGATTAGAGGTCTCCTTCTTATCCACCATGCCATAACTATAAGGGTCGAAAGGTTACTACGTGCTTTTTAGAGTGCCTGCCACAACTGTTCACCCCTCACGCAAAACCATCCTAGTCGAACTCGACATTCCTCAAGTACAAGCCCCAAAGGCCTAAACCAATATCAGACAAGCACCCAAGGAATATCTCCTCCGAATTACGTGAGATGATATAAGCAAACTCGATAGCTATTCTCAAATCCCTACTAACCAAAAATAAACTGGTCGGACCACCAACTGGATTTGAGACTCTAGTGGGATCTTTCTACTATACAAGTACTATGGTGTAGAGACTCAACTATGGAAGTGGATATGAACAAATGCGAAGTGCTAAAACCAAAGGAAATGGTACGAACAGCAAAACTAGACTCTTCCAACAGAACTTTACCACCTTTCTCCTAGGTACGCTTGGTGGTGAAAGTATGTACTTGCCCTTCTGAAAATCTTGTTCCTCGTTCTTGCCCTTGTCCTTAATTATACGCCCTATCATACCCTAGTAAAGATACTTCCTCTTGTTTTAGGTTTTATAATTTCTTCCTCCTTCGTGAGCTAAATCTACACCCATGAATTCCTCAGCCTAGGGTTGTGCTCCTTAGCCAAACTCCTCATCCTCCTCCGTGTGTAATCATGTTGACAACCCTATCGAAAGCTGCCTCCATCGTACAGAAAACGCTACAAAGCTTGAAAGAAAACTGGTCGTAGGTGAAACAACTATGGTTATGGATGGAAGCCAGGCACGACTTCGCCCTTCGATGAGGTTACCTCCCAGAAAGCCAGGAGCCCCAGAGACTCAAGAAAGAAGGAAACAAGAATTCAAACAGAGGAAGAGAAGATAGTGCGTATGGCTTTGGGTAATATGCCTTTAAAACAAATCTTTTCTCTTGAAAATGCTTCTTTTAAAACCGTTTTGAAAATAATTTTTCAAATCTTTTATCTGATCTGGTAACCTTCAGCTTTGATACCACGTGTAACACCCCACATCCGTTAGTGTCACTCACAAAGGGAATGCACTAAGTTCTGTGGAGCATTTAGGGTAAAAGATGCAGATTAATTACAAGACAGACAGAAATTAAACAGCGGAAAATAAAACTTTGCTTTATTGATAAAATAGTTTGTACAATGATTTCTTTACAATATCAGAGTATCATCTGTCTTACAAAATAAAGAAGCATAAAACAATATTTATATTCCCCAATTTTAGCAAGAGCCAGCCATAGCATCTGGAAAGAGAATCCAAGCAAAACTTCGACAAATCTTCAAGCTGGGAAAGAGTGACAATCCATCTTAACCTGAGCTGTACTATTCCCTTCTTTACTACCTGGGAGGGGGGAAATGGAAGAAAAGAAGACGAAAGAAAAACAGAGTCAGACATAAAGCCTGAGTAAGTTCAGTAACTTTTAGCATGTGAACATGGGAAAAACAAAACGACATGAATTAACTGAATACAAGATAACACCATGATGATAGGGTTGGCAAGATTAGACAAGATTATCACAAGATATGCTAAGATAAGATAACTGGATATGCTCTAATACTTTCGCCGCTTCACTATTTCCTTGTTATACTGATTTCTATATCTCTGCACCACCTAACTAGTGTCCCAACTAGTAACGATAACGTGATCCCAATCCCTGTAGTTTCCGTTACCTTCAAGCATACATTTATTATTTATTACCTAGATCTAATCTAGGGTTTTCTATCAAGTGCTTTCTAGATTCAACTAGAGTTTTACGCCATCTGCTGAACGCTTCTCGGATTCAGGGTTTATGCCACCTAGTCCAACTAGGGATTACGCTATCTGTCGAACGATGCCCCCAAGTCTAGGACACACTACCTAGAGTGGTATATGTTCCTATACTTCCCCACACATGTATCGCGAATCGTTATCGCTTGTCTAGATGCACATGTCCTGTAATGTGCGGCCCGAGTCCTGTGGCAGGGCAAATCAAGAAATACAGTACTCGGTCGGGAGCTTTCAGATATCTGCCGATGCAGATGCTAAGGTCTGTTTTTGTTCCAGTGGCTATGGTCCCACCTGACCCCTCCCTCAACTAATGAAAGGCACACCTTGAAAAATGAGAACTATACGCAGGCCCTCGGTGCCCCCACTATCCTATGACCATCCTCACCTATAACTAGATAGCAAGTATATGGTATTTTGGAGTTCTCCGCCTTTCCGCTTCACGTATCTCGATTGACTCAAGATGGATGGTAGACGACGAGTTGCTATCACAGGGCTACCGTTTTCTCGCCGAATCAGGCTGGTCCATCCTGGTCTTTAGGTTGCCATGTCTTGCAACCAAGGCATACCCCTGGTTCTTCTACGCAGACCTTAACCTCTGTGAGCCCAGGAGGATCATCTGCAGCCTCATAGAGGGATACCAAGAGTACCCTCACGTCCCCTCGAAGCCTCGGGCTTCGTAACGCAATTCGTTGGAGCCTTCTTTTTAATCAGACGGACGTTCGCCCCTTCCCGTGTCATACTAAGAATTACTACTTAGTTCTGCTAACTTAGGTTTACCACATAGTTTCCCGAATCGTTGTTTTCTTAACTAAGGTTTACTACTTAGCTCCTTTTAACTAAGGTTTACTACATAGTTCTCTTTCCCGTCAACTTGGATTGGTTAAGTGTCATTAGTCAATTCAAGCTAACTTAACCCTCATCATTTATCCTATTAAACTGGTTAAGTGTCATCAGTAATTCATGTTGACTTAACCCTACCACAAACCAAGTTATATTGGTTAAGTATTTCTTATTACTTAACCCTACCCATTTACCCTGTATTGGTTAAGTGTTCCTTTTTAACTTAACCTTGCCCGTCTATTTTAACTACCATGTTAAACTAGTTAAGTATCATCCCTTCATGTTTTAGACTTAACCCTATTCCTTTATCACAATCTGATGGTTAAGTGTTCAAGTTTACTTAACCCTACGGTCTAGCCCAGCTAACATATCAAATTGGCTAAGTGTATTAGATTTTACTTAACCCCAACCTCTAGTCTAGTCAACATGTTAATTTGGCTAAGTGTATTAACTTTACTTAACCCCACCTTCTAGTCTAGTTAACACGTTAATTTGGCTAAGTGTTTTCTTAGTTACTTAATCTCTACAAATCTTGTCTTGTTACCATGAGTTTGGTTAAGTGTCCCTATGGACTTAGCCCTCCATTCTAGCTTAACTGTGCTAAGTTGGTTAAGTGTTCCTATGGACTTAACCCTCCCATTCTAGCTTAACTGCGTTAAGTGTCTGTATGAACCTAACCCCACCCACCGGTCTAGCTATCATGTTGAATCGGTTAACTGTCTTAGTTAACTTAACCCTACCATTCTTGTTCTAGCTTTAACTAGATAAATTAAAGCCACGACCACTCACATTATACAGATATTGTTGTGAATACTGGATAGGCCGATTGGTTCCGGGCAGGTTTACATCGCAACTCAGTCTAACCTCGGGTTTGGCATATTCATGTTTTCTAAGTTGAAAAGGGTTTTGATTAATTTTCAAATCAGGTTTTGAAAGTAACCATCCCATCCATCGGATCTGTTAGGGATAGCCAGGGAGAGCAGGAAACTTGTATTTTCCAAACCCAAGCCTAGACACTATCCTCTCTGTCACCCTAGAACTTTCTGGTGTTTCATTAAAAGAGATGTCGTTAATAAACCTTTAATTTGTCTAAATTCACATTTTCCTTATTTAGGACAAATTCTATAAGTAAATTATTCCTAATTTACTTATCTTCTAATTACTCTTTTTAATGTAAATTGTCAACATTCATTCTTATGGCCCATTTCCCCCTCTAAAACATATTTATGCCCTTTTGGTATGTAAACTATACCAAATTAAGTGTCACTAACCATGATTTTGCTAAACATGACAGTTACTCCCTATTATGGCCAATTTCAAATTTATGCCAATATACTTCTTATGCCAAATTAGCTAATCCAATTCTGATTTAACATTCTAATTACAGTTCATGCCAAACTAGACTTATTATTCTAGTTCACAATTCATGTAAATGCTAGATTTACAAGTCAGTACTAGATTCAAATTACACATCCTATAATTCATGTCAAATTTATCCAATTTGCATTTCTATAAACATGCAACAATACATATTCCCAATTTATGCCAATTTCCAAGTTAAAAACTACGTTCTTAGTAAATTTCATATTTTGCCCAAATCGTATTCCCACCGTTCGTATAATCGTGACTCAATCTAGATTATAGATAAATCTAGATTCGTAGAAAATAGGGAATGAACCAAAGATGCTATGAAAAAGGATGGACATAATAACTGGCATAAAAAGGTTTGAATAACGACGTAGGTTCAAGAACATGGGTAGACCTAACTTAATAGGTAAATTCCCAAGGTCTAAAACCAAGAATAGACAGAATAGAGACGTAGGTTCAAGAACATGGGTAGACCTAACTGAATAGGTAAATTCCCAAGGTCTAAAACCAAGAAAACCAAGAACAGACATAATAGAAAATCAGGTTTAGACCCAATTTCATAGTCACAAAACTTAAGCAGCACTTTCCTAGTCATGAATCACAGTTGTTCTTGTTATGTCATAGGCAATAGATTATGTTTCCAAATCAAAGGCATAGGCTTGTGTTCATGGTCGAGGAAATAATTCTCATAGTCACAGTCACAGTCATAGGGAATGTTCATAGTCATAGGCAATGTCCATAGTCATAGACAATGTTCATAGTCAAAGAGGCATATGCTTTTAAGGTCCATAGTTTCATAGTCACAGTCTTATCGGTCATCGAATCATAACAGTTCTTGGTTAAGTCCAAAGATATAGGCACAGATTCGAATAGAAAGATTTGGCATATTCTTTTATTCCGTTAATTTCATGTCACGAACAGAGAAAACGTTCAAATCTAAAAAGTAACTGACTTACAGAGATTTAGATTAGAAAAGAAAAATGGCGTTGCTATGATTCGTGCGATGTTAGCCTTTGATCCTTATCTTGAAGCTTTAATCTTGATTCGAATCTCTTCTTGAGCAGCATAACCTTGTCTTGGATTTTCGTATTATCTTCTTATTTTTTATTTATTTATATATTTTCTCAGAGGCAGCATAAGGATAGAAAAGAATTGTGAATAGAGAAGGAGTCTAGGGCTGTTTATATAGTGTTAGGCGGACGAATCTAGGCAGAAACGTGACCAAATACATCAGAACGAACCAGGTTCAGAAAACTGGAAAAAGCAGGGGGGTCGACCCCCAGGTCGACTACCCAGTCGACCTTGGTGCCTTGGGCGGGAAAATTCCCGCCCAGCCCAATATGGGTCCGATTTTGAATTTGAATTCGCTTTTCTGAACTGTTTTGAAATTTGAACTTCGCTGAAACTTCCCGAGGCCATATCTTCCTCATACGGACTCCGATTTACGCAAACTTGGACTCATTTTCATGCAGAATTCCGAGACGAACGCAATGGCATAGCCCGTTTCCCTTGATTTTGAATTTACAATTTTATTCTGCCTTGATTCGTGAATCATAGTGTTACAGAATTACGGGGTGTTACATCAAAGGCACGAATTAAATGCGTAACAGTTGTAAAGACATGAGGTTAGGCTCGTTTGCAGTATAAGACTGCCCGGACCCGCCCGGAAAATCCAGCAACCGCAAATGCCAGTCTAATGTGGGAGGTCATTACAAGGTTACAGTTCTAATGAATTAAGTAACACTTAACCAGACAAACATGTGGTGGGACATAGGGGGGTTAAGTGGGTGCCTTGGGTGGCATGTGAAATTAAGTGGGTGCCTTGGGTGGCATGTGAAAATACGATTAGACGAACTTAACCAAGTTGACACATGTAAGAAGACATGGATAAATATGGGGTTAAGTGGGAAACCTTAGTGGGGACCAAGCATAGGTGGAAAGCTTGTGTCGTGCATGAGGGGCCCTTTTCAAACCAGTAACACATTAAGTATCTTTGTGAGCTCGACCTAAGTCGAGGATGGGACACGCTTACTGGATTTGATTGTAAGAGGTCAAAACGGGTTAGCAGTGGCAATGCATGTCCAACGGGGCCATGTGCGTGCGTAGGCCCGGGCTGATAGGTAAGACGTTGTTGCATCGTGTAGATATAAGCCATGCATCTTTAGTGGTATCGGGTTTCCACTATGGGAAATGATACACCCCACTGTGGGACCAGCACAAGTATCTACGAGTTAGGGAGCCGATCGAATGGGGGTAGTGGGTACAACTAGTGGAGATAGGGGCAGACAACACCTATGAAGGCAGCTAGGGGTACTTCAACTACCATTATCATTATTAAGTTTTGTAGGCGGGTGTAACACCCCACCTCCGTTAGGGTCACTCACAAAGGGAATGCACTAGCTTTGGTGGAGCATTATCTAGGTAAACATACACAGAAATATTACAAAATAGAACATATAAAACAGCGGAAGAAGAACCAAATTTTATTGCTTTAAAAATCTAGAAAGGCCTAAAGCCTTTTTACATCAAAATCTGTCTTGCAATAGTAAAGAAGCATAAAACCATAGTCATAAATCATTCCCCAATAAAGCAGCAAAGCAAGCCATAGCGAAGAGAAATCCGAGCAGTACATGAAAGAGCCTTGGAGCTTGGTAAGATCCGAACTAATCTGTATTCCTACCCTGCGAACCTGGGGGCGGGGGGGGGGGGGGGGGCGAAAGAAAAAGAGGCGAAACAAACTTGGTCAGTCATAAATACTGAGTAAGTCCTAGTGGCTTTCAGCATAAAAACAGGTGAAGATAATATGGCATGAATAAACTGGAAGTAAACATAAGCATGATGACAAGGTAAGCTACAGGCACGATGAATCAAGTACAAAATCCCATGCTTCCTATCAAGAGTATCAAGTTTCCTACCAAGTATCACATTGCAAGGTTTCTACTAAGTATAACATCGCAAGATTTCTAAGCTTCACCATTCCACTATTTTCTTTGATTTCCTATATTCTCTGCACCAGCTGTACTAGTACCCCAACCCGTATCATCCTTTCCATGTATACGTACAGTCCCTTGCACTATATCGTACGGGCTTAATCACGTATTTCTATACTACTTCAACGTAGTGCCACCATTCTTGAAATCGTTTGGACTGCCACCCTTGTTCTGTCTAGGTTTCCTTATCATGAACTATCGCGTGTTCAACTAGGATTTATGCCACCTAGGACCACTAGGGATTATGCTACCTATTGAACGTTTTCTAGATTCGTTTAGGGTTTCTGCCACCTAGGGTCACTAGGGATTATGCAACCTAAAGAATTCCACGTAACGATTTATTAATCGATCGGCTCCCTACAAGTCCTAGCTCGTTCATCTGTCTGTGTCATATGTCCCAATCATGAAATGTAGTTACCTGTGCTAGGTCCACCATAAGGTGTATCAAGCCCTATGGTGCCAACCATCGACACGAATCAAGCATGCACAGTGTAAACCTACTAGTGCCCAATGCCTGCTTTTTCAACTCCGGACTACGTGCACGACCATTGTCCGCCTGAACCTACAATGGCGCACCAACTCAGCCGTCGTTCTAGTCGCTTACAATCAGCCCAGTAATCGTGCCCCACCCTGCCTAGTTCCAGGGTACTGTGATACATCTAGTGGGTTACTGCTGAAAAGGACCGTGCATCTAGGGTTTCCGTCCAGTAGGTTAAGTGTTGTCATTTAAATTCGAGACTTAACCCCATCAGTCTAGCATGTCAAGTCGGTTAAGTGTTGTCATACAAGTTCATGACTTAACCCGCCTACGTGTCATGTCAAATTGGCTAAGTGTTATCGTTCAAGTTCATGAGTTAGCCCTACGAATCATCTGTCAAGTTGGTTAAGTATATTCAAGCGGTTCATGACTTAACCCTATCAAATCATCGTGTTAAATTGGTTAAGTATATTCAAGCGGTTCATGACTTAACCCTATCAAATCATCGTGTCCAATTGGTTAAGTATATTCAAGCGGTTCATGACTTAACCCTATCAAATCATCGTGTCCAATTGGTTAAGTATATTCAAGCGGTTCATGACTTAACCCTATCAAATCATCGTGTCCAATTGGTTAAGTATATTCAAGCGGTTCATGACTTAACCCTATCAAATCATCGTGTCCAATTGGTTAAGTATATTGACTTAGCCCACCTACTTATCAGGTTGTGACGGTTAAGTGTTACCCTCTGTTGTTACTTAACCTTACCACGCATCAGGTTATATTGGTTGGGTGTTATCAACCTATTCAAGTTAGCCCATCCCATCCGCTAGTCATGTTATAACGGTTAAGTGTCATTAGCCTAGCCACGTTACTTAACCCACCCATTCATAACATATTCGTTGAGCCTACATTTTATAAGTTTTACATGTTCTTAACTCATACCGGTTAGGACCATATTTACATGTCAAATTTCCATGTCATCCCACCTAACCCTCTAACCATACCCACGTCTTATTATGGTTAGTATCCCTTAATTCATTCATTATGACAAACGAATCATGACCTCTCACATTAGACCGTGCATTTTGTGGCCACTGGATTTGCCGGGCTGTTCCGGGCAGATTTACACCACAAACTGGGTCTAACCTCGTGTCATAAACCGTTACGCCTACAATTTGGCCTTCGACCTCTCACATTAGACTGACACTTTGTGGCTACTGGATTTGCTGGGCGGTTTCGGGCAGGTTTATACCACAAACCGAGTCTAACCTCGTGTCAAAGGTTCATTAATGGTCGTATTCCCCCCAAAACCCCAATATTAGTTCATGTGTTTAACATATAGAAATGTTCGTGTTCGTGTTCAAGTCAATTATCCAATACACAGTCATTTCATGTTTCAAATTCCCAACTTTACATATTAATAAACATATGCCCAAGTTCCAAAATTACATGCCAATATATATATATATATATATATATATATATATATATATATACCCAATTCTAGTCAGTTTACATATGTCCAATCCTTGCCTATTTACATGTATGCCAAGTTTATGCTATTTCACCCATATCGAGTTCTAGCCAAAATTGCAGGTATCATGCCCAAACAAACCCAAATCATGATTCATGATGTAGTTATCCCAAATTGTAATCTTTTTATTACAACACACGCCAACTACCCGATTTGTGCCAAATTATCAAATTTACAATCGCTTTTATATTCAAATCCCCAATTCTACATATGCCCAATTGTAAGCCAAATCTTTTGATTTAATTTACATAGGCCCGAACTCGTGGTTTAATTTACATGCCAAATTACATACATGTTATATATACCAAATCTCATGTTACATTACATAGATCCAATTTGTGCCAAATTTCATGTATATAATATTTATGCAAATGTGTTCATAACAAGATTATACAAAAATTTACAGATCAAGCCCAAACTTGCAAATACAATGATAATATCCAATTTCATGTTTCCAATTATTACATCATATTCATATAGGCAATAGTCCCATAATTCCCCCGTATACATATCGTACGCAAATCGGGACTTTAGGCCAAGGTCCGAAATTGACCAAGGTTCATGAAAAGAAAATAAATTGGGGGAGATAGAAATTGAATAAAAATGAGATCAGAGGAAAACATCATCATAGGCATAAATATTACAACTTGATGATAATGTCATCACAAATCAAGAAAAATGCGGAATAGATCATAAACTTGTCATGAACATAAAGATAGACAAGTCCCAAAACAGAAGATTCAAGGAGCAATAGAAGTAGATCAGAATTGATAAACATACTTAGATCCAATTCCACTTTATTTCATGTCCATATTATAATTAAATGTTTAAATCTAAAAACAGCTAGAACTTACAGAGCATGGCTAGTGAATTAGGAACTGAAATTATCATAGAACGTTGTAGTAGTGTTGATTTATTGTCTTGAATCATTGTACAAGCTTTAATCTTCGAATTTGATTGAGTTTGAATGCTTGTTCTTTAATTTGGGGGCGGCGGCCATGGTTCAAGAGGTATTTTAGCAGCATAATGGTGTAAGAATGATTTGATATGAATTAGGTTAGGTCTAAGGGTGTTTTTATAGGTGTAGCAACTAGTTTAGGCCCTTAGATTAACCCTAGAATCAATCCGGACCATCAAAACACGTCTCAGGCTTCAAAAATGAGTTCTGGGTCAAACCAGGCCGACCAGGTCGACCTGTAAGGTGGGGGGGTCGACACTATGGTCGACCTAGGGGGTAGGCCAACCCTATGGTCGACCGGGGGGGGGGTAGGTCGACCCTATGGTCGACCCCCTGGTCCAGTGCTGCCTGAAAACTACTGAAACTTGTACAGGCCATAACTTCTTCATCCGGACTCCGATTTTCGAAAACTCGGACTCTATTTCGTGTAAAATTTCGAGACGAACGCAATGGCGTAACCCGTTTCCCTTGATTATGATTTTAAAATTTAATTCTTCCTTGATTTCTTGTTTTAAAATGTTATAAAAATACGGGTTGTTACATTCTCCCCTCCTTAAAGGATTTCGTCCCCGAAATCTTCAAGTTAAGAAGAGTGTGTCCTACCATCCAATCATCCATCGACTCAATCATCAATCACAGACATCCATTGTCCTTAAGAGATTTCTAATGCTGTATGAACATATGCAGAAAGTGTGTGTATATGTTCCTTATCTAATGCAAATGATCAGGCCTGATTGATCTTCTTAATGCAAAATATGTTTAGTGCCATGAGTCCAACATGTATGCAAATAGTCCTAGTCACATAAACACTATATGTGTGCACAAACATCCATCCATATGCAACATCCACATGATAACACATTCAATCTCATCCATAAACAAGTATAAACACTCATGCATATGCAATATGAAAATGTGTCTGAGCAAATCTAGTGCCTAATGTGTGTTATGCAACCACGAGCAACCACTTGCGACCACTTGCAACCACTTGCAACCATCAATCATAACATGTCTCAAACACATGTTTCACCCAATTGTTCCTACCTAAAGATATAGCCGAATGATAGAAGCAAGTAAAAACTTTGTGCTCCTTAGGCAATGTCAAAGTTGGAAATCTACGTCACATATATACTGAATAGGAGAAGAAGTCCCTAAGCACCAGCCCATATCCTATCAAACCCAAAAAGTTTAGTCAACCCAATGGACACCCTCAAGCCCCAACATATATTACTAACAGATGATCCCTATGGGGTTTTGCAACAGAAATAGGGTTGAGAATAGGACCGAGAGGTTATACTTAAAAGATAGCATGCAAGTAAGCTCTACAGGAAAAAAGGGATCAAGGATATAATCTTAAAAAGAGATATGATGTGCGTGCCTAGTCTTCAATATTCTAAGTCGCATTTCCTTGAGCTTAACACCATTGTGCTTTGACCGTCTTTAGCTTCACAATTTCGTAGCTTCTTGTCTCCAAAATATGAGTTGGAACTCATTTCACTGTTGTCCCTCGTCCTATTTTTACTTATTCTTCTTCTAGTATACTCGGCTTAAACATAACTGCATACTCATGGTTTCATGCAAATGCTCCTCCTCCTCCTCCTCCCCATATTGAGACTTTTGCAAAGATATGCAAAGGTTTTAGAGCAATGGGCGGGAAATCTTTTCACGGATCAGAGACGTTTGTTGTAGCTCGAAATTGGCTTAAGGAGGTGGAAGATCTATTTGGTATTTTCGAAGTAGAAGATGGAAGGAAGGTCCAATTGGCTGCTTGGTTAATGAAAGACGAAGCCTCGTTTTGGTGGGAGGTCACAAACGGAGAGAGACCGGTAGAGACATGGACGGATTTCAAGTGTAGGTTCGAAATGAAGTTTCTCTCACGAGCAGAAGAGAATTTATATATGGAGAGATTCTTGGCGTTGAAGCAAGGGGATTTATCAGTAAAGGAGTACGTCAACAAGTTCAATCAGTTGACGAGATTTGCCTTGGAATTGGTAAACACACCTGAGAAGAAGGCCCTAAGGTTCGTTAAGGGTTTGAATGAGCCACAACATGGGTTAGCTATGACCCACATTCCTATGGGGGCCACCTTTGAGAAATTGGTTGACATGGTGCTTAGGCATGAGGAAGAGAAAGGTGCTGTGACACCCTATCTCCATTGAGGTCACTCACAAAGGGAATGCCTTAATTTTGGTGGAGCGTTTATTGTGTATAGAACAGGAAAGTAAACAAGACAGATAAATATATTGGTACTTGGAAAATAAAAACCACTTTTATTGCAGTGGAGAATTAGTTTGGTTACAACACATCAAAAACCAACTACAAAACCAAATACACTTATTATCCATCTTGACAAATAAGTTCCGAGTACATAAAATAAAAGACATAACCCCAACATAAAATAATCATAAATAAGATAGGCTGAACTTTACTTCAGCAATCCAAGCAACTTCCAAAGAAAGAGATAAAGTTGTCCAAATCAAGCTCCACTAGTACTAGTCCCACCCTGAGCACCTGGGGGGAGGAAGAAAAGAGGTGGAAACAAAGGAGGTCAGACATAAAGTCTGGCGACTGCAATAACTTTAACAATATAACCATTAAAGTAATTAGGATAAGGCATAAGCTGGGAAATAAGGAAATGATTGTGAACAATTGGCATGACAGAGCAACCAAAGGAAATAAGATGAACAAAGATACCTTTAAAGGCGCACCTAATCACTATAAGATAACTACTACATTGCACCACACCAAACACCCTAAAAGTTGATCCGCCTACAGAACTTAATAATGATAATGGTAGTTTCGTGTACCCCTAGCTGCCTTCATAGGTGCCGTCTTCCCCTACCTCCACTAGGTGTACCCACTACCCCATTCAATCGGCTCCCTAACTAGTAGATACCCATGTTGGCCCCACAGTGGGGTGTATCACTCCCCAAAGTGGCAACCCGATACCACCAAAAATGCACGGCTTATATCTACATGATGCAACAACGTCTTACCTACCAGCCCGGGCCCACACACGCACATGACCCCATTGGACTTGTGTTGCCACCGCTAACCCGTTTTGACCTCTTACAATCAAACCAAGTACGTGTGTCCCGTCCTCGACTTGGGTCGAGCCCACAAAGATACTTAATGGGTTACTGGTTTGAAAAGGGCCCCCATGCATGACACAAACTTTCCACCTATGCTTGGTCCCCTCTATGGTTTTCCCCACTTAACCCCATTCTTATTCATGTCTCCTTACATGTTTCAATCTTGGTTAAGTGCATCTAATCATATTTCACATGCCACCCAAGGCACCCTCTTAATTTCACATGCCACCCAAGGCACCCACTTAACCCCCCATGTCCCACCACATGTTTATCTGGTTAAGTGTTTCTTAATTCATTAAAGCCGTAACCTTGTAAAGACCTCCCACATTAGACTGACACTTGTGGCTGTTGGATTTGCCGGGCGGGTCCGAGCAGTCTTACACCACAAACGAGCCTAACCTTGTGTCTTTACAATTGTTACGCATTTAATTCGTGCCACTGACCTCTCGCATTAAACTGGCATTTGTGGCTGCTGGATTTGCCGGGCGGGTCCGGGCAGTCTTACACCACAAACGAGTCTAACCTCGTGTCTCAGGCAGTTAATTATTACATATCTTTATTTAACCCCAAAATGGATTAATATCCCTATTCAAATTTGTCAATAAATTCCATATATACTTATGTCCATAATTGTCACCTAAATTATGGCCATTTATTTCAGGTATAACCAATTTTACCAATTATTGCCTCAAATTAATTATATTTGTTTTAAGGCCATTACATGCCAATTCTCAATATGAGTATATTCAATATTTCCCCCATTGTCCCTACGTTGTTTGTTCGCTTATCATGACACACACACATATATATATACATATATATATATATATATATATATATATATATTAGACTAGCAATTAGTCTATTCACATAAAAGGGAAGAACATCGCAAATTTGCATACAAACAAAATGGATCTAACTTACGAATAAGGATTTAAAACATATCTTGCATAAACTTTGTATTGTCATGAATCTAAACATAGACCTAAAGGTGTGAACTTGCAGGTATGAACATAGTTTTCACCCAAACATGCATAGACCATAGTCACAAACTTGCATAAAACTATGTATGTCATAGATCTAAATCTAAAGGTGTAAACATGCATATATGTAGATCCAATTCCTAACTAAACTTGCATATAGTCATTTTACTTGGTTAACATGTAAACTTGTGTACAATTCACAAAGAAACTAGCATATAATCTACACCCAAACTTGCATATAAAATGATGTCAAACATGAATCAAGTTGAACATAGGTGATTTAGCATATACAAAGGGATCCACAGCAAAAACTATCATTATGAACAACTAGCATATATTCACAAAATATCACATTTCCAATGTTACACATACATAGCCATATAACCCAAATTATAACTCAACCTAACTAACTTGTTAATTATCTTATTAAAGAAATCGAACTCACAACTCAAAGAAGGTCTTGAGTTCTGGGATCTGTGTTCTGAAATTGATTTAGCTCGCCTTTGAAGTAGAAAAATTCGTTGTTGTTGTTATAGACTTGAGTTGATTAGCTTTACTTTTCCTCTAGTTGATGGCGGCTACTCTAGGTTGCGGGGTGATAGCATGACGGCCATGGTTCTAATTTTGATTAGGTTCTAGGGTTTGAGTCTACATGTGTTTATATAGAGATTATGATTAATTTAGGCCATTAGATTAACCTAGAATCAATCAAGACCATCCAGTCAAGATAGAATGACACCTCAGCCCTAATGACTCAGCATTGAGTCACAAAATCGTCATCTTTCAGATCTGCCCGGGGGAGCAGGTCGACCCCCAGGTCGACACTAAGGTCGACCTGTATAGGGGGAGGTTGACACTAGGGTCGACCCCCTGGTCGACCTGGTCCCTGTAATATATTTTTTCTGAACCTGAAGCTGTTTTTAATTTAATTAATTTCTGAAACTTCCGACAGCCATAACTTCTTCATACGAAGTCCAATTTACGCAAACTTGGACTCTATCTCAACTAGATTTCCGAGACGAACACAATGGCGTAATCCGTTTCCCTTGATTCTTACATTTAAAATTAGTTATTCCTCAATTCGTTAGTTAAATGTTAACAGAAAACACGGGGTGTTACAGGTGCTAATGCTAATAAGGCACCGGAGAAGAAAGGAGATCAAAAGAAACCACAACAACAAAACAAGAAAGGCGGGAAGAACAATAATGGCAAAGGAAAGAATAAGTGCTTTAATTGTGGGACACCAGACCTTCTGAGTAAAGACTGTAGGAAAAAGAAGAAGACTGGTTGTTTCCACGGTGGAGAGGCAGGTCATCTAGTTAAGGACTGCCCAAGGAAACAGGGGAAAGGGCAATAGACGTCTGGAGGGCAGCTTCAGGCTCTCATGGCACCAGGGCGGGCGAGAGGGCAGATTCAGGCTCTCATGGCACCAGGATAGGAGAGAGGTAGAAACATTTCTGTTGAAAGTTTAGTTTTTTTGTTTGATAATCCTGTTCGTACTTTATTTGACTCTAGCGCTTCACACTCGTTTGTATCTGCTTCGTTAGCTGAAACACTGCACCTAAATACTAGTCTAGTTACGGATCCCATAGTAGACTCAAATCCTATTGGTGGTTCGGCTCATCTTTCTATGATTTGTTGGGATTTGAGAGTGTCTATCTTGGGCGTTGGGTTTGAATGCAACGCCTTTGTTCTTGGCTTCATGGGCTACGGCTTGATTCTAGGTATGGATTGGCTAACTAGATACGGTGTTGTCCTAGACTGTGAAAGAAGGGTAGTTAGATTTTTGACTCGTTGTGGAAAGACCCTTGATATTTCTTGTGACCGTAGAGGTCCGGTAATGCTTAGCTTCCTAGAATCCCTAGACGCATCCAATGATGATTTGAAATCAGTTCATGTGGTCCATGAATATAGTGACGTCTTCAATGAAGTTTGAGGTTTACCCCCGAGGCGTGAGATAGACTTTCGAATATATCTAGTAGATAATGCAAAGCCAGTTGCATTACCAGCGCGCCACATGGCTCCGAGAGAGAGAAGAGAACTAAGTAAGCAAGTGAAAGAATTGCTTGAGAAGGGGTTCATAAGGAGAAGTATTTCGGAATGGGGTGCTCCAGTCGTTTTTTCTACAAAAGCTGATGGTTCACTTAGATTGTGCGTGGACTATAGGGAGCTGAATAAGCTAACAATGAAGAGCAGGCACCCATTGCCGAGGATAGACGGTTTATTCAATTAGTTGGTGGGTGCTTCAGTTTTCTCGCAACTGGATTTAGCTACAGGGTTTCATCAGCTAAGGGTGGCTGAAGATAACATCGATAAGACTGCCTTTAGAACACCTGATGGTTTCTTTGAGTGGCTTGTCATGCCTTTTGGTTTGACGAATGCACTCGCATACTTTGTTGACTTAATGAGTAGGGTGTTTAGGGAGTTTCTAAACAAGTTTGTGGTAGTCTTTGTAGACGATATTCTGGTTTTCTCTAAAAATGAAGAAGAGAATGCACTACATCTTAGGGAAGTCTTAGAGACCCTACGAGCGCATCGGTTAAAAGCTAAGTTCTCCAAGTGCCATTTTTGGAGAAAAGAAGTGAGGTTCTTAGGACACGTGGTCTCTAAGGAAGGGATAGCTGTGGATCCCGCCAAGTTGGTGGCAATCCAGGATTGGAAAACTCTTAAGAACGCAACAGAAGTAAGAAGCTTTATAGGGTTGGCTGGCTATTATAGGAAGTTCATTAAGGAATTCGCGAAGATATCAGCCCCTCTCACTCGATTAACGAAGAAGAACTTGACTTTTTCTTGGGACGTTGACTGTGACGATGCTTTCCAACGTCTGAAGAGGGCTTTGACGACCACTCCAGTTTTAGTTTTGCCAAGCGGGAGTAAGACATTCACTGTATATACCGACGCTTGCGGGACAGGGCTTGGCGCAGTTTTAATGCAAGAGGGAAGGGTGATATGCTATAGTGGAAGGCAGTTGAAAGCCCATGAGAAAAATTACCCTACCCATGACTTAGAGTTGGCGGCCATAGTTTTTGTGCTTAAGTCATGGCGTCATTATTTGTTTGCCGAGAGGTTTGAGTTGTATACAGACAATAAGTCGCTAAAGTACTTATTCTCTCAGAAGGACCTAAACTTGAGGCAATAGAGATGGATGGAGTTCTTGGCATCCTACGATTTTGAGATCGCATATACCCCTGGCAAGGGTAACGTTGTAGCTGACGCCTTAAGTAGAAAGAAGTTAACTTTAAGTCCTTTGTTCATAGAGCGGCAGAGTTTGGAGTATATATCTTCCTTTGACTTCGGACCCTCTGTCAATTACGTACCCGAATTATTAGCATCGTTAGAGGTGCAACCTACACTTTTGGGTCGAGTTGGAGAGGCACAACAAAACGACCCACAATTGGTTGAGATAGTAGGCAAGCTTATAGGAGGGGAGTCCTCGAGTCATCTGAATAGATATGCTATAGATGAGAGAGGTTGGCTACTTAGAGATGGAAAACTTTGCGTACCACAAGACGAAAGTTTGAAGAAGGCAATTCTTGAAGACTCACATCGCTCTAAGATGACCATATATCCCGGTGGCGAGAAGATGTATAGGGATATGAAGCAAGTTTTCTTTTGGCCCGGAATGAAGGACGTGGCCAAGTTCGTTGCTAGATTCTTAGTGTGCCAGCAAGTCAAGGCGGAGCAAAAGAAGCCCGGAGGTTTGCTCCATTCTTTAGAGATTCCGCTTTGGAAATGGGAAAGCGTTTCCATGGATTTTGTAGATGGGTTACCAAGATCAAGGAAGGGTAATACGGGGATTTGGGTAACTATAGACTGACTTACTAAAAGTGCCCATTTTATTCCCGTTAAAAGTAGAAGGACCGTCGCATGGTTAGCATCCGTTTACCTTCGAGAAATAGTCCGTTTGCACGGCATACCCTCTAGCATTGTGAGCGATAGAGATCCCATTTTCTCGAGCGAATTTTGGAAAAGCTTACAAGAGGCGATTGGAACGCAATTATGCTTAGGTGCCGCTTATCATCCTCAGACAGATGGCCAGACCGAGAGAGTAAGTCGGATTCTAGAAGACCTTCTAAGGCTACGCATCCTAGACTTTGGAGGAACATGGGAAGAACATCTTCCACTAGTGGAGTTCGCCTATAATAATAGCTTTCAAGCTAGCATTGGCATGGCATCTTTTGAGGCTCTTTATGGACGATCGTGTCGATCACCTACTTGTTGGTGGGAATCCACAGATAAGGTTTTACTTGGACCCGACATGATTAGGGAGACTTCGGAGAAGAAAGACCTCATTCGACGGCAAATGATGATGGCGCAGGACCGACAAAAGTCACATGCTGATAGGAGACAACCGATCTTGAGTTCAATGTTGGGGAAATGGTTTTTGTTAAGGTGTCACCGTTGAGAAACGTAGTCCGCTTTGGATCAGTTGGGAAGTTGGCACCAAGGTTCATAGGACCCTTTCCAATTACATAGAGGATTGGGCAGATGGCGTATACAGTAAAGTTACTAGAGAAGCTCGGCGGAGTTCATGACATGTTTCACGTTTCGCATTTGCGTAAGTGTTTGCACGATACGGCGTAAGTGGTAGACCCGAGCATGCTCGAAGAAGTGGAAGTAGAGCGCAATGCCACGATCAGATGAGCTCCTACACGCATTCTCGGATCGGAGGTCAAAAAGCTTCGCAACAAAGAGGTCGAGGTTGTCAAAGTGCAATGGGGAGATGATCAAAGAGACGCGACTTGGGAGATGGAAGATAAGATGCGTACGTTGTACCCTTTCCTTTTTGAGGGTATGTTTTATTTTCTTCTTTTTCTACCGCTTTGTTGATACTTGTCCTATCTTTTAGTATTATCTTTGCAATGACATCTTCGATCTTTAGTTAGGAAGAACCCAATAGTTGCAAACATGTGTTTGAGACATGTTATGTTTGATGGATGCAAATGGATGCAAGTGGTTGCTAGTGGTTGCTCGTGGATGCATGTACACACACCTTAGGCACTAGATCGGCTCAATCACCTTCATATTGCATATAAATGTGTGTGCATATTTAAATTAATGGATGTATAATGGTTGTGTTATCATATGGATGCTGCATTTTGATGAATGGTTGTGCACACATGTAGAAATAATGTGTATCGATAGGATTCTTCCGCATGCATGGCACTATAATGGTTTGCATTAAGGAGGTCAACTGAATCAGTAGACCGCCTGATTTTGCATTAGATAAGGAACATATACACACACTTCTTGCATATGTTCATACAGCATTAGAAATCTTGTAAGGACAATGGATTTCTATGTTTGATGGTTGAGTAGATGGATGATTGGATGTTAGGATATGCATTCTCCTTAACTTGAAGATTTCGGGGGCGAAATCCTTTAAGGAGGGGAGAATGTAACACCCCAAAATTTTAAATATTAAAGTTAACAAATTAAAGAATGCTTAATTTCAAATGTAGGAATTAAGGGAAACGGGTTGCACCATTGTGTTCATCTTGAAATTCTGCTTGAGATAGAGTCCGAGTTTGCGTAAAACGGACAACGTATGAAGGAGATATGGACGAACGGAATTAGGCAGAAAAACAGGAAAAAGACCAGAATGCACTGGCGCACTTGTGAACTGCACCCGTACAAAAATGCACTGGCGCACCTGCCAAGTGCGCCCATGTCGGGCTAAAAGCCTGCACAGATTTCTGGAGTGTTCTGATCCGAACAGTGAGCCATTGCTGAGTCACTAGGGCTTAGGTGGCTATCTGAATAGTTCTGGTTATTCCTAGGCTAATCCGACGGCTCTTAATTAATTAATCTTCTATAAAAACACCCTAGACCCCTAACCCCAATCACACAAATTCATACCAAGAGCTGCCATGCCGTCAAAGGAGAACCTAGAGTAGCCGCCATACACTTTCAACCCTAAAGTAAGATAGAGGCTTGAATCAATATCAAATCAAATCTATATAACAACTAAGTCTACTTCAAAAGCGAGCAATTCAGTTTCAGAATACAGATCCCAGAGAGACAAGACTATTCTTTTTTATTGTGAGTATGATAGCTTTCACAAAATAATTCATTAATTTAATTATGATAAGATATAATTGGGATCATAAGAATATGATTTTGAATCATGTGATGTAAATTATATGTATGTTTGTGGTGTTGAATCATATGTTAGTTCTTATGTGAATTTTATGCAAGTTGGATCATATGTTAGTTCTTATGTGAATTTTATGCAAGTTGGATCATAAGTTAGTTCTTATGTGAATCCTATGCAATTTGAATCATATATGTTATGCAAGTTTGTGGTGATTGGATCATATATTCTTATATGAATCTTATGCAAGTTTGGATTGTTAAAATATATGTGAAACATGTATATGCATATGCTAGTTTATGTGACATTAATCTATATGTTTAGATCCATATGCGAGTTCACACCTTTATGTTTAGATCCATATGCAAGTTCACACCTTTATGTTTAGATCCATAAGCAAGATTATATCTTTATGTTTAGATCTATATGCAAGATTACACCTTTATGTTTAGATCCATATGCAAGTTCACACCTTTATGTTTAGATCCATATGCAAGTTCACACCTTTATGTTTGGATCTATAGCAGTACATAAGCTATGCAAGTTTATGTCCATCACCTATGCTAGTTTTGTATCATATGCTAGTTTGAAGGAAATTAATATGCAAGTTATTGGCTATGTAATCTGATGTTATGATCCTTAGATCTATTTTATGTGTTATGTGATGTTGTTTTTCTTTTTATCAGTTAGACTATTTGCGAGTCTAACATATGTCATACGAAAACGTACGAATAGCGTGGGGATGATGGGATAATATTGAATATACATAAAATTGTGAATTGGCATAAATTGCCTTAAAAAGGCATATAATAAATTTGAGACATTAATTGGCATATTTGGTATTTATGGACATAATTTTAAGAGACAATTATGGACATAAGTAAATTTGGAATTTGTTGACAAATTTGAATAGGGATATTAATCCAATTTAGGGATAAATAAAGATATGTAATAATAAACCGCCTAAGACATGAGGTTAGACTCTTTTGTGGTGTAAGACTGCCCGGACCCGCCCGGCAAATCCAGCGACCACAAATGCCATTCTAATGTGAGATGTCAAAGGCATGAATTAAATGCGTAAGAATTGTTAAGACATGAGGTTAGGCTCGTTTGCGGTATAAGACTGCCCGGACCCGCCCGGAAAATCCAGCAACCGCAAATGCCAGTCTAATGTGGGAGGTCTTTACAAGGTTACGGTTCTAATGAATTAAGTAACACTTAACCAGATAAACATGTTGTGGGACATGGGGGTTAAGTGGGTGCCTTGGGTGGCATGTGAAATTAAGTGGGTACCATGGGTGGCATGTGAAAATACGATTAGACACACTTAACCAAGTTGAAACATGTAAGAAGACATGAGTAAATATGGGGTTAAGTGGGAAACCTTAGTGGGGACCAAGCATAGGTGGAAAGCTTCTGTCGTGCATGAGGGGGCCTTTTCAAACCAGTAACCCATTAAGTATCTTTGTGAGCTCGACCCAAGTTGAGGACGAGACACGCTTACTGGATTTGATTGTAAGAGGTCAAAACGGGTTAGCGGTGGCAACGCAAGTCCAACAGGGTCATGTGCGTGCGTGGGCCCGGGCTGGTAGGTAAGACGTTGTTGCATCATGTAGATATAAGCCGTGCATCTTTAGTGGTATCGGGTTGCCACTTTGGGAAGTGATACACCCCACTGTGGGACCAACACGGGTATCTACGAGTTAGGGAGCCGTTCGAATGGGGGTAGTGGGTACAACTAGTGGAGATAGGGGCAGACGACACCTATGAAGGCAGCTTGGGGTACACGAACTACCATTATCATTATTAAGTTTTGTCGACGGGATCAACTTTTAGGGTGACTAGTGGTGGTGCAGTATAGTAATTATCCTATGGCGATTAGGAATGAGATTAACGCCAGATTATTCCTCTTATTTGCTTTGTCATGCCTACTTGTTTTATGGTCATATCTTATCTTACCAGTTTATGCCTTATCCTAGTTACTTTAATAATTATATTGTTAAAGTTATTATACTTGCCAGACTTTATGCCCGACCCCCTTGTTTTCGCCTCTTTTCCTCCTCTCCCCCCCCCCTAAGGTTCTCTGGGTGGAACTAGTACTAGTGGAGCTTGATCTTGGATCTCTTTCTCTCTCTTTTGGAAGTGCTTGGATTGCTGAAAGTAAATTTCAGCTCATCTCTTTTATGGCTACTTGTGTTGGGGTTTATGCTTTTTATTTTATGTACTCTGAAACAATTTATCAAGATGGATATTAAGTGTACTTGGTTTGTGAAGTTGTTGTAACCAAACTATTTCAATGCTGCAATAAAATTTGTTTTAAAATTTTCAAGTACCATTATTTATATCTGTCTTGTTATATTATGTTCTATACACTAAATACGCTCCATGGAAGTTAATTGTAACGACCCGTAGTCTACGCATCATAGGATCGTGGAATATTTATTTCTTTCACATACGAAGTCGTATGGTCATGTAACTTTGGGGGACGACTATTGGGGTCATTTCCCATGTTCATGATTTTTCTCGATTTTTAAATGACCATTTTACCCCTAGTTATCACTGTTTTGGCCATAACTTTTGACTGGAAAGGAATTTTGACCTGAAACCACTTCCATTGGCTCCGGATGATGGTTTCTCTTTCCGTAGAGTGGTCACATTACCCAAACGGACTTACCGTTTGGGAGATATGGCTGAAACAAGTTTCAGATGGTGAAAAACAGCTTAGTTGGGCTTAAACGGGTGATTAGCAGCTTGGCCCAAGGGGAATTTCGGGTTTAGGGAGATATAGGTGCTGATTAGGGTTAGAAAACATTTCTTTAGACATTTTCCAGCCGCCACTTTCATTTCTCTTACCCTAGTCATGGCCTCCACTCTCTAAATCTCTCTCAAAACACCCAAACTCACTTCTTAATCAAGGATTAAGGCTTAAAGGCATCAAATTAAGAAGAAAAAGCACCAAAGCAAGGTTGGAGCTGCTGTATAAGATTGGGAACAGCGCCAAATCAGAGAATATTTCGGTTTTGGGGTTCTAGTTGTGGCCAAGGTGAGTGATTTGCATAGTTTTTGCACTAATTACGGTAATTAAGGGTAATTAGTGAAGATTAGCGAATTTATACGTAAATAAATTCTGGAAAAATTCTTAAAATTCTAAAATAATGTTTTAAGGCTCTGTTAAAAATTTGGGTTAATTTCGATGTGTTTTGCTAATCATATGCTTAAACATGATTAAGAGGGATTATAGGCAAATGTGAGGTTTTAGCCACTTTTGATTCATTTTGATTCATTTAAATTGTTGTTTGCTGTTTGTGGTTGCTATTACATGTTGCTATGACTCTATGGTATGTTTCATGATTGATTAGAATAGTTAAATTGCTCGAAAACGTCGTCGAATGGCGTAAAAAGCTCGCTGGAAAGTTGTAGAAGTGTGCAGGTTCCGAACCGGTTCGGATCGGAGAAAAGGGGTCGGATCGGACTAGGGAACCGACCAAGGGAATTCGAACTGGATGAGGACTTGCCACTGGAAGAAGTTTGGCAGGAAGGAAGGCCATTGCTTAGAGTTGGAGTGGACAAGGGGGATCGGATCGGAACTAGGGAGCGGATCGGATCGAAACTAGAGAGTGGATCGGATTGGAGAGGATTGGATCGGAGTACGCTAAGGGGGCGGAGCGGATCGGCAATTGGAGAAGGACAGGATCGGGCATGAGAACTCAGAAGGGAGCAACCACCGAACTCAAACAGAGACAACCGACCCGAAGTGGAGTACCGACCCGAACCGATGAAGAAGATGACTACCGACCCGAACCGATGAAGAAGATGACTACCGACCCGAACCGATGATGGTGATGATTACCGAACCGAACAGAATTCTAGGACTGTTAATGCGCGACAACTCTTCTGAAGACCCTCTCCAATTCGACCAAACCCGAGATGCAAAGGAAGTCCAAATGAGAAGTTAGAGCATAAGATTCAGATGGGAATCAATGAGTTCACTTCATGATTGGGCTTTGCTGCGGGACGCGTGCTAAGGAGTTATCGACACCTATAGCTTTGGACCACTATGGTAGGAGGTACGAAGGCGGATTCAGGGCCATTATGGCATTGGTAGAACCAAGGGCTATGACCAATGAAGTGGGTCATTGAAATGTTTGGTCATGACTCCAAGTGTTTGGCTTGGTCACAGCAGGGTTTCTACAAGTCGGGATTCGTCGTTGCCTCAGTTTGTCTAGTGTTCCAAAGTGGTAGACGTCGTATACTTTACGCACTGAGTGAGAGATGTGAGGATGGTTGCTATGGATGATTTGCTTGCTATCATTTTGACATGCACACCCCACCCCCGTATTCTTACACTATTTATTATGGCACCTTGGAGTATTGTACGGTATGTGGTACTAACTCTTTGGTTGCAGGTCCAGGTTCAGGTATGGTTTAGTATACCTGTTATTTCCCTGTTTAGATGCTTATCGCTCATACCAGGCTTTATGTCTGACCCAGAGTTTTATGTCTCTTCTTATTACTCTGGGTGCTCACACGAGCAGACTAGAGACAGGTTAGCTAGCGATGCACGGGTAGATGGTCCGGAGACGAGCAGGAGGCTTCCACGTACTATATACATAATATTCTCCCTGTGTTGTTGAAGATCACTGCTTGGGCATTGTTGGTGTATCTTCTATTTTAGCTTTCTTTTGGTTAGAGACAGTAAATTTGGAAAGTTGTAATAAGCTGTATATGGATTTCCGCTGCTTTGATGTTGACATTGATTATTAGTTATCAGCTTATGCACTGTCTCGCCTGTTTTATGTCAAGTATGTTATTATTATATTTTATCCCATGCGCTGTGAGACATTCTACAGGTTCTTTGATTAGTTCATTCTCTTCTTTCCTTTCTTCTGACGACCGTCTTGTGCTAGTCGGGCATGTGTACAGCGCACTCTTGGAGAAAATGCAGGCTGGTGCGAGGCGGGCCGTCACACTTGGTATCAGAGCTCTAGGTTGCGTAGTTAACCTAGGGAAGTTATCAGGGAGAGATAGTATACGTATACGAGAGAGCGTATTTGTAATAACTTTGGTTTTTAAAAGCTATATATATATATACTATTAGTAGTATAAGGATGAAGTCGTACTGCACTAGCACCACTATGGAGTCGTTAATCATTTCCTTTTTCAGATTGACGATGAGCCGAGATACTAGAGGTGTTGGTAGGGGAGCCAATAATGGGAATGCTGCTGACATGAGGACGATGTTTACTGACCTCATGAGAGAGATGCTTAGAGATGTGCAGAGGGCAGCTCCCAATGGTGGAAATGGTGGTGGTCCAATAGTGCAGGCGCCAATAGTCGACTTCGCCAAGCTGAATAAGGACTATACTAGTCTTGGTGGGAAGCCGTTCCACGGAACGGAGTCGGCTACGGATGTTCAGGATTGGTTGGATAGTTGCGAACGTATCTTCGATGATTTGGGTATCGAGGATGCAATGAAGAGAAGGCTAGCGTCCCGTCAGCTGCAAGGGCGGGCAATGAATTGGTGGAATGCTATAAAGGCAGCTACTCCCGAAGATCAGATTACTTGGGAGCAGTTTAAGGCTCGCTTTAGTGAGAAGTTCATTCCAGCTGCTCAGAAGTCAATGCTGTTTAAGAAATTCTTAGAGCTCAAGCAGAATGGCAGAGCTGTCTCGGAGTACATTGCTGAATTCGACACTTTGTCAAAGTATGGGTTATCTCTTATTGATACTGCTGAGAAAAAGAATGAGAAATTCATAACTGGGTTAGATCAGTACTTAGGGGAAAGGCTTATTAACCACATCGACGAGACGTTTGAGTCGATTGTGGGGAAAGCATTAAGATCAGAGAGTCTCTACCCTAAGCCGAAGACTGAGGTTGCATCCTCAGATGAGCCAAAGCCACAAGCAAGTGGTGGAGGCAAAGGTGGTTCCCAGAATAAGAGAAAGCAGAATCAGGCTAAGGATGGCCAGAAGAAAAAGAATAAGCAGGATGTGGAGTGCTTCAGCTGTGGTAAGAAGGGCCATTATGCTAGTAATTGTCGGGCCAAGCCAGCGGATAGGAAGTGCTTCAACTGTGGCCAAATGGGACATCACAAAGACAAGTGTCCACAGCCCCCTAAAGAAAGGCAAATGGTGAAAGCATATGCTCTTAATGCTATTCCTTCTTCGTCGAATGCCCCAACTGCGGCGGAGAAGGGAAAGAATGTCGTTATTCAAGGTATGCTTTCTGTTTATGATGTTCCTGTTAGAGTTTTGTTTGATACCGGAGCTTCCAGTTCTTTCATATCTAGTGACCTGGTAGATAGGTTGGGATTGGAGCCCGAGATTGTCGATAGACCTTTAGTAGTGACGAACCCGATTGGTGGTTCGACTAGCCTTAGCATGATTTGTCGTAATGTGGTCTTATCGAGTCATGGATGCATGTTTGTTTGTGATTGCTTTGTTTTGGGCTTTACTGGGTTTGGCATTATTTTGGGAGTAGATTGGCTCCAAAGATACGGGGTGGTGGTAGACTGTGAGGGCTTGTTGGTGACAGCTAGAGCGGATGATGGGCGGAGGATAGTGTTTGGTGGTCTACCCAGTAAGGGGGTATTGGCTAGTTTTCTAAACTCCCTCGACATTCCGCATAGTGAGTTGTCAGGTTTGCCCGTGGTTGGCCAGTATCCGGATGTTTTCGAAGAAGTGACCGGACTTCCACCACACCGAGAGATTGAGTTCCGTATTGATTTGGTAAAAGATGCCAGGCCTATAGTGATGCCACTTCGTCGTATGGCACCAAGAGAGCAGCGAGAGCTCGAGGTGCAAGTCAGCGATCTTTTGAGGAAGGGATTTATCAGAAGGAGTGTTTCTGAATGGGGAGCACCAGTTGTGTTTGCTACCAAGGCGGATGGTTCCCTTCGTTTGTGTGTAGACTACCGCGAGTTGAATAAAGTGACGAGGAAGAATAAGTATCCTCTACCACGGATAGATGATTTGTTTGATCAGTTGAGTGGCGCGAGAGTATTTTCCCAGTTGGATCTCGCGACAGGTTTTCATCAGCTTAGAGTGGAAGCTGAGAGTATAGCTAAAACGACATTTCGAACGCCGTCTGGGTTTTATGAATGGTTGGTTATGCCATTTGGACTGACTAATGCCCCGGCATATTTTGTGGATCTTATGAATAGGGTATTCAGAGATCAGCTGAATAAGTCTGTCCTTGTGTTCGTTGATGATATTTTGGTCTATTCGAGGACAGAGGAGGAACACAAGGAACATTTAAGAGTAGCGATGGAGGTGTTGAGAAGACACCAATTGAAAGCAAAGTTTTCTAAGTGTCACTTCTGGAAGAGGGAAGTGAGGTTCTTGGGCCATGTTGTATCAGAAAGTGGTATTGCCGTGGACCCAGCGAAGGTGGCTACGGTACAAGATTGGCCTACGCCCAAGAATGCAACTGATGTAAGAAGTTTCTTGGGATTAGCGGGATATTATCGTAAGTTTATCCAAGGTTTCTCCAAGATAGCAGCATCATTGACCCAGTTGACCAAGAAGAATCAAGCTTTTGTCTGGGATGAAAGGTGCGAGAATGCATTTAAGAGTCTAAAGGACAAGTTGACAAGCGCACCAGTGTTAGTCATTCCTAAGGGGGATGAAGAGATGACGGTATACACGGATGCCTGTGGTACCGGACTGGGTGCTGTATTGATGCAAGGCGGTAGGGTTGTAGCTTACGCAAGTCGGCAGTTGAAACCGCACGAGAGAAGATACCCTACCCATGATTTAGAATTGGCAGCGATCGTGTTCGCGTTAAAGATGTGGAGACACTATCTCTTGGGAGAAAGGTTTGAGCTGTTTACAGATCATAAGTCGTTGAAGTATCTATTCTCCCAGAAGGATTTAAACCTCCGTCAGCAGAGATGGTTAGAGTTCTTAGCTTCCTATGATTTTGACATCGCATATACACCGGGAAAGGGCAATGCGGTGGCTGATGCATTGAGTAGAAGACATGCCAGCTTAGGGGCTATGTTCCTTGAATGGAAGCAACTGGAGTTTATCGCGGGGTTTGATTTTAGACCAAAGTGCGAATTGGATCCAGAAATGTTAGCAAGCTTGACGATCAGACCCACTTTGATTGAGCGGATCGGCTCTAGTCAGAGGGACGATCCTAACCTATTGGAAATCATCTCCAAGTTAGAGATGGGTATCGATGAGGAGATGAACAAGTATGGGCTTGATCGAGATGGATGGCTTAGAAAGGATGGAAGACTAGTCGTACCCAATGTCAATGGATTGAGAGACGAAGTGCTTAGAGAATGTCATCACTCAAAGCTGACTATACACCCCGGTGGTAACAAGATGTATCGAAATATGAAGCAGACTTACTACTGGGAAGGGATGAAAAGAGACGTTGGGAAGTTTATATCCAAGTGCATGAATTGCCAGCTAGTTAAAGCCGAGCAAAAGAAGCCTAGTGGTCTGTTACAGCCATTAGGAATTCCCGAATGGAAATGGGAGCAAGTCTCGATGGATTTCGTCGATGGTTTACCAAGGACTAGATCGGGATATGATAGCATTTGGGTGGTTGTAGACCGACTGACTAAAAGTGCAAGATTTATACCAGTCAAATCGACCAGAACGGCAGCTAAGTTAGCAGAACTGTATATGAAGTGGGTAGTGAGATTTCATGGAATACCTAAAGGCATTGTGAGCGACCGAGACCCGTTGTTCACTAGTGGGTTTTGGAAGAGCTTACAAGAGGCTCTAGGGTCAGAGTTACATCTCAGTACCGCATATCATCCTCAGACCGACGGTCAGACGGAGAGGGTGAATCGTATTTTGGAAGATCTCTTGAGAGCATGTATATTGGATTTTGGTGGATCATGGGATGACCATTTGCATCTAGTACAGTTTGCATATAATAATAGTTACCAATCCAGTATCGGTATGGCTCCGTTTGAAGCTTTGTATGGAAGACCGTGCAACTCACCATCATGTTGGATAGAGACTGGCGAGAAGTTTATGCTTGGACCAGAGGTGGTGAGAGAAACGTCGGATAAGATCAAGGTCATTCAACAACGAATGAAGGCTGCCCAGGATAGGCAGAAGAGCTATGCTGATAAGAGGAGAAGAGACTTAAAATTCTCCGTTGGCGACTTGGTGTTTGTCAAGATTTCTCCGTTAAAGAGCGTAATACGATTTGGCAGGAGAGGCAAGTTGGCACCAAGATTTGTTGGCCCATTCCCTGTTCTTGAACTAGTCGGGAATTTGGCATATAGAATTGACTTACCAGAGAAGATGGCAGGAGTTCATAACGTATTTCATGTTTCCCAACTAAGGAAGTTCGTTCACGACTCAGATATAACTATTTCACCTGATCAGTTAGAGGACTTCGAAGTAGAACCCGAGGCGGTTGGGAACCGCAAGCCGGCCCGTATTGTCGAGCACGACATGAAGCAACTTCGAAGGAAGGCGGTGAAGCTAGTCAAGGTTCAGTGGGGCGAGGACGAGAATGATTGTACTTGGGAGACAGAGGAGAACATTAAGAAATCGCACCCAGAACTCTTTGCTTGGTAAGATTTTGATTTCGGTTTAGTTTTCCGCATGCTAGGATAAGCTTGCTTGCTTGTTTTGCATGTTTGATTGTTGTATGTGGTTGGTAGGCATGCGGGATCCTTTGTATGTTTTGGGTTAAGGAATTTCGGGGGCGAAATTTCTTAAGGGGGGAAGAGTGTAACGACCCGTAGTCTACGCATCATAGGATCGTGGAATATTTATTTCTTTCACATACGAAGTCGTATGGTCATGTAACTTTGGGGGACGACTATTGGGGTCATTTCCCATGTTCATGATTTTTCCCGATTTTTAAATGACCATTTTACCCCTAGTTATCACTGTTTTGGCCATAACTTTTGACTGGAAAGGAATTTTGACCTGAAACCACTTCCATTGGCTCCGGATGATGGTTTCTCTTTCCGTAGAGTGGTCACATTAGCCAAACGGACTTACCGTTTGGGAGATATGGCTGAAACAAGTTTCAGATGGTGAAAAACAGCTTAGTTGGGCTTAAACGGGTGATTAGCAGCTTGGCCCAAGGGGAATTTCGGGTTTAGGGAGATATAGGTGCTGATTAGGGTTAGAAAACATTTCTTTAGACATTTTCCAGCCGCCACTTTCATTTCTCTTACCCTAGTCATGGCCTCCACTCTCTAAATCTCTCTCAAAACACCCAAACTCACTTCTTAATCAAGGATTAAGGCTTAAAGGCATCAAATTAAGAAGAAAAAGCACCAAAGCAAGGTTGGAGCTGCTGTATAAGATTGGGAACAGCGCCAAATCAGAGAATATTTCGGTTTTGGGGTTCTAGTTGTGGCCAAGGTGAGTGATTTGCATAGTTTTTGCACTAATTACGGTAATTAAGGGTAATTAGTGAAGATTAGCGAATTTATACGTAAATAAATTCTGGAAAAATTCTTAAAATTCTAAAATAATGTTTTAAGGCTCTGTTAAAAATTTGGGTTAATTTCGATGTGTTTTGCTAATCATATGCTTAAACATGATTAAGAGGGATTATAGGCAAATGTGAGGTTTTAGCCACTTTTGATTCATTTTGATTCATTTAAATTGTTGTTTGCTGTTTGTGGTTGCTATTACATGTTGCTATGACTCTATGGTATGTTTCATGATTGATTAGAATAGTTAAATTGCTCGAAAACGTCGTCGAATGGCGTAAAAAGCTCGCTGGAAAGTTGTAGAAGTGTGCAGGTTCCGAACCGGTTCGGATCGGAGAAAAGGGGTCGGATCGGACTAGGGAACCGACCAAGGGAATTCGAACTGGATGAGGACTTGCCACTGGAAGAAGTTTGGCAGGAAGGAAGGCCATTGCTTAGAGTTGGAGTGGACAAGGGGGATCGGATCGGAACTAGGGAGCGGATCGGATCGAAACTAGAGAGTGGATCGGATTGGAGAGGATTGGATCGGAGTACGCTAAGGGGGCGGAGCGGATCGGCAATTGGAGAAGGACAGGATCGGGCATGAGAACTCAGAAGGGAGCAACCACCGAACTCAAACAGAGACAACCGACCCGAAGTGGAGTACCGACCCGAACCGATGAAGAAGATGACTACCGACCCGAACCGATGAAGAAGATGACTACCGACCCGAACCGATGATGGTGATGATTACCGAACCGAACAGAATTCTAGGACTGTTAATGCGCGACAACTCTTCTGAAGACCCTCTCCAATTCGACCAAACCCGAGATGCAAAGGAAGTCCAAATGAGAAGTTAGAGCATAAGATTCAGATGGGAATCAATGAGTTCACTTCATGATTGGGCTTTGCTGCGGGACGCGTGCTAAGGAGTTATCGACACCTATAGCTTTGGACCACTATGGTAGGAGGTACGAAGGCGGATTCAGGGCCATTATGGCATTGGTAGAACCAAGGGCTATGACCAATGAAGTGGGTCATTGAAATGTTTGGTCATGACTCCAAGTGTTTGGCTTGGTCACAGCAGGGTTTCTACAAGTCGGGATTCGTCGTTGCCTCAGTTTGTCTAGTGTTCCAAAGTGGTAGACGTCGTATACTTTACGCACTGAGTGAGAGATGTGAGGATGGTTGCTATGGATGATTTGCTTGCTATCATTTTGACATGCACACCCCACCCCCGTATTCTTACACTATTTATTATGGCACCTTGGAGTATTGTACGGTATGTGGTACTAACTCTTTGGTTGCAGGTCCAGGTTCAGGTATGGTTTAGTATACCTGTTATTTCCCTGTTTAGATGCTTATCGCTCATACCAGGCTTTATGTCTGACCCAGAGTTTTATGTCTCTTCTTATTACTCTGGGTGCTCACACGAGCAGACTAGAGACAGGTTAGCTAGCGATGCACGGGTAGATGGTCCGGAGACGAGCAGGAGGCTTCCACGTACTATATACATAATATTCTCCCTGTGTTGTTGAAGATCACTGCTTGGGCATTGTTGGTGTATCTTCTATTTTAGCTTTCTTTTGGTTAGAGACAGTAAATTTGGAAAGTTGTAATAAGCTGTATATGGATTTCCGCTGCTTTGATGTTGACATTGATTATTAGTTATCAGCTTATGCACTGTCTCGCCTGTTTTATGTCAAGTATGTTATTATTATATTTTATCCCATGCGCTGTGAGACATTCTACAGGTTCTTTGATTAGTTCATTCTCTTCTTTCCTTTCTTCTGACGACCGTCTTGTGCTAGTCGGGCATGTGTACAGCGCACTCTTGGAGAAAATGCAGGCTGGTGCGAGGCGGGCCGTCACATTAATGCATTCCCTTTGTGAGTGACCTTAATGGACGTGGGGTGTTACAACAGTAAATGTGCACATGTAGGAATGAGACACACAATACTACAAGCTCAAGTGTCATGGCATAGAGGCACTGCAAAATGAAGATCAGTAATATGTGCAAGCCTAGCGTCTGTTCTTATCGATGAACTCAGGAAATAAAGGAAGATACAGGAATTCAAACCAGAGAATTACTAAAAGGTTTATTTTTGCCAAGAAGAATTCAATTGCCTATTTTCAACAATGTTTCCAGAAAATGATTCAAGAATATTTGACAAAAAGATTTCTCAAATATACAATCTAGCATATATGGCAAGGTGTAAAGAATTCAAATTTGGAATATCATGCAAGAAATTAATCAATTCATGTTTCCAAAATTCGCATGAGTTAAATTGTAATAGAGTAAATATGGCAAATATCAGGAAACATATTTATCAACCAGTTTCAGATGTTCCCAGAAGATCACAAGTATTAGTTTTTGGCAAGAAATGGATTCAAATTCTTCCAGAAACCGAATGGGTAATCACGCTATATCGAAGCCAAATCATCGCTTGAAATCGGAGAATCAAAGGGTTTGAAAACCCAATAAATAGATCACCAATTCATCACGAGAATCTCATCGAAAAACCACAAACAATTCATTCAAGCATAGAGAAAAGCAAATTAGAAATACTCACATTGTTTTTCAATCACATAGAAAAGTCAAATCAACGACCAAAGAAGAGCAACCAGTCGAAGCTAGAAGAGAACAAATTTCATCAAAGATTCAAGCGTCGCTATTTGGGGAATATTGCAAAACCTTAAGTTTATTCGGTCACCATTGAAGGAACCTGATACAAGTACTAAAAGAAATAAAGAACAAAAGGGGACCGACCTTGTTTTTTATTTAACATAGATTTTGAAAAGGGGGTTTTGTTTGATAATTTATTTTAAGTTTTTAATTTCCTTTCCTAATTGATCCATAGTTTATCTAGTTTCTGTACACTTGGTTTTACCTATGGGGTTGTAGTTAGGAAAGTCTGATCTTGGGGTTTAAGGTCAGTACAGGGTTTTGAGCGTAGGATTAGAAAAATAACGAGGGGTGGCAAGTGTACAGATGTTGTATGCGAAACATTGTTTTAAATTCCTAGTAGAAACCTTGGGGAATGCAACAGCAGGTAGGGGTTTGCCAAAGCTGGGAAAATTCTATGCCGTTTATTTTCCGCATTTAATTATTTTACTGTGATCTGTGCTGTGATAATTTTATATTTCGCAAAAATGCAATAAACCTTATTCGCCCCCCTCTAGGGTAAATTTAGATCCTAGAAGTAGTATCAAAGCAGGTATTTTCTTTTAACTCTAGAGGCATGGATTTCCCTAACAGTGATTTTCCTAGTTTTCAATCCAGTGAGAATTTTCTAATTTTACCCTAACTATTTTTTATGGAACATATTTTTTAAGTCGGAAATCAAAAATGGAATTTATTTAAAATCTGTTAATATTAAATGTTGCGATATTGTTATCAATGGATGTGATATGGTATATAAGAACGTTGTTGTAATAAATTCTCATGTTATGCATATTTTATATTCTTATATTAATGATGATTAATATAATCATATCTCCCATTATTTAAGTTCATAGGAAATCTGGAAAGTTCTTGATGTAATGTATGGAAGAAAAGACAATGATAGCTCAGAACTCTCGAAAGTAAGCTCAGTTTTAGAATTTTGCTTATAGGGATTTACAGAAGCATTAGATGGTGGAGACTCAATGGAGGATTACTATGGTGAATTTTCTTTTGAGGAGTTGGTTTTTCTTTGTGAAAAATTAACTAAAACTTTTGACAGTCTCAAATTAAAGAATAAAAATTCGAAATCTAAAAATCTTGAGTCGATTGGCAAAATTGATCTTTTGGAATTAAAACTTGAAAGCGGTAAAAAAAATCACATTTTGATTGCAAAAATTGTTTGAATTTAGACAATAATTTAGTTCATTTTAATGAAAATATTCAAAATCTTGAAAAGGAAATTCTAATTTTGAAAGAAAAAAAAGATTGAGCTAAAAAGTAAAAACAATTTTTTGCAAAAGGATTTGGAGAAGTTTAAGATTGCCTAAAATCCCAAATATGAATTTTTCGAGAAACAAAATTCGCTAAAAACTGAATCGATTTTGAATGAGCTTGAAATTGAAATCAAGAAAATGTAAAATCTCAAATGCAACAATTGTGTGACTTCTCGAAAAGAGTTCTCTGAAATTAAAAAGAACTTCAAAATCCTTAAAGACAAAAATATGACTTTGAAAAGCAATGAATGTGAAATCACTCGAATAAATCAATGATTTGATAAGTTTAAGGAGTTTGAGAAACTTGATACTGAAAAGTGTAAACAATTTGAATTTGATATTTCTGGGTCCAAAATTAAAATTGAAATGTTTGAAGATGAAAATTTGGTTTTGAAACAAACTAGTTTTGAAAAGAGGAATATCCTATCAATCGTTGTTCCACTTTAATGAAAGAAAATAGTGATCTTAAATCTAAAGTTCAATGACTTGAATCAACTTTGGCTAAATTTTCTAATAGAGAAAATCTTTGAATATGTTGTTGAAAAACCAATTTTCTATTGGAAATAAGAGTGGACCTGATTTTGTGAAAAGTGATCAAATTGAAAAATTGGACTCAAATAATTTCAAAGTATTTGTTAATCATAAAGGTGATGAGCACATGTGTAGAAACAATCAAGTTAAACAAATGTGGGTCCCAAAAGGAAATAAAACAAGCTTGGTTAAATTTAAACATATTTGGGTACCTAAAGGTATATTGGTAAATGCTAATGGATTCTTATATAAACAGGTTTGGGTACCAAAACATTTTAAAAAAAATTGAGTGGTAAAATAATTTTTATTTGACCACCCTATTCTATATACAATTAGGTACCGAAGGTGGCTGAGGAACCACTTTAAGAGAGACAGAATTCAAGTTGTTCCAAATTTTTGCTGAATTATATTTTCAAAGGTTCCTTTGCCACGATTGTTGAGTTAGAGAATCCACATCGTCAATGGTTAATCAGGCACGATATCTAAACTCATGATCCTCTTTTTGTTTTTATTTTTCCTTTTATTCCTCCATTTATTTTTTACTTTCTGTTAATGCTGATTCGCTTTGACACTACTGTAGTATTTTTGTCATATCTTGAGCTTCTTAACTTCTAATTGCAAAATTATTGATTTTCTAGAAATTAGATTCATTTATCTAGAAATTTCATGTTTTGATGATTTCCATATTTTGAACTTAAATTGGTGAAAATTTGCAAATCTTTTGAAGTTTAATTTTTTGAATGATTCCTGAATTTCTAACAGTGCTGTAGTTTGCTTATCATATCATGAACATTGTTATTCAGAATTCTAAAAAATTTTGAAGATCCGAAAAGCTAGTGAAATTTTACACATCTTTGAGTTCCTGCTAATTCTTTATGGAAAGTCTTGAAAATTTGCATTCAATACAACACACTACTTGAAAGTTGTTTTTGATAAGTTGTGAAATTTTCATAGTTTTTTGGCTTATTTGGATATTTGATTCTAAAATCATATGCAATTGTTGGTAGTTTGAATCTCATGGATTATATTCTTTCTTTTGGATTAGAATTCTGAAAATAAATTTCATCAAATGATTTCAAACGAACAGTTTTAATCTTAGAATCATGGACCGTCTCTTGGGTTTGTTGTAAATATTTTGAAATATTGTCTTGTGAATCTTGCTATGAAACTGATTTTTCTGCTGCTTTACTAAAGGAAATTGAATTGTTAGATTTGTTTGCTTTCTCATTCTGATTGAATATTTCGCTGAAAAATCATAATTTAGGCCTCATTAACTTCTATGGGCATTCTAGAGCTTCAAGTGGTATCAGTCTTAGAAGTTTTAGAAATTTCACATTCATTTGTTTAATTTTTGAAATTGATTTTTAATTTGCATAATTCTTTTAGAATCCCTCTTGAAATTGATATTTTCAAATTTAAAAATCAGTTTTGATCATTAATTCAAAAATTGAAATTATTGACCAAATTGAACTATTTTGGAGCTCATCAAAATTATTATTAGATTTATGAAATTTTGATGAGTTGTGACTATAGCTTATTTCATAATAAGAGGAGATATTATTTAAATTCTCATGATGATTGGATCGTTTTTATAATATTGCGTTGATGCTTATTTCACGATCATCTTCTTTTTGTACCATCTTTCTGCCATTCATCAGGTTTTTATATAATGTGGAGAGTTTATTTTTTGGATGCTAAAAAAGTATAGTGATGGAAGTGTGATTATACTATTTTTCAGAATGAGAGATAGCTGAAAATTTTCAAAAAACCTCGTAAGGTTGAACATATTTCATAATATAATTAATTTAGAGATTTGTTTCACAACCATCTCTATTCTTACCATATTTCTATCATTCATTATGGCTTTATATACTGATGAGATTTTTATATAATAGGTGTTACTCTAACCTCATTTAAAAAAACCTAAATATGGTCATGCATGGTTAGAGAATGCTTATAATTTAAGTTGAACTGACCTCATTTAAAAGTCCTTATGGTTATATGTGGTTAGTGTGCTCTTAAAAAAAGGAAAAAAAATAAACAATGTATATATGAAATCCTCCTCGTTATGTAAAAACCGACCTATCGATCCATTTTCTAAAATGTGAAATGTGTTTTTATGTTATGAAACATTAAAATTTTTTGCTTGATAGTTTTGGGATTTGCGATATTTGATATTTTTTCCCTCTTGATTTTGAATTTATAACCGTAGTCCAAATCCATCGCTATTTCATGCTTAATTTTTTAAAATGTATCTGAAAATTGTTGCAATTTATATTTGTACATCTAAAGATTTATAACTCTATCCATTTTATAAATCCATTGTAAATCCATCATTCTAAAATGTGAAACTTTCTTCTAGTTTGAAGAATATTATGATTTTTGTTTGATTATATAAGGTTTACGATATATATTCTCTCTCTTGATTGGAATTTATATTTGTGGTCCATATTGATCACTATTTCGATTTCGATTATCCGTGTGATGGTAACAAAAAGGGGATAATGGTTAAGATTTTGATCGATGAGTGAATAATTCAAGAATTTTTTTAATATTGGAAATTCATATTTTAAAAACCCACTCATATGCACATATATGGGGGGAGTTCAGTTGGAGGGGGAGCGTACAAATAAAGGAAGTTCTATACTTCACATTCAAGTACATTTATCTTTTTCAAAATCTTATGTGTATGTTTTTCATCATCAAAAGGGCGAAATTGTTGAATATAACAGTACGCTTTTCGTTTAATGACAACAAATATATATTATTTTATAAATGTGTTTGTATCTGTAGTATTCTATTGCATCACATACAAAAATAAATATTTATTTATGAATAAAATACTATTGCATAGAATTTAATATTCGAACCGTGTTTTTATTCAATAAATATTTCATTTCAACATTCGATATAGTACAAACTTTGGACTCCACTATCGTACATCTCACTGTGATATAATACATTTGATTCACATTTATTTTCTTATACATTGCTTCCTCACCATAACACTCATTTCACTCAGTCACATATTCACTCAGTTTCATCTACAGACTCTTATACATAAACTGACACAGCATGTCTTCAACATCCAGTCCAGTCGCCTGTAAACCTATCATAGAAACACACATAGTAAACTGGAACAAAAATAGATTTACAATCTAAAAAATATAAATTTATTTTTAAATTTTATTTGCCTTAGAATTTTTGGTATGTCTCTCATCATGTTTCTAGACTTGTTCTGATATACATTTATTTGAGTCTAGACTGCTTGTGATATTCACAGTGATTCATTGTAGATACCTCAAGGTCGACTGAATAATAGTGCATGCAGATCAGCCTCATCAAAGCTATAGTAGTCTACTGATCAAGACCAGCCTCGACTCACATTTGTGGTCTGCTGATCAAGACTAGCCTCGACTCACATTTGGGGTCTGCTGGTCTTGACCAGCAAAGACACAGTGTATAGTGGTTTGTTGATTTAAATAGAAAAATATTTTTGCACCTGCAAACGGTTAACTTTCATATGAATAGGTACAGCACATACTAGCATAGCAATCAAATGGGGATGCCAAACACATGCAAACAACATAACATACATAAACACACATAAATTTGCATATATATATATATATATATATGTATATATATGTTATATATGTATACATGTGTGTATATGCGTGTGCACTACAACAAAAACATCATGTTACAACTTTAATTTTACAACTGTGTGAAAAGCACAGTTGTAATAAATGCTTTTTTACAACTGTGCATAACGCACTGTTGTAATAAATGTTTTTTACAACTGTGAAAAAATCACTATTGTAATAAGCATACATATCACAACATTTCTTTATTATCTGTTGTAATAACTAATATATACCAATTAATTTCTAATAATTAATTGTTAAATTAGAAAGTTGTTTAAACTTACTTTTAGTAACTCTTTTTTCTATTTCTTGTATTAGTGACCTATTAATAACAACTTATATTTAATAATTAGTAAAATTAACATTTAAAAATAATTCATATTCAATAATAAATTTCCAAATTAATACCAATTACTATTAATTACTATTAGATTAGATAAAAATTGCTTAATTGATGATTAATAAATAATAGTTACTTTTTAAAAATTACCATTAAATATTTAATAGTATATAATCAACAACATTTACATAATAATTAACTTTTAATAGTTGGAATTCAATTATAACTTTGAAAAAAAAGGTAATAATTAATAATAACTATTATTAATCAGTAATATTAATATTTTAGTAAAAATCAATTCTCAAGAAATTCATATTATATTTATATTTAATATATAATTTTACTTGTTAATTCTAAATTATAATTTTTAATTCTCTAAGTTTTTGTGAAATTTCAATTGTAACCGATGGAGAATTATCGGTACCATTTAAATTTTCGATTGTACTGCAAATCTTCGTGATCTTCACCGTTAAAGTTCAAATTTGTTTTTACTTAATAATTTTGGGTATCAAAGCAGCTTCAATTATATGTTATTTTGAATGGTTAGCATGGCAATTTCTCTTATTTTCTAACATTATTTCTTGATGATCTGTATGTCTTGCTTATTTCAGTTTTTCCTTGACCGTGAATACCAAATCATTTGGCAAAATATAAAAACAAAATCAAGTTATGTGCATTGGAATTTTTGGCTCCAAGCACAAAAATTTCGCTCCTAAACCCAAAATATAAAAACAAATATGAGGTCAAACTAAGTCAAATACCCTAAACCTAATCCTCTACACAAACAGCAGCCGTTCTAGAAGAAAACCGGCGGATAGAGGTTCCCAAAATTCAGATCCAAATCGCTCCTCACTCCGTACGAATTAATTCATGGATTCTGCACAAAATACGTTAATCCACTCGAGCTCTATAATCTGGACGGATAAGATATGAATTAATGTAGCGTCTCTCGCGAATTTTGGCTTCAAATTTGTTGCGTTCACCGTTGATTCCAACGTCGGTATGGAGAGGGCGGAGCACGGGTAGGTGATTCGTATGGCCAGGGAGGATCCACTTCCGGCCCCTCAAAGTGCACGCGCCAATGGAAGCTCAAAATCGAGCAAATGGGTTTGAGCACTCAAGAAATACAAGATGGTTGTGGGTTTCTTTTGAATGACGATTTGGCAAGAAGGAAGAAGGAACACAGTGAGTTTTTTGTTTTTATATATGAAGACTTCATATCTGGAAAGCAAGAACTACTTTTTGAAAGGTCTTTTTCTAAAAACTTCGATTTTGGCATGTTTTTTAAAATATATTTTTGTTGTTATAATAGTTTCTGTGATATTTTGAACAGATTATTTAATTGGAGAAGTTGTCAATAGTTGAGTATGTATGGTTCCTCTTTGTTATTGTGTTTATTGGTAAGTTTAGTTGCCTCAGGTCGGTTTGATGTATTGCAGTTGTGCTCCGATGATGTTGTTCATCTTACGTTAGGTGAGTTTTTTTGTGTTTTTGGTTTAGAGTTGCTTGCCAGAGGTATGTGGTATCTTGCTTAGTAGAGTTTTTGCCTTGGGTTAACACGGAACCTGAATATGAAAATTAGTAGGTGATTATAGAACTGATTTCATTTGTTTACATGTCACACCAGAAGCGAACAAACACTTTTGTATGCAACATGCCTGGTAACAGTCTATTATTTTAAGCTCTCTATGCCAAGGTCAGCTACCTCTTCATGCAATTGAGCATTACAAAGTTAACTCTGTATGCCTGCATGATTTAAATATAGCACTATACAAGTTATGACATATTTGGGTTACCAACATGAAATAATATAGCATCATGATTTAATTATAACAGTTCATACATTTGTTCCGCTAATATATTATAATTCCATGTTATTCAAGATTTTGCAATTTTTAATTTATTGTTTGCTTTCCTTTGTTCACCTACTGATCTTAATGAAACACCCCACCTCCATTAAGGTCACTCACAATGGGAATGCCTTAACTTTGGTGGAGGTTTATAAGTAAAAGCCACAGATGAACTCAAGACTGATATAATTACACATCTTTTAAACAGCGGAAACCAAACAAACTTTATTTCATCAATACGTGTATCAAACAAAGATTTCCATAATTGTCTCAAAATACTTTCAACATTACAACCTCATAACTGCCTTGATTATTAAAGAAGCTTGAAAACATAAATAAAGTGACAAAAATCCCCATAGTGAAATCCAAAGCCATTATCCGAGCAAGAAAGATCCAAATCATACATCTACGTTCTTGGTGCTTGTAAAGAGCCTGACTGAGTTGAGCTGTTTCCTCCCTGTGGACCTGGGGGGGCGAAAGAAAAGAAGACGAAAAGAAAATAGGATCAGACATAAAGCCAGAGTAAATCTAGTAACTCTTCAATATGTGAATAAGAAAAGGATACGATGGATATAAACTAAAAATAGGAAAGTGTCACAGGCTAAGGAAGTGTCGAATGTACTATCACACCCATACTATATCTCTGCACCTACTCGAGTTTATTCCAACTGGCACCCCATGGTGAGGGTGAAGTGATCCCCATTCTTATTAAAGATCGGCTCCTACTCGCATTAACATGTGTCATACGGCCCCCAAGAATTGTAGACACCTATGCTGGTCCCACCATGGGGTGTATCAAGACCCATGGTGGCGGCCCCGACACAAAACTAGAAGACATAGGTTATGCTACTGGTGTCCCCAGTGCCCTGGTTGTCTGCTCCGGAGTGTGTGCACGCCCACACCCCGTTAGACCTGCACTGTGCACCCACCGTCGTCGTTTGACCGCTTACAATCAGCCCAGTAATCGTGCCACACCCTGCCTAGTTTCAGGGTACCATTGATACCTAACTTTGGGTTACTGCTGAAACGGGTCTCTCGTTACCAGGATTTTCTAGTCAAACATGTTAAGTGGTTAAGTGTCTGTATTTACCTAACCCCACCCGTCAATTCTTGTTAGCATGTTGAATTTGGTTAAGCGTTATAGTTGACTTAACCCTACCATCTGTCCTTAGCCTCTTAGGAGCACCAGACCACTCACATTAGATAGGTATTGCTACGGTTACTGGATATGCCGGTCGGTTCCGGGCAGGTTTACACCGTAGCTCAGTCTAACCTCGGGTCCTTATTGGGCTCAATGCTTAACCACCCACATTGGATAGGTATTGTTGTGACTACTGGACAGCCGGGCGGGTCCAGGCAGGTTTACATCACAACTCAATCCAACCTCGGGTTAAGCATATCGTGTTTTCTAAATTTACATATTTTATTACTTTTCAACTACATGTAAATGTCATATCTTTTATTTTTGGGTATTTCAATTCATACCGCTTATGTGTCATAATCATTGGCATGTGCCAAACATGCCAACATATATTTTCATATTTTACACCCAACGTTATTACCCCCGTTTGTTCGCAACGTTATAACATGTGTTGGGCTTGTCACAATTTAGCCCAACTTTATAAACGTGAGGAAAAGGGGAAATCATTAACATGTAATACAAAAAGGTGTGTGGCGCATGAACTTGCAATTTGGCGATTCAACAAACATATAACATGAGTCATGTGAACTTGCATTCGAATCAAAGTATGACTAAGTAGGTGACATATGAAATGACATAGTTTTAGGCAAATACAAACTTGTGTTTAAACATGTTTAATTTGGCATAATGTCAAACACAAGACTAGCATGATGTATGTTCACCAAAATGTACAATTTTAACATCTAATCATATAGCCTATGAACTTGCATAGTTTATGAAACATAGATCCAATTATACTTGCAAAAAGACAAAATTTTGCATAGTTTATGAAACATAGATCCAATTATATTTGCAAATAAACAAAATCTTGCATAGTTTATGAAACATAGATCCAATTATACTTGATGAAACATAGGTCCAATTATACTCGCAAATGAACTTGCATAGTTTATGAAACATAGTTCTAATTATACTTGCAAATAAACATAAGAACAATATCATAGGTTTTGGATCAAAAAGGTCTATAACATGTTTACATAAATTCCAACTTAGACATAGTCCATGCCATCGCCATATACATAAAATGACCAAATTCTAATTTTCGCCACAAACATGCAAGTACTATCGTTCAATAGGCTTGCATCAATAAATTTTATACCACAAACATCAATACATAAGTCATGATAGAACCATCACAATACATAGAATAATAACACAATTCTATTTTCATATACATCGAATCACATCACAGTTTTTATTCATATTCTGAAAGGTTACTATACTTACAACGTGTGATGAATTCTTGTTTTCTGATTTCTGTTATTCTGATTTGGAGATGCTCTTCTTTGGGTAGCAAAGTTGCGTTGAATGATTTGATTAAGCTTTGATCTTCTTTTAATTTGATTCGTCTCTTAGGCTTGTTGGCTTGTCTCTAGGGTTTCTAATTGACGGCCATTCCTAGTTCCTTTCCAGCAGCATGACGGCTATTGTATTCTATTATTTGTGTGAGTTTATGGTTAGGTTTGAGTTGTATTTATAGGATTTCAATCTAATTAGAGCCGTCGATGAAGCTAGAGTGAATCCAGACCATCCATCTCAAGAGAAGCCAATCAAAAAGTGACATGTAAGCCCTAGTGACTCAGCCAAGCATCAGAATTCGACCAGATCCTGATTGTAACACCCCGTATTTTTTTTAATATAATTAAAAATGAAATAAAATATATGAAAATATGCTTATGATAGGTAAATAATGGTGATGCATAAGGAGAATTAATTAATACATGGAAGAGAAGAAAAATTAGTTCGATAATGGCGTATGTAACGGAAAAGATAGTAAAATAAGGATAACTAATTCAAGAATCAGGAAATAGGTAAAATGGACATCACCATTGCGTTCGTCTCGGAAAAATACGCGAAATAGAGTCCGAGTTTTCGAAAATCGGAGTCCGTATGACCAAGATATGGCCAAAACAAGATTTCAGCAGACTTTCTGGCAGACTAACCCTGTCGATTGTAGTGTCGACACACAAGTCGACCTGCCCCCCCCCCCCCCCCCCCCCGTGTCGACTCCCCCCCCCCCCCCCGTACAGGTCGACCTGGTCGGCCTGGTGTGGTCCAGAACCCATTTTTGAGCCCTGGGACGAGTTTTGATGGTCCGAATGGGTTTTAGGGTTAATCCGATGGCTGAAATGAATTGCTACACCTATAAAATAACACCTAGACCTAGCCTAACTCACACAAATCATTCTTACACCTAAATGCTGCTGGAATCTCTCTTGAGCCATGGCCGCCATCTCCAAATTAAAGCTTAAGCGTTCAAACTCAAATCAAATCAAAGATCAATGCTTCTACAACAAATTCAAGAGGATAGATCAATGACGCTGCAACTTTCTACGACAAATTCACTACCTAATTCATTAGCCGTTCTCTGTAAGTTCTAGTTATTTTCAGATTTAAATATTTAATTATAATATGGCGATGAAATAAAGTGAAATTGATGTAAGTTTAGCTATATTTGCGGAATGTGAATTAAGATTAAAATCATGTTTTGCGGTCAAATGAAAATAGTACGATGCTTATTATGTTTGGTTATGTTGTATAATATTATGCCAGTGATTTGATTCTATTATCATGTTGGATTGGGAATTATTGAGTACAATGTTTGTCATGTTGTATAATATGCCAGTGATTTGATTCTATTATCATGTTTAATTGGGAATTATTGATAAGTTTATTATGCAAGTTTATGTTGTAGATTCATGCGACAAATGGTCAAATCTACATGTTTATGTATAAGAAAAACCTATGCCACACTTATCATATATTTGTGATTGGCTTGTGAGTATGTTAATGTAATCTATGTTGCCAAGTAACGCATGTGTATGTTGATTTGCCTATGTTGCAAATTAACATATGTATATTTATTAGTTCATATTGCTAATTCTCATGTATGTATGTTAATATGGCCTATGTTAAAAATACACATATATGTTGAATTAGCTTATAATTGCGAGTTCACACTTATGACACTATAATGTTCATAATGGTTATTTTGCAAGTTCACCCCTGTAATGTTCATGATGTCATTTTGCAAGTTCACCCCTGTAATGTTCATGATGTCATTTTGCAAGTTCACCCCTGTAATGTTCATGATGTCATTTTGCAAGTTCACCCCATTATGTTCACATTAATTATGCCATCAATGTCAAAATTATACCTTTGTCATGTTTATGATTGTGTATTTGTGTACATTAAATTAGGCTAAGTTTTTAGCCTAAACTTTATACTCAAAAATCATACGAACTTAAATAAGGCTAAGATAATTAGCCTAATATTAGACGGGGTAACGGTGGGTTAAAATGATTAATTATAGGAAAACTTGCCATAAATTGGTCATTTATCACATAAGTGATTTATGGCATAAAATGGTATTAATTATATACCTAATTTAATGAGATTGATTGGAAACAAATTGGGCATTAAATCTGAATTTGAACAATTTACATAATTAAAATGTAAATTAGAATTATGGCATAAAATGGTATTAATTATATACCTAATTTAATGAGATTGATTGGAAACAAATTGGGCAGTAATATGAATTTGAATAATTTACATAATTAATGTAAATAGGAAAATACGAATATGCTTAGCACGAGGTTGGATTGAGTTGTGATGTAAACCTGCCCGGACCCGCCCGGCTGTCCAGTAATCACAGCAATACCTATCCAATGTGGGAGGCTAAGCATTAGGCCCAATAAAGACCCGAGGTTAGACTAAGTTGTGGCGTAAGACTGCCCGGACCCGACCGGCACACCGGCAGCCACAACAATATCTGTCTAATGTGAGAGGTTGGTGCCCTAATAAGACAACTAGAGCTGAGCTAGGGTTGGTAGGGTTAAGTTAACTAGAACACTTAACCAGTTTCAACATGTTAACTAAATTGGCGGGTAGGGTTAGGATAATCTGGACACTTAACCAATTTAATATGTTGATTACGGGAGTAGGTAAGGTTAAGCAAATGTTTAACCATTATAACATGATTAAACTGGACTAGAGAGTGAGGTTAAGTTAATGAGAACACTTAACTAATACAATGGGTTAATTAGACAAGTGGTTGCGGTTAAGTAGTAACACTTAACCAACATAACAGGACAAGCGGGTGGGCTAAGTTAACTTGAATAAGTTGATAACACTTAACCATTATAATATGACTAGTGGATGGGGTTAAGATAACATGCACTTAACCAATCTGATGTGATGCGTGATAGGGTTAAGTAACACACGAGGTTAAGTTAACAAGAAAATCCTTAACCAATGTAACCAGATAGACGAACGAGGTTAAGTTAATAAACCACACTTAACCAATCAAAAATAATAAGCGAGAAAGGTTAAGTTAACTAAGGTAAACACTTAACCATGGTAACATAACGAGTAGGAGGGTTAAGTACATATCGGGTTGGTGGGTAATATTAGTAAAAATAGGCACACATACACTTAACCATTAAATACACATGCTTGAATCAGTAGCGGGGTTAAGTACACATCAGGGTTGGTGGGTAATATCAGAGAATATAGGCCCACAGACTTAACCATTAGAAAAACCTAGTAACGGGGACCCATTTCAGCAGTAACCCACATTAGGTATCAACGAAACTTGAGCTAGGCAGGGTGGGGAACGATTACTGGGCTGATTATAAAAGGTCAAATTAGCGACGGTTGGTGCAGCAGTGCAGGTTCTGACGGAGTGCGGGCGTGCACACACTTCGGTGCAGAAAATTTAGCCACTGGGCATCAGTAGGTATAAAGCTGTGCATCTTGATTGTGTCAGGGTTGCCACCTTGGGACTTGATACACCCCATGGTGGGACCAGCACAGGTATCTACAAGTAGGGGGCCGCGTGACACAAACGAGAACTAGGTCAAGTAGGGAGCCGATCGATAAGGTAGTAAGGGTGCATCGAATATATACATGGCCATTGGGGTGATCGAGGTGGAATCCTCATAATCGATGTACACCTGAAGGCTACCATAATTGCGGGGATTGGGATCACGTTGTAATTATTATATAACACGGGCTACTAGTTGGGACACTAGTAGGGGGTACGGATCCTTGTTACACAGGACACTAGTTGGGATACTAGTAGGAATACGGATCATTCAATGTAAGACACTTATGAGGATGCTAGTTAGGTGGTGTAGAGCAAATAGATATCGTTTTAATGGTAAAGCTTAGAAACCTTGCGATGTTATTCTTGATAGAAACCATGCGGTGGGATACTTGATAGGAATTATGGGATGTTATACTTGTTTCATCGTGCCCGAAGTTTATCTTGTTACCTTAGTTTATCTTGTTATCATAGTTTATCTTGATATCTTAGTTTATCTTGCCTACCTTGTTATCATGCTTATGTTTACTTTCAGTTTATTCATGCCATGTTATCTTTACCTATTTTTATGCTGAAAGTCACTAGGACTTACTCAGTCTTTATGACTGACCCGTTTTGTTTCGCCTCTTTTTCTTCCGTCCCCCCCCCCCCCCCGGGTTCACAGGGTGGGAATACAGCTTAGTTCGGATCTTACCAAGCTCCAAGGCTCTTTTATGTATGGCTTGGATTTCTCTTGGCTATGGCTTGCTCTGCTTTATTGGGGAATACTGCAGTTTGTTTTTATGCTTCTTTGTTTTTGAGCAAGACAGATATTTTAACTATGAAATTGGGTATTGGAAGTTGATGGGCTTTTCTTGTAAACACTTATATTTAATAAATGATTTGAAGTACTTCCACCTTATTTTCCGTTGTTTTATATATATCTGTCTTGTAATATTTCTGTTCCAGTACCCATAATACTCCATTGAAGTTAAGGCATTCCCTTTGTGAGTGACCTTAACAGATGTGGGGTGTTACACTGATCAGGCTAGCCAAGACCTGACCAGCAGGTCATTCTGACCTGGGCACACCTGGCAGGTGCGCCAGGCCAAAAATGTACTGGCGCATTTCCCAAGTGCGCCAGTTCATTTCTGTTCTGGCGCACTTCCCAAGTGCGCCAGTGCATTCTGACCCGTTTTCTGGTTTTTTTCCCAACTTCGATCGTCCATATCTTCTTCATACGATATCCGTTTTACGCAAACTTGAACTCTATCTCAAGAAGAATTTCGAGACTAACGCAATGGCGTAACCCATTTCCCTTGATTTCATCATTTATAATTAATTATACTTCAATTCGTGAAGCTTAACGTTGTAGAATTCACGGGGTGTTACATTCTCCCCCACTTAAAAGGATTTCGTCCCCGAAATCTTCAAGTTAGGAAGAATGTATATCCTACCATCCAACAGTCCATCTACTCAACCAACAAACACAGGCATCCACTGTCCTTAAAAGACCTCTAATGCTTCATGATCATATGCATAGTGTGTGTACATGTCCTTATCTAATGCAGAAATCAGGCGGTCTACTGATTCAGTTGACCTCCTTAATGCGAATCATGTAAGTGTCATGAATCCATTATATATGCAAATTCTTCCTACTCATAATTCTACATGAGTGCACAACTATTCATACAAATGCAATGACCATATGACAGCATATCAAGTTTACAACCATATACAAATAAGAATACATATATGCATATGCAGTATGAAGTTATTGAGCCGATCTAAGACCTAAGTTGTGTGCGTACATGCATCCACGAGCAACCACTAGCAACCACTTGCAGCCACCAACCATAACATGTTTCAAATACATGTTTACATCCAAAGGGGTTTCTACCTAAGGATAAAGGATAATATCGAAAAGATATACCTAAAAAGATAGATACAAGCATAACTTAAAAAAAAAAGTGGTCAAAGATGTACCCTCAAAAAGAAAAGGGTATGCCGCGCGTATTCTATCCTCAGTTTCCCAAGTCGCGTCTTCCTCGACGTCGCTCCACTGAACCTTAACGAGCTTCACTTCACGGTTGCGTAGCTTTTTGATTTCAGTTCCTATGATGCGGGTTGGAACTCTCCTCACAGTTGCTTCGCGTTCCACTTCGGCTTCTTCTAGAACGCTTGGCTCCACCACTTCCGCTGATTCATGTAGACATTTCCGAAGATGAGAAACGTGAAAGACGTTGTAAATTCCAGCCAATCTTTCAGACAGGTCTACTCTATAAGCCATTTTCCCAATCTTCTCGATGATAGGGAACGGTCCTACAAATCTGGGTGCTAGCTTTCCTGCGGATCCAAAGCGAACGACGTTCCTTGAAGGGGATACCTTAAGGAAAACCCTGTCCCCAACCTCAAACTCAAGGTCGGTCCTTCTTTTGTCAGCGTAGGATTTCTGTCTGTCTTGGGTTGTCTTCATTCTCCTACGTATCAAGTCCACTTTATTTGAAGTTTCTCGAATCACGTCTGGCCCAAGTATAAGCTTATCTGTAGACTCCCACCAACAAGTTGGTGATTTGCACGGTCTTCCATACAAGGCTTCGAAGAGTGCCATGCCGATGGTAGCTTAGTAGCTATTGTTGTAGGCAAATTCCACTAAAGGAAGGTGATCCTCCCACGTCCCTCCAAAGTCAGGAATGCAAAGTCTTAAAAGATCCTCTAAAGCTCTATTCACCCTTTCTGTCTGGCCATCTGTTTGGAGGTGATAGGTCGTACTCAAACATAGCTGTGTGCCTACAGCTTCTTGCAGACTCCGCCAAAACTCACTCGTGAAGATAGGGTCTTGGTCACTAACAATGCTGGAGGGTACCCCATGGAGTCGAACTATTTCCTTGAGATAAAGAGATGCTAGAGATGCGACAGTCCTCCTACTCTTGATAGGTATAAAGTGGGCGCTTTTAGTAAGCCTATCCACTATTACCCAAATGCTAGTGTTGCCTCTCCTCGACCTAGGCAGTCCATCAATAAAGTCCATTGAAATGCTATCCCACTTCCACTGTGGGACCTCTAGAGGGTGAAGTAGTCCTTTAGGTTCTTTTGTTCCGCCTTGACCCGTTTGCAGGTCATGCACTTAGAAACGAAATCTGCAACGTCTTGCTTCATGCCATTCCAAAAGAAAGTCCTTTTTATATCCTTGTACATCTTATCACTGCCAGGGTGTATAGTCATCTTGGAATGATGCGCTTCCTCGAGAACCTTCTTTGTTAACTCCCTTGCTTGTGGGACACATAATCTTCCATCTCGTCTCAGCCATCCCTTATCATCAATGGTGTATCTACTGAGGTGACTAGAAGTCTCACCCCTAATAAGTTTATCAATCACATCAACAAGCTGAGGGTCTTCACGTTGTGCTTCCCCTACTGAGTCTAAGAGAGTGGGGCGTACTTCGAGAGATGCTAACAAACCCAGTACAAAATCCGAGGAGGACCTAAAGTTAAAACTGGCTATATACTCCAAGTTTTGCCTTTCCACAAAGAGAGGGCTCAGGGTCAGTTTCTTTCGGCTCAACGCGTCTGCTACCACGTTACCTTTTCCGGGAGTACAGGAAATTTCAAAATCATATGAGGCAAGAAACTCCATCCACCTTTGCTGCCTCAAGTTAAGATCCTTCTGGGAGAAGAGATATTTCATCGATTTATGGTTAGTGTATAATTCAAACTTCTCACCTAGGAGATAATGGCGCCAAGACTTAAGTGCAAAGACGACGGCGGCCAACTCAAGATCGTGGGTTGGGTAGTTCTTTTCATGAACTTTCAATTGTCTTCCGCCATAAGCTACTACCCTTCCTTCTTGCATTAGAACAGCGCCTAGTCCCGTTCCACATGCATCCGTGTATACTGTGAACATTTTTCTTCCATCTGGCAAGGTCAGAACTGGGGCTGTTGTGAGAGCCCTTTTTAATCGCTGGAAAGCAATGTCACAGTCCAAATCCCAAGCGAACGCCAGATTCTTCTTTGTTAGCCTTGTGAGTGGGGCTAAGATTTTCGCGAAATCCCTAATAAACATTTGATAAAAACCGGCTAGCCCAAGAAAGCTTCGAACTTCGGTTGCATTTCTTGGTGTCTTCCAATCTTGTACTGCCACCACTTTCGCGGGATCCACAGCCAACCCTTCTTTGGACACTACATGCCCAAGAAACCTTACTTCTTTTCTCCAGAAGTGACATTTGGAGAATTTGGCTTTTAGTTGATGTGCACGGAGAGTATCCATGATTTCTTTCAGATGTTGAGCATGTTCTTCCTCACTCTTTGAGAAGATTAAGATATCATCTACGAAGACAACCACATATTTGTTGAGGAATTCTCTGAACACCCTACTCATTGGGTCTACGAAATAAGTAGGTACATTTGTCAAGCCGAAAGGCATGACAAGCCACTCGAAGAAACCGTCTGGGGTTCTGAACGCTGTCTTATCAATGCTGTCTTCAGCTGCCCTTAGCTGATGGAACCCAGTTGCCAGATCAAGTTAGGAGAAGACCGTCGCACCTACAAGCTGATCAAACAAATCGTCGATTCGGGGAAGAGGGTGACTATTTTTCTTGGTCAATTTGTTTAATTCCCTATAGTCGACGCAAAGGCGAAGCGAACCGTCTGCTTTGGTTGCGAACACCACTGGAGCACCCCATTCCGAAATGCTCCGTCCAATGAACCCCTTTTCGAGAAGTTCTTTAACCTGCTTACTGAGCTCCTTTCTCTCCCTTGGAGCCATGTGTCTGACAGGTAAAGCTACAGGCTTTGCGTTATCCACAAGATATATGCGGAAGTCTATTTCCCGCCTCGGAGGTAAGCCTTTCACTTCCTCAAAGACATCCGGATATTCCCGGACTACTCTAACTGATTGCAGATTCTCATAAGAAGCATCAAGTGACTCTATATAACTAAGCATAACAGCATTCAAGGGATTACAAGAAATTTCTAGAGTGTTACCAAGCCGAGTTAAGAGTCTAACTACTCTTTTCTCACAGTCAAGAATGGCACTATTACTGGATAACCAGTCCATGCCTAAGATCAAACCATATCCCGAGAAGCCCAAAACAAAAGCACTACAACTAAACTCAACGCTGAGAATAGAGATCTTCAAACCCAAACAAACCATTGACAAGTAAGCGGAGCCCCCAATTAGATTTGAAACTACTAAGGGATCTTCTACTATACTAGTAGTGTCTAGATGCAGAGATTCTACTAAGGCAGATGAAATAAAAGAGTGTGATGCGCCAGAGTCAAAAAGTGTACGAACTGGATGATCATAAAGATAGTGTTAGACCAAAAAATGGTCCTAAAACCCAAATTATCGTATTTAGAGTGTAGGATATGAAGAAATAACTGAAAAAATAAGAGAAAAGCAAGACAACAGGATTTTTATAGTGGTTCGGCGTTAATGAGCCTACGTCACTTCATATTTTCTCATTTCACTCATGGATTACAATTACAATTACAATGAATATTGTCTTTCAATCACTTGAATTCAATGAATAATTCTCTCCGAATCCATTGAATTTATTGAGGAAGATGGTGGTTATTCATGGAGAAGTGTTGGCTATGGCAGCCATGGATGTTTAGATGCCAAAAGTCCTGAAAAATGCCAAGCTCTGGGCTATTTATAGCTGATTTCTGGTGACGGATCGCGGTCATACGTGGCCCACATCCCGAAGATCTCGGACCGGTTCGTATCTTGATGAAGAATTGGTCAATATGACAGTTGGTGACACGTGTCGCGAGATCCTGCATTCTCGGATCGTGGTGGACTTGGTCTTGGTCATCATCCATCAGCCTAGGGGATCAGATCGCGATCATGGGTTGGATCGCGGATTACGGTTCATGGATCGCAGTTCACGGATCGCGGTTCATGGATCGCGGTCCACGGATCGCGGTTCATGGATCACGGTTCACGGATCGCGGTTCACGGATCGCGGTCATGTGCCAGCTTACACCCGTTCACGGAAATGGGCATAACTTTCAAACCGTAAGTCCGATTGAGCCAAACCAAAGCTCAAACTGAAGCTAATTCAAAGAGCCACAAGTATATGATGTGAATAGATCCAAATGAGGTCATTTGATAGGGGTTTCGGGCCAGTTTATATTGATGTTGTGATTTTGACCAAACTGCCTTGTGTCTTCTGATGATGCTTCCAATGCCGGAGAGCGATGTTATCCAGAGATTCCATATGAGACAGCATTTACCCAGAGGTGTGTCAACATGATCTTTGCTTTGGGTAGCCTGATCACAAAGCAGGCTAACATTTTGCCCCCCAAAGTACATCTTATCGAGGATGAGATGTGCTTTGAATATGTTGAGCTAAATCTTTCTGGAATGTCATTATTCGTCCTTGAGCAGTCTTTATCCAATTGTTGCATTGCATCCCTGGGAGCTAGTCGAGCAATGTTCTCTGGAATGAGTATTCGAGATGATTAAGTAATTGTTTAGACCTTGTCGAATCAAAAGGTCTAATTCACTCGTCAAAAGTCATGCTAAATTGTTGGCTCCCGAGTGTGATTCTACACGCACAGGTCGTTGCCAAACAATTTTATCATTTTTCGTAAGCTGAGTTGAGACGTCCCGAACCCCGTACTGACGGCGGCAAGGGTTATCTTTGGAATATAATACAGAAACAGATAACAGCAGAACAGAATAATTAAATACACTAGATAATGAACAATAGAATATACTGGATAAAAGTAATCATCAGAGTTACGCAGTATACAGGATCTTACTTAGTACAAGTACAGTTCAGCTATATATAAATGTCTACAGCGGAAAATAAACAAAATATGTACAATAGGAGCTGAACAGCATAAAAAGAGATAAATGATAGAATCCAACTTCAGCTCCAGCTATCCAGAAAGAACCAGCTAAACCTGAATACAAGGTTGCCCGTGTAGAAAAAGGGGCACTCGAGTTTGAAAGTGAAACAAACTACGAGTCAGTCATGGGACTGGTATGAGAAATCTACTCAATACATATATAATTTGGCCAATCACAGGACCACGCCACTTTCGTGGAACGGGTTTACTCCATTGGATTGCCAGTGCTTTAAACAAATCATTCTTTTAAACATCGCTATGCTTTTTATAAAAATGAAGCCATTATAAGACTCAGTTCCCATCACACAATGCAACGCAAACCGGAGGATAGAGTTTTTATCTTATAACGGCCAAAATATGCTTGATACGGATAAAACAAAGGCATTTGATATTATTGCTAGTGTTTATATGTTTCAAAAGCAATTTCAATCATAACTATCAATCATAGACGGCATGGGTACCATATATCATGTCGCCATATATATATACAATCAAAACCGCACGATGTCGTATTTGGGAATTGGATTTCCGTCGTGAACCAAGGCAAAAGATAGTCCTTACCGAATTCGAGACAATCTAGCCCATGTCTCAGGATCAGAGCTCGAGTGACCCTAGGAGCGACAGGGCCGGTCCACCGATGTGGATTAAAATTCCTAAACAATAAGTTTCCCCGCCCTTTGGGGCGTAAACGAGCCAACGAATGACTCCATCGGACCCGGATCGTCCGATCAAACTGAGGCGCCTCGCAACAGCAACAACCACATAGGTGAAAAGTATATAAATGTCAGGGCTGGTAGGTCACTGACACCACCCTAGCTAGAAGGAAACGCATGTCCTCCCTGAGGTCCTTCCTCCCGTTTCTGGTTCATACCGAGGTGTGAGGCTTGCGATTTTACGTTATACACAAAGCTACGCCACACCGGCGGGGCTTCGATCATCACCACAAGACTTTGCTTTTCAACAGAAGTCCTGATCACTGCATCTTAGCATGCCACACAGGCAATTCATGCCATGCGACTGAGGTCCATCGATATACAACCTCTGAGCTCGTGCGTCTCAGAGAAGGGCGTTAAGCAAAAGAATAAATTCTCCGCCGTCAAATAGATGTATATTTAATAGAAATCAGTCAACACAGAATAAAATCCAATGTCAGACACACAGTCCATTTACAAGTCCGTTCTGGGTCTGAACGAAATCGGAGGCACTAAATACCTCGCAAACCCATCGATCACCACGTACGTCTAGACGATCACCACTCATTATCCATATTTCGGGATGCCTCCCAATCAGGACCTCGGTTACCATCCAAACGGGGTGAAGATCTCCGGTCTTCGACCATCGTCTTCATCTTCGACTTTCAATCGTCGGTCAATTATTTGAAATGAGAATTAACTCGGCCTTTTCAAATAATTCACGTATATTTAGAATTTCAAATCAATTTATTTCAATGGTTAAATTATTCGACAACACCAATTTTGTTCTTTAAAGTAATTTTCACACCAAACGCATTCAACCATCAAAAGCCACACAAATCGAGCTAATTCAGTTTATTTCCATTCCATATCATTTATGATATTTTATAACGATTTATCTCTATTTTTATTGATTTAAAAATAGCCAATTTATTCAAAACGACGCTTCGGGCCATAGCGCGGCCGTGGCGCTGTTTTTCTTCAGATTTGATTTACACATATCTAAAAATCTAACCGTTGGATCTTCACAAAATTTACATCATTAGAAAGGTCTTTTCAAAACGAATCCAACGGTTCTAGTTTCGGGAAAATCCGACGGTCGGATCTCCCGGTACACTCGTTTGAAGTTTCGATTTCAAAATATGAACTGCAGCGTCGTTATTCGATTCAATATAATTATATTAATATATATATATATAAATATAATCGTTTCTAGCGCTGTTTTTCTTCAGATTTGAATTAAACATTCCAGACAATCCAACCGTTGGATTTTTACAAGGTGGTGCCGTTGGGAAGATATTTCCAAGGCGAACCCGACGGTTGAGGTTTTGGGAAAATCCAATGGTCGGATTTCCCGCACTAGTTGTTTGAAATCACGGTTTCAAAATACGAACTGCACGGCCTCGCTTCGTTTTAATTTTATTTATATTTATATATTTATATAAATACAGTTCATTCAATGATTTCAATATCGTTTTCACTTCAAATATTTTACTAACGCCTTAAAATTTTGGAAAATTTCGCCATAACCTCCCCTGCACCGGGAGCATCGGGAAATCTCAAATTGCTTCCCCGGTCCTTCTAATCTCAAAAAGAAAAAGAAAAAGCCAAGCGGCTAGCCAACAGGCTCATAAAATCATCACCCCAAACAAAACAGTAAATGTGTACCTATTTGTCGGGCGCAAAATTTTATTCCTCTTCTCTAGCCCCTTTGCTATAACCTGTTCAATGAATATGCATGTACATATATATAGTTCTTATCATTTATCATTTTCTATTCAACTTCATATTTGATTTCTATTTGGTTTAAAAACACCATTCATTCTAATGTTACATACAAAGGTACAAATCATATCATTAGCTAATTAATGAATATTTCAACTCATATATATTTATTTGATCAAGTGGCTATTTTTAACACTTCACATTTCAACGATTCATGCATATAATAAAAATGTGATTTTTATTGTAAAACAACTCATTTCAAAACACTATTATTTTATATATTTCATATTGGTGATAAAAATAGGATTTTTCTTATAAAACAATTTCTTTCAAAACGAGATTATTTTACACAGTTCATATAGTCGATAAAAGGTGATTTTTATTATCAAACAATTTATTTCAAAATATGAATACCATTCAACTCATGAATTTCAAATCAACGAATGAATATCGATTCAACACATGAAGGTTTTCTATAGTTTCTATATATAGATAAAAATGTGATTTTTATATTTAAAACGCGAATACCATTCAACACATGAATTTCTAATCAACGAATGAATATCGATTCAACACATGAAGGTTTTCTATTCAATGAATAAATATAGTTTTAGCAAATGAAAATAATTCAAACACATGAATATTATTCAAAATTTCGGCAGCATAACGACAGGGTAGTTAAAACCGGGACCGTCCCTAGTACGGCTCCTCGCTCTACCTTAAAACCTCGCGGTTTTTGACAATGGGGATCATGCATCTAGTTCGCACACAGGCGGCATGTATATATTTATTTCATTTCCACAAACTAATCCTATGTGGTTTCAACAAAATATTTCTCAACCACAAACGGGTATTTTTCAACCTCAATCAATCAATTATCAACCACAAACAATCCCAAACAGTCATTCGCTATCAATCAATTTTCACAACAATTTCAACCAATAAATATCGTCCATGGTTTGTGGACGAGGGGCGTATATATATATATATATATATATATATATATATATAGCAATTCACTTTTATTTCAACACATATATAATTTTTACAATGCATATATAACTTATACATCGAACGTACAACTTATACAACGCTTATACAAGAGGTGTACAACGCTAATATAACTCATACATCGACTATATAATTTATACATCGTCGTTTTCCATATTGTTTATAAATTAGAAATCTCACATTGGGTTCCACTCCACCAAAAATAGCAGAAGGCTCAGAAAAATACGCGGTCTCTTCTAAAATGTAGAAGGCGTCCACACGGTCACGATGTTTCCTGTTTCATCGAATTTCGTTAACATAGCAAAAAGATATGATTTTTCAAAGTTTGCAACACTTTAAAACTGTCGAAATCAGTTTAAAATAGATTAGCCGTAAACCTATTTGAAATCTTCGAAACTAGGTTTCGATTTTTAGCTCCACCCGTTGCACTTCGTCCCGATCAGGTTATACCACACTGTCGAGCTTGGAATGGGCTTCAAACGCCAGGGGCGGCGCTCCGTTCGATCGCCAGAATCAGTGGCGGCGGCGAGATGAAGTCGCCGCCTTTGAGGTGCTCGATCTCGCTCTACAGGGCATGGTGGAGGCCAAACCTGGTATGGATGGGAAGAGGGAGGAGAGTACTCTAAAAAGTTCAACTGGAGGGAGGTCTATCGAGGCGTGGTTTCGCCGGAAAATGGACGAGAAGTTTCGAACGTTGGCCGCCGTTCGTCGCGAGGGTTACGGTTTTTTTTTTTGTTTTTTTTATATTTTTAAATTAATGAAATAAAAAAATCCTATTGGCCGATGCTATATTAAATTCAAAAATTGGGGTTTTCTTGGACGAACTCGAAATCCAACCCAACGACTGTCGTCCCTAGCGTTTTACCCCCATTCCGAACACAATGGGATATGTTTCGTAGGCCCATTCGACTGTTTCAGTCAGTTTCCATTCAAATCAAAATATAAAACATTCAATATTTAATTTGAACGTACATTTCAATTTTCCAGGGCCACAAACTGATTCAAAAAAAATTCCAGAAAAATAAACCTAGCTATGTTTTGACGATACAGTCCCAACAAAACTAGTTTCATCGAATTCTGAGACCGTTTGCAAAAAGGCCCATTTTTGGTCGATCCAATTTAACTGTAATTGACCAAACACATTTTCTTTTGCCACGCTCACATACTAGCTTCAAAAATTATGAAATTTGAAACCTAGCATTAACTTCACATCCCGGATCCTACAAAAGTGGTTTCGTCGAATTCCGAGGTCATATGCAAAATGGCCATTTTCACAGGCTATATAAATTCCATATCGACCCTTCCGAAAATTCATTCGGCCATAACTTTTGCTTTCCGCTATGAAAATTCGATTTTTCAGATTCGTTAGAAAGGTATTCACTAACAGATTTAAATATTTTTGGTTTCACTAAAATCTGGATTGTTTTGCACCCGGTACAGCCCGACAAAGTTTGAATTCAATTTTTGAAACTACAGCGCCTTTTCAAGCCTTGTTTATAATTGTAATTAATTATATTCGTTTTCAATTGTCGATTCAACTAAATTTTCATTTCCATTAGCTAAAATATTTATTTTAAATATTTAAAATCCATTATTTTAGCCAATTTAAAATTTTTTAAATTGGTTCAGATTTTCTGGGTCGTTACATGAGTGCATCGTCGGGCCAGATTTTCTTTTACATATGGGTCAATGTACGAAGTAGCCATCCAAATCATTGGGTAATTCAAGAATTCTCGAGCTTTGAGTCGGTATCTGGATCGCCGGGACCGAGTACATTAGATTCAACATATGAATTTTTCATTTATACTCAAGTTTGGACTAGCTTGATATCTTGATATTGATCCAGGATCTTAAAATTGCGTTGAATTGTAACAGTAAGGAATCTGAAAGCCATGATCACTCTGGATCGTGGTCAAAGAAATCCATAATCGCTCTGGATCGCTTCGTTATCCAATAATCACATATGAAGTAGTCAATAAGGGAAGTTGTTAAAATCATGTGCACCAGCGCCTATATGATTGTTTCCATCGTAAGGTAATAGATAGGTTTGTCACACCTTTCATCCGGTGTTGTTTGAGTCTTTAAGTTAACATCTGATCAACAAGCTTGCTCGCTTGGTCGGGGAAGATGGGTAAGGTCGTACTCCGGAGGCATGACGTACATGCTTTGAATCCGTTCCATGCCAGGATTGTCTTCAAGGTTAGTCTATGAATCGACACTTGTGCTCTTAGTGCTTTCGGAGGACAAGAAAAGTCAGTACTCATGCCCCCAGCATCAGTGGGGTTGAGCTAAGTTAATGAGGCATACGGTCTTTAAGCTCTTATACTCTCTGCAGTTGATTCAGGCTGTAGCTGAGTTACAAGATCAGCAATTCTAGTCCCAAGTTGTCATGTGCTCTTCTTGAGTCAGCAAGAGTTCGAGTTGTACATGCGAATGGTCGAATCACATTTTCTTTGATATCATCCCTTCCCTTTAGTCAGAAGGTGAGAATTTACTCATCCAGTGCTAGCGGACTTTAGTTCTCTTATCGGATTAATCACGAAGATGAGTGGCCTGATAAAAGATGTAAGCGGACTAGTCGAGCCCCTCCATTCATATTTCAACATAATCCAAAATGGTCATCATAGTCTTGTTGAGTCTCTTTCTCATGATCGATTCAATTGAGCTTGACAAACAAGATCATGAGCTTGATTAGTGGTATAGATCCTCTTAGGAATTGCACGTTCTTGTCAATATTTTCCAGGGCTTTTCCTTTTTTCTTATCGTTTCAGGAATAGGAAGGTGCTTCGTTCTTCAGTCAGAAAAGCATCTTGGTCATTCTTCTCGATGTTAACACCGTTTTGTCATGAAAGTCTATCTACCTCAGGGTTGAATTCATCAAAATCTCTAAGCAAGTCTCATTGTGGTGAAAATTTAAAGTCTGGGGGAATAACAGGTGATCCCGACGTCTCACGTGTAAGGGTTGTGGTTGTCGTTATCCATATCATCTTGAGAAGTGCCGCCTCTCGAGAGGCGCCGAATCAAACTGGCAAGTAGGTTTCCATTAAAGAATTGCTGCATATTGTCAATATCATGGTAGGTGCCCCCTAACATTGGATTTGAGATTACAAAAAAGGGGGTCTTTGTTGATTTCTTGTTTCCATGTCAATGTTGCCCCCGAGTCGTGGTTTGAGTTATTCGACCCAGTCGGGTTCATGTTCTTCGAATTGTTGCTTTCTTGCTTGGAGCTGAGTGTGAAATGTCGCTTGAGTAGCCTTTCGAGTTGGAGCTAAAGCTGGTTGTGCATGACCTGGGTTTGTTATAGTTCTTACATTCTCACTTAGGATGTTGCAGGTAGCTATTCCGTTGTCCATGTTTCCATCCACTATGTTCCGAATCGAAGCCGCATGCTACACGCCTGCTGATTGATTTACGTTCAACCCGAGCTGATGGTTGCTATCTGGCCGAGCCAAGTTCGTCATTTCTTGAACTTCGATTTTATCATTTCCAGCGAATTGATGATTGTTGCTTAGCCTTTCAATTATCATTGATGCCCCCAGCGTAAAGTCTTGAAATAAGTGAAGATCGGCCTCAGGCTTCTTAAATCCACATGTGCAGTAGTCATCAATTAGGCTTCTGTCACTCGATTGGGAACGGAGGCATTGAGTAGTTGAATTATGCTGCTTGAGGCTCGTATTCCGTGCCCTCGTACTTGGGGGTTTGTTCTGAGTAGCAAACTTCGAATCCATATCTTTCACACTCCCTCTTCGCATCATGAATTAGAGTCGGGTGAAAATTGATTTGTTGGTACACATCCCATGCTAATCTCTTGTCTCTTATCCAGGCTCAAGTTTGGCATCCGATGGCGAAAGGTCAGACTATGATCGTCCCGAGTGTTCCTGCTTTCCCCCTGCATCAAGGGGATAGTCCGAGATAGGGTGATTGTGTCACGCCTAACAGTTGCATGGGATATGTCCAGCTTCATCTGAACTTTCCAGTTTGGAAGTAGGTCGGGACCACCAAATGACCATTCTCTTTGCATTTGTTTCCTGGTCCTCAAGGGGCCTTTCTAATTCAGACATGTATAAATGAGGAAAGGAAGTTGCTTTCAGAATTCAAGCGATCATATTATCCAAGTATGGAGTAAGACGTGCAAGGAGCCTGTAATCCGTAGAAGCCCAGATTTCCACGATTACACCGAATCGTATTAAGGCCAAAGAACCAATGATCGCTTAAGATCGTATTAATGCAGGGTAGACATCCAAAAATTTCAAGGCCTCGCCGGGGTCTTCCTGTTGCGAGTATTAAGTTGTATAACATGTCGCTGAACAATTCACTATCCAGGCCTCTTTTCTGTCGTCGCCTTGAGTCGCACAGGCAGTTTAGAATTATACACCCACGTCATCCTTCTGGACGCGACCCTTTAGTTGTTTTCTACTGGTCTGCTTTTGTTGTGCGAGTTCGGGTCTCGCATTTTGTCCAGCTTTGTTTTGTGAGCCTGTGCTTAGTGAATGAAATTCTATTTCTTTTTACACTGTTGTGTTCCTGCAAGTTTATCATACTTAGTCACGAACATAAATACTCAAATCATGAATCATTCTAGCAATAAAACTTTTTTAAAATTTCTGCACTACACTTCTGCATGCATATATGTGTATGGGTGTGTCCCCAATCAACCATTAATATGGTGCCTGGCCAGGGCTTATTGGGGATTGATTAGAGTCATGTGTGTGCTGCCCCCATTCCCGGAAATGAGGGGTTCGGGCTCCATTTTTCATTCTTGTTCCCAGTCGTGTAACGGGATAGGAGCCCTTTAGCGGCATATGTCATCATGCCCGTTTGCTCCCCGATCCTTCAGCGGGGTAGAAGTTCTCGTGACGCTAAGTCTTTAACGCCTTTATACTCTCCCGATCCTTCGGCGGGTTAGAGTTTGTGTGGCGCTAAGTCTCTAGCGCCTTTATACTCTCCCGATCCTTCAACGGGTTAGAGTTCGAGCTCGGTTTTCATTCTGCTCCCCGATCCTTCAGCGGGGAGGGAGTTCTGGGGACGCTGAGTCTCCAGCACCTTTCTCAGCGCTTAATCATAGACGCTTTTATACTCTCCTAGCGGTCGCCAAGGTTAGAGTTCGAGCTCAGCTGTTCTGTCGCTCCCCGATCCTTCGGCGGGGTAAGAGCTCTTTCTCAGCGCTTAATCATAGACACTTTTATACTCTCCTAGTGGTCGCCAAGGTTAGAGTTCGAGCTCAGCTGTTCTGTCGCTCCCCGATCCTTCGGCAGGGTAAGAACTCTTTCTCAGCACTTAATCATAGACGCTTTTATACTCTCCTGGCGGTCGCTAAGGTTATAGTTCGAGCTCAACTGTTCTGTCGCTCCCCGATCCTTCGGCGGGGTAAGAGCTCTTTCTCAGCGCTTAATCATAGACGCTTTTATACTCTCCTGGCGGTCGCCAAGGTTAGAGTGTTGTCAAGGAGGTTCTTATCATGGTGCATTGTCAAGCCTTGCGGACGTCATCTTCGCGTCCTTTATACTCTCTCTCTCTCGAATCTTGAGAGTTAGAGTTACGAATCGAGTGGCCTTCAATCATGGCGTTCCCATCACACTCGTCCTAGATTTATACTCCTATCCAAGCTCCGAGGATTAGAGTTTATCGGAAAATATTCGCCAAGGCTTTGGGTTCCTCCGATCCATCTGTGGGAGGATTGGTTGGCACCAAACTTTGGGTGCCTGAGTCATTCATATCGCACGAGTTAGTTATGTCAATAACTCGGAACGCATGTGAAAGTAAATTGCATGGTTGAAAAGTGAGCATATCAAGGGGCAGTGTTGCCTCCTTTATTTGAATTCATGTAATCTAGTGGCGTCGAGCATAGGATCGAGCCATGTAGGCGGTCACACCACGTTCGTCTGGAGTCAGACTACGACTTTGCGATTCAATGATTTATGTACAATTGTCTTGCGGTCTGCCACGTGTAAGCCAAGGATTGGATGATCATTCTGAATCCACCTTGAGCTATATGACTTTCTTTAGACGGGGGGCGCGGCTTTGCTAGCGAGCAGTTCAGTCGGGCCCGTTATGGCAGTGCTCCATAATTCTGCATGCGGGTGTTAAAAGTCTGATCGATACCAGATCCGAGGTACCTACACCATCCACATATTATTTCATCTGAGTTAATTACATCAATAACTCATAAAGGATGCAAATATAAGAGTTATGGTTAGAGAATAATCATGTTAAAGGAATGAGTATCATTCTGAGCGAAAAATGGCGTTGCATATTCATTGCAGGTCCATTTTGCTTTGCCCTATCTCTGCCAATGAAGGGCTGCCAAAGTCTTTTAGTTGATGAGGAGTATCTTTTCAAACTATCATGGGGGCGGCAGTCCCAAAAAATGAATAGACCTTGATCGGGGTCTTGAGATGGCAAAGGCGGCTAGGTAGGTACTATAAGCGAGTGATGAGGTCGCATCTCTTTTTGAATCGCCTCTTTGCCCCCTATGAAATTTGCTGATACGCCTTCGATTCCATATTAGGGGCAAGAATTGGAGTGTAGACGATCAACTAGCATTCGGGCGTAAGCATTTTAAATACTCAATTTGCTACTCTTCTAGCAATAATAAGGCAGTCGGCCGTGCAAACTCCTGATGTGTCAGCTTTGAATTGGATGATTTAATCTCGAGCGATTCATGCTCAAATCTCCAGTTGCCCCCAGCGTCCGGGGAATGAGTTACTTAGCAGATAGTTGATGAGAGGAGTAAAAGTGTGAATCTTCACTTTCTAACACTAAAACGTCACTCATCAGATATTCCGTTCACGTATATTTCTCATCAAGCTGGGACTTGATTAGTGATTTTGTCATATCATTCAGGGTGGTGAATTAGCAATGAGGCGCATCAGTATCTATTTTGGGACAACCTTCCAAGGAAAATAATCAATGTTGACTTGCCTGTCATATCTCGAGGCATAAAAATGATGGCACGCTTTTCACTTCTCCTTGCTAGATGCGTTCCGTACTGCATGAAGTTTATCATGGGGTTATCCACGACTCTCTTTCGGGTTTGTTCTCCAACGCTGGATCAACTTCCACCTGATCAATGGTTGGGTTTTATAGTGTCTTGATGGGGATCATGTCCATCTTTTACGAATTGTCGAAACCTTCTAACTTGGTCATATTATCCGCTATCTGATCTTCTGTTGCGGAATATGAGGTTTATTGTAGCGTTCCTATCCGTCCAACAGCTGTTCTACTGGTTCTAGGTAAGCTGAGAGTTGTGGTTTCTCTACCTAGAATTCCTTTCGAGTCGTCATTTTCTTCATCTAGCTCATCCTCTTCTGGACCGGTATATTCAGCGATGTAGTTGGCTAATGCTTTCCCTCGTATGGACTTCTTTAGGAGGGAATTGAGATCAAACTGGTTCAGCCCTATGTTCCGTTCGAGCAATATTCCAGATGCCTCAGGTCGTTGCAGAACTTGTCGTAGTGGCTAATCAATGTGTATCACAATCAGATGAACTTGGAAATAGTGGCGGAGTTTTCTCAAAACAATCAATAAGCTTTTCCATCTTTAGGAAGTTGCTTCGCTAGATGTCTCCTTCCTACATCCGGAATCTTCATCCTCTCTGGGATCTTATGCCTTCGATCAGATCATTGGGCGACTCTTTCTGTGATATCTTCTTTGCTTGCTAAGCCTATGTCCCCTTCACACTCCGTCTCGTTAGAAGGAGAAGCGTTGTTGGGAAGTTCCTCTAGTAATTTGGTTGTCCAAACCATTCCCACTCGATCTTTGGTTGGGTATTTAGCAGTAGATAGCAAGGTGTTATGTAAATTTTGAATTCTGCCAGAGCTGGTTGGTCGAGATCTTGGTTAGATAGTCTTAAATGCAATAGCATGGCTTGGAGTCCTCAAGCAATGTTCATATATTTTGTCACAACTGTTGTGTGAAGTGGAGAGCTAATGGTTGATTTATATTTTCATTGATCTCGAGCTCTTATCTCTTGACCAAGGTCATATGGTGGCTGGTGAGCAGTCAAATTGTTATCATCCAAGCAATGATCCGCATGTCCAATCACGACCTGCAGTGGTTCAATTGGTACCTAACTCTGGGCACCAAAGTACATTGATCTAACCCTTGGACACATGGAAATCAATCTATCTCGATGCGGTTGACGGCAAATAGGCATGGCAAAGGTTAGCTAAGCTTTTCAGGGAGTGAACCATAGGATATGTCTTTCACCACGTCATTCAAGTGAAGGGTAACTTTGTAGTGCTTGGATCCTTACTTGCTATCGGATATCCCATCATTGAAAATCATGGTCATTGGGATTTTCTGAGCCATCTTCAGAATATTGTCCGGATTGTTCAATGTCAATGGCATCTGAGATTTCACCTGTTGGACTGGTTTAAGTCATATAAACTAGGTGATCACTACTCGTTCAGGAACATCATTAGTTGCATTGGTGAAATCTATACACCATCAGAGCTCTGGAAGAGGAGGCTGTTACAAAGCAATCATTATATCTAATACCATCATAGCCAGCATGTTGAATATTTTCAATAGCTCCTCACATTGAATAACATCAGTAAATAAGTATTATGTCCCTAGAAAGAATCTTCAGAATATCTACCGAATCTTGGTTGATAAGCATTTGTGATAATTGTGGGTCAAAATGTACTCCAAGCCGAAGGCGAGCCGTGCTCCGAGCCGAAGGCGAGCCGTGCTCCGAGCCGAAGGCGAGGCCGTTAGCGGGTCCGGGCGCAGCGTCGGCGGGGGTCCTGGGCCCCGCACGATTTTTTCGATTTTCGAAGATAGAGCCTTTTCTGAAATGATCTGAAAATTGCATTTTTTCCAAAAAAATGTCACTTTTTTGGGTCGGGTCGCGACCCTTGTTCGTCACCACTTTTCTGGGTCGCGGTTCGCTACTGTCGTCTGGTTCGTGGCTCGGATCATCAATTAATCAACGTCTTCGGATCGGGTCGCGGATCCTGCACCAGGTGGAGTCGTGAAGGTCCCTCCGGGTGGTTCGTGATAGCTCTTGGGGCTCGGGTCAGTTCATGGTTGAGCTCCTACGGGTCACGGTTCGCTGAACTTCATCGGGCCGTGGTCCAACTTGGCGATCGGGATCCTCCAACCTTCCAGCTCCAGATCAGTTCGTGATCCTCACCGAGGGATCAGGTCGCCCTAGGCGAGTAACGATCCGCGAACCGCGAGCTGTCCACCTGCTCCTGCATGTTATCTATCCGTTCTTCATTCGGTCAGGAAGTTAGCTTTTCCTTTGCTTTCTTCGGAGCCACAAAATTCCGATTTTACTGAAATAACTGAAATCTTCAAAAATGGTAGAAACACGGACTGTTTTCTTCGAACTTTCAAATCCAAATAGTAGAATAACAATCCGATAGGCTGAGAATTCATTTCTCAGTGAAAGCACCAAAATGTTAGACCAAAAAATGGTCCAAACACCCAAATTATCGTATTTAGAGCGTAGGATATGAAGAAATAACTGAAAAAATAAGAGAAAAGCAAGACAACAGGATTTTTATAGTGGTTCGGCGTTAATGAGCCTACGTCCACTTCATATTTTCTCATTTCACTCATGGATTACAATTACAATGAATATTGTCTTTCAATCACTTGAATTCAATGAATAATTCTCTCCGAATCCATTGAATTTATTGAGGAAGATGGTGGTTATTCATGGAGAAGTGTTGGCTATGGCAGCCATGGATGTTGAGATGCCAAAAGTCCTGAAAAATGCCAAGCTCTGGACTATTTATAGCTGATTTCTGGTGACGGATCACAGTCATGCGTGGCCCACATCCCGAAGATCTCGGACCGGTTCGTAGCTTGATGAAGAATTGGTCAATATGACAGTTGGTGACACGTGTCGCGAGATCTTGCATTCTCGGATCGTGGTGGACTTGGTCTTGGTCATCATCCATCAGCCTAGAGGATCGGATCGCGGTCATGGGTCAGATCGCAGATTACGGTTCACGGATCGCGGTTCACGGATTGCGGTTCATGGATCGTGGTCCACGGATCGCGGTCATGTGCCAGCTTACACCCGTTCACGGAAATGGGCATAACTTTCAAACCGTAAGTCCGAGTGAGCCAAACCAAAGCTCAAACTGAAGCTAATTCAAAGGGCCACAAGTATATGATGTGAATAGATCCAAATGAGGTCATTTGATAGGGGTTTCGGGCCAGTTTATACTGATGTTTTGATTTTGACCAAACTGCCTTGTGTCTTCTGATGATGCTTCCAATGCCGGAGAGCGATGTTATCCAGAGATTCCATATGAGACAGCATTTACCCAGAGGTGTGTCAACATGATCTTTGCTTTGGGTAGCCTGGTCACAAAGCAGGCTAACAGATAGACTACACTTTCTACAGAAATATTACTACCTCGTTCCTGCTGAGGTGCCACTAGCGCATGAACCTGACCCCCTGAAGTGGATCCGGCTTTCTGTCTCTGCCCTTTCTTCTTTGGGCAGTCCTTAGCTTGGTGTCCAGTTTCTCCACAATGGAAGCAGCCACCCATCTTCGTCGTCCTTTTCCGGCAGTCTTTTGATATATGGCCCACAATGCCACAGAAATTGCACCTTCTCTTCTCACGGGGCTTATTGTTCTTCCCTCCTTTCTTGAAGTCTATTTTCTTTGCTTGTAGACCTTCTTTCATCTCTTCCCCCTTAGTTTCTTTCTTGCCGTGGTCTTCCTCATGTAGCAACGCCATGTCCACTAGCCTTTCATAAGTCGCACCCGTGGATACATGGGTCATGGCAAGGCTGTGTAGAGGCTCATTCAAACCCTTGACGAAGCAAAGTGCCTTCTTGTGTTGGGTGTTTACTAAGTCTAGCCCAAATCTGGGCAGCTGATTAAACTGATTAACATATTCCCTGATCGTCATGCTTCCCTATTTCAGAGTTAGAAACTTTTCCATTTGCAGGCTTCTTTCGGCTTGGGAGAGGAATTTCATCTCAAACCTTGTCCTGAAGTCTTCCCATGTTTCCACCGCCCTTTGAGCATTAGTAACTTCCCACCAATAGGAAGCTTCATCCTTAAGTAACCATACCGCAAGTTGTATCTTTTGCCTATCATCCACTCCAAAGATGACAAACAAATCCTCAGTCTCCTTTAACCAGTTTCTTGCTCCAACAAAAGATTCTGTCCCATAAAAGTCTTTTCCACCCATAGCCTTGAAGTCTCTACATATTTTTGCGAAGGCATTTCCAATAGGAGGCGGAGGAGGAGGAGGAACCGCGGCCACTGGAGGAGGGATGTCTGCTGGGCCCGCGCCATTGGCCCTTGCTTCTAAGTACCTCCTAAACCAGCCGGGAATCGGCACTCCTTCCGGAAGGTTAAGGTCTCCAGACATGCTGAAACAGAAAGGGAAAAATTCAAAACGAAGGATAGAGAAGGATAGATAGGGCACATGGCTTTGGGGGATTTTGTCTTTTTATTAATATAACACTTTTTTTTCTAAAAAAAATGCACCTTTAAACTTTCTTTTTGAAAAATTTCAAAAACTTTTATCGTGTCTGGTAAACCTATGCTCTGATACCAAGTGAAACACCCCACCTCCATTAAGGTCACTCACAAAGGGAATGCCTTAACTTTGGTGGAGGTTTATAAGTAAAAGCCACAGATGAACTCAAGACAGATATAATTACACATATTTTAAACAGCGGAAACCAAACATACTTTTATTTCATCAATACGTGTATCAAACAAAGATTTCCATAATTGTCTCAAAATACTTTCAACATTACAACCTCATAACTGCCTTGATTATTAAAGAACCATGAAAACATAAATAAAGTGACAAAAATCCCCATAGTGAAATCCAAAGCCATTATCCGAGCAAGAAAGATCCAAATCATACATCTACGTTCTTGGTGCTTGTAAAGAGCCTGACTGAGTTAGGCTGTTTCCTCCCTGTGGACTTGGGGGGGAACGAAAGAAAAGAAGACGAAAAGAAAATAGGATCAGACATAAAGCCTGAGTAAATCTAGTAACTCTTCAATATGTGAATAAGAAAAGGATATGATGGATATAAACTAAAAATAGGAAAGTGTCACAGGCTAAGGAAGTGTCGAATGTACTATCATACCCATACTATATCTCTGCACCTACTCGAGTTTATTCCAACTGGTACCCAATGGTGAGGGTGAAGTGATCCCCATTCTTATTAAAGATCGGCTCCTACTCGCGTTAACATGTGTCATACGGCCCCCAAGAATTGTAGATACCTATGTTGGTCCCACCATGGGGTGTATCAAGACCCATGGTGGCGGCCCTGACACAAAACTAGAAGACATAGGTTATACTACTGGTGTCCCCAGTGCCCTGGTTGTCTGCTCCGGAGTGTGTGCACGCCCACACCCCGTAAGACCTGCACTGTGCACCCACCGCCGTCGTTTGACCTCTTACAATCAGCCCAGTAATCGTGCCCCACCCTGCCTAGTTTCAGGGTACCATTGATACCTAACTTTGGGTTACTGCTGAAACGGGTCCCTCGTTACCAGGATTTTCTAGTCAAACATGTTAAGTGGTTAAGTGTCTATATTTACCTAACCCCACCCATCAGTTCTTGTTAACATGTTGAATTTGGTTAAGTGTTATAGTTGACTTAACCCTACCATCTGTCCTTAGCCTCTTAGGAGCACCAGACCACTCACATTAGACAGGTATTGCTACGGTTACTGGATATGTCGGTCGGTTCCGGGCAGGTTTACACCGTAGCTCAGTCTAACCTTGGGTCCTTATTGGGCTCAATGCTTAACCACCCACATTGGATAGGTATTGTTGTGACTACTGGACAGCCGGGCGGGTCCGGGCAGGTTTACATCACAACTCAATCCAACCTCGGGTTAAGCATGTCGTGTTTTCTAAATTTACATATTTTATTACTTTTCAACTACATGTAAATGTCATATCTTTTATTTTTGGGTATTTCAATTCATACCGCTTATATGTCATAATCATTGGCATGTGCCAAGCATGCCAACATATATTTTCATATTTTACACCCAACGTTGTTACCCCCGTTTGTTCGCAACGTTATAACATGTGTTGGGCTTGTCACAATTTAGCCCAACTTTATAAACGTGAGGAAAAGGGAAATCATGAACATGTAATACATAAAGGTGTGTGGTGCATGAACTTGCAATTTGGCGATTCAACTAACATATAACATGGGTCATATGAACTTGCATTCGAATCAAAGTATGACTAAGTAGGTGACATATGAAATGGCATAGTTTTAGGCAAATACAAACTTGTGTTTAAACATGTTTAATTTGGCATAATGTCAAACACAAGACTAGCATGATGTATGTTCACCAAAATGTACAATTTTAACATCTAATCATATAGCCTATGAACTCGCATAGTTTATGAAACATAGATCCAATTATACATGCAAATAGACAAAATCTTGCATAGTTTATGAAACATAGATCCAATTATATTTGCAAATAAACAAAATCTTGCATAGTTTATGAAACATAGATCCAATTATACTTGATGAAACATAGGTCCAATTATACTTGCAAATGAACTTGCATAGTTTATGAAACATAGATCTAATTATACTTGCAAATAAACATAAGAACAATATCATAGGTTTTGGATCAAAAAGGTCTATGACATGTTTACATAAATTCCAACTTAGACATAGTCCATGCCATCGCCATATACATAAAATGACCAAATTCTAATTTTCGCCACAAACTTGCAAGTACTATCGTTCAATAGGCTTGCATCAATAAATTTTATGCCACAAACATCAATACATAAGTCATGATAGAACCATCACAATACATAGAATAATAACACAATTCTATTTTCATATACATCGAATCACATCACAGTTTTTATTCATATTCTGAAAGGTTACTATACTTACAACGTGTGATGAATTCTTATTTTCTGATTTCTGTTATTCTGATTTGGAGATGCTCTCCTTTGAGTAGCAAAGTTGCATTGAATGTTTTGATTAAGCTTTGATCTTCTTTTAATTTGATTCGTCTCTTAGGCTTGTTGGCTTGTCTCTAGGGTTTCTAATTGACGGCCATTCCTAGTTCCTTTCCAGCAGCATGACGGCTATTGTATTCTATTATTTGTGTGAGTTTATGGTTAGATTTGTGTTGTATTTATAGGATTTCAATCTAATTAGAGCCGTCGATGAAGCTAGAGTGAATCCAGACCATCCATCTCAAGAGAAGCCAATCAAAAAGTGACATGTAAGCCCTAGTGACTCAGCCAAGCATCAGAATTCGACCAGACCCTGATCAGGCCAGCCAAGACCTGACCAGCAGGTCATTCTGACCTGGACGCACTTGGCAGGTGCGCCAGGCCAAAAATGTACTGGCGCACTTCCCAAGTGCACCAGTTCATTTCTTTTCTGGCGCACTTCCCAAGTGCGCCAGTGCATTCTGACCCGTTTTCTGGTTTTTCGCCCAACTTCGTTCGTCCATATCTTCTTCATATGATATCCGTTTTACGCAAACTTGAACTCTATCTCAAGCAGAATTTCGAGACGAACGCAATGGCGTAACCCATTTCCCTTGATTTCATCATTTATAATTAATTATACTTCAATTCGTGAAGCTTAACGTTATAGAATTCACGGGGTGTTACATTTAAAGTTCTGTTTATCATTTGCTGTTAATTTTTCGTCCATTAATGCTTGATTTACCTATATGGCTATATTTGTCACATATCCTTGTTGTTACATGAGTGAACGAAATGTCAAAAGAAACACCCAATTAAATAATCTGAACAGCTGAAGCATTAAAGAACATGTTTTCTTGCTTGAATGGCAATGTGACCGACTATGCGAATCAGTTGATAAATACATGTATGAATCCTGAAATATACAAATACATGTACGTATAACTTCAATTTAATATGGTCACAATCAGATATCATTTTGGATTTTGCCTGAAAGGTTTTCTTAGTTCAAAGTAATAATTTTCCAACACATCATTTCATTTATCATCTTTTTAGTTGCACTTCAGAGAAGTGGTAATATCTTTTATATTTTGTTCTTGACAAGTCTTGATTATAAGCATCTGCACAGCTTTGAATTTTTTCACGGTTTGTTTTTCTTAACAGAGTTTTGATAATTGGGAGAATCAAAATGGAACACAAGTGAAGAGAGCAAGAAATATAAAGAAGAAGCGTTGATATCATACCTTCAAATCCAACAGCAACAACAAAAGCTTGAGGTTTTTTCTTGCATCCTCCATTCCTACTTTCACAATAATCTTTTGCTTCATATATATATATACACACATTTAGATAGTTGTAATTGGCTTACAACTTAACACCATACTCTTTATGATCTACTTAATCACCCGGACTGTTAATTTAATACCTAATGTATTTATTATAATATTCAAGTTTTCTGGTATGATATGTTTGTAAATCTAACTTATTTGGTAATGTAAATCTAACTTATATGGTATGGAGTTCCAAGCAGTTATGCTTGTAAATTCGAGCAAGTCATGAGAAAACATCTACCCAAACTTTTTAAAGAGCAGCCTACTTTACTGCATGACTTGGTAAGAATTATTTTGCACTCCCCTTCTTGTTATTGATTATTTATGTTAAAAATAGAACTAGTCATATTATTCTTCATTCGCAATTCACCGCATGATTTGTTCGTTGGTGTATACTCTTGTTCATAATTATCAGGTTACGCAACTATCACCATCAATTTTGAAATCTGAAGGAGTTCCTGTTTATCGGGCAATACAAAAATCAGGAGAATTTGGTCACACTGCGAAATGCCTGCTTGGAACGTGCGCAAGAAAACAATAATTTGATGATTGGAATAGAGAGCTGTTGGCAGTGAAAAATCATCTTTGATTGATGCCATTTATCTTGTGTACCCTGTTGAAGTGTTGGACTGTATGTATTGTGTTTTGTAAGCGTATTATGTAAAAAAAATGATGAAAGTTTGAAAATATTAATAAATTGTTTTGGTTCATGTTTTAAGTTTGTTTGATATCTTAAGTTTTAAAGATAATATGTTCTGAAATGAATTCCTTTATCAGTAATATGTATATAATTTGTGGATATATTACAAATATATTACAATTGTAAAATAATAATTATAATATATGACAATAGTTATAAAAAGTTGTAAAAATTATAATAACAACGGTGCATAACGGTTGTAATAAGAGTTATTACAATGGTGGAAAAAGTTGTAAAACATACATTTCACAACGGTGCCACAACTGTGCAAAAAAGTTATAAAAGATTTTAGTCTATTACAACTTCTTAATAGACGACGGTTGCTCGCCGTTGTAAAATATTTTTACAACGTTTTTGCACCGTTGTAATATAGTATATTTGTTGTAGTGGTGTATGTGCTTATTGTGCATATGCAAGCAATGGAACAGGATCAAAAGACAAGGCACATTTCAGAAGCACATGCATAGCCAAATGCCAACAACTCAAGTGTATTTCAGGTCATAGCTAGTAAGTAGTGATGCATCCATCAACACAGTGGTTCATGAACACAAATGCACAAGTTCAGATCAGCAAAGAGTACCATACATGAAACAAATTACAAGTGTTGCAACAGCAAGAAGAGTGATCAAAGCTACAAACATGGCACAAAAGCAATTATGCACAAGAAACACAGCAGCCCAAGTGGAAAAGGCAGCGTAATGTAAACAACATGGAAGTGAACATTTTTGATTGCAACAATATACCAAATAACACTATGTGAGGTGCATGGGTAGCAAATATGCAAGGAACAACAAGCCAAAGTCAAGCATGCAGCTTGGTCCAGGAATACACAGTCCAAAACAATCAGAGTGCACAAGAGTTTCAAATGCAACAAATACAATGAAGCTTTACATAGCACCAGTACACAAGGCCATCATGCCAGAATATATATATATATATGTGTGTGTGTGTGTGTGTGTGTGTGTGTGTGTGTATGCATGTAAAGTCGTCGTGCAAGCAACAGTGGACGATTGGAAGATTGTCTCAGCAGCAATAGGTGGCATGAGTGCAACATGCACAAGTGATGGGGAAATGGAAACAACAATACATAGATGCACCAGTTTACAACTGCTCGACATAGTGGAATAGGTGTAACAAGGAAATAAACCAGAGCACATTTCAAAACATGCACACGAACAAGGTTAGGTTAACAACTATATAAGGCAATGTAGCAAAGACTAGTGCACAGGGAGTTATAAGCTCAAATGCATAACACATATACACATAAATATTATATATGTGTGTGTATTTGTGCATATGCTTATATGGGTGACATGGTGCAGCATGGAGAAGTCAATCAAACCAGCAAGCGCATAATGATAATACAAGGGTGCAACATGCATGGCGGAGAAGTGGCAAATGTAATAAGTGAGTGCACATAAATGTCCAAGACAGTAAATGTGCTTAAGTTGGAATGACACACACAATACTACAAGTTCAAATGTCATGGCAAAGAGGCCCTGCAACATGAATATCAGTAATACGTGTGAGCCCAACGTCTCTTCTTATCAATGAACTCAGGAAATAAGGGCAAATACAAGAATTCAAACCAAAGAATTACTCAAAGATTTATTTTAGCCAAGAAGAATTCAATTGCCTATTTTCAACAATGTTTCCACAAAATGATTCAAGAATATTTGGCAATAAGTATTCTCAAATATACAATCTAGCATATATGGCAAGGTGTGAAGAACTCAAATCTAGAACGTCATGCAAGAAATTAATCAATTCATGTTTCCATAATTCGCATGAGTTAAATCGACATAGATTAAATATTGCAAATATTAGGAAACATGTTTTGCAACTAGTTTCAAATATTTCCATAAATTCACAAGTATAAACTTTGGGAAACAAATGGATTCAAATTCTTTCGGAAAACGAATGGGTAATCATGCAATATCAAAACCTAATCATCGCTTGAAACCAGAGAATCAAAGGGTTTGAAAACCCTATAAATAGTTCACCAATTCATCACTGCCATCTTGTTAAAAAACCACAAATAATTCATTCAAGCATCAAGAAAAGAAAATCAGAAATACTCATATCGTTATTCGATCATCTAGAAAAGTCAAATTGCCGACCAGAGAACAGCAATTAATCGATCAAAGATTCAAGCATCGTGATTTGGGGAATATTGTAAAACTCTAAGTTTTGATTCGGTTATCGTTGAAGGAACTCGATACAAGTACTAAAAGAAATAAAGAGCAAAGGGGTATTGGGCTTGTTTTTCAATTTATCATAGATTTTGAAATTGGGGTTTTGTTTTATAATTTATTTTAATTTGTTTATTTCCTTTTGTAATTGATCTATAGTTTTTCTAGTTTCTATAACTATGTTTTAGCTACAGGGTTGTAGTTGGAAAAATCTAATCTTGGGGTTTGAGGTCAATACAGGGTTTTGAGCATAGGATTAGAACAATAGAGAGGTGTCACGAGTGTACAGGTGTTGTATGCGGGACATTGTTTTGAATAACTAGTAGAAACCTTGGGGATACAGTAGTAAGAAGGGGTTTGTCGAAGTTGGGTAAATTCTATGTCATTTATTTTTTGTATTTATTTATTCTGCTATGATATGTGTTGTGATAATTTTTATATTCCTCAAAACTGCAATAAACCCTATTTGACCCCCCTTACTTCTAGATTTAATTTTGATCCTACATGGATGGCCCACAGAGTTAAACTAACAGAGAGTTTGGCAAGAGTTCATGATGTGTTCCATGTTTCACACTTGAGGAAGTGTCTATATTATTTCGCGGTAGTAGTTGAGTCGGGTACCTTGAGGATATAGAGATAGAGAGGGAGGCATCAGGTAGAAGAGTTCCTACCCGGATATTAGGATATGAAGTTAAGAACCTATGGAATAAGAAGATCAAGCTAGTTAGGTTACAATAGGGAGAAGATAGTGACGACGTGACTTGGGAACCTAAAGATATGATTCGTGCTTCTTTTTCGTTTCTCTTTTAGAGTACGTTCTTAATTCTTTTCTAAGCTTTGAATTTGAATCTATTTTCTACGCTAGAATCTTGGTTCCTAGGTAGAAGCCTATAGATGGTAGGAAATGGTTTGAAACATGTTAATGGAACAAGTTATGATTGAATGGATTCATGTGGATGCAAGTGTTTGCTAGTGGATGCATTTACACACACTAGGCACTAGATTAGGGATCGACTGACCTAGTGCACTTATATATTGCATATGGATGTATGCTCAATTTAATTTATTTATATATGACTGAAAAATGATTGAATCATCACTTGGATGTTTCATTTTGGTGAATGGTTGTTACACACATATAAAATTTTATATGTATCATTAGTATTCTCTTGCATATATATTGGATGCACGACACAGACATGAATGGAATTAAGGAGGTCAACTAAATCAGTAAACCGCCTGATTTTCGCATTATCCAAGGAACATATGCACACCACCTTTGCATATGGTTATACCGAGCATTAGAAATTCTAAGGATAATGGATGCTAGTGGTTGATGGTTGAGTAGACGGGTATAGATAATGGTTGGTATTATTCATAACATTCTTCTAGTCTTAGAGATTTCGAGGACGAAATCCTTTAAGGAGGGGAGAATGTAACACCCCAATTTTTAATAAAAAATAAGTATATATAGAAGAATAATAAAAAATATTAATTAAAATTTATATATAGAATTGGCAAAAATGATTTATCGGTGCGTTCGTTATGAAATTCTAATTCATATGGACTTTTAGTTTTCGTTAGCTAGACAAAAAATGAGTAATTTATGATCAACTAAAGTGTAACACCCCGAATTTTCTGTTAATAGTAAATTAACAAATTAAAGTATAATTAATTCTAAATGATAGAATTAAGGAACCGGGTTACGCCATTGCGTTCGTCTCGGAATTCTGCTTGAGATAGAGCCCGAGTTTGCGTAAATAGGACTCCGTATGAAGGAGTTATGACCTCTGGAAGTTTCAGAATTCGATTTAAAATTCAAACAGCCTGAAAACAAGTTCAAAGTTCAAAATTGGACCAGAACTGGGCTGGGCGGGAATTTTCCCGCCTAGGACCCAGATCGACCAGGGGGTCGACCTGGGAGTCGACCTGGGTAACCAGGTCGACCATGTAGTTGACCTGGGGGTCGACCTACAGGTCGACCTGACCTGCTTGGTTTGGTCCTGGCTCGGTTTCTGGGGCTTGGCTGTGTCACTAGGGCTGATTTCTCACTTTCTGGTTGGCTTCTCTTGAGACGGATGGCCTTGATTAACTCTAGATTCATCGACGGCTCAAATTAGTTTGAAATTCTATATAAACAACCTTAGTCTCCAACCTAAATTCACACAAATAAAATAGAGATAGAGTCGTCATGCTGTTGGAAGGAAGCCAAGAGTAGCCTCCGCTTGAAGAAAGCTTAGAGACGAGCAAAACTAAAGTAAAAACAAAGATTCAAACAACGTTTATCTACCCAAAGGAAAGCATTGCAAATTCAGAACTCAAAATCCATAATTCAAGTTCATCGTTTGTTGTGAGTATAGTGATTTTTCCGATGGGAATAAAATTGAGACTTGATTCGATGTAAAATGGAAATGGAATTTTAATATTGTATAACGACGATGCTAATTCATATATGTGTATTGCAATGATTGTATTGTGAATGGTTGGGATGTTTGTGGTATAATTGACTTGATGTTGATCCTATTGTACATTTAGAACGAAAGCAACATCACATACAAGTATATGGTTAATGTTAGAATTTACACCTATATGTTTATATGTTTAATATAGGTTGTATGTGTTATGTCCAAGTTATGATCTCATGTATATACTTTATGCTAAAACCTCTATACCTAAATGATTAAGTTCATATACATGCTCATATGTTTATACAAAAGTTGCAAGTTCATAATTGGATCCATGCCAAGACCCATTTTAATACAAGTTTCATGTTATAGTAGTAAACATGATTGGATCTAGTTCACACATGTGATAAGATTATACATACTTTATGGACATGTCATATTCTTGTCATATGCTAGTGATGTTCGATGTTATGCCTAGATCTAAACATGTTTAGGCTTATGTTGTCTAAATCATATGCTAATTCATGTGACACCTATTTAGTTAGATCCCTATTTCAATGCAAGTTCACATATATGTAAGTTGATTTAGTCTATGTTGCAAATTCACATATATGTATGTTGATTTAGTCTATGTAAGTTGATTTAGTCTATGTTCGAAGCAGACAAACAGGGCACTGGGCACCAGTAGTGTAACCTATGCATTCTAGGATTGTATCGGGCCACCACCATGGGACTTGATACACCCCATGGTGGGACCAGCATAGGTATCTACAATCATTGGGGGGCATATGACACATATGATTTTGCGAGTAGGAGCCGATCTTTAGAAAGGGGATCACTTTGCCCCGATCATGGGGTGCCAGTTGAGACAATGCAAGTAGGTGCAGAGATATAGTGTGGGTTGCGATAGTATATTCGGTTCAAACTGCTTTATCTTAGTTTATGATACTTTCCTATTTCCAGTTTATACCTATCATGCCTTTTTTCTTATTCTCATACTGAAGAGTCACTAGACTTACCAGGCTTTATGTCTGACTCTATTTTTCTTTCATCTTCTTTTCTTCCGTTCTCCCCTCCCCCAAGGTCCACAGGGAGGAAACAACCCAGCTTAGTCAGACTCTTTGCAAGCTTCAAGATAGTAGATGTATGGTTTGGACTCTCTTTCCTTGGCTATGGCTTTTGGACACGTTCTATGGGGATTTATGCAGCTTTTATTATGTTTTATGCTTCTTTACTTAATAATCAAGACAGAAATGATGATGTAATGTTTTGGAAGTTATTATGAGACAATTATGGAAATGTTTGTATGAACACGTATTTATGAAATGAAAATCTGTTTGTTTTCCACTGCTTATACATATGTGTTTATATCTGTCTTGTGTTTTATCTGTGACTTTTACTTATAAACCTCCACCGAAGTTAAGGCATTCCCTTTGTGAGTGACCTTAATGGAGGTGGGGTGTTTCATAAAGTTTGAAACTTAAATTAGAAAATTTATAAAATAGTCCGACTTAATCAATGGTGAATAAGGAAACCCAGCCCTTAACTGGGTCGATCCCTTTGTCAACCCACATATAAGGTGGGTCGACCCGATACGAGCCAGGCACAATTTTGTTCCTAGCCCATGTCAAGCCTCATGCTGCTAACTTCTATAGTATTCTTTGCTGATATGTTTTTAAAGGGTGAGATTTAAAACCTAAAAATCATAAGATCATAATTATCCTTCCAAACTTATAAATAAATTGCTACTGCTCACTTTTCCCCCACACCTCTTCTTCTTCATTTCCTTAGACTCCACTCCATTATGCTCTAAAATAAAATTGGGGAAAGGTCAGAGTGATATCAAATTGTAGATCTGAAAGGATTTTTCTTCTTCTTCTTTCAAGACCTTTTTTTGGATTTGCAATATTTCTCTTTGAATTTCTGATATAATTTTTAGAATAACAATTATATAAGAAGGATTGAGATGGTAAAATAGTTTGGATCTATATGTTCTACATTTACAGTGTTTTTAAATTTATCTAATATAAATTAATATTCAATCCATTTACTGTCTATTGTTCGTTCCTTTTTAGCTGTTATTTTATTTGCAAGTAATTCTTCTTCTTTATCCCCTTCTCTACTATGTTCTTATTTACGGTCTTACAATGCCTATTATTTATGTTTTCTATTTCTGATTCTAGGCCTTACAAGTATCCTAGACCAATTTCTCATTTTTATCTGTTTTTGCACTGAGCCTAGACCAACTAGAGCCTAGGCCTTTATCGGTTAATTTACATAAAAATTGGAATAATATTAAAATAATGTCAAAAAAGTGGATTTTTGGGCATATTGAGAATTGGTTAACATTACATTCAAATTTTGCACTATAAATTGGGATAAATTCTAATAGAAGAATGATTAAACTAATGAAGTGGAATAAGTTATACTTAATTGGACATTAAGTAACATGTAATTGAGAAACATGTAAACAGTAATATGTTGGGCTTAATTGGATATTAAGTGACATGGGGAAGGGTTGTATAAAAAGATTGCATTTAAGTAGAAATGTTAATTGCAACCTAGGAATATAATATGGGGTTATATTGGGCTTGTTAATGAACTTAGATATGTTAAGTTAAATTTGTCAGATTAATAAGCTAAACTAAAGGAGGCCCGTTACAGTGAGATATAAGGAGCTCATAGAAATCCTAGTTATAAATTGGGGACCAAGTCTAGGAGTGACTTGTGTCAAATGCGTTTTGTGTGGAAACCCGTAGTAGCCAGTATCCCTTTGTTATCACAGATTCTCTCATTAGGTAGAGGTTAGGGCATACTTACTGAACTGGACAGTAAGAGGTTCAAAACGAGGTGGGTATGCTGCGTTCCAGCGGGACCATTAGTGTGCATTGTTCCGATTGGAAAAAATAAGATGTTGTAACGCTTGTGAATATGAGAAATCAAATGTTAAATATAATCCATATATGACTCGACAACCTGGTTGCCATTTCAAAAATAAGGAATATTAATCTTGCATCTATCAATAATAAATTGTGTATGAATCAAGTACTATCATACCATTTCTAATTTCCGTGGCGACCTATCGATGGAAATCATCGACAATTATTCCTGCATCCAATTGGAAATCTCGAATAGTTATGTAAAACTATTCGATATATTCCATTCGGCTATCGCTAGCTGACATCACATTCAAAATGAAATGAAAACCCATCTAATGATGTTGGAAACAACAACCGCTTTTATACAGATTGAGCGCCTTAGTCGAGTCCGCACTACCTCACCTTGAGTTATTGAATCATAACAAATAATAAACACAAGCGACGTTCACCAACAGAATATCGCTTTTGAACTAGTGCATCTCCAACTTGACACAAACAAACGATTGCATTTCCTATATGTACCTATAAAAATCTTCATACTCGTAAAAGGCCAAGAATTCCAGCTGTTGTCACTATCAAAGGTTGAGATTACTCTCAAGGAAGAGAAATTTCGGCGATGCGACATCACCAGCGACTCTAACCCTTGCTAATTAATAGTAGGGCTGTTAATTTCCTACAAGACCCGAAATCCAACCTAAAACCCGCACGAAAATTAGCAGGTTAACCCGACACGTTTATTTGGTAGGTCATTTTCGGGTCAACCCAAATTTGACATGTTTATAAATGGGTGGGTATAGGGTTAACCCGCTAAACCGATTTTTACCCGCCAAACCCGATTATACATTGTATCTCTTACATACTTTTAGCCTTTTATGTATCCTGTTAGTGTTAGTTTTTATGTATGCAGTAATCAGTATGCTCATATATTCTTGTTTAAGCTGTTATGTTTTACTAGTTTATTCTTATATGTTGTTAGTTATATTTTATTTATAATTACTGTATCTTTCCCATATTGTTAGTTTTTTATCTATGCACTATGATTATATATTCTTAAGTATGGAGAATGATGTTTGGATATGGTGATTTCATGCTTCATATATATGGTGCATGTTGGTGATTTTGTAACTTCTTGCATGTTAGTGATTTTGTAACTTCCAGGCTGTTGGTGATTATATAATATTGTTGCATATTGGTGATTTGGTTCTTTGGTTGTCTATATTAGTGGGCAATATTTGTTAATTGGTCAAACAGGAAAACCCGACACGACCCATTTAAATGGGTTACACGGTCAGGTTGGGTCGACCCATTTATAAATGGGTCGGGTTAGGGTTGGGGAAAAAATGACTCCTTTAATAAACAGGTTGACCCGACCTGTTTATAAATCAACCAGAACCTGACTTGACCAGACCCGAATCCACATGACATGACCCATTGACAACCCTAATTAATAGTGCCTCTAAATCACTAAAACAAACTCTATCGCCACTGACCCCGGATCGAGAGTCAGCTACTCTTCCTCGTAAAGTTTTGGTTACCCACTAAAACATATCAAACATCCATTTGTAAACAAACCGCACTAAAACCACCCACATAACCTAGTGATTACTATCAACCTCTCATTCCTGCTTAAAATGAGAAATCAATATACTTAGGAGTGAACCTCAACTTCCAAACCACGCAAACTCTCATAAGACTCGTAACAACATCCTACTTAAGACAACATGACCAAGCACTCAACTTTTCTTAATGAAAAGTGAAACTCCAACAAATTAACCTCAAAATATGCCGACTCGCTAGTTGGCCCAAACGGCCCAACCAGCCAATCAAATTCAAAGTATCTTATAAAGCGTTGTAATCGGCATGCACTAACCAAATCCTCACTATCTATATAATCCCCTATGGATTCCCAACCAAACGAATATCCATAACTAGATGGATAGGCAACTTGACTCACATATGGTCGCAATCTAGTCATCTCATCAAATATGTCCAGATACTCTCAAGATACAAACTCTTGTAACGACTTCGTACTGAAGAACTGTTTCAGCTTGCTTTTGTCCAATCATAAACGACTCATCTACTGAAGATTTAAGTCTTAGCTCATTATCGCTAAACCAAAGGCAACTTACTACTGGGCCTTGTTCTAGCACACCATCGTCACCAACTATCACTCACTACCACCCATATTCCATATCCTCATAGTAAATTAATTGCTAGACTTAAATATTAAGTACAGCTAAGCTCTACGATCAACAAGTAACTAATTAAGCAAACATGCAACATGACTCTATGAATTTTAAGTTTGACGAACCATGTATATTACTAAGCATAGATTAATTATGCCATAACACATCCCCCCACTTCGAGGTCCAACATTGATAGTTATGGATGTTGTAGTCACCCATAGTATTAATTTCTGGCAACCAAGCATGGGATGTTATAAACATATATAATCCAACTGAATCCTCTACACAATAAGTCATAATCAGGAGAGACAAATCAATTCACGAGTCCCATTCTTGTCACATAAATCGAATCACGCGAATCAAATGGAATGATGAAATCTCGACACCAAACAAAAGTATGTATGGAACCACCATTAATGGAAACATATATCGAGCAATGATGTCGCTATTTCCCAATTCATCGAGGGAGCACTCGATGGAACGGGAACGACACTTGACACATACATTTCCATGATTCATCTCGACAAAGTAGGACGAAATTCTATACCAGAGGCAAGCACAAACATCACGGGCTTACCCGATTATCTCCTCCAACTAGCATTCCATCATAATGGAATAATCATAATCCAACTCGATCTCACATCCCACCCACAACCCCCCTACTTTGGAGTGATAAAAAGGAGAGAGTTAACCTTACTTCTATATCACATTGAGCTCAGTCACAATCTCCGAAACAAAAACATCGTTTAAATCGGAGAATTCCTTGTAGACTTCTAATAAGTCGATACAAAACCACTTCGAAGTGAATCATGAATCTCCACTGAATCGATTTCGAGAACTCAAAAGAAAAAGTCTTTCGACCAATCTAAAATCAAACTTGGAGCTATTAGGAGTAAACTCTCAACTTATTCAACACTAACCCCAAGTCCCAAAGAAATCCCTTGAGAACTCAAACAATTATCGCACCATAACAGTCGATTCCATTCCAAGGAACGATATGCCATATGGATACATAAGCACCTACAAAACGAGGCATAATCAATTGACCGCACTTGAGCGCCATAACTACTTAGAGATTAAAAGGGAATCTTAGATAATGGATTGTACCATTGTTGTAAGAAAAACTGTAAATCAAAGAAAATAGTTCTCTATTTTGCCTGACTCTCAACTCTCGAAAGGGAGTAATTAGAAGTATTTCTCGTTTACTAGATCGTCTCGAATAAGTGGTCAGGACAATCAATCACTAATAGAGAAAACTATTCTAATGGCACTTGTGCGCAAAACATCCTATATTATATATACTAATAATATTTAGATTTGAAAATCAAAATATAAACAAATATGTACTCTCTTATATATTTTATCTCTCGAATTCAGTAGTGCTTAGTTTCAATAATGCAACCTATGTTCTAATTCCAAATGTCACTACGTCATAAACGACCTATTGCAACCAATTTGCAAGGCGTTGCCAACCAAAATGTGACGATACGTATAATATTTTGGTCCTACTGCAACATTCTATTTTTGATGTTGCCTTAGCCATAAAAAATGTGTTGGCCTAGCTAAACAAGTGTAACACGATGCAACATTTTATATAATATTGCTACAGCAGATCTTTCCATATATTACCAACAATCCACATGAAATAGATCCTACAAAGGAGAATGTGACACCTCATCAATCCTGATTGCTTCTTCTCCAGACAACAATTTTTCTTTAGCGCAATTCATTTCTTACACTATATTCGTTTCCAGCCATCTTATTTTCATTTCATTTCCCCGCTTCCTAGTTTCATTAACCAAATAACATTTTCTTTTGCAATCAGGAATAACATTCTGATTCTTCGGTTCGATTAGGGATTTGATATGGGGGTTCAGGCTTTGTTCAAAGATTTCAACTCAATTAGGGCTTTGATTTGGAGATTCAAGCTTTGTTCAACGATTTCGGTTCAATTACGGCTTCGATTTGGGGGTTGATGCATTGTTCACATCACTTTACGGCTTCAATTTCGATTTTGAGGTATAATTCTCTCTCACATCACTTTAAGGTTTCGATTTAAACTACTTATAAATTCTTAGGTCAGCCCGTATTAACAATTTGACTTGTCTTAGAATTCCTCTTATTGGACACACACACATTTTGAATAGGATGGGGGAATCCATGCATCTCACATTTCATCAAAGGGTACCTTTCAGAAGGAAGAATATGTTAGTGGAACATTTACTGTGGTAAAGGGCGTTGATCCTGACTACTTCTCGTACACAGTGCTCATGGAGTTCGTGAAGGAGGACCTTTCCTACAACGAAATAAGAAAGATTTATGTAAGAATGGTGAGAGGGTGGTGGAAGTCACTGACGAATGATGCAGACCTCTCTGAATTTGTCAATGGAGCTAACAGTGGTGGCAATTTGGATTTTTATATCGACAACATTGTCGATAATGCAATTGAGACACTGAAGCAAATGCAACCACATGTAATCATTCGGCCAAGGCCACTGAATCTGGTTATAGGTGTATATATATCTGGATAATATCATTTAAATATTGTGATATTTTGATATAGCCAAAAAAAAGTGATATTATATCATTTAAAGATCATGATTATAATAACATTGTATGATTTGTTGCATCTACAAAACCACTGAAACAACAGTACCTGACGAATCATCAACTACAACAAAACCAAAAAAACAAGAAGTTAACTGAAGTCGAAAGTCCTCGGAAGTCAGCACAGCCGAATAAGAATGCAACTATGATCTAAAGGTAGATGAGGTGAACAATCCTCAAAAGTCGACACGGCTAAATAATCCAGAACCCAATAATGAAACCACAAATCAAAAGATAGTTAAGGTGAACAGTCCCCGAAAGTCGCAAGGCTGAATAATCCAGAACCCAACAATGAAATCCTTAATCTAAAGTTAGCTGATTTATGGTAAATCATAGGAAGACGACACAGAAAAAACAAAAACAAAAACAAAAACAAAAATCAGCTATTCAACAGTAAATCTGAACTCATCAAGTGCTAAGAAGAAGTTGGAATTACGTATTCAACCAGGGGAAAACGAAGATATGGATGAAAATGGCAAGCAGGTTCGATGGATTCTAATTATGATGATACTATTGTAATTTTAATATTTCGTACCACCCTTGCAGCATACTTACTATGATTTTCATGTTTATTATGTACTTGCAGAATGTTCATCTACCACCTCTACCACCTCTAAATGAGAATCCGCCATCTCTAAAATACTATGAAATACAAAGAGCTGAGAATTTGATGAGGAACAACGAACTTCTCGCTTCTCTAGGTGTGCTTGCAATTTCAGCTGAACTGATAAATGCAAGCCAAAAGAAGATAAAAAAGATGTAAAAGGATGTGGATAGTGAGAAATATAATCCGGACCATGAGCATAGTGAAGATGATACTTCACAAAGTCCACAAAAGGTGTGTGATAGCTACATTTCTTATTCTTTATGCTTTTGAAGATAATAACTATAGAATCCAATCTTATTTCCTACTTTTATAAACAGTTTAGAGAACTAAAAAAGTTAAGAAGCCCAAGCCTGTTAGTAGACCACAAACTCGTTCAACTAGTGGTAAGGCAAAGGAAAACGAAGATTTTAGAACCCTAAGCCAAAGCCTGTTCGTAAGTACAACTGAGAAGGATGTTGAAGGACAAGGAACAATGGCTAGTTATTTGGCTTTGCATGAACGACAAAAGAAAATTGCTGCAAAATCTAGTGCAAGTGGTATGGCAAATAAGGATGTGGCAGAGAATGTCTTGCTAGACATTGGAAATGAAGAAGTTGAAGCAGGTACTGAACTGATGTGATAATAATATTTAATATTACAATAGGATTAATATTTAAGTACCAAATTTACATTATGATTTATGTTATTATTTGATGAGACTTTTTTTAATTAAAGATGAAATCCCTAGAAGACTCAGAGGTCAAACAAAGGTGTTTAATGTTCTAACACAAGGCGTATGACAAAAGAGTTGTAATTGGGATGAACGAGTGATTCCAACCTATTTCAGATGATGACAAAGTAATATCTGAATTGAGCAACTTTAGGAACATTGAAAAGGAATATGCCACTTATGTATAAATCTTGGTTGGATGTTCCTGAAAAGTTGAAGCAAACTCTATGGAATTATGTTTGGGTAATCTATTATTAACTATACTGTAGCTAAATTTTACTTCAATAAGTAATATTGATATATTAACTATAATGTTGCTGAATTATGATTATTTATTCTTTTTAATCTTTAATTTATATTTAAGCAATGATATATTATTCCCAATAAATATGAAAACTAGGTGTTGAAGTTTATTCATGACTATTGGAGGGGGTACAAGAATCGCATAAAAACATTTATTATAAAGCTTATGAGACTTGTGAGGAGAGGATGGAAAACAAGTTAGACAACATCCTGCTAGAGGACTTTAAAGTGCTCTTGAGGTATTGGGCAGATGAGGAGATTCAGGTATACATACATATTATTTATTTCGCAAAATAAAAGAATACTTTGTTTTTTTTTGAGATAAACAAGTACTTTTTTTTGCATATTTTTTAGAATAGAGCCAAGAAAGATTCTGAAAATCGTAAGTCGTATCAAGGCACACACACACCAATGGTCAAAATTCGTTTACCTGGCTTCATTATAAGATGGTATGTGATACTTTACATTTGTTTATTAGTAACAGTTTTCTAGATGAGATACCGTGGTAGCTATTGACACGAAGTACTTAGCCTAGATTCTATTTTACTGAAGAGAGTGTATGCTAAACTATTTATTGAACTTGTATCAGGAAACACCATCCGATGCAGCACTTTTTCTTAAAAGTTGTAAGAGAACAGATGGACTTGAGTACGTGTCTAGTCATTAAGTAATGAAGTACAAACTTGTAAGTAATAATTTTGTTTTGTAATAATTTTGTTCTGTTTTGTACATGTTGCACATTATTCATGTCTTGCTCATGTGCATGTTTGCTCATGTGCGCTTTGTTGAACCTGAGTTTGGTTCTTGGCTATGTGAACACTTGTTAATTTGATGGATATTAAGTTGTAAAAGAAACAATAGCAAGAAAAATTCTTTGAGTCGGACTAGCTAAAGGTAAGTACATGAACTGTATATTTTATTTTGCATGCTACATGCTATAATATAGATTCCACTGTAGAGATGTGTCAACTTGTCAACAAGCAATATTAAAATAAAAATGTAATTTTGTTCTATATGTATGATTAAAGCCAAACATGGTTATCTTTCTCTTCTTTATATATTGAATGCTTCCCTACCATAATTAAAATAAAAATTTAGTCTTCTTGGGAATCTTGATGGTGGCTACTGAGTGCCACTGTTTGAAGCATATAACGACTGTATTTTGTATTTATTAAATATTTACGCTCCAGCCTTATTATGTGAAGGTCAAGCAGTGGATTGAAATATATGGGATATTTTGTTTGCTTATGATGTAGGAAACTGCTAAAATGCCAAAAGAATTGCATGTTTCATAAAATAATTAAAAAAAGCCCCGATGAAGAGTCGTATGCGCTTTTTTGAAACACTTGTTGAACTTGATTTTGCACCAGTAACCTTGTGCACTTGTGCTATATGCATGCACTTGTGACATTTGTGCACTTGAAATTGTTTTCATGACATTTGTGCACTTGACATCGAGATAGGCATGTAAAACCATAGCTTGATTACACATGTAACATGTTGCTCTTAAATCTGTTTGTTTATCGTAAAATATTTATGGCTATCGATAAAGACGTCCTTTCTTTATTCCATTTTTTGAGGAGACTTCACTAAATCATTGTATCTCTATAAGTTCAACCACGCATAGTTATACCCAAATGGAACTCTCCTTTGTCTCTAAGTTGTATTGGTAGATAATTGAATGAAGATAGGGCAGTGGTCGCTTGTTGACTGTGGTAATAAAGTAGCATTGAAATCAATAAATGAGTCATTAATATTAGAATTCACAATAATTTTGTCTATTTTACTATGGACAGAGAAATCCTTGCACCCCCTTCCATATAAATTTATTACCTTTTCCGATAACTTCCACAAGAACAGCCTGCATAAAACTATCATATGTAAGCATTTGCATTATGATTGTGGTTATCTCTGCATTATGAATGTGGCTATACATATGCCTTCTACTTGCTTATAAACATATGATGATGTCTGATTGCAAACGTACATTATTTTTTCTTTTCCAGTTTTTACCAGTATATATGTTACAAATTGTTTTTCTAATTACATGCACATATACAAATTGTTCTCCAAAATATGGCTTTCTCTGCATTTGTTGTACACATTTTCTCCATATGTAAGCTTTATTGTAGGGTAATTTGCTGCATTCTCTCCATATGTAAGCATTTGCTGCTTTCACTCTATACGTAAGAATTTTCTGCATTCTCTGCATTTACTGTTGGGCAATTTTGATGTGGCTTTGTTTTGTAGGACTTAATTCAAAAGGCAATGGCTGGTGAAGAAGGAGGAAATACTGTTGAAACAGTGATTTCGAATAGAATATCAGATGCTCATCCTTTGCTTATAGGTAGGCATGCAATGTGTACAAAAAAATCAGTCGAGGCTCTAACAAATGCTTATATAAAGGACTTAAGGCAAAGGCTTGTCGAGAAAATGGAAGCAAAGCTAGAATCCAAGGTAAATCAGAAGGTACAAGAGAATTTGGCTTGGGTGCTTAAAAAATTAGGCGATGCCAACCCAGAGTTGAATATAAAGGAACTAATTTCCACAACCATGTCCGGCAACAATGAAAATCTGACCGAAGGCAATAGCTTTAAGTCTCATTTATGAAAATCTGATTGTAGTTCTTGACATGAATTCTAATGTGTACTGTGTATTATGATATTTATACAAGTTTTAAGTACTGTACAAATTGTGATGTGTACTGTGTATTATGCAAGTATTTACATGATATTGTGCCTTTTAATGTCTCTTAAGTGTAGTGTTGCAGTAGCTTCAGTGTAGTGTTATAGTAGCTCTAATATAGTAGTGCCATCGGGTTATAAATTTTGCTGAAATAATGTTGCAATAGTCATACAGGGCGTTGCCGTAGGGATGGGATTAGATTGGGTTGTGGGCCCCACAAGATATATAAATAAAATTAATATCCATAGCAATATTTTTGAAATGTTGCTACCGACACCTAAGGATGTTGCTGTGACGGCCCGTCCCGCACCAGCCTGCATTTCCTCCGAATGTGCGCTGTACACATGCCCAGCTAGCACAGAACAGTCGTCAGAAGAAAAGAAAGAAGAGGATGAACTAATCAAGGAACCTGTAGAATGCCTCACAGCGCATGGGATAAAATATAATAATAACATACTTGACATAAAACAGGCGAGACAGTGCATAAGCTGATAACTAAAATCAACATCAATCATCAGAGCAGCGGAAATCCATATACAGCTTATTACAATTTTCCAAATTTACTGTCTCTAAACAAAAGAAAACTAAAGTAGAAGATACACCAACAATGCCCAAGCAGTGATCTTCAACAACACAGGGAGAATATTATGTATATAGTACGTGGAAGCCTCCTGCTCGTCTCCGGACCATCTACCCGTGCATCACCAGCTAACCTGTCTCTAGTCTGCTCGTGTGAGCACCCAGAGTAATAAGAGGAGACATAAAACTCTGGGTCAGACATAAAGCCTGGTATGAGCGATAAGCATCTTAAACAGAACAATAACAGGTATACTAAACCATACCTGAACCTGGACCTGCAACCAAAGAGTTAGTACCACATACCGTACAATACTCCAAGGTGCCATAATAAATAGTGTAAGAATACGGGGGTGGGGTGTGCATGTCACAATGATAGCAAACAAATCATCCATAGCAACCATCCTCACATCTCTCACTCAGTGCGTAAAGCGTACGACATCTACCACTTTGGAACACTAGACAAAACTGAGGCAACGACGAATCCCGACTTGTAGAAACCCTGCTATGACCAAGCCAAACACTTGGAGTCATGACCAAACATTTCAATGACCCACTTCATTGGTCGTAGCCCTTGGTTCTACCGATGCCATAATGGCCCTGAATTCGCCTTCGTACCTCCTACCATAGTGGTCCAAAGCTATAGACGTCGATAACTCCTTGGCACGCGTCCCGCAGCAAAGCCCAACCATGAAGCGAACTCATTGATTCCCATCTAAATCTTGAGCTCTAACTTCTCATCTGGACTTCCTTTGCATCTCGGGTTTTGATCGAATTGGAGTGGGTCTTCAGAAGAGTTGTCACGCAGTAACAGTCCTGGAATTCGGTTCGGTTCGGTAATCATTGCCCTCGTCTGTTCGGTTCGGGTTTCTTCACTCCGGGTCGGGTCGGTGTCCTCCTCCGGGTCGGGTCGGTGTCTTCCTCCGGGTCGGGTCGGGTTGCTATCCTCCTTCCAGCTCATGCTCCTTCTTCGATCAGCTCCCTCGTTTCTTCTACTCCGATCCGATCACTTCGCTTTACTTCAGTCCGATCCGCTCCGCTCCCTAGCCTACTCCGATCTGATCCCCTGTCCACTCCCACTCCAAGCAATGGCCTTCCTTCCTGCCAAGCTCCTTCCAGTGACAAGTCCCAATCCAGTTCGGGTTCCCTTGGCCAGTTCACTAGTCCGATCCGACCCCTTCTCCGATCCGAACCGGTTCGGGACCTGCACTTTTCTGCAACTTTCCAGCGAGCTTTCTACGCCATTCGACGACGTTTTCGACCAATTTAACTATTCTAATCAATCATATAACATACCATAGAGTCATAGCAATATGTAAGAACAACCCCAAACATCAAACAACAATCCAAATGAATCAAAATAGATCAAAAGTGGCTAAAACTTCACATTTTCCTATAATCCTTCTTAATCATGTTTAAGCATATACTTAGTAAAACTTAATCAAATCGTCTAAATTTTCTAACAGAGGCATGAAACATTATTTAAGAATTTCTAAACATTTTTCCAGAATTTATTAGTGTATAAATTCGCTAATCTTCACTAATTACCCTTAATTAACTGTAATTAGTGTCAAAACGATGCTATCACTCACCTTGGCCACAAATGAAACACCAAATCTGAAGTATCCTCTGTTTGGGTCGAATTCCTATGTATAGCAGCAGCTCCAACCTTGCTTTGTTGCTATTTGGCCTTGTTTTGATGTAGTTTAGGCTTAATCTTCGCTAAAAATGTGTTTTGGGGTGATTTTAGAGGGTGGAAGCCATTACCAGGGTCTCAAGAAGGTTTGTGGCGGCTCAAAACTGAAATGAAAGTGATAACCTAACCCTAATCAGTCCTCCTATACCTCTAAACCCGAAATTCCCCTGTGGGCCTAGCTGCTAATCACCCGGTTAAGCCCAATTAAGCTGTTTTTCACCATCTGAAACTTGTTTCAGCCATATCTCCCAAACGGTAAGTCCGTTTGGCTAATGTGACCACTCTACGGAAAGAGAAACCATCATCCGGAGCCAATGGAAGTGGTTTCAGGTCAAAATTCCTTTCCAGTCAAAAGTTATGGCCAAAACAGTGCCAACTAGGGGTAAAATGGTCATTTAAAAATTGGGAAAAATCATGAACATGGGAAATGACCCCAATAGTCGTCTCCCAAAGTTACATGACCATACGACTTCGTATGTGACAGAAATAAATATTCTACGATTCTATGATGCGTAGAATGCGGGTCGTTACAGTTGCTATAGACATAAATAGGACTCTATCGTAAAAATATTTGATATGTTGCCGTAGATAGTCAAAACGTTGCCTTAGAGGTCTGCAGCAATGTTGAAAATTGCATCACCCTAAAAATGTCGCCAAAGACCTATGCCAATATTTTTTGGGCCTATGCCAACAATTGTTTCTGTTGCATTGGTTCATTTATGGCATAGTGTGTGACGACCCGCCATACACCACCGACGCTTATAACTAAAAATTCGTGTTGTACAAGCATCTAATAGATGTAAAGTGATTGATAGGAGAAAGAAAGAGAAAAGGGAAAGAAAACAAGAAAATAGAAGAGAACAGAAATGAACAAAAAGAAATATAAACATAATCATAGAACCTATCGTATATCTCATAGCGCATCAGATAACATATAAAAATCAAATCACATATATAAATCAGACGATACAACAATAAATATATAAACCAGATAATCAGAATATGCAGATTGACATAACAGTAATAGAATTTATACATAAGAAAACTCAACTGATAATTTGTATCTAATATAACGCTCTCAAGACATTATAGTGTGACACAACGGAAAAAATAGATGTAATACAGGTATAATATATAAATCGTTGCCTTCTGCGAATCCACCTGCGCGGCTTTGAACAATACCTAAATCGTCAATGAGAACCCAAGGCAATAAGAGGGAAATAAAACCTTGGGTCAGAAAAAAAAGTTTGGTGTGAGCTATAAACAAATCTCAAAGTACTGTAAAATCCGTAATACTATATATGGAATGGAGGGTATGAAGAATCATACATGCCCTGCCCCTACTTCCAAATAGTTAGCACATAAAAGTTGATATATTCTACGATGTGACTAACATCATATAAAACTGGTGTGATAGATGTCTAAGTACTAATGATGATAAATTAATAAACATCCATAACATCCATCTTCACATTCACTCACTCATTGCATTATATATATGATAATGCTCGTTTTCCATGATACTCGAATTCATGTCACACAGTCGGCTTGGACCTAGGTTGTATCCACTTGTAGTCCCCAAAGGTAAGGACCCCCCCATGGGTGTAGGTGAATGCCATAAGTTTCCCATCATTAGCGACTAGGAGGACCTATTTGGTCCAAATAAGAACACGTTTGTTCAAATGGTCATCACAACCACTACCCTCTCTTTATGAGAAACCGCTAAAACCTTGCGTAATCGATAATCTCTTTGCAAATATTTTCCACAGCAGAATCCATCATTACACTATCCATAAGGCTCCCATCTGAAGTCATCTCAATTGGGAACTATCCCCGACGGTCATCGTATGTCACAGGATATCATCTCCTGTCTCCCATTTTTCTCCCTCTATGACACCCCACGTCTGGTAATGTCACTCACAATGGGAATGCATTAAGTTTCGTGAAGCATTATAGGTAAACAGAAACATAAATATTACAAAACAGATATAAAATGGCAACGGAATTAAAAACTTTATTAATCATAAAGCATCGTGGTTCAAAAACATCATATGTCTGAAATACACAAAAACCATTACATCATAAAAACTACTGTCTTGTATTTTAAAACATCAGAGTACAAAGTAAAAGAAGAAAAATCCCAAGATAAAAGCATAGCCATAATAGGAAAGATAGGAGCTTGAGCAATACATCTAACAGCTCCAGCAAAATGATAATAGAATCCTTGTTAAGCTTGAGTATTCCCAAGCTTGAGTATTCCCACCGTGAGAACCTGAGGGGGAAAACGAAAGAAAGAAGAGGAAACAAAAAGGGTCAGACATAAAGTATGGGGAATCCAGTTACTTTTAGCAAGTAAATAAGTAAAAGTATCATGACAGGCATATAAAGTGGATAAGAAAGAAAACACCATAAAAGGTAGGTATGACAAGGTAAACATGATAGAGTGTATATGCTTTTCTAATGATTACTTTGCACTAATACTAGTATAACTAGAATGAGATGATCCCAACAACTATCAGATGGTAGACTTAGGCATACGTCCAAATGTACCCTAACTACTACCCTAATCGATCGGCTCCCTACTCCGTAGATAATCTATGCCAACCTCACAGTAGGAGGTATCACTTCCTAAAGTGGCAACCCTTCATTGATTTTCACAGCCATACCTACTGGTATCACGGTCATCTTAGCCCCCTCTACCCGGCCCATGCACTCACATGTTCCCAGTCGGTTTGCGCCGCCCACACCGTCCTTCTCGTTTGGACCTCTTACAATCAGTCCAGTAAGCATGCCCCGACTCTGACCTAGGGCGGAGTCCTCGTTTGATACCGTTATATGGGTCACTGACTGAAACGGGTCCCACACAAAATATGATACAAGCTCTCCCCTTTGTCTTGTATCCCCTCTAGGATTTCCACCAGTTATGCTTAGCACTAGGTGTCTTTAATTACATAACCCTATCATTTCCACAAGTTATGCTTACCCTAAGGTGTCTTTAATTACATAACTCCAACATTTCCACAGGTTATGCTTACCACTAGGTGTCTTTAATTATAACCCCCTCAGGTTAAGTTTGTGGGCCTATATATAAATATTACCCACCCCCTCATATTTACTTAACCCACCAACTGTTCAAACATATTCACTTAACCCCTATTCAAGTTCATGTTTATACAATCCCTATGGATTCCACTAGGTTAAGTATTCAAGGTTTATTACCATATTTTCAATTATGGTTACAGTATGCTAGACCTCCCACATTAAGCCTATAATTTGTGGATATTGGATTTGCCGGGTGGGTCCGGGCAGACTTGTTCCACAAATCGGGCTTAAGATCGTATCTTAGCACGTCTCGTATTTGTGCACCTAGACCTCTCACATTAGATTCACCACTTGTGGTCGCTGGATATGTCGGGCGGTTCCGGGCAGACTTCCACCACAAGTGTAATCTAACCTCGTGTCTAGGCGCAGTTATAGTTTCTAATTATTGTAATCCTAGGCATTTCTTTATTACCCAAATCTTACCTATGTCATTATAGATTTTAGGTTACATGCCCCTTTTTTCCTCCATTATGTTCATAGTGAAATATATATTCAAATTCACATACATATACATTATCCAAATTATGCCAATTTTCACCTTTTTTTACCAATTATGCCCCCAAATTCCCAATTCACAAGATATGCCCAATTTCAGTGTTTTTCCGTTCGTCCCCAAACGAACGTAATCGCTAATTTAGCGGCATGCCTAGGCTCGAAAGTAGCATGGCTATAAAAAATAAAAGGGAAAGGGTGTAGGGAAGATGACAGAGATGACTATTCTAATGGAATTGACATAAACTTTTCATGGCATAATGTTAAGATGAACATATAAGAACAGATCGATGAACTTATGATAATAAATGGGTTCTAACATAGTAGGGATGTCATAATAGGCATGATTAGATCTAAACTAGGATTTAGATGTCCAACACATGACAGATCCAAATTAACCACAATATGATAGGTACAAGATGATCTAAATATTGAATTAGACCTATAATCAAAAGTAGATCTGACATGATAAAGGTTAAGATCCAAGTCATAGTATGCAAATGTATCACAGATTCATAAGTTATTACAGATCTGAAGTGATTCAAGGATTAATATGCATAGATCCAAATTACAGTCCTATCATGTTTACTTTTTATTTATTTAAATCTAAAAGCAACTTGAAACTCACAGCGTTTGGATCTAGAAAGGTAGAAGAAGAACAGATCTACACTTGAATCTCTAACTTTGATTTGCAGAAGAAGAAAAGGATTTGATTCAGTCCAGGCACCGACACCATTTAGGCCTCCACTGCTTTTCGGTGAAGAAAACAAGAGAAATGAGCCCATATTTATAGCTGCTAGCCCCAGATTTCGACCTGCCACCTCAGCCTTAGGGGGGTCGACTCCTCTAGGCGGGAAATTTCTTGCTCACCCCGAATTCTGAAATTTTGACTTTTGAACTGAGATTTTGAACTTCTGGACCCTATATATATAATTATCTTGGGCGTATACAAACTTCAAACCCTCATAACTTCTTCATGTAGTGTCCGTTTTACGCAAACCAAATGTCTATCTTGACTAGAATTTCGAGATGGACGCAACGGCGCAGTCCGTTTCCCTTAATTCTGAATAGTAAATTAATTATTATTTAATTTATCCTTTTTTAGGATTATTAAAATTACGGGGTGTTACACCCTCCAACAATCAACACAGTATGTCTTATTGTCGTCTTTTCTGCATTTCGGAGAAAAGAAATCCATCGCCGTAATCATTTCTCCATCATAGAATCATCGTCTTGGAATCATCCGCCCGAATGATGCATCACTGCATAGAAGCACCACATCTCATCTCAAGCCAATCCATTGATCCAAGAGCCATCGTCTCGAAACCAGTATTGAACGAACCATCATATCCCTCTCTTCGAAATTGAGTCTTCGTCGATATCAAATTGACCAAAATGGCTACAATAATAGTAATCGATATAGACCACTTCATAATAATCGACATCGACTATTGGATTAACCTTTTAACTAAAATTGGTTAAATATGCATCCAAGGAAAACAACTGACATTCTTTGCGAAATCCAGCCCGTCGCCAAGTCCATCCTTCGCCTTCAGGTTGGCCATCAAGCTCCGGTGTTGCATAATCTTCTAATCCGTCGTCGAGCTACAATGTTGCTTTGTCCTCGAATATGTCGTCGAGTTACAATGGCGCTGCTCTGTCATCAGATCTATCCAAGCGCTATGAATCTCCATCGAGAATTTAACTCTTCTGTTCGAGTTTACTATCTTTGCTCGCTCAATCAGCACACACCCGCTTGTGCGTTCGATCGACAAACACTAAACTCTTACGAACGAGAATTTTCTAATACTGGATCATTTACGAACGAGGTTTTTACCTAAACTAAGAAAACAAGTCACCCATGCAGCCAATAGTCAAACAAATACCTAAATTAGATCCATAATAGTGATAATAAATCATATAGAACCTATCTATGTAAATAAAAGTGAAATATATGCATAAATAGTTTAAATCTAACTACATGGGCAAAATAGTGCACAATAGTGCATAAACGGTAAACAACGCATACAATACTGCATAACTGGGTAAAATGTGATAATAATGGTCAATACTACTCAAACCACTTTCTATTTTTTTATTACTTACTAGGTTCAACTATCCTAGATTTTACGTTTTAAAAATTAAAATTAGTTTAAATCATCAAAACTATGTTATACAAATAAGTACAGTCTAGTGAGAGGTAACATCACTCAACTCATACAGATCAGCCCAAACTATCTCTAAAGCGTAGAACTCATCAATACAAGTCCAACGTAAGAAACGACATCCAAATCTGATAATGTATGTAAAAGATTTGATTAATGCAAGTTTTAACAACTCGAATCGATAAAATAAATTAAACTAACATTTAAATTTCAAGGTTACCCTTCAACCATCTTTCCCTGTCCCTCATTATTCCTATATCGTGCAATATAGCAATGGAACCCATTAGGTCGTGCATTAAAGTCAAGCAATAATCAATTCCACCTGAAGAAAATCCAATCTGAAAAACATCTGCTATCTGACTTCATAATATGAACTCGCATATACCCGAATAATCGAACTTGCGTGTCCAAAAAAAATCGACCTGGTAATAGCAACCACCAAGAAAAGTCACAGCAATCATATTTCAACTGAGTTCGGCAAGATTCAAGGGGTACATGTGTATCGCTGAGGAGATTGCATTCATGGTCTTCATTCTGGATATCATTACTTAATCATTGGCAATATTGTGCCTTAGAATGCTGCTCCAAAGTGTCGAACGTTCCAGAATGAATCCCAAGCCATAAAATAGGCATGGTATAGAGATAGGCTTGGTTTGGTGATTTTCGATGGAGCAAGCTAACCGGTTTAATTTTTGAAATATTAAAGAAGAGGGCAACCATGAATGGGAATGGAATAGTAACCCTAAAACGAAAATGGAATGGGTCAGGTTACTTTCTACTATAGCTACAAGGAGAGATGATATTATATTATTATTTAATTTGTTAATATCATTTAAATTCAAACTAGACCGATATGTTTTTTATCTGACGATGATCAAACGGTGCATCCAAATGCTACAAAACTTGACAGCATTCTTCACTGCGATGATACGATTCCGATGGTGCAAGTTCCATCGAAATCCAAGATTGTTACCCAAACAGTAATTTTACGTGTATTTCAAGACGATTTTGATCCTAAAATCTCTCGATCTCAAAACATAGCGATCCTTATATATTTTATTAATGTAACGGACCATATGAACTTAACGGAACTACTCTCATGTCCCAATTCGATCATATATGAGAAATCAGTAATTGGAACGTCAATCGAATAATTTACGATCAATATTTAAATATACATTCTCTAAAACATGGGTCATTACATGCCGTTTGGATTGACTAACGTGCCAGTGTATTTTCTGGATCTTATGATTCAAGTTTTCAAAGATCAGTTGAATGAGTTCATGCTTGTGTTCGTGGATGATATATTGCTTTATTCCAAGAATAAAGAAGAACACAAGACATACTTAAGGAATGTTTTAGAAATCTTACAAAAACATCATGTGAGGGCTAAATTTTCGAAATGTCACTTTAAGAAGGAAGAAGTGAGGTTCTTAGGCCATGTCATATCAGGACAAGGAATACTGGTGGATCCCGCTAACGTGGCAACAATATAGGATTGCGACTGACCCAAGAATGCGATGGATATTTGGAGTTTCCTTGGTTTAGCTTGATATCATCGACGATTTATCAAGGATTCCTCCAAGATAGCTGCACCACTAACTGGTTTAACGGAGAAGAATCATGTCTTTGTATAGATTGCGAAGTATGAGAAAGCTTTTGAAATTTTTAAAGAAAGATTATGGAGTGCTTCTGTGTTGACTGTTCCGAGCGGGAATGAAGAGATGGTGGTATACACCGATGCATGTGGCACTGGACTTAGAGTAGTGCTATAGCGAAAGGATATGGTCTTCGCTTATGCAAGTACACAACTGAAATTGCATAAAAGGAATTACCCAACTCACGATTTGGAGTTAGGGGCGATATTGTTTGCACTGAAGTTTTGGAGGCATTTTTTGTTGGGAGTTAGATTTGAGTTTTTTACGGATCATAACTCATTAAAGTATATTTTCTCCTGAAAGGATTTAAATCTTCGGCAGTAATGATGGTGGCATCGTATGATTTTGGAATAGCCTAGGTAAAGGTAACACAGTGGTCGATGCGTTAAGCAGAAGACGTGCGAGTTTAGGAGCCAGTTTACAAAATGGAAGCACCTCAACTATTTGGACGGATTTGATTTTAGACAATGTTGTGAGTTAGATCCCGAGATGTTAACAAGCTTATTGATTATACCGGCTCTCATGGAAAGGATTAGAGAAATCCAGAAAAGAGACGATAAGCTCATGGAAATCATTCGAAGATTAGAGATGAGGGTCAAACCAGAGGAAATCAAGGATTCTTAAGTTGGTCTAGATGGTTGTCTTCACAAGAATAGGCAGCTGGTTATTCCTGATTTGGATGGATTAAGGGATGAAGTTTTGATGGATTTTCATCACTTTAGATTGACGATTCATCCTAGTGGATAAGATGTATCATAATATGAAGCTAGTTTACTGTTGAAAAGGTATGAAGGAAGAAGTCAGAAGATTTTATCTCGAAATATATGAATTGTCGGTTGGTTAAAGCCGAGCAAAAGAAGTCAAGTGTATTGTTACAACCTATTAGAACTTCCTATGTGGAAATAGGAGCATGTGTCAATGGATTTTTTTCAGTGGATTACTTAGGACAAAGGAATAAAATGATAATATTTGGGTCATTGAGGATCACTTGACCAAAAGTGCAAGGTTTAATCTTGTCAGATTGAATAGGGCGACATCGAAGTTGGCTAAGTTATATCTAATGTGGATAGTTCGATTCCACAAAATTTCAAAGAGAATTGTTTGCGACCGAGATCCTTTGTTTACCAGTTGATTCTTGAAAAGTTCGCAAGAAACATTGTATGGCTTATCATTCCCATATAGATGGTCAAACTGGAAGGGTTAATCAAGTATTGCAAGATCTTCTTAGAGAATGTGTATTGGATTTTGGAGAATTGTGGGAAGACCATTTGCATTTGGTTGAGTTTACTTATAATAACAGCTACCAATTGAGTATTGGAATGACACCATATGAGGCGTTGTACTGTAAACCATGTAATTCTCCATCTTGTTGGTTAGAAACAGGAGAGAAGTTGGTGCTTGGTCCTGAGATGGAAAGAGATACGACAGATAATATTGAGATCATTCAGCAGCGAATGAAGGCAGTCCATGATCACCAGAAACGTTATGCCAATAAGCGATGAAAGACTTGGAATTCTTGGTTGGAAACATAGCGTTTATTAATATTTCGTCTCTAAGGAATGTGATTCATTTTGGAAGGAAAGGAAGGTTGGCACCAAGGTTTGTTAGATTATTCTTGATCGTCAAGCAAATTGGAAAGCTTGCATATAGAGTAGATTTACCTGAGAAGATGGCGGGTGTGCACAATGTGTTACATGTGTCGTTTTATGGAAGTTTTTGCACGACTCAAATGTTGTGGTATGTCCAGATCATATTGAAGATTTAGAGGTCAAGCCTGAAATCTTTAGGCCTTGTAAGATGCTTCGTGACATAGACAATGATACAAAACAACTTAGAAGGAAGATTGTTAAGATATTCATGGTACAACGGAGTGAGCACAATGAAAATTGCACATGGGAAATGGAAGAGATTATAAAGTCACCATCCAAAACTCTTTGAGTCGTATGTCTTATACATCATATCTTACTTATATAATTGGATTTTGGATGCATGGATTATTGGATGGTAGATTGGCTACTCGTGGATGATAGGAATGCAAAATACCTTATTTTCCTGCGTTTGATTGGAATCTAGGGGGTGAAATTCCTAAAGGAGGGAGAATGCAGTGACCCATATTTTACGTATCAGAAGATCGTAAAATAAATATAGGGGAATTTCACAATAAGGGATTATTTCCCTCAGTGAATTAATTTTAAGGACACCGTTTAAACTAATTTTTTTTCAAGGACAAAATTTCTTAATCTCAACATTCGCCATGTGTTTTTCGTCTTTCTTCCTCTCATTCACTTTTATTCACTGCTCATTTTCAAACTTCAAACAAAAATAGAAACTAGGGTTAACAAAGCCCATTTTTATCACCTATTTCATTTTTATTTTTGGTCATTCAACTCACTGTGAAAACAAAATCACCTAACAAAGATTGACGATTTGTTAAAGAAACCAAAATTGCCTTACGCAGAATTCATTTATCTTTACTGAAGGAACAAAAGCCTCGCCTCAATTTCTATTCAGTGATTACTGACTAAGTAAGTACTCAGTTATCTTCAATGTTTGTTGTTCGCTTATCGTCCGTGTTCGTTATATATTGAACATATCATTGTTTACCGATAGTTTGCAATTGTAAATGATAGATCTTAAAATGCATGTGAGGTATTTGATTTTTTGAGTTGATTTAACATAGTCTGACACTTTCTAATTATTTATACCTGTATATCCAATGGTAGATGTTATTTTATTTAGCCATTTAAAAAGATAAATGCATTTATCTTTTGATCTGATGGATTTACTCTTATCAATGTCATTAGAACTATTATATTATCTATTAATTTAGTAAGTACAATTCTGGATAAATTTTTGGTTCCAACGGTTGTTTAAATGATAGTTATTGAGATATTTGTTGTTTAAATTTTGAGTTGATCTAGCTGCTGCTTAACAACATCATAGCACCTCCCTCCTACTGGCAATTTTTTTAATTCTTTTGAAAATATTTGTAATCTAGTTAAAGTTTTTTAGTGCATGTCATGATTTACAGTAATTTACAAATGTTTAATCATCCACCTATCATTTACTGTAAAAGACTTATAGTACATTCTAAACCCTAAGTAACCCTATCTTCATCAAGGGGCTATTACATTTATCATTGTATAAACCCTATGTAATTATTTGTCATTCAATAATATACATCTTCAAGTGTAAGAGTAACCATTGAAAACTTAGATTATGCATGAATGTAATAGTCGATACAAATGCTATTGGGAGAACCGTGTTGCAACATATTTATGCCACTAGATCTGTATTACACATGGAGTTGTTGTGTAATAGTGTTTACTTGATGGGTGGAAAAATACAAAGATTGGTTGCTTCACGATTATGATTTTATCATATGAACTATTTTGAAAGGAGAATTTTATCAAATCAATTTTTCTACATTAACTTATATTAAAAGTATTAGCTAAGAAAAGAAACCAGATAACATATGATAAGCAGGCCAATGCTAATTCTGTTCAGATCTAATATTCTATTTTATATTTTTTGAGGAAAATAATAATTTACCACCATGTTCACCTTTACGGTTAAGGTCAGAATTTTCTTATTCAAGATTAATGCAAATGACACAAGTCTCACATTGGATTTGGCAATTTGTTTCTTAATATGGTTTCAGAATTTGACATTTGATGCAATGACACACTTGATTAGAATCTAATGGCTCAAATCATTTTCTACTTTACAAATCCAATGTCTTACTTTAGTTCACACTAGAAAATGATAAATGCATCTATTTTTATGAAAAGTCTTTATGTTTCTTATTTCTGTTGAGTTTTACATGCAGATAAATTGTATTATGATTTCATGTTTTTATAATTTTATGTGTTTCATTATGTTCTTCATTATTACTTACATATAATTACACATGATAATTTTGATATAGCATAAAAAAATGAGAACACAAAGATCCTATGGATTGTTTGCAGAACGACCAATGTGCATTTTCATTAATGAAGGTGGACATCGGTGCTTAAATTTCAGACCGATATCCAGTCCGTTCTGTGAAGAGCACAACCAAGGATCAATGCTATCAATAACTCCAATGGTAAATTATTTTTTATCAATTTTGTTTTTATAATATTCACTTATGAATCCACAAAACTGTTTCATTTGAACATTCCCAAACAATTCACTTTAACTACCAAAAACAAATAAACTTCCACTTCCACCAGCACCAAAAACATTATATTCACCTAATCGTTGCCCATCAAAAACACATATTTTAATATATTTTCATCACAAACTGTAACTGTTGCACATTGTTACATCTGCATCTAGCCATCTACAAGCAGCTGAACATCTCCTCCTTACACCAACCTATGTACCAACTCCTTGACCTTCACCTGAAGACTCCCAAAGCTCAGAACAGCCAAACTGTGTCAACTCCACAACTTCATCTCCCTCAATCAACACCAAATAACTCCCCACCACTGCAATACCAAATAATTCCATACATCAACCTGACCTTAGCCTAAAACCCGCACCTTTCCCACCTCAATACCATCCCTTGAACCCATCTAAACAACATCATTCCATATGCCAGTCCACCCATTAATGAACTAAAAAAGATAAAGCGTATTATCTTTTTATAAAAACGCAGCTATAAATATTTTATACAACTTTAGTTTACTAAATCTAATCACTCTTATGATACTTGTCATAAGCATAGGAAAATGCTAAACCGAATGATCATTCAAATGATTTATCACCTACTGCTGTAGAAGATGATAAATTAGAACAGTATGACGAAGAAAGGACCGGGACAAGAAATTAAAGGAGAATCTACAGATTCAGATGATGCTAATAAATATGAAATTCAAGAAAGACCGAGAAAGCATAAAAAATTTCAGTATGCGAGGACATACAAATGTAACTTGGATGCTGTTTTCAAAATAATGAAAATAATAAAGAAGAAAAAAAATCCTCTCAGCAGAAGCAATTACATATTTGGAAAAAACACCATTCAAATACTTTTTCAATGTATTCCTTGAAGATTATATAGCATGGCAAGATTCAAGAAAAAGTGCTGCGAATTTGGATGAAATAATCACCTCTTATGATACAAGAGAAAATGCTTTCCGATTTGGTAACAAATTCATGAATGTCAAACCATAAGAAGTGACTCTAATCTTCGGACTGCCAATGGATGAAGAGGACTTTTTCCAATACCTGCATCAAATAGAGAAAAAGAAACGAAAACCTTCTTTGAATTTTTGTCAACCAAATTTGAAGAAGAGGACATTATAAGCCAAAAAAATAGTGATGAAAATATTGAATAGGATGCTAGAAGACAGAGATGGTAGTGTTGATTTAATAAAGTTGTTGTTGCTGTTGTTGGTCATAACAATCTTGTTTCTGAACAACCAAAGCTATTTGCAGTGGGGATTTCTACCAAAGATTCTAAATTGAGAAAATTAAATTCTATTTCTTGGCCAAGGGCAATTTGTGGCCATGTATGGAAGAATGATCAAAATTATCATGCTGAGATAAGAAACACACCTGGCTGCACTATTGTTTTACTAGTACGCTTTCTTACACATATCAAACTTTTGATTACTACAAAAACATAAATCTAAATATCTTTTTATTGCAGCATTGGTTTTGCGAGAGGATAAAAGTAATAGAAGAAAAGGAGAATCTTAGATAAAAATTCCGAAGGATGATCAAGTGGGACTTGTCAAATTTGAAAGGCATAATCCTTTCAATGGTTGATAGTAGTAAGGTATACATATATTTAATGCTTTTTAGCGGTTTCACGTTATTCAACAGCCGACAGTACTGTATTTCAAGTTATTCTACACTTACATGTTATTCAACAGTTTGAATTCATTAACTTAGATGACTAAAATAGGTCTGCCAATGATGTTATGTATTCAACAAACACACTTACGCAGATTAATGTTACTATGTTCAAAAGATATAAAAGATAAAATCACTTATCTTTTAATCTAAACAATTTAATAATAATTTAAACCTTACGTATATTTTATACTCAACAATTTAATAACAAGTTTGAATTTCATGTCATAATTTTCTTAACTGCGCATTTTTTTTATAATTTCTAACTTCTAACTTCATAATAATTCAATGATATTGCATGCCCAAATTTAATTTCAAATATCTTCCATGCAGATTTTTAATCAAATATAACTAAAGAGGAAAATGAGTTTCCGTCAAAAAAATTAAGAGATACAAGGCTGGAAAATGAATGATCAAACAAAAGAAAATTATGTGAGAATGATGTAATTGAAAGGCTGAAAAAAAATATGCTTTGGACTGCTCTAACACCATAAAAGAGTTAGAGATGAAAGTCAACTGGTTGACTGCTGAGATGAATAGTGTGGCAGAACAATTGGATGAGGAAAAGAATTTAAGGCAAATGGCTGACCAAAAACTCCAACACATTGAAATGAAACTCCAAAAACTGGAAAATTTTGAACATAATGTGGAGAGAAAAAGTGAAGCTGAAAAACGTAAGAAACAAGGAAAAATAGTTGGTATGGTACGCATAAATAGTTCTGCTAACTTCCCATGTTTTTATTTGATGCAAACTCAAGATTTAATTATGTATACCCAAGATAACTCAAAATATGAAGATATCAAGTGAACAAAATGCTACACAAAATCCAATTTGTGTTGAAGATGTTAGCCCTAAAGAACCAAAAAAGAAGAGGCATCAAAAGAAAATTGAAAAATGCCCACTCCTGAAGCATCTTACTGACAAACAACAACAAACTTCAAACTTTTTTTCAAAGTTCTTGGAGAAAACAAGTAAGTAATGAAACTACTTTTCCCCCATACAAACTATATATCCTATATTTGTTAGTTTAGTTTTGTTTTAGTTCTATTTTAATTTTATCATTTTAAATGATAACTCTATTTATCTTTCTAATTTTTATAATTATAAACTGATTAAAATGATATATCTGTTTAACATGATACATTAGTATGACAAAAGTTACTAAAATTTCGTATCAAAAAGAAAAATCATAAATTACTTGTTACATGCATTCAATAATTTAACTTTTGTGGAAAAGATTGTATAATTTCTTGTTTAAAAAAATATTGTTTATTAAAAAAGATAAAAATATTTATCTTTTACATCTAATACTTTTATATATGACTATGTGAAGATAGTAATAATATAAAAAGATAATTTTATTTATCTTTTTTCGTCACTATGATTTGATTTTAATGTTAAATCTATTTATTGTTATGTTAGTACGATAAATAACAGTAAAATTATTTATCTTTTTAATATAATTCTTATAGTTAAAATGATTGAAATACTTTTTTATTTATCTTTTTAGTAACATTTACATGATTGTAAGTATTCTATTTAAGAAAACAATGTTTGTTTAAAAAGATAAATTTATTTATCTTTTTTATCATTGTAAATTGAATAATATATATATATATATATCATTAAGTAAACCACTCATTATTGATCAATGGCTTCCTCACTAGTCAATCATGGCTTCCTCACTCCACCATCCACTGACTACCTCCACCACCATATGAACTCCTACCACCACGACACTCAACTAGACCCGATGATAGCTGAGGTTATCATCTCCTCCAGACCACCCAAGACTTCACCAGCCCCTACTCCGAAGCCTCCTGAACCCTCATCTCCACCACATGTTCCGCCTCCACCTTCCCTGCAACCTTCCCAGCTCTCGCCTCTCCTCCTAACGCCTCTAGCTTCTCATAGACTATCCTACGTGGCAGCCCCAAAATTGCAACCTAAGGTGCTCCGGTCAATGCTATCGTCTTTGACAACATTCAGCAAGGGTCAACTACCAGAGTTCAACTCTTTGGTGTGCACTGTAGTTTTTTTGGAATCCAAATGGTTGTGTTTCCATTGTGCCTCTACTGCACACATGGCAAAAAATTGTAGGAATGCTAGGATTTGCTACAGGTGTGGATTTTTCAGGCATTCACTTAAAAGCGGCACACATTGGACAAAACAACATAAAGCAAATCCTACTTTGTTTGTTGAACCAACCTCTGCGAATTCCTCTGCATAAGATCATTCGGTCGTCCCATCATCTCCTCTCCCCATCCACGTTCCAGCAATGAAGTCGTCTACCTCTCTCCTCGTCAAATCGTCTTTTCCTATTTAAATTGCACCCATTTCTTCAAACTCGCCCATTACCGAAGTTAACCCTAATTCTTCTTTCATTTCAGCTGCCATGACTCGCCTTGCCCCGCCAACGCCACCAACCTCTTTTGCGCCTTTATTGTAGCTGGGTACTTTAACATACACTCCGTCCGTGCCACGCTCTCAGATTTCTTTCACCACTATGACTGGAATATCTTCATCATCGGTGACCACAACTACATAATTAGGTTCCCCACAACTGAGCTCTTCCACGTCGTCGTCAACCGCCATTTCATAAACAAGTCGGGAAGGTCGCTTGCTCTCGAACCATGGATGCCTGATCTCGTCGTCAGATAATTTTGGCCTACCACACGGGTCAGAATTCGAGGCTTCCCTCTTCAACTCCTCCACCACCACGACTACCTGACCTCTTCCATTTACCCAGTCGGACTGTTCCTTAGGGCTGACGACTGCGGTTGGACCCAAAAGGACATCTTATTTTTCTTTACCAGAGTTCGTTCGCTGAAAGTTGTAACCCTACCCGCCACCTACCTTGTTTACCTAATCCATGCCCATTACGTCATCACCGTCAAAGATAGGGACCATTTCCACCCAACCCTAAACCCAAAAGACCTGCTCCTTGGAAACCAATGGGAGAACAACCGCGACTTCATGATGGAGTCCTTCAGTTTACCCTTGCCTGTCACTGATGATAGCCGATTCGATGCCATGCAGATCGAATCAACCCTACCGGAACTGTAACACCCCATAAATTTCAATGTTAATGCTCACAAATTAAAGAATAACTAATCTCAGACTTAAGAATTAAAGGAAATGGTTTGCGCCATTTTGTTCGTCTAAGAATTCTAGTTGAAATAGAATCCGAGTTTGCGTGAATTGGACTTCGTATGAAGAAGTTATGGCCATCGGAAGTTTCAGAAAAATTTAAACAGATTTCGAAAATTCAAAATTCAGAGTCAGATGGGCTAGGCGGGAAAATTCCCGCCAGGGCCTGGTCAACCATAGGGTCGACCTGCCCTAACCAGGTCGACCTGGGGGTCGACCTGGGAGTCGACCCCCCCCCCCCCGGGCAGATTTGTTTAATGACCGGTTAGTGACTAGATGCTGACTCATTAGGGTTTCTGATCTGCTCTGATTGGCTGGGATTAATTCTGGGTTGATTGGACGGCCTAAACTAATCCTAAACTCTATAAATAGACAAGTAGACTCAAACCCTAAAATCAAATCAAAATTAGATCAATGGCCGTCATGTTGTCACTCCAAACCCTAGAGTAGCCGCCACTAATTAGAAGCAAAGTAAAGCAACTCAATTCAAATCAAATCAAGCCTAAAACTACAACAATGAAATTGTCTGCAACAAGGGAACGCTAATCAATTACAGAATTCAGATACCAGAACTCAAGACCCTCTTTTTTGGTGAGTTCTAGTCACTTTTAGGTTAAATAAAAGTGAATCGTGGTAGACTATGATTTGGGTATATGTTGTTTGTAGTTATGCATGTTTATTATTGTGAGTCATGAAATTATGCAAGTTCGTTATTGTTGTGAATCAAGAAATGATGTAAGTTCATTATTGTTGCGAATCATGAAGTTATGCAAGTTATTGTGTGAAGAATCATGAACCTATGTAAGTTACCTATGCAAGTTGTTAAGTTGTTAATTCATGAACCTATGCTAGTTGTTATGTTGTGGACATGAACCTATATAAGTTGTTGATTATGTTGTTAATTCATGAACCAATGCAAGTCATCTACGCAAGTTGTTATGTTGTAAATCATGAACCTATGTTAGTGATAATAATGTAGTTAATTCATGAACCTATGCAAGTTGTTATGATGCAAAATCATGAATCTATGCAAGTTGTTAATTATGTAGTGAATCATAATTATATGCAAAGTTATCATGTCATTTTTCCCTAGTTGTCATGCTTATACCAAAATTGTACTGAAAATAATCATCTTGTCATTCCCTTTTTATTCTAGTGCTATGGTGAGGCAACTTTGTAGCCTCGATGACGCAGAAAACGTAAACGGTTACGCTAGTTAAGAAACGAGGAAAAAGGGGAATTTGTAATAGGCATAATTTACATAATGTTTATGTAAATTGGGCACATGATTTTAGTAGGGAAAACATAAGAATAATTACCTATTATGATATGGGTAAAATTGGGTAAATATGGTATAATTTGAATACGACCAGTTATGGATAAGAAATTCAAATTGTTAATAAAATAGGTAATGACACCTATAAAAAGGGAAGGGTTAATTAATTAACTTAATTAATCAAAGAGGAATGTTTAAGCAATTGAAGTCTAAAGATTTAATTGGCATAAATGCCTTAAATGGCATAAAGTAAATTTGTGATGAAATTGGTATGATTTTACATACCATAAATAGATGGACATAATTGACTCAATTATGGCCATAGTTAAATTTGGAATTAATTGATAATTTGAAAAGGGAAATTAATTCAAATTAGGGGAAATAATTAATTTTGTAATTAATCGTCTAAGACACGAGGTTAGGCTCTTTTGTGGTGTAAGACTGCCCGGACCCGCCCGGCAAATCCAACTGCCACAAATGTCAGTCTAATGTGGGAGGTCTTAGGCATAAACTAAATGCGCGACAGTTGTAAAGACATGAGGTTAGGCTCTTTTGTGGTGTAAGACTGCCCAGACCCGCCCAGCAAATCCAGCTGCCACAAATGCCAGTCTAATGTGAGAGGTCTTTATAAGGTTACGGTCTTAATGAATTAAGAAACGCTTAACCAGATAAACATGTAGTGGGGTTAAGTGGGTGCCTTGGGTGGCATGTGGAATTAAGTGGGTGCCTTGGGTGGCATGTGAAATACGATTAGGTGTCTCAATAATTAATTAATGCTGATTAAAGACTACTTAACCTAACTTAATACATATGGACTGTATGATGATAGACATAAGTTAGGGTTAAGTAAAACGAATTGGATTGTGGGTTGGGTTAAGTACAACTGATGGGTAGGTGGGTAATATTAATATATATATAGGCCCACAAACTTAACCATTAAATAAATAGGATTAAATCAGTGGGAGGGTTAAGTACAACTGAAGGGTAGGTGGGTAATATTAATACATATAGGCCCACAAACTTAACCGGATAAAAAGGGTTATGTAATTAAAGACACCTAATGGTATACATAACCGGGGCAAAATAGTAGAGTTATGTATTAAAGACACCCTTAGGGGTACGCATAACTAATGGGAATAGATAGAGTTATGCATTAAAGACACCTATAGGTACCCATAACCGATAGGTAGAATAGGGGTTATGTATTAAAGACACCTATAGGTACGCATAACTGATTGAGGGTTATGTAATTAAAGACACCTTAGGGTATACGTAGTCAGTAGAAAACCTAGTGTGGATACAAGACATAGGGGAGAACTTGTATCATGTTGTGTGGGACCCATTTCAGTTAGTAACCCGGAGGGGTATCAAAGTAAAGAACTCTGTACTAGGCGGGGAAGGGGCATGCTTACTGATTGATTATAAGAGATCCAAAATGAGACGGATGGTGTAGGCGGCGCAAACCGACCGGGGACATGTGCGTGCATGGGCCGGGCAGAGGGGGACAAGACGACCGTGACACCAATAGGTATAACTGTGCTCACCTTAAGTTGCCACTTTAGGGAAGTGATACCCCCTAGTTGTGGGACCAGCACAGGGTATCTACAGAGTAGGGAGCCGATCGATTAGGGTAGTGGTTAGGGTATACCCGGACGTATGCCCTAAGTCTACCAATTTATAGTAGGAGGGTACTGGGTACGACTAGTTGAGATAGGGGTAGGCGGCACCTATGACAGCAGCTAGGAATACACGAAACTACCACCATCGTTATCATTAGCGGAAGAGATCATCCCATCTTGATTTGACTAGTAATAGTGCAGAGTAGTTAGTAGTTTGTAGTGAAGCATACATCTTACCTTATTTGTCCTGTCATACCTGCCATCTGTACCATGAATCCTCTTATCCACTTTGTATGCCTGTCATGTTTACCTTTATTTATTTTCTAGCTAAAAGTTCTGGACTCACCAGATGTATGTCTGACCTAGTTTGTTTTGCCTCTTTTCTTCCGTTTCCACCCCCTCCCCCCCCCCCCCTCAGGTTCTCAGGGAGGAAACACCCAGGTTCAACCTGGATTTTGATATCATCTTCTAGGAGCTACTTCTGAAGTATGGCTCGAGTCTCTGTCTCTTATATGGCTTACTCTTTAATATGGGGAATGATGTTTTTCTTTTAAATACCTCTGTACTCTGATGATGTAAGACAGAAGTATTTTAACGGTTTTATGACTCATGGTATTATGTAACAAAGTATTTTGGTGATTTAATAAAGTTGTTTATTTTCCGCTGCAAATTTTTTTATATCTGTCTTGTTATATTCTCTGTCTGTTTACCAAAAACGCTCCACTAAAGTTAAGGCATTCCCTTTGTGAGTGACCTTAATGGAGGTGGGGTGTTACACTTGGTATCAGAGCTGAAGGTTACCAGATTAGATAAAAGTTTTGAAATTATTTTTCAAAAAGGTTTTAAAAGAAAGTATTTTCAAAAAGGAAATCCTGCTTTGAAAAACATTCCCCGAAAAGCCATATGTTGTATCTTTTGGTCCTTTTTCTAAAATCTCTCCCTTTTTCTTCTTAGCATGTCTGAGGATCTTAACCTTCCAGAGGGTGTACCGGTACCGGGATGGTTTAGGAGGTATTTGGAAGCTAGGGCCACTGCCGCAGGTCCAGCAAATGTTCCTCCTCCCCCAGCTGCACCCGCTCCTCCTCCTCCCCCTCCCCGTGTTGATACTTTTGCAAAGATATGTAAGGACTTTCGGCCAATGGGCGGGAAACCTTTTCACGGGTCGGAGACATTTGTTGAAGCTCGAAATTGGCTAAAGGAGTGGAAGAATTGTTTGGAATCTTTGGGGTAGAAGATGGAAGAAAGGTCCAGTTTGCTGCCTGGTTAATGAAGGATGAGGCCTCGTTTTGGTGGGAGGTCACTAATGGAGAGCGTCCAGTTGATACTTGGCCGGATTTCAGGCGTAGGTTTGAGGCGAAATTTCTCTCACGAGCAGAAGAAAATCTATACATGGAAAGGTTCTTGGCATTGAAGCAGGGGGATATGTCAGTAAAAGAATACGTCAACATGTTCAATCAGTTGGCAAGGTTTGGCTTAGACTTGGTGAACACACCTGAGAAGAAGGCTCTGAGATTTGTTAAAGGCTTGAATGAGCCGCTACATGGATTGGCTATGACCCACGTTCCCATGGGGGCCATTTTTGAAAAGCTGGTGGATATGGCCCTAATGCATGAAAAGAACAAAGGAGCAAAGAAAGAGGAAAAAGTTGAAGGGACATTGAAAAATGAGAAGGCGGGACCCAAGAAAGGACAGCAATAGCAATATCAGAAGAAAGGCAAGAAGGATGACACGGGAAAGGATAAGAGTAAATGCCGCTATTGTGGGAAAGAAGGTCACCTAGTCAAAGAATGTAAAAGGAGGAAGTTCAATTGCTTTAAGTGTGGAGAGGTCGGACACTTCTCCAAGGAATGCCCGAAGGCGCAGGGATCGCAAGGGACTTCTAGAGGGCAGGCGAATGCTCTCGTGGCAGATGGATAGGATAGAGATAGGAATAATTTATGTAAAAGGTTTAATTTCCTTATGAAGTAAAGACTCTTTTGGATTCTGGCATTTTGATTTTGTAATTGAGACTCTGCACTTTAATACTAGTCTTGTTTCTGATCCCGTAGTTGTTTCAAACCCCTTTGGTGGTTCGGCTCATTTATTGGTAAGGGTTTGTAATTATCTGTGTTAGGCATCAAAAATTTGAATGTGACATTTGTGTGCTCAAGTTTATCGGGCTATGGGTTGGTTCTAAATGGACCAGCTTTCTATGTAGAGGGCCGTTCTAGATTTTGAGAGGAGGGTCGTTAAGTTTCTAACTTGTCATGGGAAGACCCCCAAAGTTTCTTGTGACCCGCAAGGGCCTGTTATGCTTAGCTTTCTGAGAATCATTCTGTAATCTGATCTGTACCAGTAGTCTGTAAGTATCTGAAAATTTCTGAGGGATAGGGGTTTCTACTCGAAGCATGAAGTAGATCTCCAGTTTTGACATTGTTTAATGGGGGTAATTCTTTAGGTGTCAGTCTGATGTTGATTTCGGTCTTCGGGGCTGAGACTTAGGGAATTGTTCTCTTAACCGATGTCAAATAGGAACAGAGATTTTTTTTTTTAGTTATATCATTTGTTTATATCCCATCGACTGGATCTTCGACCTTTAGATAGGAAATCCATGGATGTAAACATGTGATTGGGACATGTTATGTTTGATGGTTGCAAGTGGATGCAAGTGTTTGCTAGTGGTTGCTCGTGGATGCATTTACACACACATTAGGCACTAGATCGGCTCAAATCACTTTCATATTGCATATAAAAATGTATGTGCATATTTAGGGTAATGGATGAACAATGGTTGTGTTATCATATGGATGCTGCATTTTGATGAATGGTTGAGCACACATGTAGAAATAATATGTATCGATAAGGATTCTTTCGCATACATGTTGGACTCATGGCACTGACATAATTTGCATTAAGGAGGTCAACTGAATCAGTAGACCACCTGATTTTGCATTAGATAAGGAACACATACACACACTTTTTGCATATGTTCATATGGCATTAGAAATCTTTTAAGGACAATGGATGCCTGTGTTTGATGGTTGAGTAGATGGATGATTATATGGTAAGATGCACATTCTTCTTGACTTGAAGATTTCGGGGATGAAATCCTTTAAGGAGGGGAGAATGTAACACCCCGTAAATTTCAATGTTAATGTTCACAAATTAAAAAATAACTAATCGCAGAAATTAGAACTAAGGGAAACGGGTTGCGCCATTTTGTTCGTCTCGGAATTTTGGTTGAGATAGAGTCCGAGTTTGCGTGAATTGGACTTCGTATGAAGAAGTTATGGCCATCGGAAGTTTCAGAAAATTTAAACAGATTTCAAAAATTCAAAATTTAGAGTCAGATGGGCTTGGCGGGAAAACTCCCGCCAGGGCCAGGTCGACCTGGGGGTCGACCTGCCCCCCCCCCCCCCCCCCCAGCCCTCCGCCGGGCAGATTTGTTTAATGACCTGTTAGTGACTAGATGCTGACTCGTTAGGGTTTGTGATCTGCTCTGATTGGATGGGATTAATTCTGGGTTGATCGGACGGCCTAAACTAATCCTAAACTCTATAAAAAGACAAGTAGACTCAAACCCTAAAATCAAATCAAAATTAGATCAATGGCCGTCATGTTGTCACTCCAAACCCTAGAGTAGCCGCCACCAATTAGAAGCAAAGTAAAGTAACTCAATTCAATTCAAATCAAGCCTAAAACTACAACAATGAAATTGTCTACAACAAGGGAACGCTAATCAATTACAAAATTCAGATACCAGAACTCAAGACCCTCTTTTTCGGTGAGTTCTAGTCACTTTTAGGTTTAAATAAATAAAAGTGAATCGTGGTAAACTATGATTTGGGTATATGTTGTTTGTAGTTATGCATGTTTATTATTGTGAATCATGAAATTATGCAAATTCATTATTGTTGAGAATCATGAAATGATGCAAGTTCATTATTGTTGCGAATCATGAAGTTATGCAAGTTATTGTGTGATGAATCATGAAACTATGTAAGTTACCTATGCAAGTTGTTAAGTTGTTAATTCATGAACCTATGCTAGTTGTTATGGTGTGGATCATGAACCTATATAAGTTGTTGATTATGTTGTTAATTCATGAACCTATGCAAGTCATCTATGCAAGTTGTTATGTTGTGAATCATGAAACTATGTTAGTGTTAATTATGTAGTTAATTCATGAACCTATGCAAGTTGTTATGATGCAAAATCATGAATCTATGCAATTTGTTAATTATGTAGTGAATCATAATTATATGCAAAGTTATCATGTCATTTTTCCCTAGTTGTCATGCTTATACCAAAATTGTACTGAAAATAATCATCTTGTCATTCCCTTTTTATTTTAGTGTTATGGCGAGGCTACTTTGTACCCTTGATGACGCCAAAAACGCAAACGGTTACGCTAGTTAAGAAACGAGGAAAAGGGGGAATTTGTAATAGGCATAATTTACATAATGTTTATGTAAATTGGGCACATGATATGGGTAAAATTGGGTAAAAATGGTATAATTTGAATACGACCATTTATGGATAAGAAATTCAAATTGTTAATAAAATAGGTAATGACACCTATAAAAAGGGAAGGGTTAATTAATTAACTTAATTAATCAAAGAGGAATGTTTAAGCAATTGAAGTCTAAAGATTTAATTGGCATAAATGCCTTAAATGGCATAAAGTAAATTTGTGATGAAATTGGTATGATTTTACATACCATAAATAGATGGACATAATTGACTCAATTATGGCCATAGTTAAATTTGGAATTAATTGATAATTTGAAAAGGGAAATTAATTCAAATTAGGGGAAATAATTAATTTTGTAATTAATCGTTGTGAATCATGAAATGATGCAAGTTCATTATTGTTGCGAATCATGAAGTTATGCAAGTTATTGTGTGATGAATCATGAACCTATGTAAGTTACCTATGCAAGTTGTTAAGTTGTTAATTCATGAACCTATGCTAGTTGTTATGTTGTGGATCATGAACCTATATAAGTTGTTGATTATGTTGTTAATTCATGAACCTATGCAAGTCATCTATGCAAGTTGTTATGTTGTGAATCATGAACCTATGTTAGTGTTAATTATGTAGTTAATTCATGAACCTATGCAAGTTGTTATGATGCAAAATCATGAATCTATGCAATTTGTTAATTATGTAGTGAATCATAATTATATGCAAAGTTATCATGTCATTTTTCCCTAATTGTCATGCTTATACCAAAATTGTACTGAAAATAATCATCTTGTCATTCCCTTTTTATTTTAGTGTTATGGCGAGGCTACTTTGTACCCTTGATGACGCCAAAAACGCAAACGGTTACGCTAGTTAAGAAACGAGGAAAAAGGGGAATTTGTAATAGGCATAATTTACATAATGTTTATGTAAATTGGGCACATGATATGGGTAAAATTGGGTAAAAATGGTATAATTTGAATACGACCATTTATGGATAAGAAATTCAAATTGTTAATAAAATAGGTAATGACACCTATAAAAAGGGAAGGGTTAATTAATTAACTTAATTAATCAAAGAGGAATGTTTAAGCAATTGAAGTCTAAAGATTTAATTGGCATAAATGCCTTAAATGGCATAAAGTAAATTTGTGATGAAATTGGTATGATTTTACATACCATAAATAGATGGACATAATTGACTCAATTATGGCCATAGTTAAATTTGGAATTAATTGATAATTTGAAAAGGGAAATTAATTCAAATTAGGGGAAATAATTAATTTTGTAATTAATCGTCTAAGACACGAGGTTAGGCTCTTTTGTGGTGTAAGACTGCCCGGACCCGCTCGGCAAATCCAGCTGCCACAAATGTCAGTCTAATGTGGGAGGTCTTAGGCATAAACTAAATGCGCGACAGTTGTAAAGACATGAGATTAGGCTCTTTTGTGGTGTAAGACTGCCCAGACCCGCCCAGCAAATCCAGCTGCCACAAATGCCAGTCTAATGTGAGAGGTCTTTATAAGGTTACGGTCTTAATGAATTAAGAAACGCTTAACCAGATAAACATGTAGTGGGGTTAAGTGGGTGCCTTGGGTGGCATGTGGAATTAAGTGGGTGCCTTGGGTGGCATGTGAAATACGATTAGGTGTCTCAATAATTAATTAATGCTGATTAAAGACTACTTAACCTAACTTAATACATATGGACTGTATGATGATAGACATAAGTTAGGGTTAAGTAAAACGAATTGGATTGTGGGTTGGGTTAAGTACAACTGATGGGTAGGTGGGTAATATTAATATATATATAGGCCCACAAACTTAACCATTAAATAAATAGGATTAAATCAGTGGGAGGGTTAAGTACAACTGAAGGGTAGGTGGGTAATATTAATACATATAGGCCCACAAACTTAACCGGATAAAAAGGGTTATGTAATTAAAGACACCTAATGGTATACATAACCGGGGCAAAATAGTAGAGTTATGTATTAAAGACACCCTTAGGGGTACGCATAACTAATGGGAATAGATAGAGTTATGCATTAAAGACACCTATAGGTACCCATAACCGATAGGTAGAATAGGGGTTATGTATTAAAGACACCTATAGGTACGCATAACTGATTGAGGGCTATGTAATTAAAGACACCTTAAGGTATACATGGTCAGTAGAAAACCTAGTGGGGATACAAGACATAGGGGATAACTTGTATCATGTTGTGTGGGACCCATTTCAGTCAGTAACCCGGAGGGGTATCAAAGTAAAGAACTCCGTACTAGGCGGGGAAGGGGCACGCTTACTGATTGATTGTAAGAGATCCTAAACGAGATGGATGGTGTGGGCGGCGCAAACCGACTGGGGACATGTGCGTGCATGGGCCGGGCAGAGGGGGACAAGACGACCGTGACACCAGTAGGTATAACTGTGCACACCTTAGGTTGCCACTTTAGGGAAGTGATACCCCGTAGTTGTGGGACCTGCACAGGGTATCTACAGAGTAGGGAGCCGATCGATTTGGGTAGTGGTTAGGGTATACCCGGACATATGCCCTAAGTCTACCAATTTATAGTAGTAGGGTAGTGGGTATGACTAGTTGAGATAGGGGCAGGCGGCACCTATGACAGCAGCTAGGAATACACGAAACTACCACCGTCGTTATCATTAGCGGAAGGGATCATCCCATCTTGATTTGACTAGTAATAGTGCAGAGTAGTTAGTAGTTTGTAGTGAAGCATACATCTTACCTTATTTGTCCTGTCATACCTGCCATCTGTACTATGAATCCTCTTATCCACTTTGTATGCCTGTCATGTTTACCTTTATTTATTTTCTGGCTAAAAGTTACTGGACTCACCAAACGTATGTCTGACCTAGTTTGTTTCGCCTCTTTCCTTCCGTCCCCCCCGATTCTCAGGGAGGAAACAACCGGGTTCAGTCAGGATTTGGATATCATCTTCTAGGAGCTACTTCTGAAATATGGCTCGAGCCTCTGTCTCTTATATGGCTTGCTCTTTAATATGGGGAATGATGTTTTTCTTTTAAATACCTATGTACTTTGATGATGTAAGACAGAAGTATTTTAATGGTTTTATGACTCATGGTATTATGTAACAAAGTATTTTGGTGATTTAATAATGTTGTTTATTTTCCGCTGCAAAAATTTTTATATCTGTCTTATGATATTCTGTGTCTGATTACCAAAAACGCTCCACTAAAGTTAAGGCATTCCCTTTGTGAGTGACCTTAATGGAGGTGGGGTGTTACAGGAACTTTCCCCACCACTGCCTGCATAACCCATCCCACTCCCGATTTCTGACAACTCTATTGAAGTTATTGGTCCACTCGGTTGGGACCCATGGCCATCGCCTGAACCCAGGTGGGACCTTTTCCTTGACCTAGACCTATCTGAACCCTTTTACTTAGCCGCTACCCCACCTCGCTTGTTGAACCTGACCTCTCCCTAGCTGTAAGTACACCATTGCCTTCCCCTTTGAATGGTTTGTCCCTAATGATAGCTCCTGCACTCTCAACATCTGTAGTCCACCCCGACGCAAGGCTCAATTCTTCAACTTTAGGTAACTTCTCATTCGCTTAAGACGGTATTTACCAACCCATTGTTTTCTCTGATGAAAACTTTTCTCAGAACAAGAATCTAGCACTCTGCATGGGAATAGAGATAACCCAGGATCACTATTCCACCATGCAAAGCCTAGAGAAGAAGAGGTCTTCTCTCCCCCTATGAAGATTCTCACTTGGAACACTAGGGGGCTAAGGGACCCCAACAAACGATTTTCCATCAGTTGCATGCTCTCCCCTTTACAGATCGACGTTCTCCTGATACAAGAACCTAAACTTAGTGAACCCCTTGTTCTCAATTCCTTGATGTCTCCTTTCTTCACAAGCTGGGAATTTGTTAATGCAATAGGCACAAGCGAGGGTCTCATCACTGCTTGGAACAACAACTTTTGGTCCCTGAAACAGACTTTGAAATCCAACTCCGTTTTGCATGTCACCCTACACCACCTTCTTTTTAATACAAATTTTCTCCTTTCTACTGTCTACGGACCTCCATGTAGACAAGATAAGAGCCAGCTTTGGCTTGAATGTATGAGTGCTGGATCTATCCACCAGGGCCCTTGACTCATAGGACGTTGACTTTAATGTTACAAGAGGTCCCATAGGAGCGTAATAACCTATCCTTGTCAAGTGATTCACATGACTTTTTCGTAAATGGTTGTGCTCTAATCGACCCCTCTATCTCCAATAGAAGATTCACCTGGCCTATCCATAGAGACCAACCCATGTTAGTTAACTAGACCGCTTCCTTTTTAACTCCCTCTGGGAAGACACATTCCCTCTCCCCATGGTTTCGGGCCTTGCTACTACTATATCTGACCACTGCACCCTCTTGCTTTCCACTGACAACCACAACCACTCTCCTTGCCCATTCCGCTTTGAAAGGTTGTGTCTTATGGAACCTGGCTTCTCTAACTTTGTTAGGCTCGCATGGGACACTTTCCCATGTTTGCATGAACCTTCGGCCACCTTTGTCTACAAACTACGTTGCCTTAGAAGGCTTATCAAACCATGGGGCCAGGGACATTTAGAGTTCTATCAAAAGACGTATCTCCTCCATCCAAGACAACATTTTGGAGCTGAAAATCTAGGAAGAATCCTCACAACTCAGTGCCACTGAGGCATCTAGACTCCAGAATCTTCATATTGAGCTTCAGAGGCTACTGCAGCAAAAGGAGATAGGGTGGAAATAGCGGGCTAAAGCCAGATGTCTCTCGAAAGGTGATGCTAACACTACCTACTTCCATAGATAAGCCAATGGAAAGAGCCGGAGGACTGTGATAACTGAGCTCCACGATGCTGATGCTGACTTCCACACCTCAAACCCAACTGCCAATGCTCACTTCACAACGTACTTCATGAACCTCCTTAGCTACAGACCCCCTCATGCTCCTGTCGTTGACCGGTCCCTCCTCTACCCTAACCAACAAGCCATCCCCATTGATGATCCCTTCTGCGAGACAGAGATTCTGAATGCCATGAAAGGCATAGACGTTAACAAGGCCTGTGGGCCTGATGGGCTCGGCCCAGCCTTCGACCAACACCTTTGGGTCTTAATTAAACATGACATCCTTAACCTTTTTCAACCCTTCCATTCTGACCCCGCCCAAATTAACCGACTAAACTATGCCAAGATTATTCTACTACCTAAAAATGAGGGAGCATGCTAACCCAACAACTTCAGGCCCATCAGGCTCTTGAACTGCTCCTTCAAACTGATCACAAAAGTGCTAACCAATAGACTCCAAGCCTTCATACCCTCTCTCATTGGTTTTGAACAATCGGCTTTTATTGCTAGAAGTAACATACATGATTGTATTGCTACAGTCCAAGAGCTCACCTCTTATTGCCATCAAACCAAAACCGAAGGTCTCCTCAAACTGGACTTTCGTAAGGCTTTTGACACTGTAAGTTGGGATTTCCTGTTGCAGATTCTAAATTCTAGGGGTTTCCCACGCAAATGGTGCACCCGGATCTCCATTATTCTAAACTCTAGCTTGTCCTCCATTCACACCAACGACGGTGATGGAGACCTCATCAAATCCAAACGTGGCCTTCGCCAGGGAGACCCATATCTCCCCTTCTTTTTATCTTGGTGGCCGACAAACTTAAGTAAATCTTTAGGCTTACCCTTCACAATAATATCCCTACCTGTATAAATTCTAACTTCCCTAGCCCCACCTGTGTGAACATCCAGTTCGCTGACAACACGATGATATTCACCACCCTCACCACCCAGAACCTCCACTGTCTTAAAGTTCTCCTTTATTATTTTGAGGATGTCTCTGGCTTTTCCATTAACTTCTCTAAGAGCTCAATCTACATGTTGGTGAACTCTGAGCACCTTGGACCCTACGCGGCAAGTGCGCTTAATTGTCAGTTGCGGAAGTTCCCCTAACCTATCTGGGGGTCCCTATCCGCCCGGCTAAGCTCAAGCGTAATGACTGGTACCCTCTTCTTTCTAAGGTGGAGAAGAGATTAGCCTACTGGATGGCCTCCTCCCTCTCAGAAGCTGGACGACTTGTGCTGGTCAAAGCCGATTTATCTGCACTGCCCCTTTACTAGCTGTCAATCCATCGTGCTCTGTGCTGGGTCATTAATAGAATTGACCAGGCCGATGGATCATTCCTTTAGCATGGTGGCCCAACCAAGACTCTCGTTAATTGGAAGACTGCGTGCCAGATTATTGATTCCGGTGGGTTGGGTATCCCAAACATTGGCCTGCTTAACCATGCCCTCCTTGCTAGATGGATTTGGCGCTGCCTTACCTTATTGAATTCACTAGGAAATCTCTGGTCCTCACCTTGTACTACAACAACCAACCCTTATCCATTTTACGTTCAAACCCCGACCCAGACTGTCACCATTTTGGAAAGGTGTCTCAGATCATTGCCTTGCATCAAACACCTCTTCACGATCAAAGTTCAAAACGACCGCACTTGCTCCTTTTAGCCTGACACCTAGTACTATGACTTTAGGCTGTCCCATTTCTCCCCCCACACTATATTCCTTTTGACCTAACCCAGATACTACCTTAGGCGTCTCATTTCAGCAGGACATCTCATCCATTCTCCCATCGATCTACTTTCAAACCTCCATCCTCGCAAAGATCTAGGAAGTTCTTCATATCATACGGACAACCAAGCTGACGCATAACCCCGACAATGTTTTCTGGAAGCTTAACCATAAGGGAACTTTCTCCTAGTCAAATCTTATTACAACTTCATCTCCTTCACTGGAAGACTTTTTTTCCTTTCCCAAGCTTTGGAAAATCAAAGCTCCACCTAGAGTCCGCCTCTTTCTTTGGTGCCTCGCTCATGGTAAGATTAACACAAAGGACAGATTGATACGCAAAGGAGTCGCAGTAAACCCTATTTGTGTTCTCTGCCACCTAGATAATGAAACTATTCGCCATCTCCTATTTGACTGCAATACAAGCTTCTACATTTGGACCTCGGTGGCATCTAGCATTCTAGGTTTTCTACCGCCGCAGTTGCACCACTTTGATCATTGGGAATTCTCCCCGTCTTGAACCGAGCTGGACCCATTCTTCGCTGCTTTCACTTGGACCATATGGGCTAAACACAATAATAGATGCTTCAGATAACGATATGCCTCTTACACACAATTATGTCATAAAGTTAACTATTTATATCATATATGGGCAGGTACCCAGCAAGCACCATACATTCCCACCATCATGGATTGATCGCCACCTGGGACGAGTCTGTTGGCAGCTCAGGAGCGATGGGACGCCAACAAAGAGGACATTACCTAGACATGGTAACCACCACCTTCTCAGTTGACACTCATGCACCGGGTACTCTTTTGCCTTTCTTTTGGTTGTGTACTACTAGCTGCGTTTTAGAACATCGTACTTTGGCTGGCATGTTTACCTTATGGATGTGTTTTTTGGTTACATGTAAATTAACTCTGTCTGTATGTATGCATGCATATCTACTATTTGGGCCATCGGTCAGGCCTGTTGACCGAGTTATATTATCCTATTATCTATATAATATTTGAACCGGGTGTGTAGATCCGCTCTACACAAGCGTTATGCTCAAAAAAATATTAGTCATTAAAAGTAGTAAAATTTAATTTTACATCAAAAAGCACAACCATAAATTACTTATTACATGCACAAAATACTTTGACGTTTTGTGTAAATGATTGTACATCTTATAGTCTAAAAAACATTGTATGGTTAAAAAGATAAAATTATTTATCTTTTTTGTCTAATACTGCTTTGTATATGTGACTATGTGAAGACAATAGTAATATAAAAAGATAATTTTATTTATCTTTTTATTTTTTGTCACTATGATTTGATTTAAATGTTTAATCTATTTACTATATTGTTGTTTGTAAACGATTAACATAATTGTTAGTGTTATTTGTAGTTTCTTCTATGTATGTACCATTATGGTAGCTTGTGCGCTACATTTGTCTTGCTTGTTGAATTATTTTATTCACTTTGATGCATTATCTTACCTTGTACACTAGTTTCATAAAAATTATGGCCTATGCAATTCTATGCTTATGTGCATGTCTGGATTGTATATGCTTGTGTATATTGCTTATTTTGTTGAATTTCACTTCTATCTTGTTATTTGACTGCATTGTGTTTCTAACTGTATTCATTTTGTTTTGCTAAACTTCTATATGCTTAGGCTTTCACATCAACTTAGCTAGTTCGGTTGCTTTTTCCCTTTTTTCTTTTGCTGGTTTTGCACAGGTGCACTATGTTGGGTAACACTACTTCATTCCAACAAAAACTATGTATTTGGCTTAAATGTGCATTGTGTGGTATTACACTACCAAAAGCATGTTGTTGAGCGAAGTATTGTCTTGCATTTCACTAGCAATTCTTACTATATTCACCACCAAAAAATAAACTATTTAATATCACTTCATGTGTCATAGAAAATGTTAGTGCATCTAATTGCTGAAAAAGTTAAAAACATTTAGCTTATCTACATAGGATTGAATTAGATATTTAGCTTTATTTATATTTGAAAATAAGTGATAAATGTTACACATGTTTGCTATTTTATTTTTTATTTAAAATTATTACATAACTTATAAACCTGATTTGAAGCTTGCATGATAAAAATAAAAGCAATTATGTTTCCATACAAACATCTAAATTACATATTAAATTATAATTATTTTTCACCTACCATTATAAAAACTGTCCAATTTTTCAGCGATGAAGCATTTAGTTGTGATGATGGAAACTTCACCACCATAACAAAACTCATGATAAAAGACCTCCTGTATGAACGGAGTATTTCTGGCTAAGTAAGTACAATAAACTAAACTTTCCTTCAGTATAAATTATATACTTTATCCATATTATTTTTCAAATATAGATCATTGATTGGTTTTGGTTTGGAAAGCAAACCAACTAGAATAAAGCAATAACATTGTCTATATTAACACAATAATGACAATAAGTGAACTATATTCTCAAATTAAGATTTTTTAATAAAACATAAATTTTCAAAAACAATTTTTTACAGAAAAGTGCAATGGATGGAAGCAAGGAAAAAAAATCAAGAAACAACATTTCAATCCTTTTATCAAAAAAAAACTTTTAGATCCATTATGTTGCAACATATTATTCCCAGTACATGGCAATGAACATTGAAGCTTGCTTGAACTATTTGTTGGAGAATGCACTTGGGAGCACTACGACTCTCTGTACTTGACCACAAGACCAAAAATCCGTAGAAGTGGACATATAAAATTTCCATTAATGTGGTAAATGTGTAACAACCCGGAAAATCAGAACCAATTTAAAATTTTTATTTTGGCTATTTTAATGGATTTTGAATATTTAAAATGATTTATTTTAAATAATAATGATGAAAAATTTATTTTAATCAAAGTTAGAACGTATAAATTTATTTTAATTATAAAACGAGCCTGAAATGGTGCGGTAGTTTGAAAATTCGATTTTAAATTTCAAATGAATGTATAGAATTCAAAATAAATCGAATTTCAGTAAAACCAGAAATATTAGAATCTGTTTAATTATATCTTTCTAACGAATGTGAAAAATCCAGGTTTCTTAATGAGAATTAAAAGTTATGTCCAGTTTAAAATTTAAAATAGTCGCTATGGAATTTATCCATAAAAATAGCCATTTTGCAAATGACCTCCGTTTTCGATAAAACCACTTTTGTTGGATCCGGAATGTCAAATTGTTGCTAGGTTTCAAATTTGATAATTTTTGGAATCAATATATAAGCACGGTAAATTTAAATGTGTTTGGTAATTTAAATTTGAAATTTGGATTTTGGGTTTGTCGTGAATGGTGTCTTCATTAACACTGTTCTTAAACCCAGTTTAGAAAAGAATAAATCTTTAAATTAAGATTTAGTGAAGTTTTCCAATCAATTAATATTTAGTTAGAACTGAATAAAGAATTGGATTTTGGGTTTATCATGAACGGTGTTTTAAATAACACTTGTTCTTTAACCCAGTTAATAGTGAAGAATATGATTTGGAATTTATAATCTTTTAACTAATATTAATGGAATTTCCCAAAGTAAAGATTTCCTATTTAATATATTAAATTGGAATTGAATGGAATTCGATTTGGTAATAACCAAAGTGAGCTTCTGTGAAGGAAGACCATTATTATATATGGAATTTAAAAGGCTTTGCAGTAATTCCATTTATATTATTAGTCGGATACGGAAATTTATATTGATTATATATATATTGATCTGTTTTCTGTGAAGATTCCATAATTAATGGAATTTGATTTTGGGTTTATTGTGAACTGTGTTTTAAATGACATCGATTCTTTAACCCAGTTAAAGACAGGATTACATGTCTAACATTGTATTTCGAACTGTATTTATTGATCTCTACTTAATATATATCTGTTTGGTGGCGGAGAACTTATTCTCTTGCTTAACACCCTTCTCTGAGACGTACGAGCTCAGAGGTCATATATTGGCAGAAATCAGTTGTACGATGTAGTGGTCGATGTGACATGTTTGATTCCCCAAAGTTAAATAATCAATAATAATAATTTTTGGGAAGATTAAAACTAAGTGGAGTTTTAATGAATCTTTAATTAGACTTGAACGTCAAATGGTAATTAATTTTTATCGATAACACCGTGGTGTTAGATATGGAGTATTAGCAGTTTGCTCCATGGGATGAATAAGCTGGGATTGGGAAAATAAACAAATGATTAGTTCGGCATGGTACGCTAATCCCGACTAGTTTGGAAAACCTTATTTTGGTTTAAATTGTGAAAAGAATATTCTGTATTGGAATGAGGCGTATGATGTGTTGTTATAGCACTTGATTATAAGATACGCGAGTTATTCAGAAGACCGGGTTTAACCAATTCTGAATAATTGATACGATGAAAAGGAGAAGAGATTGAAGATGGTGCAAGAACGACGATCTTCACATCGAATGGATTGGTTGCTACTAATTCCCATGATTGGAGTAACTACCTTGAAGGGGCTACAGTGGTAACCGTCCGGACGTATTTATTGATTGTTCGGGTATGCGAGGGCCTCTCTGCTATATTGGACATACAACACGAGGAATAAGGTGCCTCCAGTTTCGTTTAGACCTAGAACAGACTTGTAAATGGATGGTATGTCTGACATTGTATACCTTTATATTATATTCATTGATCTCTGCTAAACATATATCTGTTTGGTGGCGGAGAATTCATTCTTTTGCTTAACACCCTTCTCTGAGACGTACGAGCTCAAAGGTTATATATTGGCAAAAATCAGTGGTACGATATGGATTGATAGTGTGGCAAGCTGAGATTCAGTGATCCAAGTTGTTTTTGAAAAGCAGAGCTTGGTAGATGATGATCAAAGCACAGCTTTGTGTAGCGTTAATTCGCGAGCCTCACACACCGGTATGGTGATAAACTGATGGTTAGATCAGTATACCTTAGAGACGAGGATAGGCATCCTACGGGTTGTCATAGATTCGGTCGACCGAGGTGATACTGGATGTGGTGGCCCCCACATTAGTAGGGATAGGGAACACCCTCCCGATTCTCAGATGGATAGAGTTAGCGATGTTTTCCAATGCTTGGACGTAAGCCGCGGTAACTTGTTTCCTGGATATAATGCAGATGTGCATTACGGCGTTTTCTCATGCATGGGTCGTAAGCCGTTGGGTATTGCACAACGCGATAGATCTTTCGAATCAGGAGCCATCAGTATAGAAATCCAAACTTCCAATATGACATTTTGCGGTTTTAGTTGTAAACCTATATATAGCGACATAGTGGGATGGGGCGCTCATGCAGTCTATGATTGATACATTTATATTTGAAGTTGATTTCTTCACTTATAGTAATAATAAAAGATTTGTTTTATGACGTACCAAGCATATTTGGTTATTATAAGGTAAAATTCTATCCTTCGGCTTGCGTTGCATTGTGTGATGGGACCTGAGTCTTATAATAGCTTCATTCTTCTTTATTTAGCATTGCGATGTTTCTTTTACACACTAGTATTCTTGGGGGTAAACCCGTTCCGTATTATACGGCGTGGTCCCTTGATTTACTTTATTTTAAATGTAAAGTTTTAAATAACTGTTTTAGTTCTCACACCAGTCCCACGACTGACCTGGAGTTTATTGTTTTAACCTAAACTCTGGGTGCCTATATTTTCCACATGGGCAGCTAGTAGTTTTGGTTTTCGCAGATATTTCTTATCCCAGGATCCTGGATACAAATGGAGCTACGTTTGGAAAGCTTTGTATCCGTATATCTCTTTCAGTTGTGCTAGTTATTGTATTTTCCGCTACACATTGTATTTATACATTTTATTTCCGCTGCTATGTATTTTAAATCATTGATACTTTTCTGTGTAATATTTATTCATACTCTGATATATTCTTATACTCTGATGTAAATTTTTGTAATAAACAATGAAATGTTCATATGTTTGTGTTCTAATTTGTCGTGTTCTCAATTCAATCCGGGCTTTCCCCTAAGGGTGAGTTTGGGTCATCTTAGTGTGGTAGCAGAGCTTTGGTTTACAGAGGTCAAGAACATGACATATTAGACCAAATGAAAGAATTCATCAGAGATAGGATTAGTAATATCCTACGAGCATAACTCATTAGAGATAGGATCAGTAGTATTCCAGAATGAGTGTGAAGAGTGTTATTTTTAAAATAAAAATAAAAACAAACTTTTTTTTGAAAATTTAATCTAATTATACGTATTTGAATATTTATTTTATTTTGAATTTGGACTATCGGGTATATGAAGATTTTGCACATATGGCTAGCTAGCGTGTGTACGAAGTCTCAAATATACTGGATAGATATAGAATCATACCCTAGTCGCCCGAAGATAATTCTGGTGATATGTATATATATGTATGTGTATATATATATATATCATCAGTGTTTATTTTCGAGTTTCGAAAGTGGAATATCTATATATTTCCAATCGACTGGTATGAGAACCAAAACTTAGATAAGGTTAATATTTGTGCTTTGACACTAGAAATATGATTTTTGAATATATATATACACAAAAGTTATATGTTTCGGAAATTTAATTCACATATTGATTGCTTGTTGTGTTGTTTGATTATTAGTTGAACTAATAAAAATATTGGAATAATAAAACTCATATGAGAATGAATAATTAGTTAAGCGAAATTGAATCAAATATTGAACTGAATTGAAAATTTATTAGAATTGCATACATGTACATATATATGTGTGAATAGGTCATAGCATGGAAGCTAAGAAGAGGAATAAAATTATATGCCCGACAAATAGGTACATGTTTATTATATTTATTGGGTTTTGGTTATTTTATGAGTCAATTGGCTAGCCGGTTGGCTTTTTCCTTTTCTTTTGGATTGATGAGGGCCATGTGAGGCAAGTTGCGGTTTTAAAGGTCTCCACGTACAAAGTAGGTTATGGCGAAATTTTTCAAAAATTTAGGGTGCTAGCAAAGTTTTTGAGAAATTGCACCCTAAATTTTTGAAAAATTGGAAAATTCTTAAAAACTGAAAAGTTGAAGAATGAAAGTTGAGTTGGTTAGTTAAACAACTTTCAGCTCCGTTTCTTTTTTAGGACGAAAAGATTTTAAATGGGGGAGATTGTAACAACCCGGAAAATCAGAACCAATTTAAAAATTTTATTTTGGCTATTTTAATGGATTTTGAATATTTGGGATGATTTATTTTTAAATAATAACGACGACAAATTTATTTTAGTCGAAGTTAGAACGTATAAATTTATTTTAATTATAAAACGAGCTTGAAATGGCGCGGTAGTTTGAAAATTCGATTTTAAATTTCAAATGAATGTACAGAATTCAAAATAAATCGGATTTCAGTAGAAGCAGAAATATTTGAATCTGTTTAATTATATATTTTTAACGATTTCATAATGAGAATTGAAAGTTATGTCCAATTTAAAATTTAAAATAGTCGCTATGGAATTTAAGATAATACATATCCCTTAAAAATAGCCATTTTGCAAATGACCTCCGTTTTCAACGAAACTACTTTTGTTGGATCTGGAATGTCAAATTGTTATTAGGTTTCAAATTTCATAATTTTTGGAATTAATATGTAAGCGCGGTAAATTTAAATGTGTTTGGTAATTTAAATTTAAATTGGTTCAACCAAAAATTGACCATTTTTCAAACGGTCTCCAAATTCGACGAAATTAGTTTTGTTAGGATCGTATCGTCAAAACATTACTAGATTTATTTTTCTAGAATTTTTGGAGTCAATATGTGGCCCCGGTAAATTAAAATGTACGTTCAAATTCAATATATATTTATTTATATTTTAATTTGGATGAAAACTTATCAAAACGATAGAATTGACCTACGAAACATATCCTATTATGTTCGGAATGAGGGTACTTGGTTAGGGGCGGCAGTCATTGGAGTTTATTTGGAGTTCGGAGCGTTGAATGAGTTATAAATGAACTAAAGAATAAAATAATATTAAAATTTTATATATAAATTAAAATTTTATATATAAATTAAAAATTTATATATAAATTAAAAAAAAACTAAGCCCCCATTCACTCCTGCGCGCCGCCACAAATTTTCAACGCTCCAAACCATCCCTATTTCAATTCCAAAATCCTCTCAATCCATCAACTAATTTCTAAATAATTATTGTATATCTTTTTTCGATATTTCAATCCATATATGGATGATTGAATATTGTGCATCCAGCTGAGTGGATTTATGCCTCAAAGGGCGGCGCTTCGAGGTGGTTTCTGAGATCGACGAAGGCGTTGGGGGTGCTGTGGTCACCAGCGTTGGTGGGGGACAGAGAGGGCTATCGTATGGTTGTCGGCGATCGTCTGTCAGGCGAATGTGGTGATGGCAGCGGCGACATGTTCGAGTCGATGATGGGTTCTCTCGAGTGGCTGCAGAACGAGAAAGGAGAGATTAACAGGGGTAATTAGTTTAAATAATAATTAATTATATAATTAATGTTAATAATGTGATTAACTTTAATAATTTCGTATCTAGCTCGTACGAAATTGGAATCAGATGATTTCAGATGCATTGGAACCGAAAAATCAAGATCTACGTGATGGAGCAGACTGGGACGTGATTGGAGCTAGTTACAGATTTTAGTAAAATTAAACACACTGTTTAATTTTATTTAAGCGATCATCCATTAAAGAATGACGAAGTGGAAACTGACTGTGAGAACTCTCTTACACTCAAATTATTTTCCAGTTATTATATAATAGGTTGCAGACGGAGCTTAGTAGCTACCGACACTAGTTTTTTGTAAAAACCAGTTGATTGTTTGTTTGGATTGTGATTTGGATTGTTATTGTTTGATATTGTTGTATATAAAAATTACTTATGTAAAATATATATAAAAATTAACATGAAATGAAAATAAAATAAATAATCATTTACAAGCCGAACGTTTTGTTTATGTATATATATTTAACTGATGATGATTGGGACGATAATTTTTATACATCGCCCAACTGCACAAATAATAAACAGTATTTGTTTTTAGAAAACCCCACACGGGTATTGGGATAATATTTGACATACACTGATCCCAATAATTAGTGGTATGTCAATCGATGGGTTGACAGACCGTATAAGCGTTATTTATTTATTTCAATGCTTATACAATTGTATAATGCATTAATGGATGTTGTATGATTTTTTAATGATTGTTTGTCATTATTGTGTTATACATGCAATGTATGAAATCCATATAACTAAAATTATATGGTAATTGATTGAGTCTGATTCCAGTTCAGAATTAACAAATATTTTAAAATAATATTCAGAGAATATTGAAATGTGAAGCCTTGTTAAGTAGTTAAACGCCATTTTAACAAAATGGGATTTTCTGTCTATTTTATTCATTTTATAATGAATGTCGAGAATTGATTTCAAAATTAGATATTTTGAAAATATTATCATTTTAATATTATAATGATATGGATTATTCAATTTTGATTTAAATTTGAAAATGGAACTGAAATAATTTTAAAATGAATTTAAAACGAATTTATAATGGAATAATCAATTTTGATTTAAATTTGAAATTGGAATTGAAATCGTTTTAAAATGAATTTAAAACGAATTTATAGAATATTCAATTTTGATTTAAAATTGAAAATGGAATTTGAATCATTTTAAAATGAATTTATAATGGAATATTCAATTTTGATTTAAATTTGAAATTGAAATTGTTTTTAAATGAATTTAAAACGAATTTATAATGGAATATTCAATTTTGATTTTAAATTGAAATGCGAGTGGAAATCCTTTTTAAAACGAATTTAAAACAATTTATAAGATACGTTTTAAATGGAAATCGACAAAATTTATATAATATTATAAATATATATATATATATTATGGCCTGAATAGAACGCGCCGCACAACGACCGTTTGCGAATTTCGACCATTAACTTCAAATTGATATTACGGGAGATCCGACCGTCGGATTCTCCTAAAACCGGAACCGTTGGGTTAGTATCGAAAAAACTTTCCAATGAATACAAGAGATTTGAAATCTAATAGCTGGATTTTAAGATATGTCCAAGTCAATTTCAGAAAAGGTCATTGTGAATGCAGTTCGGTGGCCGTTATTGGAAACTGACTGTATGGGCGATAATAAAATTGTTAAAAATATGGAAAAATCATGTAAAATCATAATAGATGATTTGGAAAGATTTTTGATGAAAAATTACAGTTTTGAAAAGATAAAAAAAAAATTTTATCAAAATGAACTAGTTGTTAACTCGAATAATAATCAATTATTTTTTAAAATAAATAAATTGGATTTGAAAATGGTTTTAAAATAACTAAAATTTTCCAAAGAATAAATTGGAATGGATTTAGAACATAAATAATCTTCAGAATATTTCGATATTGGATCTCGTGATTATACGGATATTGTTAAGGAATTTGGAAGATATATATATATCATTATTCCCAATACGATATTTGTCGGTTTCGGAATTTGATATTGAATATAAGCCGATATAATTTATATTCAGAGCCTTGTATTTGATATCAAATTGGAATTTGGGTTTGTCGTGAACGGTGTCTTCATTAACACTTTTCTTAAACCTAGTTGAGAAAAGAATAAATCTTTTAATTAAGATTTAGGGAATTTTACCAATTAATTAATATTTTATTGGATTGAAATTTGGATTTTGGGTTTGTCGTGAACGGTATCCTCATTAACACTGTTCTTAAACTCAGTTTAGAAAAGAATAAATCTTTAAATTAAGATTTAGTGAAGTTTTCAAATTAATTAATATTTAATTGGAATTGAATAAAAGAATTGGATTTTGGGTTTACTGTAAATGGTGTTTTAAATAACACTTGTTCTTTAACCCAGTTAACAGTGAAGAATATGATTTAGAATTCATAATCTTTTAACTAAGATTAATGGAATTTTCGAAAGTAAAGATTTCCAATTTAACATATTAAATTTGAATTGAATGGAATTCGATTTGGTAATAATCGAAGTGAGCTTATGTGGAGGAAGACCGTTATTATATATGGAATTTAAAAGGTTGTGCCGTTATTCCATTTATATTATTATCCGGATATGGAAATTTATATCGATTATATATATTGATTTGTTTTCTGTGAAGATTCCATAATTAATGGAATTTGATTTTGGGTTTATCGTGAACTGTTTTTTAAATGACATTAGTACTTTAACCCAGTTAAACACAGGATTACATGACTAACATTGTATTTCGAACTGTTTTTGTTGATCTCTGCTAAATATATATCTGTTTAGTGGCAGAGAATTTATTCTCTTGCTTAACACCCTTCTCTGAGACGTATGAGCTCAGAGGTTATATATTCGCAGAAATCAGTGGTACGGCGTAGATGGTCGATGTGACATGTTTGATTTCCCAAAGTTAAATAATCATTAATAATGATTTTTGGGAAGATTAAAACAAAGTGGGGTTATAGTTAAATCTTTAATTGGATTTGAACGTGAAATGGTAATTAATTTTTACCGATAACACCGTGGTGTTGGATATGGAGTATTACCAGTTTTTCTCCATGGGATGAATAGGTTGGGATTGGGAAAATAAATAAATGATTACTTCGGTAGGGTGCGTTAATCCTGACTAGTTTGGAAAACCTTAATTTAGTTTAAATTGTGAAAAGAATATTTGAACAAAAGAATATTCTGGATTGGAATGAGGCGTATGATGTGTTATTATAGCACTTGATTATAAGATACGCGAGTTATTCGGAAAGACAGGGTTTAACCCATTCCGAATAATTGATACGACGAAAAATCGAAGAGATTGAAGACGGTGCAAGACCGACGATCTTCACATCGAATGGATGGGTTGCTACAGATGCCCATGATTGGAGTAGCTACCTTGAAGGGGCTATAGTGGTAGCCGTCCGGACGTATTTGTTGATTGTTCGGGTATGCGAGGGCCTCTCTCCTGTATTGGACATACGACATGAGGAATAAGGTGTCTCCAGCTTCGTTCAGACCTAGAACGGACTTGTAAATGGATGGTATGTCTGACATTGTATTTCTTTATACTGTATTCGTTGATCTCTGCTAAATATATATCTGTTTGGTGGCGAAGAATTTATTCTCTTACTTAACACCCTTCTCTGAGACGTACGAGCTCAAAGGTTATATATTGGCAGAAATCAGTGGTACGGTATGGATTGATAGTGTGGCATGCTGAGATGCAGTAATCCAAGCTGTTGTTGAAAAGCAGAGCTTGGTGGATGATGATTAAAGCACAGCTTTGTGTAGTGTTAATTCGCGAGCCTCGCACACCGGTATGGTGGTAAATGGATGGTTAGATCAGTATACTTTAGAGATGAGGATAGGCATCCTACGGGATGTCATGGATTCGGTCGACCGAGGTGATACAGGGTGTGGTCGCCCCACATCAGTAAGGATAGGGCACACCCTCCCGATTCCCAGATGGATAGAGTTAGCGGTGTTTTCCAATGCTTGGACGTAAGCCACGGTAACTTGTTTCCTGGATATAGTGCGGATGTGCACTACGGCGTCTTCTCATACACAGGACGTAAGCCGTTGGCTATTGGACTACGTGATAGATCTTTCGAATCAAGAGCCATCGATATGGAAATCCAACTTTCAATATGATATTTTGCAGTTTTAGTTGTAAACCTATATATGGTGACGTAGTGGGATGGGGCGCTCATGTCGTCTATGATTGATACATTTATATTTGAAGTTGATTTCTTCACTTACAGTAATAATAAAAGATTTGTTTTAAGACGTACCAAACATATTTAGCTATTATAATGTAAAACTCTATCCTCCGGCTTGTGTTTCACTGTGTGATGGGACCTGAGTCTTATAATAGCTACAATTTTCTTTTTTTTAGCATTGCGCTATTTGTTTTATGCACTGGTATTCTTGGGGGTAGACCCATTCCATGTTATACGGCATGGTCCCTTGATTTACCTTATTTTAAAAGTAAAGTTTTAAATAATTGTTTTAGTTCTCACACCAGTCCCATGACTGACCTGGAGTTTATTGTTTTAACCTAAAGTCTGGGCGCCCATATTTTCGACACGGGCAGCTAGTAGTTTTGGTTTTCACAGATATTTCTTCTCCTAGGATCCTGGATTACAACTGGAGCTGTGTTCGGAAAGCTTTGTATCTGTATATCTCTTTCAGTTGTGCTAGTTATTGTATTTTCCGCTACACATTGTATTTATACATTTTATTTCCGCTACTACGTATTTTAAATCTCTGATACTTTTCTATGTAATATTTATTCATACTCTGATATATTCTTGTACTCTGATGTAAATTGTTGTAATAAGCAATGAAATGTTCTTATGTTTGTGTTCTGATTTGTCGTGTTCTCAATTCAATCCGGGCTTTCCCGTAAGGGTGAGTTTGGTTTGGGTTGTCTCAAAGTAAAAAAATTCACAAAAATTAAAAATGATAAATATGTTTATATTTATTCTAACTTACATTCATTGTTCGCATAAATCAGCCGTAACAACCTAAACGAAGAGCTAAAACAAGAAGGGCACAAGACGATTCTCAACACAAATTCAATGCTTATAAATGTTGATTATGCTCAACAAAGCATAAGGTAATTTTGAAGATAGTTAAGAATTTTATACACAAATTCATGATACACATTAACTACCTACAGACAAACTACCAATTAGATAATATTATGTGCTCACATACAATTACTTAGATAAACATGAAACTGATTACAATTCATTTTTAAAACAAATAAAAGATAATTTGTTTTATCATTATATGCATAGTACTAAATTTTAAAAATACAGGTACGACTGTGGAAATTTTATCATGATGTTCATGGAAAAAATAGCACAAGGAATGCAGACTACATCAAAAATTAGTCTTGAACAAGATAATGCATTCAGAAAAAAGATAGCTGCAAAAATATTCACTGATGAACCACACTACTGGATACTTGACAAATTTGCAACTCTACTTCAGCTTCGAAAAAGTTTGAACTCACACAGAATACCTAAATTTGTAATGGTTGATTTTAGTTGACATTTGTAGTTTAGTTAGCTACTTAGTTTGTTCACAAAACCAATTGGTTGATGTGAACTATAGCCTCTTAGTATTTATCCAGGATCTTAGTTGAATATTTCCCGATGTGGGACTTATATTTTCAACACACCCCCTTCACGTGTGGCATATTTGAGCCATCTATGTGATCATCATAGTTATTGTTTTAGATGGAGTGGAGGACATATGGCAATTAAGCGCATATGTACTGATTGAATTAGTTCAGATCCTGGGCTCTGATACAACTGTTAGTAGCTGTTGTAGTGGAAAATAGTTGAATAGTTGAATAGTTGAAATAGTTGAAATAGTGTTTAATGGGGAAATGGCTTCAAAGATTTTGTAATGGAAGAATTTTATTGCTTTGATGATTTTGGTACAACATTACAATGTGCCTCTTCTTCTATTTATAGGCACCTTACAGTATTTTTTTATTAATAGAGTTTTCTAGATACAACATTCTAGATTTATCGAGTAACATATTTAATAACAATACATAAGGCGACTTATTAATATCTTTAGAATTCTCTAAAAATTTGTAGCATCATCGACATTCTTTAGAATTCTCTAGAAATTTGCAGCACTTTCAACACTCATCCTTGATGCAAATTTCGGATACTCCAAGCATAGTTCGAAGTTGCTCAAATCTTGCTCTTGGTAGTGCCTTTGTGAAGATGTCTGCAACTTGATCTTCTGTCCTGAAGTAGTTGAGCTGAATTTCTTTTGTCGCTTCTGCATCTCTGATAAAGTGATACGTGATAGCTATATGCTTAGTTCGACTATGATGAACAGGATTCTATGTCACTGCTATTGTTGATTTGTTGTCACAGTAGATTGTACTAGATTGTCCTTGATGTTCACCCATATCTTCAAGTATTCTTCGTAACCATATAGCTTGGCTTGTTACTTCAGTTGTTGCCACATATTCTGCTTCTGCTGTTGATTGTGCAACTATTTCTTGCTTCTTCGATGCCCATGAGAATATTCCTGATCCAAGTGAAAAAGCATAGTCCGATGTGCTTTTCATGTCATCTACTGAACCTGCCCAATCACTATCAGTGTAGCCAACCAACTTTGAGTTTGTCATGTTTTTGTACCATATTCATACTCCTTTGTTCCTTGTAAATATCTTAAAACTCTTTTAGCAACTCCAAGATGAATTTGGCTTGGATTCTGCATGAATCTTAATAAAATACTTGTAGCATACATGATATCTGGTCGCATAGCGGTAATATATAATATGCTTCCAATCAAGCTTTTGTAGCGTGATGCATCAGCTTCTGGGGCTCCGCCATACATTTGCAACTTCTCATTTGTTACGAGTGGAGTAGCTACTAGTTTGCAATCATTCATTTTAAATTTCTTTAATAGTTCTTCGGTGTATTTCTTTTGGGAGATAAATATCCCTTCTTTATGTTACTTAACCTCGATGCCAAGGAAATAATTCATTGCCCTTACTTACAAAGCCTTGTGGTTTCTCCACATAAATCTCTTCTTTTAATACTCCATTTAGGAAGGCTAATTTGACATCTAGTTGAAAAATATTCCATCCTTTCTGAGCTGCAAGAGCAACTATAGCTCTAATTGTGTCTAGACGTGCAACTAGAACAAATGTCTCATTATAATCGACTCCATATTGTTGTGAGTAGCCCTTTTGCTACGAGCCTAGCCTTGTGTTTTTGTATTGAGCCATCTGGGTTTAGCTTTGTCTTATAAACCCATTTCACTCCACTGATTTCTTTATCTTTAGGACAATCTACAAGCTCCAAAGTATTCTTCTCAATCATTTTGATCACTAGTATTTTATTATTGTTGTCATATATTATGCAAATGTCTCCTTTGAAGTGAAGAACGTATCCTTTCTCCATCATCTTGCCAATGCTCAAACTAAGTAGCTAACTAAACTACAAATGTAAACAATTTTAACAATTAGATAATGAGATGGGGGAATAATTTGTAATGGTTGATACTAAATTGATGATAGTTTTTAGGCAGTATATCTGACTTTACTGATAAACATGATGAATTTATAATGGCTGATGTTGGACTAGTTGTTGGATTTGGTAATGAATTTCTAATATCTACTACTAATTTGGTGATATTATTCAGATAACTTATCATGAATTTGTAATCCAAAACATGATTTTACTACTCTATTAAAAAAAACCTTTTATCTTTTATTGATAATTTATAGCATTGTATTTATTACTATGTTTTCCAATTCCGTTGTTCTACATAGCAAATGGATGCAATACGGGCTACTTTTCCTAGAGAAGAAGAAGCTTTAAGATTTGTCCAAACACATGCAAACATTTACATTTTTTGTTACCAAGATCATTTGACTGCACAAAGAAGGTTCCTAGTTTCTATATATGATGAGTTTTGGAGGAGGTACAAAATCATGAATCCGAAGTTACGCCACCATTATGAGGTTATTCAAGTCGGACTGCCTTGCCACTTTTATTATGATCTGGAGTTCAACAAAAAAGATAACATTAGAGAAAATGCCAATGAAATGGTAGATATTCTGATATCTATCACCTTCATAGCTCTAAACGACAAATACAAAATCCAAGGAAATCAAGATTGGGTTACAGAGCTTGATTCATCTAATGAAGAAAAGTTCTCTCGACATGTGATCTTTCGTACCCCAAATATTGCCTTTAAAGACAACTCGCATGTTAGAGCATTCATCTCTGAGGTATGCTCATGTATAATAAATTCAAGACTAACTAATCCACAGTTTGAAAAATTGTACATCAAGAAAGATTCAAGCTCATTAGAGAATATGGAGCGTCTTCTCATTGATACTAGAGTTTATACCCGTAATCGTTGTTTCATTTTTCCTTTCTCATCAAAGCAAGCAAGAATGTTGTACTACTGCCAAGCGGACGCTTTGGATGTAACAATCTGAATGAGAACCAAGTGTTTACCAAATCACTTATTTGATCGATTAGAGTGTGAATTGGATCTGAACTATTGCAAAATTATTCATTTTGAAACTGAGGTCAATGATAACAACACGTACACCAAGGGAGATAAGTCATTACATGTTTATGGTAGCAGTATACCTAAGTCCTATGGTTTAGGAAGGTCTCCCTTTCCATATTTGGATGATACGATTTCATATTTTGCCTTTCATGGAAATGTTTTGGGTAAAATCAGAAGGTGTTACTGGTTTTCTGCACATGGCTACATAATTTATAGCATGTCCAAAAGTCGATATCGTGAACGAGTTGGAAGCGAACATAAAAGTAATCATATTATGTACATTATTGATTTCCAAAGGGGAGCTACTATCAGAAATGCTACAACCCTGATTGTAAAGGCAATCGATCTCCATTGTGCCCAGTACCATGGGATGTATTGTTCAACTGTTATGATATAGTGAACCAAGAAGGCAAAACTATCTAGAAGCAATGCATCTGTAAATGAAATATCAACGACATAATCACTTCAGTCTATCTTGCTTTTGTGAATTGTTAACAAGAAAAAGTACTTACACAACTGCTTTTAAATTTGATAATCAAATTCTGGTAATTGATAATGAATTTGTAATGGTCAATGTTTATACTGCTCTGTTAAAAGGATAAAAGCATTAATGCTTTATTGACAATATGTTGTATAACTTTTATCTCCAGTATGTTGTATAACTTGTATAACATTTCCAATATTCACTCCAGATTTCTCTGTTGCCACATTACTTTGGATTGTCTCAGTTGGCTATCCAACATCGGCTCTACTGTTCTTCTTCCTTCATTCTCCAATCACAAGTATTACATTGATTTTCAGTAAAGTTGATTTAAGTTTGATAGGGGTTTTGAAGCCATTCGTTAAAGCCAATGTCAGGATGAGTAATTCTGGTTAAAGCCATTAAAATTGTATCTTCATTAGGACTACTAACCTTTGTCACTGCCATGTTAAACCTATGCAAAAAATATTTTAATTGTTCTCCTACCTCTCGAAAAAAAGTTTGATAGTAAAATGATATCCTTTGTTCATGTGATGTGGATCCTAAATTGACTAACAAAAGTTTCTAGCGAAGCTGGTAAAAGAAGAAATGAACCAGAATGGTAACGTGGTAAGCCAAATCATGGCCACTCCTTCCAAAAAGATAGGGAACATCACTTTATTGGAAGTTACACAACTGTTCTATTGGAAACTAATTTCAAAAAGTAACTGAAGGCCAAATAACCAGATAATCATTCAACAAAACATCTAGTTGCAAAATATTTAAAAAGAAAGATAAATACGATTATTATTTTCAGCACCTAAAGCACAACATATAATAAAACATCAACTTGCAGATTTTAAATCACAGTTGAACATTACTGCTTAAAAGCAACATTCATCACATCCATATAAGCAAGAATTCAGCTTACCATATTATTCAACTGTAAAACTAAATGTAAAAAAATCAACCAAATACAATGAATTATAAAAGGAACTCAATCATTCAAAGAACAACTTCTTCTATTATGTCCTAGTTTTTAACACTTTCCACATCTGTTTTGCTTTGCATGAAAATCAACCCCTTCAATTCTATTCACTCTAAGTCTACCAGCTCCACAAAGACCTTAGGAGGAAGAACAATAGATGATTCTTCAGTTTCAATTGCTTCTTTATCAAAAGTTGGAATTGGATTGATTGCAAGTTTATAAGAAGCTGGATAAGACTCAACGGTGAAGTAATGCTCAATGTGATCATAAACGGAATTTCTAGACAAAGAAATACACTTCAAAGCATGTGCATAAGGAAAACCCGGCACTTTCCATCGATTGCAGCTGCAAATGCGTTTTTTAAGATCTACTTTTTGCGATGTTGAAGAATGAACTTCAAAAATATATATACAAAGTTAAAAATAAGAGGTTAAATAAATAAACATACTACATTTCCAAACAAAATTTATTACCACCATATATAATTTCTCTAATATAACTTTTCATATGCAGTTCACACATGTACAATCCACCATATATAATCTCTCTAATATCCTGATATCTCTCTAATAAGAATTTCTTTCAAGTATGGCATTGTTCTTCCTATATATAGGTTGCTTTGTGAATGTATACACTTCATGGTGTTTACTGTGACAATATTTTTCTTATTCATCATGTTGAATATCACACTACAAATGCTTAAATCCTCGAATTTAGTGTACATAGTGAACTAATACAAAAATTATCCTATTGTCGCATATTTCTCATTTATCTTTTTCATAAACTTAAAGCAGCATGTAATAAAATACATAACATACTGACTGTATAACAAACTAGAAAAAAAGATAAATCCATGTTTGTTTTTCAAAAATAGTTTGCATCATAATGGAAACCTTTGATAACTGTTTTCATCATAATCTAAAAAGAAAAAAAACACATATCTAGATGATTTAGAAACACTCCACTCAAACCTTTCCTCCTCCAATTTCAACAAACAAGCTTCCATCTTTGGACAAAGCACACTAGTCCACTTAACCGCCTCTTCTCTTCGATTAGACATTTGCATCATAAGCTTAACCTGAATACCATCAAGACATGCAGTTACAAGCAGACTTCTTTCATCCAAAATCCATGAATTAAACCTTTTTGCTACATTAGGTTTATTTTCACCATATCGTTTCCCGAGAAAAAATAAATCAACCTAGTGATCATATGGCTTATCATTCAAATATTCAGTAGCTTTTGCACCTCCAATTTCTTTAAATTTAGTCATACCCTTTACAAATTAATAAGTACTTAAAGCCAAAGCATAATGTTCTAGCAAATGAGCTACCCAAACACCCTCCCACTTTTAACAATAGCAGCAGTATTACTTTTCATATGATGTAAACAATAAGAGTGATGACTATTATGAAAACATTTAGGAACGCTCAACAACAAACCCCAATGCCTATCACTTAAAAAAGTCAATGGTTTAGCAAACCTAAGAGCATTTTTTAAGTGAGTCAAAAACCAACTCCAACAATCGTCATTTTCTTTAGGCACAAAAGCCATTTCCAATGAAAAAAACTAAAACAAAAAAGAACACCACCAACAGTTATTCTATGTATAACATGTTTCCAGCAATATAGCATAATATATCCAATTATTAAAGAAAACTGCATTATATGCATACAAAAAAAGTTAAAAGGTTGAAATCCCTATCAATTTCAAATACAAAGCCACTTATTCACACAAACACACTTCTAATTTGTTCTACTACTTTACACCATTTTATAAGTTTATTAATGATTTTCAAAAAATACAAGTACTAAGTTATACTGCAGTACATTCAAGAGTTACTGAACTGCATTAAAAAGATAAATTGTTTTATCATTTTCTTGTATTGCTTTTGCCATAAGTTGCACACTTCTACATGGTTTACTACCAACGTATTACATAAATGTTTCATGCATGAACCAATAGTGAATTATCTTATCATAAACTGCAGTTGAAACAGAACCTTAAAACTATCATACAGTGCCTTGGAGATCACTATCCCACTATGTACAAAATAAGAACATAAATCATAACAACAACAAAATATATAAATTTTAATACCATGATTCCCATTTTTAGCTGTAGCAGCCATCAAAATATCACTTCGGCCTTTTAGAAAAGTTGCATCCAAAAATACGATAGGTCAACAATACCTAAATTCGAAAATGCATGCCTCACAGCAAACAAATACTCTCTCAAATTGGTTATTCTCTGGATCCACATGGATACTTATATAATTATCTGGATTAATTTTTTCAGTTGCCTTCAAATACCAAACAAAATGATTATATAATTTTTTTTCATCAGCATAGATATCACTCGTAGCCAATTTCCTACTCGTACAAGCATAATATTAACTTTAGTCCACATCATAATCCCTCCTAAAGCTTTTCATAATATCATTTGATTTCCTTTTCGGTTCATCACGTATTTGATTAACAATCAAAGGTTTTACAAGATCACTGTTAATGGATCGACTGTTAACTGATCGAAATCCACCTCCACGTGAATGACTTAACTAAATTGTTTTAACAATCAATTGATCCAATTGCTTTAGTTTGCAAGAAGCATGAATTTTCAAAGAGTAACCATCTATAGCACATCGAACTGTTACCCGCTCCTTACAATTCTTAACATATTGTACTTTAAAACCATTCTCAAACAATATGCACTAACCATTCAACGAAATCCAATAGCAAAATCAAATTTTTGACCAATACCAGTAAAAAATTTCAAATTAGAATTCTTCTTCAACAACTCATGTAAGTCTTTTTCTTGACAAAAATCAGAGTCTAAATCATCAACACATTCAACCACATTACTACATGAATTTCCAATAGCAACAAGTGAGCCCGATCTACTACTTTCAACAACAACACCATTCATCGAATTATTCTTTAACCATATAAAAAAACCAGAAAATCCTCCTTTAAAACCAAGACAAGCACAACACAGCTTGAAGATCACTACCCGTCTCGACATAAGTAGCTTTTGATTCTCGGACATAGAATATATCAAAGCATAAGAGAGTAAAATTTCTCTACACCTCACAAACCATATTCCTAACATAACAAATAGACGCATCCAAACCAAGACGAGCACTAAAATAATTCTTATTGAAAACAAATAAAACCATTATATACACATCAGACCTGCAATTGAGAACTAAATAGCTATCATTTTTTTAAATCAAAACAAATTTTAATCAGAAAAAAATTGCATAAAATATTAAATAATAAAAACTTTTTTATCAAACATTTAAAAAAAAGATAAAAGCGGTTATCTTTTTCAGTCGTACAACATATTTTCTGTTATTCGAATTAACATTATCAGCACTGTACAAAAATTGTATTCAAATACACTAAAAAACAGTAATTAACAACACATCACATATGTCAATTCTAAATTTTAATTTATATGTCAACATTATCTATGTAATAAAATTGTGAACACCAACAAAATATAACACAGCTACTGCTTTCAGTTCACAAATCTGAACTACTGCTTACAATTCAGAAATTCATGCATATGAGTTATTGCTTTCACTTCAGCAAGTCACACCAATAGAATTAAAAACACAACAAATATTACAAAGCAAGATAAAAAAAGATAAACATATTTATATTTTTAAGAAACATTGAATACCGTGTAAAATAAAAATAAATAAAAAAGAATACCTTTCAGAGCCCATTAATCGAACTACAACAAGATGTAAACAACAATCCTTCTTCCAACGTGATTCAAAATCTTGAACTAAAACAACAACCAAAACAATAGAGCGAAACAACCTCCACTTAAAAAACCTACAACAACATCTTCAAAAAATAGATAATCAACTTAGCAATTAACAAAGTATAATTTGATTTCAAGATAGTTTGCATTATAAGCAATCGACTCGGTAATGAATAAAGAATGAATCGACAGATGAATTCCACACTCACCAAAAAATGGCGTCGCCTATCGACCTGAACAACGAACTCCAAATTGGATTTCAGAAAGAGAATCGCATAATTTGATTGTCGAATCTTATAAACGAGCATTCAATTTAATTTCACAAAAAAAAATCGCCTAACTTGGACCAACTTGATTTTGGAAGAGAAGACCTTGCGCGATTTGAGAAAATAAAATAACGCTAGAGCGCGTAACTTCATTTCTATACAAGAAAATAATAATTTGAAGTCATGTCCCAGAAAAAAAATTGGGCCTCTCTATTAGGCTTTTACCACAAATTTCCACATAATTATATTTAATTCTCTAGTGGACGGATTATTTTTATATTTTAATATGTTATTCACGAGGACGTGAAACATATCCATGATCTAAACCGAATCGATTTATGACCATTTTGCCCGTATGAATATTGTTTTAGCTATAACTTTTGATAGGAATCGAATCAGGTTTTGAATTTGGTCTCATTGGATCGGAATGGCCCTTTACGATTCCATATAGCGGTCACATTAAGGTTTTGGTTCAGCGGTTTGTGAGGAACCGCTGTTTTATGTTTTGGTTTCTATTAAGCAGACTAATTAGCCACTAATGGGCTGATTGATCAAGCCCATTAGGCTAATGAACCACGACTATAAATAGAAGGGTTTGGAGAGAGAATTAAGAGTTCTCTCTTCATTCAAACATTCGGTTTAGTGTCTGTGATTCTCCGGTTCAACCTAATCTCAAATTTCTTCATCCTATTTGTTCCAATTCATCATAGATTGCATTTAATGTCTAGATCATCACCAAGAAGATTAGATCACATCAATTGCAATGATTTCGGGGTTTTTCTATTGCTATCCTGATCTGATTTCGTCAGTATTGCATTGAACCTAGAATTTGGTGAGTGACAAATATCTCTCATACAGAAACTATGGATGATACGGGTAAATCGGGATCATATTCATATGCTAAATTCACCCTAGATCTGATCACATATGTTTAACTCAGATTTAGACGTTTTAGGAAAACTTGATTTAATTATATGAACTAGTAGATTTGTGACGGCCCGCCTCGCACCAGCCTGCATTTCCTCCAAAGGTGCGCTGTACACATGCCCGACTAGCACAAGACGGTCGTCAGAAGAAAGGAAAGAAGGGGACGAACTAATCAAAGAACCTGTAGAATGTCTCACAACGCATGGAATAAAATATAATAATAACATACTTGACATAAAACAGGCGAGACAGTGCATAAGCTGATAACTAAAACCAACATCAATTTCAAAGCAGTGGAAATCCAAATACAGCTTATTACAATTTTCCAAATTTACTGTCTCTAAACAAAAGAAAGCTGAAGTAGAAGATACACCAACAATGCCCAAGCAGTGATCTTCAACAACACAGGGAGAATACTATATATGTATATTACGTGGAAGCCTCCTGCTCGTCTCCGGATCATCTACCCGTGCATCACCAGCTAACCTGTCTCTAGTCTGCTCGTGTGAGCACCCAGAGTAATAAGAAGAGACATAAAACTCTGGGTCAGACATAAAGCCTGGTATGAGCGATAAGCATCTAAACAGAGAAATAACAGGTATACTAAACCATACCTGAACCTGGACCTGCAACCAAAGAGTTAGTACCACATACCGTACAATACTCCAAGGTGCCATAATAATTAGTGTAAGAATGCGGGGGTGGGGTGTGCATGTCAAAATGATAGCAACAAATCATCCATAGCAACCATCCTCATACCTCTCACTCAGTGCCTAAAGCGTACGACATCTACCACCTTGGAACACTAGACAAACTGAGGCAACGACGAATCCCGACTTGTAGAAACCCTGCTGTGACCAAGCCAAACACTTGGAGTCATGACCAAACATTTCAATGACCCACTTCATTGGTCATAGCCCTTGGTTCTACCAATGCCATAATGGCCCTGAATCCGCCTTCGTACCTCCTACCATAGTGGTCCAAAGCTATAGGTGTCGATAACTCCTTAGCACGCGTCCCGCAGCAAAGCCCAATCATGAAGTGAACTCGTTGATTCCCATCTGAATCTTAAGCTCTAACTTCTCATTTGGACTTCCTTTGCATCTCGGGTTTGGTTGAATTGGAGTGGGTCTTCAGAAAAGTTGTCGTGCAGTAGCAGCTCTAGAATTCGGTTCGGTTCAGTCACCCATGCTCGGTTCGGTTCGGAGTGCCACCTTCCACTGGGTTCGAGTCCTTCTCCTTGTCTTCTTTCATTCGATTCGGGTCGGGCACTTCGCTCCGGGTCGGGTCGGGGTCCTCCTCCAGGTCGGGTCGGGTGTCCTTCCCTCCAGCGCTCCAATCCCTAGCTTATTTCTTCACGTATTCCGATCCGATCCCTCCTTGCCATCTGATCCGCGTGGCTTTCCCTCTTGCTAGTTCTCCCGAGTGTTTGCTTCCGATCCGAGCCCTGCATCTCCAAGTCGATCCGATCTGGCCTCCAGTCACTCTTCCGATCCGATCCGCTTCGCTCCCTAGCTTACTCCGATCCCCTTGTCCACCCCAACTCTAAGTGAACAGCCTTTCTTTTTGCCAAGCCTTCTCCAGCGACAAGTTCCAATCCAGTTCGAATCCCCTTGGTCAGTTCACAAATCCGATCCGACCCCCTTTCTCCGATCCGAACCGGTTCGGAACCTGCACACTTCTGCAATTTTCCAGCAAGCTTTCTACGCCATTCGACGACGTTTTCGAGCAATTTAACTATTCTAATCAATCATAAAACATACCACAGAGTCATAGCAACATGTAATAGCAACCACAAACAACAACCAACAATTCAAATGAATCAAAATGGATCAAAAGTAGCTAAAACTTCATATTTTCCCTTAAGCACTCTTAATCATGTTTAGGCATACAATTAACAAAACACATCGAAATTATCTAAAATTTCTAACAGAGCCTTAAAACATTATTTTAGAATTTTAAGAATTTTTTTCCAGAATTTATTTACGTATAAATTCGCTAATCTTCACTAATTACCCTTAATCAACCGTAATTAGTGTCAAAATGATGATATCACTCACCTTGGCCACAAATGAAATTCTCAGAACTGAAACTCCTCTGATTTGGGGCGAATACTGATGTCTAACAGCGGCTCTAACCTTGCTTTGGTGCTTTTTCTCCTTAATTTGGTGTTGCTAAGCCTAATCTTCAATTAGAGAGTGATTTGGGGTGTTTTAGATGTAGGAAGCCATTACTAAGGTCTCAAGGAGGTTTGTGGCGACTCAAAACTGAAATGAAAGTGATAACCTAACCCTAATCAGACCTCCTATACCTCTAAACCCGAAATTCCCCTTGGGCCTAGCTGCTAATCACCCGGTTAAGCCCAATTAAGCTGTCTTTCACCATCTGAAACTTGTTTCAGCCATACCTCCCAAACGGTGAGTCCGTTTGGCTAATGTGACCACTCTACGGAAAGAGAAACCATCATCCGGAGCCAATGGAAGTGGTTTCAGGTCAAAACTCCTATCCAGTCAAAAGTTATGGCCAGAACAGTGATAACTAGGGGTAAAATGGTCATTTAAAAATCGGGAAAAATCATGAACATGGGAAATGACCCCAATAGTCGTCCCCCAAAGTTACATGACCATACGACTTCGTATGTGAAAGAAATAAATATTCTACGATCCTATGATGCGTAGACTACGGGTCGTTACACTCTACCCCCCTTAAGAAATTTCGTCCCCGAAATTCCTTAACCCAAAGCACACTAAGGATCCCGCATGCCTAACAACCACATATAACAGCAATCAAACATGCAAAACAAGCAAACAAGCTTATCCTAGCATGCGGAAAAACTAAATCGAAGTCAAAATCTTACCAGACAAAGAGTTCTGGATACTTCTTCCTTACGTCCTCCTCTGTTTCCCAAGTACAATCACTCTCGTCCTCGCTCCACTGTACCTTGACTAGCTTCACCGCCTTCCTTCGAAGTTGCTTCATGTCGTACTCGACAATACGGACCGGCTTGCGGTTCCCATCCGCCTCGGGTTCTACTTCGAAGTCCTCTAACTGATCAGGTGAAATAGTCATATCTGAGTCGTGAACGAACTTCCTTAGTTGGGAAACATGAAATACGTTATGAACTCCCGCCATCTTCTCTGGTAAGTCAATTCTATATGCCAAATTCCCGACTAATTCAAGAACAGGGAATGGGCCAACAAACCTTGGTGCCAACTTGCCTCTCCTGCCAAATCGTATTACGCTCTTCAACGGAGAAATCTTGACAAACACCAAGTCGCCAACGGAGAATTTTAAGTCCCTTCGTCTCTTATCAGCATAACTCTTCTGTCTATCTCGGGCAACCTTCATTCGTTGTTGAATGGTCTTGATTTTATCTGAAGTTTCCCTCACCATATCTGGTCCAAGCATAAACTTCTCGCCAGTCTCTATCCAACATGATGGTGAGTTGCACGGTCTTCCATACAAAGCTTCAAATGGAGCCATACCGATACTGGATTGGTAGCTATTATTATATGCAAACTCTACTAGATGCAAATGGTCATCCCATGATCCACCAAAATCCAATATACATGCTCTCAAGAGATCTTCCAAAATACGGTTCACCCTCTCCGTCTGACCGTCGGTCTGAGGATGATATGCGGTACTGAGATGTAACTTTGACCCTAGAGCCTCTTGTAAGCTCTTCCAAAACCCACTAGTGAACAACGGGTCTCGGTCGCTCACAATGCCTTTAGGTACTCCATGAAATCTCACTACCCACTTCATATACAATTCTGCTAACTTAGCTGCCGTTCTGGTCGATTTGACTGGTATAAACCTTGCACTTTTAGTCAGTCGATCTACAATTACCCAAATGCTGTCATATCCCGATCTAGTTCTTGGTAAACCATCGATGAAATCCATCGAGACTTGTTCCCATTTCCATTCGGGAATTTCTAAGGGCTGTAACAAACCACTAGGCTTCTTTTGCTCGGCTTTAACTAGCTGGCAATTCATGCACTTGGATATAAACTTTCCAACGTCTCTTTTCATCCCTTCCCAGTAGTAAGTCTGCTTCATATTTCGATACATCTTGTTACCACCGGGGTGTATAGTCAACTTTGAGTGATGACATTCTCTAAGCACTTCATCCCTCAATCCATTGACATTGGGTACAACAAGCTTTCCATTCTTTCTAAGCCATCCTTCTCGATCAAGCCCATACTTGTTCATCTCCTCATCGATATCCATCTTTAACTTGGAGATGATATCCAATAGGTTAGGATCGTCCCTCTGACTAGAGCCGATCCGCTCAATCAAAGTGGGTCTGATCGTCAAACTTGCTAACATTTCTGGATCCAATTCGCACTTTGGTCTGAAATCAAACCCCGCGATAAACTCCAGTTGCTTCCATTCAAGGAACATAGCCCCTAAGCTGGCATGTCTTCTACTCAATGCATCAGCCACCGCATTGCCCTTTCCTGGTGTGTATGCGATGTCAAAATCATAGGAAGCCAAGAACTCTAACCATCTCTGCTGACGGAGATTCAGATCTTTCTGAGAGAAGAGATACTTTAACGACTTATGATCTGTAAACAGCTCAAATCTTTCTCCCAAGAGATAGTGTCTCCACATCTTTAACGCGAACACGATCGCTGCCAATTCTAAATCATGGGTAGGGTATCTTCTCTCGTGCGGTTTCAATTGCCGACTTGCATAAGCTACAACCCTACCGCCTTGCATCAATACAGCACCCAGTCCGGTGCCACAGGCATCCGTGTATACCGTCATCTCTTCATCCCCCTTAGGGATGACTAACACCGGTGCGCTTGTCAACTTGTCCTTTAGACTTTTGAACGCATTCTCGCACCTTTCATCCCAGACAAAAGCTTGATTCTTTTTAGTTAACTGGGTCAATGGTGCTGCTATCTTGGAGAAACCTTGGATAAACTTACGATAATATCCTGCTAACCCCAAGAAACTCCTTACATCTGTTGCATTCTTGGGCGTAGGCCAATCCTGTACCGTAGCCACCTTTGCCGGGTCCACGGCAATACCATTTTCTGATACAACATGGCCCAAGAACCTCACTTCCCTCTTCCAGAAGTGACACTTAGAAAACTTGGCTTTCAATTGGTGTTTTCTCAACACCTCCATCGCTACTCTTAGATGTTCCTTGTGTTCTTCCTCTGTCCTCGAGTAGACCAAAATATCATCAACGAACACAAGGACAAACTTATTCAACTGATCTCTGAATACCCTATTCATAAGATCCACAAAATATGCTGGGGCATTGGTCAGCCCGAATGGCATGACCAACCACTCATAAAACCCAGACGGCGTCCGAAACGCCGTTTTAGCTATACTCTCAGCTTCCACTCTAAGCTGATGAAAACCTGTCGCGAGATCCAACTGAGAAAATACTCTCGCGCCACTCAACTGATCAAACAAATCATCTATCCGCGGTAGAGGATACTTGTTCTTCCTCGTCACTTTATTCAACTCGCGGTAGTCTACACACAAACGAAGGGAACCATCCGCCTTGGTAGCAAACACAACTGGTGCTCCCCATTCAGAAACACTCCTTCTGATAAATCCCTTCTTCAAAAGATTGCTGACTTGCACCTCGAGCTCTCGCTGCTCCCTTGGTGCCATACGACGAAGTGGCATCACTATAGGCCTAGCATCTTTTACCAAATCAATGCGAAACTCAATCTCTCGGTGTGGTGGAAGTCCGGTCACTTCTTCGAAAACATCCGGATACTGGCCAACCACGGGCAAACCTGACAACTCACTATGCGGAATGTCGAGGGAGTTTAGAAAACTAGCCAATACCCCCTTACTGGGTAGACCACCAAACACTATCCTCCGCCCATCATCCGCTCTAGCTGTCACCAACAAGCCCTCACAGTCTACCACCACCCCGTATCTTTGGAGCCAATCTACTCCCAAAATAATGCCAAACCCAGTAAAGCCCAAAACAAAGCAATCACAAACAAACATGCATCCATGACTCGATAAGACCACATTACGACAAATCATGCTAAGGCTAGTAGAACCACCAATCGGGTTCGTCACTACTAAAGGTCTATCGACAATCTCGGGCTCCAATCCCAACCTATCTACCAGGTCACTAGATATGAAAGAACTGGAAGCTCCGGTATCAAACAAAACTCTAACAGGAACATCATAAACAGAAAGCATACCTTGAATGACGACATTCTTTCCCTTCTCCGCCGTAGTTGGGGCATTCGACGAAGAAGGAATAGCATTAAGAGCGTAGGCTTTCACCATTTGCTTTTCCTTAGGGGGCTGTGGACACTTGTCCTTGTGATGTCCCAATTGGCCACAATTGAAGCACTTCCTATCTGCTGGCTTGGCCCGACAATTACTAGCATAATGGCCCTTCTTACCACAGCTGAAGCACTCCACATCTTGCTTATTCTTTTTCTTCTGGCCATCCTTAGCCTGATTCTGCTTTCTCTTATTCTGGGAACCACCTTTGCCTCCACCACTAGCTTGTGGCTTTGGCTCATCCGCGGATGCAACCTCAGTCTTCGACTTGGGGTAGAGACTTTCTGACCTTAACGCTTTCCCTACAATCGATTCAAATGTCTCATCGATGTGGTTAATAAGCTTTTCCCCCAAGTACTGATCCAAACCAGTTATGAATTTCTCATTCTTTTTCTCGGCAGTATCAATAAGAGATAACCCGTACTTCGACAAAGTGTCAAATTCAGCAATATACTCCGAGACAGCTCTGCCATTCTGCTTGAGCTCCAAGAACTTCTTAAACAACATTGACTTCTGAGCAGCTGGAATGAACTTCTCACTAAAGCGAGCCTTAAACTGCTCCCAAGTAATCTGATCTTCGGGAGTAGCTGCCTTTATAGCATTCCACCAATTCATTGCCCGCCCTTGCAGCTGACGGGACGCTAGCTTTCTCTTCATCGCATCCTCGATACCCAAATCCTCGAAGATACGCTCGCAACTATCCAACCAATCTTGAACATCCGTAGCCGACTCCGTTCCGTGGAACGGCTTCCCACCAAGACTAGTATAGTCCTTATTCAGCTTGGCGAAGTCGACTCTTGGCGCCTGCACTATTGGACCACCACCATTTCCACCATTGGGAGCTGCCCTCTGAACATCTCTAAGCATCTCTCTCATGAGGTCAGTAAACATCGTCCTCATGTCAGCAGCATTCCCATTATTGGCTCCCCTACCAGCACCTCTAGTATCTCGGCTCATCGTCAATCTGAAAAAGGAAATGATTAACGACTCCATAGTGGTGCTAGTGCAGTACGACTTCATCCTTATACTACTAATAGTATATATATATATATAGCTTTTAAAAACCAAAGTAATCACAAATACGCTCTCTCGTATACGTATATTATCTCTCCCTGATAACTTCCCTAGGTTAACTACGCAACCTAGAGCTCTGATACCAAGTGTGACGGCCCGCCTCGCACCAGCCTGCATTTCCTCCAAAGGTGCGTTGTACACATGCCCGACTAGCACAAGACGGTCGTCAGAAGAAAGGAAAGAAGGGGACGAACTAATCAAAGAACCTGTAGAATGTCTCACAACACATGGAATAAAATATAATAATAACATACTTGACATAAAACAGGCGAGACAGTGCATAAGCTGATAACTAAAACCAACATCAATTTCAAAGCAGCGGAAATCCAAATACAGCTTATTACAATTTTCCAAATTTACTGTCTCTAAACAAAAGAAAGCTGAAGTAGAAGATACACCAACAATGCCCAAGCAGTGATCTTCAACAACACAGGGAGAATACTATATATGTATATTACGTGGAAGCCTCCTGCTCGTCTCCGGATCATCTACCCGTGCATCACCAGCTAACCTGTCTCTAGTCTGCTCGTGTGAGCACCCAGAGTAATAAGAAGAGACATAAAACTCTGGGTCAGACATAAAGCCTGGTATGAGCGATAAGCATCTAAACAGAGAAATAACAGGTATACTAAACCATACCTGAACCTGGACCTGCAACCAAAGAGTTAGTACCACATACCGTACAATACTCCAAGGTGCCATAATAATTAGTGTAAGAATGCGGGGGTGGGGTGTGCATGTCAAAATGATAGCAACAAATCATCCATAGCAACCATCCTCACACCTCTCACTCAGTGCCCAAAGCGTACGACATCTACCACCTTGGAACACTAGACAAACTGAGGCAACGACGAATCCCGACTTGTAGAAACCCTGCTGTGACCAAGCCAAACACTTGGAGTCATGACCAAACATTTCAATGACCCACTTCATTGGTCATAGCCCTTGGTTCTACCAATGCCATAATGGCCCTGAATCCACCTTCGTACCTCCTATCATAGTGGTCCAAAGCTATAGGTGTCGATAACTCCTTAGCACGCGTCCCGCAGCAAAGCCCAATCATGAAGTGAACTCGTTGATTCCCATCTGAATCTTAAGCTCTAACTTCTCATTTGGACTTCCTTTGCATCTCGGGTTTGGTTGAATTGGAGTGGGTCTTCAGAAAAGTTGTCGTGCAGTAGCAGCTCTAGAATTCGGTTCGGTTCAATCACCCATGCTCGGTTCGGTTCGGAGTGCCACCTTCCACTGGGTTCGAGTCCTTCTCCTTGTCTTCTTTCATTCGATTCGGGTCGGGCACTTCGCTCCGGGTCGGGTCGGGGTCCTCCTCCAGGTCGGGTCGGGTGTCCTTCCCTCCAGCGCTCCAATCCCTAGCTTATTTCTTCACGTATTCCGATCCGATCCCTCCTTGCCATCTGATCCGCGTGGCTTTCCCTCTTGCTAGTTCTCCCGAGTGTTTGCTTCCGATCCGAGCCCTGCATCTCCAAGTCGATCCGATCTGGCCTCCAGTCACTCTTCCGATCCGATCCGCTCCGCTCCCTAGCTTACTCCGATCCCCTTGTCCACCCCAACTCTAAGTGAACAGCCTTTCTTTTTGCCAAGCCTTCTCCAGCGACAAGTTCCAATCCAGTTCGAATCCCCTTGGTCAGTTCACAAATCCGATCCGACCCCCTTTCTCCGATCCGAACCGGTTCGGAACCTGCACACTTCTGCAATTTTCCAGCAAGCTTTCTACGCCATTCGACGACGTTTTCGAGCAATTTAACTATTCTAATCAATCATAAAACATACCACAGAGTCATAGCAACATGTAATAGCAACCACAAACAACAACCAACAATTCAAATGAATCAAAATGGATCAAAAGTAGCTAAAACTTCATATTTTCCCTTAAGCACTCTTAATCATGTTTAGGCATACAATTAACAAAACACATCGAAATTATCTAAAATTTCTAACAGAGCCTTAAAACATTATTTTAGAATTTTAAGAATTTTTTTCCAGAATTTATTTACGTATAAATTCGCTAATCTTCACTAATTACCCTTAATCAACCGTAATTAGTGTCAAAATGATGATATCACTCACCTTGGCCACAAATGAAATTCTCAGAACTGAAACTCCTCTGATTTGGGGCGAATACTGATGTCTAACAGCGGCTCTAACCTTGCTTTGGTGCTTTTTCTCCTTAATTTGGTGTTGCTAAGCCTAATCTTCAATTAGAGAGTGATTTGGGGTGTTTTAGATGTAGGAAGCCATTACTAAGGTCTCAAGGAGGTTTGTGGCGACTCAAAACTGAAATGAAAGTGATAACCTAACCCTAATCAGACCTCATATACCTCTAAACCCGAAATTCCCCTTGGGCCTAGCTGCTAATCACCCGGTTAAGCCCAATTAAGCTGTCTTTCACCATCTGAAACTTGTTTCAGCCATACCTCCCAAACGGTGAGTCCGTTTGGCTAATGTGACCACTCTACGGAAAGAGAAACCATCATCCGGAGCCAATGGAAGTGGTTTCAGGTCAAAACTCCTATCCAGTCAAAAGTTATGGCCAGAACAGTGATAACTAGGGGTAAAATGGTCATTTAAAAATCGGGAAAAATCATGAACATGGGAAATGACCCCAATAGTCGTCCCCCAAAGTTACATGACCATACGACTTCGTATGTGAAAGAAATAAATATTCTACGATCCTATGATGCGTAGACTACGGGTCGTTACAAGATTATTAGTTTAATCACGTTTTTGCATATGCTTAGATACAAATCATGTTAGATCCATTGATTTATGATATGTGCATGGTTGTATGATAAGAAATTGTTGAATTGATAATTTTTCTGATTGAATTGGATGCATCGCTTGAATTTTTGTAAGAATTGTTCATCGTATATCTTAGGATTGAAGAGCCGAGCAAATCGGAGGTTCAAACGATCAGATTCATATGAAACTTTGCAGAGAAGCTCTAGGGGATGTCGAGAAGGCGCTAAAAAATTTTGAATCGGAAATCGGCTATCTATATGGATCGGTACCAATCCATGCTTGATGGATAGATACTAATCAATCTGTGATTATTGGAATGTATTGGAAGTTATACTGAATCAGAGTTGGGTCACCATAATTGTCTATCATATGCCACTCCAAAAAATAGGAAAGGACACCCACAATCACGTTTCTCTTTGACGACCTATGGTGTTATCCTACCCATAGTTAACAGAGAAGAAAACACACAATCATCCATAGCAACCAATATCCTTGCTATCACTGACTAAAGCCTTGGATCCATCGATCATCGAATTTTCTTTCATTGATCAAAAAGGCTAATGGAAACCCCGGTTCTATTCGGACTACCATTATCATTCTCTGGGTAGGCTATCGGCGTAGGTCATTGAAGAGAAGAAGAATATGGGTTTCTTTTCCTATTCTTTGGAGTTGCATATGATAAATGATTATCCTATGCTAATTCTTTAGTAGTTGGGACAGATTACACGGTTGAATACTCATATATCATTTGTAACTGTCGTTAGTCATATTTTATCACTCACTAAGACTATTGTCTAACTCAAGGATTTATGCTTCCCTCTTATTAGCTTAGGCTACTTATCAACGTTGTGGTGAGCAGACTAAGATAGCATGTAGCAGGTTTTGGTGTTGATGATGTTGTGCAATGACAAGCAAGAGGCTGGTGTACTATTTTCTACTATATAGATATTTGTTATTTTCGCTATATGTTGATGATTATTGATACTCTGAGAGATATGTAGTGAGGCTTGATGTACGGGTTATTCATTTACACAGAAGTTTTGTATTAGTACCTTTGAGATGTCGTGAGTTGATTTTCTGTTCAGTTATGCTTCACAACAATATCCTGTTGTATATTTCCTATTATATGTTATCATGTGCTGTGAGTTATACGATAGACCCATTTTGAGTTATTCTTCCTTGATGATCGTCCCATATCGGCCTGGCACACCATGTATCGCACATTTTCCTAAGTTTGTGCAGGAGTTATGGTAAGATCGTCATAATTACCAAGCTGCGACGCCCCACCATGAGACTCCTATTAGATAAGAGCAATAATGGGTAATGTTGTCTGCTAATATGGAGAATGAGGATGATTAGGAGCAATCATCTATATTTCTGTATTAATAAATAGTAAGTATGTCGAAAATGTGCTATAATTTTTTTCTTACCTCAGGAGGTTCTATGCGCTTAAGACTTTTCTAATATATTACTATAATGGCTATATGATCTTCTTAGAATAGAACAATATATATATATATATATAATATTACAAATCACAGAATAGTCGACAGATCATAGATATACATATACATCGGATATGACACATAGCGTAATACAAAAAGGGTAATATAATCTCTATATACAAATATATACATCGAGTCCCTATCAAAAAGAATATGTGCAAATAATTCAAAACTACCCAAAATAGATAACACAAGAACTACGCAATATAATCCAAAAAGTAGCTAGAGTTTCCATGGTGAAGTAGCTAAGATATTCCAAGAAACATAACTTGTAACTTGGTCTAACCCGAGCAATAAGTACATAGGTCGACCTAGCTAAAATGTGGATTTGATGATAATGATATAAAGTTATACAATGTAGAGCTCTTCTTACTATAAGAAGAGTAAGTAAAATATGTCAAACAAATATTAGGTCACGAGCAACATGATAATGGTATATGGAAGTTCACCAAAATTAATAAGTGTTAGCTTTGAGCTAAGCACGTATATTATCTTTAAATCACAAAAATTATCAAAGATGTGCATCAAAATATCAACAATATGCTCCAAATACTACATAATAAACTCATAAGAGTTTAAATCTACAAAAGTTATAAAAAAAATATTATAATTTTCGAAGTAGCCATGTTATTATAATGGTGATTCATCATCGTAAACCACCAAAGTACGATCTAAAGCATCACAAGCACCGAAAATCATAAAAACAACAACATGGATCCATAACATCAAAAAGTTATAGCATGTGCATCAGAAAAGAGCTTCCCTACCAAAATCTTATGCCAAGTACTATATATGTATTCTCTGTCCAGTATAACTTCACTAGAACATATCTTGATCGAGCACAACTTCTCTATGACCCGCCTATGTCGAGTGTAATCTTACTACGACCCATCTCACTTGAATACTTTACTATGAAATATCTTGGTCGAGTATGAATTCACTGCAATCAGCCTCAGTCACTTGTACTTGATCGAAGTACCTCGATCATGTGTACTTGACCATTTCGGTCAAGTAAATATGTATACATATCAGACTCCACCAAGTGTAGCTTCCACCGAAGCGAGTAATGGCACACACCAAACAACAAAAAATGCGTCACAGACTCTCAAACGGTAATCTGAAATTGAAAACAAAACATCTCACATCGTACGTTTTCACTACTTAATTTACTATAAGCTATCTCACTTCACACTAGAAAACATCAAATGTCTTCAATCGTCGAGTTAGGAATAAACTGGTATAATTATTCTATGTGTCCCATACCAGGCGACTAATTACAATGTTTAAATTATAGCCTCGCGTTCTCAAAATGTGGAAAAAAATGTGATTTTATAAATATAGAAAATACTTGGTTTGCGGAAACGTTGACTGAGAAAACGTCCATATTATTTCTTTAAAAGTTTTATATATCGAAAATATCGTCTGAACTATTTCCTTGAAATGATTTTATAAAAAAATGAAAATGTATAAAAACAATTTTCTTAAGGATATATACATATATAGAGAGAGAAAGAAATCAAGTTTCAAAATCACTCATGCACGGTGTAGAAATCAACACGGAAATAAAAAACAAATCTCAACCAGAACACACAACAATTTCATGTAATCTGAATGGAGGATATACTAGAATTTTAGGCCCACGAGTAGCCATCAAATCAAGTACTTCAAAATCAACATGCACGCAAGATAAAATGGATCACAATGGAGCTAACTTATGCAAGAAAAATATAGAGCATACTTCAGGAAATCAACTAGAATGAAGAAATGTTTCCTAGGCAAATAACGCAACCTGTGTCGGCCCATGTGTCAAAAAAGTTTTCACCTATGTGTCGACACAGGTCATAGAAATTGCACAGGTAAGTTCGCTGGGATGAATCTAACATCAAACTAACATTTGGAGGAGTTTCAGTTCGAACTCAGACACAAAATTTTGCGAATAAGAAGCTCAACATACAAACAACAAGCCGAAGAAAGAAAGTCAAGAATCCAACATATTACGGAAGAGAATTATGCTCACAAACATAAGTTGAACTCAATTTTGCAACAGAAGGTTAAAACTGAGATATACATCGAATTTTCAACTCAAACCATCATAAATCAACACAATTAACCTTTTTCAGCTAGAATGAGTGAGGAAACTCACAGATTTTGTGATTTACAGCAAGTTGTTACAAGGAATTAAATAAATCTTAAGCTTTTGCTTGAAATAATCTCTCAAGTACCCATAAGACTTCTCTGTAATTGTAGAGAAATCCTACTTAGAACAATAACATGAATCAAAAGATTGATGAAATTTCTCTTCAACTTTGTATGAATTACCTGTATGATTCAATAGATCAGCTATTTGCTTTGCTTTGATTTAATTTTGAAGCTTACTCGTTGAGTTTGAGGGAGGATTTTGTGTTTACAGTGTTTACTCAAGGAGGAAGAAGTCGTTTAATTTATTTTTACTGTAATAAGAAAAAATGAGCGCAACTTCTTCTTGGGTTTCAATTTCCAGAGTATTCTTCAGTTATTTAAGGGAATAAGGAGGGTTTAAGCCTATTTACGCCGTTGGTGGCTAAAATAGACTAATTGGATATATTTAACAAAATTTAGTCCCAACATCCAAGAATTTACATGTTTTAATATTCAAAAAATTAGTGATAACATTAAACAACTCGTATAAATTCTTTTTGTATAAATTTTAGCACATTTGTACAAGTTCTAAAATATTTCCGATCCAACTAATTCACATATAATGCAAAAATAACATTCTACAAAATCTAGGCAAAACTCATAAATTTATTATCTTATTTGTTTCTAAAATTTTAACTTGTTTAAGGGGTTTTTAACCCCCTTTAACATCAACTTACTTAAGTTACACATGATTTTACATTTTCCAACTAATTCATGTGTTTTTCACATTATTCGCAATTCTTACTTTTTTAAGTACAAATGTTACACAGATTGCATCTTCTTATTATACCCCAAATTTCATTTAATATTATATCCAACATGCTTAATATTGGTTTTAACAACTATTTTTATTTTGTTATTTGTTTTTAATTTCAAACAAGTTAAAATTTCCAGTTCACATCAAAAATCCACCTTTTGCTACTAATTCAGAGATTTAAATGCATAAGAGCATTCAAATCTCTTAGTTTACACTATAAGGTTTCATAAAATTCTATTTTATGCTTGTTTAAATTTTATTCTACAATCTAACTTCAAATTCTTACTTTTTTATGTATTTATGTTAGCTGGCGTTTTGGTTCGGTTCCCAAAAGCAGTTTAAGCCCACACAACGCAGCCTATCTCATGGAAGCCCAAAAGCTTTGCCCAAACATTTGGAGCCCGAGTTCAAATGGAGTCGCTCAAGAATAGTCGGCTCGGCTAGATCAAACTGCTCAACAATGGACCAACACTTCGGGCCTTTAGCCTTATCATAAACTTGCATCCCGACCTTACAACCCCTTAAAAACCCCACCAGCGTGAGACTTCGTATCACTCTCCCTTAGCCACATGTAAGTGCACCCTTCGTATCCTTCGTATGCAAAATTTTGTATTCCTCGTGATGCGAGATTTCGTATCCCTCGGGATATAGGATTTCGTATCCCTAAGGATACAAATTGGGATTGTGAAAGGATGATTCGAAGCTCTAGGAATGGGAGCAATAATTCGTATATGTCCCCGGGCTAGTACCCCTTCACTCCCAGTATGAAGAGGGTTAGATCTTGCTTGGATCTTAGCTCTCATGGCTTGCTAAGAGGGAAATAACCTTCCTACAACCTCCCTAACACCTTCCATCACTCTAGGAAGAAGAAGAACTATCTTCTTGGGCACTTGGACTATTTTGGACTGCCTTTGCATTTCGGGAAAAAGGAATAAAGCCCACTATTGGACCTTACCACCATGGCCATGGTAGCTCTCTGGGAGCATCCTAACCTCTGGGTCCACACTAGACTTTACTTGGACTCATGGACTTGTGAAGGCTCCTCCTTCTACTTCCAAGCTTTTGGATCAGGAAGTATAGGCTATTATCATCCTCTCTAAGCATAACACTTGGGACCACATACCATAACAATTAGAATTACTTTAGTTTTTGTACACTCAAGAATATGTCGATTCCGCATTATAATTTGTAAAAGTGAAATAATAAAATACAAAACTTCCACCACTATAAAAACTATGTGACTATTTACTTACGTTTTTTCCCCTGCATGTTACATTGCAACTTGCTTATTTCCCATTCCATATGTTTATTTTTACTGTTGTGGAAATCTTGAGTGTTGGTGACTACTTTTGACCGTCAACATTTTGGCGCGCTAAGAAGAGGACAACGATGCATTTAAGGTCGATTTTCCGCTATTTCCACTGAGAAATCAAACCTTGTCTTTCCTACCATTCGATCACTAAGACTTGGAATGCTAACTTAGTCTTTCCAAACTTACTAACCAAGTCTATAGACAATGGTGACCAAAGGAAAGAACACTATGGTTGGACCTTCCCCGATTGATTCTGATTTAGAATGCTCCCTTTAGCCTTGATTCACCAAAGTTCTGACTAACTTGAATATTGCTAATATTTCCAACTTCGACAAATTCGTTGATAGAACTCACTTCGATGAAACTAAGAGAAAGTTAGGAGAAACTCAAAGAAGCATCGTCAAACAATTAACTAATATCTTAGACTGACACAACGGCTTCAACAGCATATTCGATGAGACATCCTTCACCTTCACAAAAATTAGGGCATTCAACCTCCTTTGAATCATGTCTCTCCGAGCATCACTCCCTCTTCTGTCCATAATAACCATCATTATGATCGTTCCCGAATCTGGCCTAATCACGACAAAAGAATTAGTGCTTGACCCATCACTCGACAGGATCCAGTTATCGCAAATCAGAACCTGTCGCCTACGCTTCATGCAATAAACTAGGCCCAAAATCTTACTCATCGACTTCCACAAGTTCAAAGATCCAAAGTCGAGGATTCTAGAGATGAAGATGACATCCGTCCGAGAATATGTCCAAGGCTATGCACTCCCGAGTCGAATCACAACTGCTGGAATCCAGTGGAGATTCGGACTCATGTTCCCGCTAACTTATTTCATAGAAAGAGTCTCGAGGTCACGTCACTGACAAATAGGAAACTAGTGCGAGACATTACCCCTTCATCGAAGATGTACTCAACACCGAATGGCCTACTCATTCCCATATGCCGCAGAAAGAAGCCTACTCGAAGAAATCCGACCCTCGAGAATTCATAAACCAATATGAATCATCCATGGATTCCGCTCATGCCACCGACGCCGTAAAGTGCAAGTGGTTCCTCGTCTTTCTCGAAGGCGTGCCTCTTTTATGGTTAACTCGACTTCCGCCAAAAACCATTTCAACCTTCGACCAACTAACCAGGGACTTAATCGAACACTTCAGCACTAGCACCTGCCAAGGCACCAATGAAAATCTTACAGAGTGTCTCGAGAGATTCGAAAACGCCATGGAGGATGTCGAAAACTTGAGTCCCCGGACCATCTTAGCCCGACCCACCAAGGGCGTATTTCCTGAATCTAAATTCGGACCATGGATTTATCGAATGCAAATTGATACTTTGAAAGTCTTTTACGAGAAAGTCAACTATTTCCTGTGCTAAGAACAAGTGCAAAGGAATTGAGCTTCTCGCTTCAATAACTTGCTTTAATACAAAGTCCAAAGCCCAAAAGACTCAAGTCCTAATGTTCTGCACAAATCTTCTCAAGCTGATAGTGTCGGAGGTATTCGCAACAAGGAGAAGACACCTATCCCAGACTTCAGACTTTCCACAGCTACAATACGCTGAACAACTCCTTCGAGAGCATCTACCTCTAGACTTGCAGCACCCTTGCATACCAGAAACCAAAACCTAAAGGTCTGTTGGACGAACCAAGAGAATCCACAAAGTATTGATGGTTCCACAGCGTCCGCGGACACGACACAAATGAATGTCATGACTTGTAGGACCACATCAAAAAACTTGTCTGTATAGGAATGCTCGAGTAGTACACACGAGTTCCCTCGCATGAAATTTTCGAGTCGTCCAACGCTCATAAGGAATTTCTACTGACCAGGACCCTACCTAGCAAATAGTTCCCTCGAGATCATCCTTTCAACTCGGCAAAACTCCTGCAACAACAAGTGGTTCACACATTGACGCCGCACCATATGATTCATCTTGCTTTAGTTATACCTTATATGAATATAGTTGGTTTCATTTCCAAAGTATTTCGCTTGTACATTTTAATTTCATCAAGTAGATTGAGTTATCATGTAACCAACTTAGTTGTACTCCTTGTACGAAGTATAGAAACATTGTTCTTAGCCTTCGAGATTCATCTGTAAATCCATGAAGCTCTACTAATGTGAATACACTGAGTCCAGTGGACTTAGCCTGACCTACCTACGATCCGGTGCACTCAAAAGTAAGTCTGTTGACATCGTTTAAGATTTACACACTTCGAGCCAATCGAGAGTGAAGCGACCAAGAAATTTGCATACCTTGAGCCAATTGAGAGCAAAGTTCTCTCACTAAGCTTTGCATGCCTCAAGCTAATTAGGAGTGAAGCAACCAATAAATTTTCTTGTCTCGAGCCAATCGAGAGCGAAGTTCGCTCATCTTAGCTCAACATGTCTCGAGCCAATTGAGAGTGAAGCGACCAAGAACTTTGCACGCCTCGAGCCAATCGAGAGCGAACTTCACAATTCTTAGCTTCGCACGCCTCGAGCCAATCAAGAGTGAAGCGACGAAGAACTTCGCACGTCTCGAGTCAATCGAGAGTGATATTCACCCCTCTTAGCTTCACACGCCTCGAGCCAATCGAGAGTGAAACGACCACGAACTTCGCACGACTTGAGTTTCCCAAGAGTGGAGTTCTGACCGACCAAAATCTAAGTGCAACGTCAAGTCACATTGCACGAGCACGATTCCCGGAAAGTGTAAAAAATACTTGAGCACTTAGGTCAACAAAATCCATGAAGCAGTGGTCTCTTAGGCCGTCAACAGAGATACCAACTTGCGACACATTCTCACCTTTTCCTCCCTCATCAAAGGCAAAACAAGAATGGAAAGCAAGTCCTCTTCTCTAAAGGATACCTTCTCTTCGTTGTCATAGCCCTTCACCTGATCTCTGGACATCTTCTAATTAGCGGGGCGCATGTCAGGAAGCACTACTGGAGGCACCCACATGGAAGCATGCCCAGAGGCATTAGTCCTCCACCAGTTCCTACAACCGTTTACATTGGCACATTGGTCTCTGAGGTCGTCCTTGGAGAAACTGGTTTGCAACTCACTCCCACCTTCGCCTCCCTCATTAGAGATGGAACAATAGTGAGAAACAAACCCTCATTCCCTAATCGACACCTCTTCTTCACTATCATCGCAACCTTTAGCCTCAACCTGATCTCTGTCCACTTTCCAGTTGACTAAGGGCATGTCGGGAAGCACTACCAGAGGTACACACAAAATAGAGCAGGCAATAGGGAACATCACCTCCACTAGTCTTGCACCTTTACCACGATCATCTTCTCCACAAACCATGGAGAAACCTTCTAGGAAGAAAATGCATCGTGCAGAGAAGATGGCCCAGATCTAAAGTCTTGGCACCACAGAAGTTATTTTCGATGTCCCACGAGGCCAAGACTCTCTACAAACAAACATCGCAGGATAGGTGACAACCTTTAGTTTGAAAAACTAAAACCAATGTTATTGCGAACCACAGATTCAATACTTGGAACGAATCGCGACCGCAACGTGATTGAATTAAGCATCAAATCCTGGAACTAACGGATCAAATATACATCCACATCTCATCTGTGTATTCAAGTCATCAATTCGAACAAGTTTGATCCTTGAGGGTCTCGCCAGTCGGCTTCATTATGCTCGACTTCAACCCCAATCCAATCGCACAGCGTCACGTGACAACCCAAGCTCGCATGCTCGAATTTGGGATCAAAGAATTTAACATAACTTCCAACTCCCCAAAAAACAGGAAAAGCTTTCTAAGTACCCAGGATGCAAAGTCAAAATTTCATATCCCCATATACTTGACGCAAAGTCTCATGATTTCCCAATCCGTCTTCGAATTCATGAAGTTTCAAGGCTCCTCAAACAAACTCAACTCTAATTGTTAAGCCAAGTTAATTTACATAAGTACAGTACTGTAAAATGTAAAGAGTGCTTGAATACTTAGAACGATATGTGATGGAAGAAAATAAACTTTTAGTCACGTATCAAAAATTACAGCTTTTTATCAATGACATGATGTACTTCGTGCCTCCAAAAAGCGACGATCGTGCTTGCGGATTTTATCGGCCTATAAAAATAAACATATCTATAAAAACTATTTGGAAGAGCCACCCTTATTCCCTTTCTTCTTCTCAGATTCAGTATCAAGTGCTTGATCGTTCCCTTTTCTCTTCCTTTTCGACTCTCTGCTCCCTCCCGATCCCTTCGTCTTTGTCGGAGTCGGAGTGGGTTAAGGTCTAAATTCGTATCCTCCGATACATGTAGACGAGGAAATCTTCCCTTCCTCATCCTCTTCCTCGCTCAGGATATCTATGGTCCCTTCACTGGGGAGAATCGTCTTTAGTGGAATGGGAAAATCTATGACAAGGGCCCTCAAAACTGCAAGCTTTTCAGCCGCTTTCTAGGCTTTCCTAGCTTCCCTCTCAGCCTTCTTCGTCATGAGCCGAACCTCCTGCAACTTCGCTTTCTTTAAAACCTTCGTCTTCTTCATTTCCTTATCAATTCTTTTCTGGGAGGCCTCATGCTCTGCCTTCTTGTGAGCCTCCTCTTGCACCTTAGCATAGGCTTCCTCCTCGGCCTTCTTATGAGCCCCCTCCTTAGCTTTGACCCTAGCCTCCTCGTATGTCATTCTTTTCACCTTGAGATCCTCAGACTTCACCAGCAGTTGAGCTTTCTATTCTTCGAGTAGCTTGTGCATGGTTTTACAAACTACTTCCATCTGCCCTATCACTTGGACATCTGCACCCTCGGGGTCCTTGCCCACATCTAGAACTTTGGTGAAATCATCCAATTTGAATGCTCTTATTTCCAAATCAAAGCCCGCCAAGAACCCATAATTTTCCTCCATCTGCCTCTTATAGGCATCTGCATCTGTTTTAGTCTTGGCGGCTGTCGCTATTTCAATCTCGGTCGTCGTCCCTTTCCCAGAGGTACTTACACATTGAAGACAAACAAATTAATTTACTTCTACTTCATGATATCATCTTTCGGGGTACCATCCAGTAAGTAGATATATCTTCTGGCACCTTCTGTGTGGCACCCCTTAACGTCGACCCTTTGGCGGATGACAGAAGTACACTTGGATCTGGAATGCAAGAACCACCAGCGGAAGCGACAGGAATGACTTGTTGCTATTAGGGAATGACTTTGTGAGCCACTATGATGCATTCGGTTATAAGTGTTTTCCCTTCTCAGCAACATGCCTTTCCGCCCCTTCCTCCTCGGCTTCCTTCTCAAGAAGTTTCCTTCCTTCTGCCAACACCCAATGCTCATCCTCAGTCTGGTATCGGCCCATAGGTTGTGCCTTATCCGCATTCTCCATCTTTGGGGCAACAGTCTAACCTTCTACCAGCTTCTCCTAAGTCAAAGCCAGATTCCGAGGGTAGTCATGGATTCATGAGAGCCTACGATGTCGAAGTGTTTTGGTATAGAAATCCTAGAGTGTCGACTCCATGTGCCTCTGTACCTCTACTCGAGCCTCCTGACTTGTTATATCGTCTCATTTATCTCGACTTCATGCTCAGATCTGATCTCATCTCATCTAATTGGCTGAGCACTTCTTTGTTTGAAGCTTCTGCTGCCACCTTATCCTTCCTGGCCTGCTCAAGTTCGGCGCAGTTCCTATCAAGCATTTATCTGAAATGCTTGTTCTCCTTCCTCAAGCATTAGGCCTCTTCATTCTCCTTTCAGAGCTTTTCATTCTCTTCAGCAAATGCTTGGTTGTCCACCCTCAGTTGTTGCACCGTCATATTCTCCACTGGAAGCATGTGGTTCTCTTTAGCCAGTGCCTTATTATATTTCGACAAGTTGGTGTCACGAGCTAACGTAGTAGCTAACATGTCTTTATAATGGGCACTAGTTGTTGCCATTGCTATATTCGTCTCCTATAGCTCCTTCTTCAACGCATTTGTTTCGACAATAGAGAGTTAGCACATAAAAGTGTTACTCAGATATGTAGAAATGGATGTGAATTGAAGCCATGTTTTACCTATCCCCTTGTCCCGGGTCATGACATTCTCCTTCTCAGGCTTGAGTGGATCTCTAATCCTTGAATTATGGTTCTTATTTCTAGTTAACTCCGAGAGTTTATTTGCATACTTGTACATATCTTGATACTGATAGCAGGAAGTGTACACCCGCTTCCAAACTTCATCATCGTCCTTGCATGGCACTGGGCTAATGTCATGTAGCCCCATCAACTCGTCAAAGTAGAAGTTGTGAAACGTCTTCTTTAGTATTGCCTTCCTCTCTTTGGGGTTCAACTCTGGAATTTCTGACATGTCGGGTAGCGTCGGGCCCTGGCCTCTCATATACCTTCCTTCACCTCTTGACCCTAATTCACCAGACCTACTCCTGTCTACGATAGTTGCAACTCGTGCGGGGTTGGTACATAACAAGGTAGGACAATCGCAGTTTGTTTCCTCATTGTAAACAACTCAGTCCCTCTCTTTGGATCTGTTGGTTTTGTGCCTGCTAGCAAAGGATCCAAGCGTGAGTAGTGTTATCAATGGTAATGGCTACTTTCAGATTCATGTGACTTCTTCCTTGTACGTAGTTAAGTGCTTACGCAGAAGTCAATCACGGCACTTTCCTTCCACAGTCGAGAATCTCCCTGACCACGATCTTTTTCAACTTCACGAGACATGGTACCTTAGGAGGCAAACTATTGATCAGAATTGAACATCCAACACATACGAATCAAGTGTTATGTTATGCAATGCTTGTGAGTGTGTACCCTATGTGTTCCTCCATGGACCCATTGTTTGCATACTTGAAGAGGTAATTTCCCTAATGCTCAACAATAGGCTCTCAACTTTAGCTCGGCTAAATTTGAATGAAGATGCCTCTGTTGGGACCTTATCTAGATCTTTAAACTGATTTTCATCCTCCATTGATATGACGGTCACAGACGTTGTAGCTAGATAACTTGGTTCAAATGCCTCTCCCGGGCTTATCTCCTCAATCGAAGAAGGAACGGGAGTGGGTTGCGAACCATACCCTCTAACGGACTCCTCACCGCCACTATCGTTGCCTATATCCTATTGAGTCTTTGCAACTTCCTTCTCGGCTGAGGGCACGTCAGAAGGCACGACAGAGGGCACCTCCTCTTTCTGCAAACCTAGTGAATCTCCTTCTCACTTAATTTCCTCTCTTCCTATTCTTCATTGTCGTCCTTGCGACCCATTGTACGGCCTTTTCGAAGCAAGTCCAACAGAAGAAGAAAATGGCCTGATAGTAGAATCTAGGCATCACGATACCCACTTGGAACATCCCTCAATGCCAGGACTCTCTTTAGATATTGAACAGTCTTCGGAATCGTCGATATACCTTCCACATGAAACTCCAAGTTAGTTTCGAGCTTACGACCTAATTAACTTGGGGTACAGTGTAAGTTTTCAAGTACTTACGGCTTGCAAGCCACCTTCTCGCAAATTCTGGTAGGCATCGAATGTAGAACGAAACATCCTTAAAGTAACTAAGTTTGTTCCACCCTCCAAGGATAAAGATACTATTGGGATGCGCCTCCATATAGACAAGGGAAGGCGACGTGGTGTCTTTCTTCTTCCGAGAATAGAGATATCTAATGTCTTCCCCTGTCGGCACAACTCCTAACCATTCTATGAACAAGATGTAAGTGCCAAGCAGGAAGGCCTACATGTTCGGATAAAGCTGCATCGGCGCTACTCGAAAGAAATATAGAATAACTCTGATATATGAACAAGATGGGGGCATGCATCCGACTGAGCACATAAGCCTGCTCCAGGCAGTATATCCTTTCGGAGGAGCATGCGCCCTATCTTCCATCCCAGGGACCATGACATCACCCCAAAGTATTCTATATTTCGCACAGATTCGCTGCAGTGAAGCTTCATTTATCTGCGCTACAACCGAATTAAGTCGAGAATCGTAGGATCTCCCACTATTTAAGTGCTACAAACACGTCTTCCTGGTTGCCACTGCCATCCTTTCCTTGGTCCTCTCCAACAACTTATGGTTTGCCTCCAACTACCGGATCATTCACATACTCGCTTGAATGCGGAGACCCACTAGGTTGTCCCTCTTGTTCTTATATCCAAATGGGACCACTTGTTGGGATGGAGTGGAAGTTCCTGAGACCCCACTATTGCTCATTGATGGGCTAGATTGGTATGGAGACTCAATAGAGATTGAAGATGTTACGACGGGCTCGATTTCTAAGCTTTGGAGTCATCTGGAGCTTCTCCTTCCAATTACAAACTTTACTTGCAAGACAGTTGCGTTAGACAACGCGCTAAAACCTACACCCCTTGCATTGGTCTAAAATAACGTGAAAGTGTAGTGCGTGCTGATGCAGCCTTACTGGTATCCTTCGGAATGTGGTGACGATTGTCAGTGAATGAACTTAAACTATCATCGCCACGAACCAAAGTCGATGAAATCTAGGTTGAGCCGCGATCACGACGCGATTGGGTTGAGAGTCGAATCCTCGAAGCGACGTTCAGTTATATGTTCATAGTCCGAGTTTATGCTCTAATCCTATGTGCATGTCCCAATCGTCATTTCAAACAAGATTTGTCATTCAGTTGGCGTATTACGCAATGTAACGACCGTGTGCAAACTCAACCCGATCGCACAACATCGCGAGTCGGCCCAGGAGCTACCAAAAGTCGGGATGTGAACATTTTGAAGTTTCGGGATATGAAATTAAATTTTGTAGTCCACCAACCACTAAAAATTTCGTATACAAAAACCCAAATACAAAATTTACATTTCATATCCCACGCCTGACATAGATTTTTGTAGCTGGCCGCCCCTAATTCTCCTCTTCTTTCTCTCCTATTTCTCGTCTTCCACTCCTTCACACAGTGTGATACGAAATCTCGAAAATTCGTATCATTGGCCTTCACAAAACGGGATATGAAGTCCTTTAGATTCGTATCTCGTCCTTTTCCTTCCTCAACAATTCCTTCGTCTCCCCCCTACTCGAGCATCCCACTGCTCCTCCTCGAGTTTCTCCAACTCCACTACCATGGCGACAGCTGTAACACCCCACCTCCGCTAGGGTAACTCACAAAGGGAATGCACTAGCTTTGGTGGAGCATTATCTAGGTAAACATACACAGAAATATTACAAGACAGAACATATAAAACAGCGGAAGAAGAACCAAATTTCATTGCTTTAAAATCTAGAAAGGTCTAAAGCCTTTTACATCAAAATGCTACTAAATCCATTACATCGAAATCTGTCTTGCAATAGCAAAGAAGCATAAAACCATAGTCATAAATCATTCCCCAAGTAAAATAGCAAAGCAAGCCATAGCCAAGAGAAATCCAAGCAGTACATGAAAGAGCCTTGGAGCTTGGTAAGATCCGAACTAAGCTGTATTCCTACCCTGCGAACCTGGGGGGAGGAACGAAAGAAAAAGAGGCGAAACAAACTGGGTCAGTCATAAAGACTGAGTAAGTCCTAGTGGCTTTCAGCATAAAAACAGGTGAAGATAATATGGCATGGATAAACTGAAAGTAAACATAAGCATGATGACAACGTAAGCTACAAGCACGATGAACCAAGTATAACATTCCATGCTTCCTATCAAGAGTATCATCACAAGGTTCCTACCAAGTATCACATTGCAAGGTTTCTATTAAGTATAACATCGCAAGATTTCTAAGCTTCACCATTCCACTATTTTCTTTGACTTCCTATATTCTCTGCACCAACTGTACTAGTATCCCAACCCGTATCATCCTTTCCATGTATATGTACAGTCTCTTGCCATATATCGTACGGGTTTCATCACGTATTTCTATACTACTTCAACGTAGTGCCACCATTCTTGAAATCATTTGGACTGCCACCCTTGTTCTGGCTAGGTTTCCTTATCATAAACTATCGCGTGTTCAACGAGGATTTATGCCACCTAGGACTACTAGGGATTATGCTACCTATTGAATGTTTTCTAGATTTGATTAGGGTTTATGCCACCTAGGACCACTAGGGATTATGCTACCTAACGAATTCCATATAACGATCTATTAATCGATAGGCTCCCTACAAGTCCTAGCTCGTTCATGTGTCTGTGTCATACGGCCCAATCATGAAATGTAGTCACCTGTGCTAGGTCCACCATAGGGTGTAACCACCGACACGAATCAAGCACGCACAGTGTAAACCTACCGGTGCCCAATGCCTGCTTTTTCAACTTCGGACTACGTGCACGACCATAGTCCGCCTGAACCTACAATGGCACACCAACTCACCCGTCGTTCTGGTCGCTTACAATCAGCCCAGTAATCGTGCACACCCTGCCTAGTTCCAGGGTACCGTGATACATCTAGTGGGTTACTGCTGAAAAGGACCGCATAACTAGGGTTTCCGTCCAGTAGGTTAAGTGTTGTCATTTAAATTCGAGACTTAACCCCATCAGTCTAGCATGTCAAGTTGGTTAAGTGTTGTCATTCAAGTTCGTGACTCAACACGCCGTGTCATGTCAAATTGGCTAATTGTTGTCATTCAAGTTCATGACTTAGACCTACGAATCATGTGTCAAGTTGGTTAAGTATATTCAAGCGGTTCATGACTTAACCCTATCAAATCATCGTGTCAAATTGGTTAAGTATATTCAAGCGGTTCATGACTTAACCCTATCAAATCATCATGTCAAATTGGTTAAGTATATTCAAGCGGTTCATGACTTAACCCTATCAAATCATCGTGTCAAATTGGTTAAGTATATTCAAGCGGTTCATGACTTAACCCTATCATGTAGCATTAATTCATTAATGCACCCCAACCTCTCACATCAGGCCTGTTGTTGTGGTTACTGGATATGTCGGGCGGTTCCGGGCAGAATTACACCACAACTCAGTCTGACCTCGGGTTTTCAAGTGCGACATGACCAACTACCCACATTGGATCCTATTGTTTGCAGTAACTGGATTTGTCGGGTGGTTCCGGCAGAATTACACTGCAAACTCAACCCAACCTCAAGTTGTCCATTTTCAAGTTCATTCTAAGTGTCATGACCATGTTCAAGTTTCATGTCAAGTTCGTGTCAAGTTTTCAAGGCAAGTTTCATGTCAAGTCGATGTCAAGTTCGTGTCCATGTCCAGGTTCAAGTTATAACAGCGTTCATGTTTCAAGTTTTGCCTTTTATCAGGTTCATAATTCATGTTCATAACCAATTCATGTTTTGCCTATTCTACCCAAATCGTATTCCCATCGCACGTAAACGTGAATCGATCCATACTACAAATAAATCCAAACCTCAGAATAAAGGGAATAACATCAAAACTATGATAGGCAAAAGGGACGAGCATAAAGCGATAAAAGGGGTTACAAGACTAGCATGACATAACCTGAGATAATTGGTTACAACATCACTGGCATAAAGGATTTCAAATCTAGCAAGATAAGACGATAGTCATGGTAAACGCTGACATAAAAGAATAGGCATGCGAAAGCAAGCCAAATACAAGGATAATGGATCCAATGGTTTCATTGTACATAATAGCGAATAAACTAAGCAAGTCACACCCTCGGTATGAGATTCAATGAACTGCAAATTCGGTATACAACATGGGTTTCAATCAACTATAATAATCCCAAGTAATTAACCCTAATAGTCATAGTCATGATCATAGGTAGAAATAGCATAATTAAGAACCCTAAGCGATTAACCACAATAGTCATGGTTAATTATCCAAAATAGTTCTAGGCAATTGTCATAGACAATCAACAGTAATAGTTTCAAAGTCATGGTCATAGATAATGGCCTTATGTTCAGAATCATAGGTAATAATTCTCATAGTAAAGAGTCATAGGTGATTAGCCACAATTGTCCTTGTCATAGTCATAGGAAACAGTCTTACGTTCACCGTCATAGGCATAGGCATAGTCTTATGTTTACAGTCATAGGCACAGGCATAGTCTTATGTTCACAGTCATAGGCACATCAAGGTTATAGTCATGAAAGAGTTTGATTTACATCATGAATAGGCCCAAAGCAATATTCACGAAAGTCAAGATCTAGGATGAACAAGAATAGATATGAATCAGTTATCATACATAGATCCAATTCCAGTTTACAACATGGATACTACGTTTACAGTTTTTATCTGAAAGTAACTTGAACTTACAGATCGTGGTCTAAGGAAGATGTAGAAGTCAAGTCTAGAAATTTGTCGTTGAATTGCTTAATCGTTGAATCTTGATTGTAGAAGAAAATCCCCAATTCCTAGCCGTAGTCTTCAAGAAATAATCTTCACGTTTTTAATTTAATTTATCTTAATTTAGAGGAAGAAGAAGAAGCCATGATCATCAAGAGTTTGAGCAGCATAAGGTTAGAGAAGAATGGTGTAAAGAGAATGAGGCTAGGAGGCTGTTTAAATAGGATTAGGCAGATGAATGTGGTCACGAAACGAGTCTAAATACATCAGAATGCATCTGGTTCAAAAAGTGGGTTCGGGAGGCAGGTCGACCCCCAGGTCAACACTATGGTCGACCTGGTCCCTGGGAGGTCGACACTATGGTCGACCCCCAGGTCGACCTGGTCCATGGGCGGGAATTTTCCCGCCCAGCCTGTTCTGGGGTTTGAATTCGAATTTCGAATTCGAATTTCGAGCTGTTTTTGATTCTGAAAATTCCTGAAACTTCGGAGGGTCATATCTCTCTCATACGGACTCCGATTCTAGCAAACTCGGACTCGTTTCCAAGCAAACTTTTGAGACGAACACAATGGTGCAACCTGTTACCCCTGATTCTTATTTTAAAATTTAATTCTTCCTTGATTTATGGTTTTAACCTGTTACAGGAATTCGGGTTGTTACATTCTCCCCTCCTTAAAGGATTTCGTCCCCGAAATCTTCAAGTTAAGAAGAATGTGTCCTACCATCCAATCATCCATCTACTCAATCATCAATCACAGGCATCCATTGTCCTTAAGAGATTTCTAATGCTGTATGAACATATGCAGAAAGTGTGTGTATATGTTCCTTATCTAATGCAAATGATCAGGCCTGATTGATCTTTTTAAATGCAAAATATGTTTAGTGCCATGAATCCAATATGTATGCAAATAGTCCTAGTCATGTAAAAACTATATGTGTGCACAAACATCCATCCATATGCAACATCCACATGATAACATATTCAATTTCATCCATGTACAAGTATAAACATCCATGCATATGCAATATGAGATGTGACTGAGCCAATCTATTGCCTAATGTGTGTTATGCAACCACGAGCAACCACTTGCGACCACTTGCAACCACTTGCAACCATCAATCATAACATGTCTCAAACACATGTTTCACCCAATTGTTCCTACCTAAAGATATAGCCGAATGATAGAAGCAAGTAAAAACTTTGTGCCCATTAGGCAATGTCAAAATTGGAAATCTACGTCACATATATATTGAATAGGATAATTCCCTAAGCACCACCCCATATCCTATAAAACCCAAAAAGTTGAGTCAACCCAACGGACATCCTCAAACCCCAACATATATCACAACCAGATGAGTCATACTCCTTATGGGGTTTGCAATAGAAATAAGATTGAGAATAGGGCCGAGAGGATATACATAAAAGATAGCATGCAAGTAAGCTCTACAGGAAAAGAGGGATCAAGGATATACTCTTAAAAAGAGATATGATGCGCGTGTCTAGTCTTCAATCTTCTAAGTCGCATTTCCTTGAGCTTAACTCCATTGTGCTTTGACCGTCTTTAACTTCACAATTTCGTAGTTCCTTAATTCTTGTTCCTAGAATATGAGTTGGAACTCATTCCACTGTCACCTCTCGTTCCACTTTCGCTTATTCTCTTTCTAGTATACCCAATTCAAACATAACTACGTACTCATGGTTTCATGCAAGCTCTCCAAAATTCACTAGTGAATCTTGGATCTCATTCACTTACTAGAAGGTATTCCACATAAATGAATTATCTCTTGAAAATAAACAAATGCCAACCATGTTGCCAAGTGTACTTAGTAAGGTGATTTTCTATAACTCATGCATAAGCGAAATGAACTATCTGCCTTAGTGGTGAACACTACTCAAGCGGATCGATAAATGTACCAAGAGATTCTAGGTAACTAAACATGGCAGAACCCTAAGGGTTACACTAGACTTCGAGGGCATTACTAAGGCAAGTCAAGCGTCTAACTACCCTCTTTTCATACTCGAGAATGGTACCATTTCTAGACAACCACTCCATCCCTAGAATCAACCCATAGCCCAAAAACATAAGCTTTACTTCTAAACTCAACACTTAGCATAGATATTCTCAAATCCAAACAAGTCATGAATAAATGAGTTGATTCCCTAACAGGATTTGAGACAAAAATGGGATCCTCTATTACGCTAGTACTAAGGTGCAGAGACTCAACTATCGAGGCAGAATTAAAAGGATGCGATGTATAAAAACAAAGTTCCCACGGTATGATAGAAAAGAGAAGCTAAACTTTTAACAGAAATGTTACCACCTCTCTTAGGTATGCTAGTAATGAGAGCATACAATTGCCAACTCGACGATCTTGTTCTTTGCCCTTGTCCTTGTCCTATGATACTTAACTACATGTCCCTTTTTACCATACCAGAGATACTCTCTCTTGTCATGGGTTTTATTATTCTCTCACTTTGGCCTCTTTCCTTACACCTTTTCCTCCTTCGTGGATTAAGCCCTATCAACAAGTTTCTTATCCTTAGGCTTGTGTTCTTTTATCCTCGTTCTTACTGTCTTTGTATAGCTTGTTGACAAGTTTCTCGAAAGCTACCTCCATCGCACGGCAACCCTACAAAGCTTGAAATAAGATTAGTCGTAAGTAAAACTACTGCGGCTACAAATGGAGGTTGGGCACTCCTTTGCCCTCCGACACACGCCTACAAGACTATGGTGAAAAGAGAGGAAGAAGAGATTCAAAGAGAGAATCAAAAGATAGTGCATATGGATTTGGGGAATATGCCTTTCATAAAACAAAACTCTTTTTAGAAAAATGCTTCTTTGTAAACGTTTTGAAAATAATTTCAAAAGGTTTTTAAAACCTTTTGCCCAGTCTGGTAACCTTCTGCTCTGATACCAAATGTAACACCCCACCTCCGCTAGGGTCACTCACAAAGGGAATGCACTAGCTTTGGTGGAGCATTATCTAGGTAAACATACACAGAAATATTACAAGACAGAACATATAAAACAGCGGAAGAAGAACCAAATTTCATTGCTTTAAAATCTAGAAAGGTCTAAAGCCTTTTACATCAAAATGCTACTAAATCCATTACATCGAAATCTGTCTTGCAATAGTAAAGAAACATAAAACCATAGTCATAAATCATTCCCCAAGTAAAATAGCAAAGCAAGCCATAGCCAAGACAAATCCAAGCAGTACATGAAAGAGCCTTGGAGCTTGGTAAGATCTGAACTAAGCTGTATTCCTAACCTGCGAACCTGGGGAGGGGGGGGAGGGGACGAAAGAAAAAGAGGCGAAACAAACTAGGTCAGTCATAAAGACTGAGTAAGTCCTAGTGGCTTTCAGCATAAAAACAGGTGAAGATAATATGGCATGCATAAACTGAAAGTAAACATAAGCATGATGACAAGGTAAGCTACAGGCACGATGAATCAAGTATAACATTTCATGCTTCCTATCAAGAGTATCATCACAAGGTTCCTACTAAGTATCACATTGCAAGGTTTCTATTAAGTATAACATCGCAAGATTTCTAAGCTTCACCATTCCACTATTTTCTTTAACTTCCTATATTCTCTGCACCAGCTGTACTAGTATCCCAACCCGTATCATCCTTTCCATGTATATGTACAGTCCCTTGCTGTATATCGTATGGGTTTCATCACGTATTTCTATACTACTTCAACGTAGTGCCACCATTCTTGAAATCGTTTGGACCGCCACCCTTGTTCTGGCTAGGTTTCCTTATCATGAACTATCGCGTGTTAAACTAGGATTTATGCCACCTAGGACTACTAGGGATTATGCTACCTATTGAACGTTTTCTAGATTCGATTAGGGTTTATGCCACCTAGGACCACTAGGGATTATGCTACCTAACGAATTCCACGTAACGATCTATTAATCGATCGGTTCCCTACAAGTCCTAGCTCGTTCATATATCTGTGTCATACGGCCCAGTCATGAAATGTAGTCACCTGTGCTAGGTCGACCATATGGTGTATCAAGCCCTAGGGTGCCAACCACGGACACGAATCAAGCACGCACAGTGTAAACCTACCGGTGCCCAATGCCTGCTTTTTCAACTCCGGACTACGTGCATGACCATAGTCCGCCTGAACCAACAATGGCGCACTAACTCAGCCGTCGTTCTGGTCGCTTACAATCAGCCCAGTAATCGTGCCCCACCCTGACTAGTTCCAGGGTACCGTGATACATCTAGTGGGTTACTACTGAAAAGGACCGCGTGACTAGGGTTTCCGTCCAGTAGGTTAAGTGTTGTCATTTAAATTCGAGACTTAACCCCATCAGTCTAGCATGTCAAGTTGGTTAAGTGTTGTCATTCAAGTTCGTGACTCAACCCGCCTACGTGTCATGTCAAATTGGCTAATTGTTGTCGTTCAAGTTCATGACTTAGCCCTACGAATCATGTGTCAAGTTGGTTAAGTATATTCAAGCGGTTCATGAATTAACCCTATCAAATAATCGTGTCAAATTGGTTAAGTATATTCAAGCGGGTCATGACTCAACCCTATCAAATCATCGTGTCAAATTGGTTAAGTGTATTCAAGCGGTTCATGACTTAACCCTATCAAATCATCTTGTCAAATTGGTTAAGTATATTCAAGCAGTTCATGACTTAACCCTATCAAATCATCGTGTCAAATTGGTTAAGTATATTCAAGTGGTTCATGACATAACCATATCAAATCATCGTGTCAAATTGGTTAAGTATATTCAAGCGGTTCATGACTTAACCCTATCAAATCATCATGTCAAATTGGTTAAATATATTCAAGCGGTTCATGACTTAACCCTATCATGTAGCATTAATTCATTAATGCACCCCAACCTCTCACATCAGACCTGTTGTTGTGGTCACTGGATATGCCGGGCGGTTCCGGGCAGAATTACACCACAACTCAGTCTGACCTCGGGTTTTCAAGTGCGATATGACCAACTACCCACATTGGATCCTATTGTTTGCGGTAACTGGATTTGCCGGGCGGTTCCGGGCAGAATTACACTGCAAACTCAACCCAACCTCGAGTTGGCCATTTTCAAGTTCATTCTAAGTGTCATGACCATGTTCAAGTTTCATGTCAAGTTCGTATCAAGTTTTCAAGGCAAGTTTCATGTCAAGTCGATGTCAAGTTCATGTCCATGTCCAGGTTCAAGTTATAACAGCGTTCATGTTTCAAGTTTTGCCTTTTATCAGGTTCATAATTCATGTTCATAACCAATTCATGTTTTGCCTATTCTACCCAAATCGTATTCCCATCGCACGTAAACGTGAATCGATCCATACTACAAATAAATCCAAACCTCAGAATAAAGGGAATAACATCAAAACTATGATAGGCAAAAGGGACGAGCATAAAGCGATAAAAGGGGTTACAAAACTAGCATGACATAACCTGAGATAATTGGTTACAACATCACTGGCATAAAGGATTTCAAATCTAGCAAGATAAGACGATAGTCATGGTAAACGCTAACATAAAAGAATAGGCATGCGAAAGCAAGCCAAATACAAGGATAATGGATCCAATGGTTTCAGTGTACATAATAGCGAATAAACTAAGTAAGTCACATCCTCGGTATGAGATCCAACAAACTGCAAATTCGGTATACAACATGGGTTTCAATCAACTATAATTGTAACACCCCGCATTTTTAATATAATTAAAAATGAAATAAAATTTATGAAAATATGCTTATATAGGTAAATAATGGTGATGTATAATGAGAATTAATTAATACATGGAAGAGAAGAAAAACAAATTCGATAATAGTGTGTGTAACAGAGAAGATAGTAAAATAAGGATATTTAATTTAAATATCAGGAACTAAGTAAAATGGATATCACCATTGCGTTCCTCTCAAAATTTTACATGAAATAGAGTCTGAGTTTTCGAAAATCGGAGTGCGTACGAATGAGTTATGACCTCCCGAAGTTTCAGCCAAAAATCAGAAAACAGCCCAGCCCAGAACAGAAAAAAAAAATGACCAGGTCGACCATAGTGTCGACCCCCCCTTGGGGAGGTCGATCTGCAGCGACCTGGAGTGGGAATTTTGGTCCAGAAGCGGGAAATTCACCCCAGAAGCTGTCCAGGTTCATTTTTGAGCACCTGGATGAGTTTTTGGGCCTGGTACGTTGGTCTAACACCTATATAAACATCCCAGGCTCACTGTAAACTCCACAACAATTCATGGCAAGGCCATGGCTCTCTTCTAACTTGATTTCTTCTTCCTCCTCAAGCTATTGATCTAAATAAATCTTAGATTTATTCTTCTCTCTTTTCTCTACAACATCTATTCTTAAAATTAAAAAGAATGAGATCTAGAATTACTACAACCATGAATAAAAAGAAAAGAGGCTTAGATCTAAATCACTGCGCAAAGAGAAGGAATTCAGATCTGCAACCTACGCCGCATATGAAATCAAAGATAAATTGAATTGGACATGAAATCAATCAAAGATGAATCAAAAGCAACAAAAAGGGGGAAATCAGTTCGAAGATTAATCTCGTTCCTATTTTGAAGATGACAAACACTGTGAGTGGAGTTATAATACACTTTTTGTGTAAAATTATGATTTATCGTTCAAACATACCCTATGTAAACGCAAAATGAAATTATAGTGGAAATTGGATCTGTAATGTTTAATATTGTCATGTGTTCGCTTTTAATTATTATGCCTATGATTATGTCCTCTTTTATTCTCCCTCTTTTATCTTTTTATGACTAGGCTATCACGAGCCTAGCTTTATTATGAAATGAATACGATGGAATGATTATTGCGAATTAAAAAGGGGAACGCTTGGTTTTAGGCTATGACATAAACTGGAGGGTGTGGTTATAAATTACAAAGGGGGTTGGGCGTAATATAACATTGACAAAATCTAAATGCGTAAACAAAATTTAGAATTATATGCATGAACATGATTTGGGGTTTGGCGTAGAATTGACATCATTGATTTAAGCATGAAATTGACTTATGGATTTGTTAATGGGCACATGTCTCTAGAATAAAATCTGTATTATAACTTGAATTTGGATAAGAACACAAACTTGATATAAATTGACATGTGGAATTTGACATGAAGTTTACATCTAGAACTTGAACATGAAATTGACATGAATATGAATTATGAATTTAATGATAGACGTAACCTGTTAATGGGATTACAAGCATGAATATAAATTGGGGGTTTTTTAGGTAAAGCTTGGATTTGGGGAATTGACACTTGACATCTAGATTGAACTTGATACTCGAATTTTGGCACTATTGAAATGCATTGAACATGAATATGGTTGAGTAATTTATGTAAAGTAAATAGGGACAAAATTATGAAACTTGAAATATGACATTTAGAATATGCTTATGAACTTGACATCTAAAACGAACACGAACATGGCATAAATTGGTAGTTGACATTTATAAGAACATGCTTGTAAGTTGGGTAATTGGCATAACATGAACTTAATATTTCTGACATGATTATGAACTTGACATATGCCAATTAGAATAGACATGAACCAAACATGAAACGTGGCTAACTCGAGGTTAGGACGAGTTTGCGATGTAATCCTGCCCGGAACCGCCCGGCCTAACCAGTGGTTGCAAACAATAGGTCCTAATGTGAGAAGTTATTCATATCGCGCTTGAAACCCGAGGTTAGACTGAGTTGTGGTGTAATTCTGCGCGGAACCGCCCGGCATAACCAGTGACCACAACAACAGGTCTAATGTGAGAGGTTGTGGTGCATTAATAATTAATGGCACATGATTCGTAGGGTTAAGTCATGAATTCAAAGACAACACTTAACCAAATTTGTGAATGAACGTTATAAGGAGATGGGGTTAAGTCGACACGAACATATGAACAAAACTTAACCAAAAACGGAAATAGGGAATGTTAACTACCTATTATAAATCGAAGTTGAAATAGACGAAGGGTTAATTAGGGGTAAACCTATCCTAGGGACAGAGAAAGATTATGACTTAAGATGTAATGTAAGACCTGAAGGGTGGGATAACCTATAATATGGGGTAAGCTAAGCAAGAACTGTGGGAAAACACCCATGTGCTATCATCGAATAAAAGAGAACTTAAGTTATTCTTAAATTCATAGGAAAACCTTAGTCAACAAGTTGAATTATAAAGCGAGAATATGTGGTCCGATGTCTAAGGTAACGAGAATTGACTAAGTAAAACAACGAGAATGATAACTAAGTAACAAGCCTTAGTTAATAGGAACTAAGCAGTAAACCTTAGTTAAGAAAATGGTCGAGAACGGGAACTAAGTTGTAATCCTTAGTTAAGGGGACTAAGTGGTAAACCTTAGTTAACAAGATTAAGAGGAAAGGAAACTAAGTGGTAAACCTTAGTTAAGAACAACTAAGTAATAATTCTTAGTCAAGGAAACTGAGCCAGTCCATAAATAGATGAATAACCTGATACGGTAGATCATCGCTTAACAAACACACGAGGAGGAGCGAACGTTTATCTGATTTCGAGAAAGGCTCCAGCGGACTGGGTTACGAAGCACGTAGCTTCGGGGAACGTAAGGGTACTCTTGGTATCCCTCTGTGAGGTTGCAGATGATCCGCCTGGGCTCACAGAGGTTAAGGTCTGCGGTAGGAGAACCAAGAGTATGCCTTGGTTGTAATATAAGGTAACCTAGAGACTAGGATGGATTAGCGTGAGGCGGCGATATCTTGTTTAGCCCTGTGATAGCACTCGTCGTCTACCTACCATCTTCAGTCAATCGTAGTACGTATACGGAAAGGCAGAGAACTCCCAACAGACCATATACTTGCTGTCTAGTTGTGGGTGAGGCTGGCAAATAGGAAAGTGGGGCATAGGTGGCAGGAGTACAGTTCTCGTGCTTGATTTTCTTAGATTGCCTTTCATTAGTTGAGGGAGGGGTCACGTGGGACCATAACCACTGGTAGAAAAACAGACCTTATCATCTGCATCGGCAGATAACTTAAAGCTCCCGACCGAGTTCCGTATTTCTTGATTTAGCCCTGTCACGAGACTCGGGCCGCACATATAGTGTACATGTGCACCTAGACATCGGAAACGATTCACGATACATACGTGGGAAAAGAGCGCTGTTCGACAGGTAGCATAATCCCTAGTAGTCCTAGGTGGCATAAACCCTAATCGAATCTAGAAAACGTTCAATAGGTTGCATAATCCCTAGTGGTCCTAGGTGGCATAAATCCTAGTTGAACACTCGATAGTTCTCGATAAGGAAACCTAGCCAGATCATGGGTGGCAGTCCAAACGATTTCAAGAATGGTGGCACTACGTTGAAGTAGTACAAAATTACATGATAAAGCCCATATGATAAACGGCAAGGGACTGTACGTATACATGGAAAGGATTATACGAGTTTGGGGAAAATTACATATATGATGTATTAGGTTAAGTCTACCAGTAATTGGACGAGAATGACATGGGTTTGGCCTTGGGTGCTAATATTGTGAATAACCTAATAAACAAGAAATTATAACTGAACGGTATATGTAGGGTTACACAAGAGTTTATTATAGTCCAGTCACACAGAACTTATGTTCTGACCCCCTCCTCACAACATGTGCAGGTTAGGCTCGTGACAGAGATAGTATTGCTTGACTACTGGCTTGGCAGTATTATTATTAAGCTAATGCTATTTTGAATAAATTATATTTTATTCCTTCCGCTGTGGGCTACTTTTCGAACTCTGACATGTTTCTTTCTCTCTGTCTTTTCTGCAGGATGCCAGAGCACCCAACTCGGGGTCCGATGGATTGAATTTTGAAAAATTCGGTATGTCGAAACCAGGGTTGTTACATCTGGTATCAGAGCTTCGGTTTAGTGATCTTAGGGCGATAATGAGTGAATGTATTTGTATTTCTAAAATATAAATATATTATATATATAAACCTAAATCCGTATAATAGCCCACTAGACATGTAAAGAGTAGGGATATTGGTTTGTACACTAAAGGCATGGACATAGAAATTTTGGAAACCATTAGGTGGTTGGGAAAGTGTACAATATGACTTGGAGCTAGAAAGTATCCCATGGAATGGAAACTGAAATATTAGTATCTCAGAGTAGTGGGTCTAGAAGTAAAACCTTAGAAATTTGAAAAAAAGGTTAAAGTGTGAAAATGGATTAGGAATATATATAGTCGAGAAAATTGAATTTGTGAAAGTACCTAGGAAAGCCTAGTTGAGTGGAAAACCCGCTTTGAGTCTGACCCAATAATAAACTTTTAAGAACTTGAATTTGTAAAAGAGTTTGTGGTATTTTCTGAGTTTTGATCTTAAAAGTATCTTGATGTTTGAAAAGTGCATATTGGGTTTTAAAATAAAGTGGGGTATATTATGTAAAACAACGATTTCTTGTTTTGAAAGAATTCACTCATGAAAAGGAGCATATATATATATAGCTCACTAGTTCTCATATATGAAAATCTTGAAAGGAAAATGTTGTATTTTGTAAAAGGAGTTTTTGAAATTTCTATTCTATTAAATTTTGATTATTGTTAAAAAAAAATTGGGTAAACAAATTTCCCGTAGAATGCATAAGCATTGAGACCTAGAATTGTTGCTTGAGAAAAAAAGAAAAGGATAGGCTAGTAATACACAGCATGGACTAGTAGTGACTACTAAGTGATGAAGGGCAAGCAATTATATAGACCCTGTTAGGTGGACTCGCGATTGTCAGAGGTAATAGTCTTAAGATCCTTGGCCCATAGTTGTAGCTGTGTAGGATACTGTTTGACTAGAAAACGGAAAAGCTTATTTGAAAAGATAAATAAATAATATAAACATGAGAAACTGGACTAAGCCAAATAAGCTAAAGAATAGCCTAACTAAGAAGAAAACAATAAATTCAGTAAAGCAACAAACAAGACGGGGGAAAGAAAATGAAAATCTCAAGAAAAAGATGAATAAATATGAAATTATTTCAAGATAAAGTCGAAAATACGAGAAAGAAATTTTCTTATGTGGTTGTGCTTGGATAAGAAAATAGGAAATCTTAATAGAATAGTTATATAAAAATCCAAGTACAATTAGAAAAGAAAAACGGAGGATGTGAATTTTTCCGTTTTATACCTTTTCGTAACATAAGAAATCGAATTTGGAAAATTAGATTTTTCTAAATCTCGAATTAAAAGATGGTTGGTAGGGTTTTGGATGCGAAAATTGGATGAACTATGCTCTTCTTCTATAAGAATATGGGAAAATTTGAATGGAAAATGTTTTGATTTTTCAAAAATATTGCATCCATATAGAACTGCAAGTATATTTAGGATGTGAGCATCATGTTTTGAAAAGTTTTTTAAAGTTTGCATACATAAAGGTGGATCCAAGGCATACATGCTTTACTATAATGTACTTCACTTTGCACATGTGCACAATGTTGCAACAATTGGATGAACACTAATTGGATGTTGCGAGGGATTATCTATTTTACTCTTATCGAATTTCGGGGATGAAATTCTTTAAGGGTGGGAGAATGTAACACCCCGCATTTTTAATATAATTAAAAATGAAATAAAATTTATGAAAATATGCTTATATAGGTAAATAATGGTGATGTATAATGAGAATTAATTAATACATGGAAGAGAAGAAAAACTAATTCGATAATAGTGTGAAATAAGGATATTTAATTTAAATATCAGGAACTAAGTAAAATGGACATCACCATTGCGTTCCTCTCAAAATTTTACATGGAATAGAGTCCGAGTTTTCGAAAATTGGAGTCCGTACGAAGGAGTTATGACCTCCCGAAGTTTCAGCGAAAAATCAGAAAACAGCCCAGCCCAGAACAGAAAAAAAATGACCAGGTCGAAGGTCGACCATAGTGTCGACCCCCCCTTTGGGGAGGTCGACCTATAGTGACCTGGAGCGGGAATTTTGGTCCAGAAGCGGGAAATTCGCCCCAGAAGCTGTCCAGGTTCATTTTTGAGCACCTGGATGAGTTTTTGGGCCTGGTACGTTGGTCTAACACCTATATAAACATCCTAGGCTCATTGTAAACTCCACAACAATTCATGGCAAGACCATGGCTCTCTTCTAACTTGATTTCTTCTTCCACCTCAAGCTATTGATCTAAATAAATCTTAGATCTATTCTTCTCTCTTTTCTCTACAACATCTATTCTTAAAATTAAAAAGAATGAGATCTAGAATTACTACAACCATGAATAAAAAGAAAAGAGGCTTAGATCTAAATCACTGCGCAAGGAGAAGGAATTCAGATCTGCAACCTACGCCGCATATGAAATCAAAGATAAATTGAATTGGTCATGAAATCAATCAAAGATGAATCAAAAGCAACAAAAAGGGGGAAATCAGTTCGAAGATTAATCTCGTTCCTATTTTGAAGATGACAAACACTGTGAGTGGAGTTATAATACACTTTTGTGTAAAATAATGATTTATCGTTCAAACATTCCCTATGTAAACGCGAAATGAAATTATTGTGGAAATTGGATCTGTAATGTTTAATATTGTCATGTGTTCTCTTTTAATTATTATGCCTATGATTATGTCCTCTTTTATTCTCCCTCTTTTATCTTTTTATGACTAGGCTATCACGAGCCTAGCTTTATTATGAAATGAATACGACGGAATGATTATTGCGAATTAAAAAGGGGAACGCTTGGTTTTGGGCTATGACATGAACTGGAGGGTGTGGTTATAAATTACAAAGGGGGTTGGGCGTAATATAACATTGACAAAATCTGAATGCGTAAACCAAATTTAGAATTATACGCATGAACATGATTTGGGGTTTGGCGTAGAATTGACATCATTGATTTAAGCATGAAATTGACTTATGGATTTGTTAATGGGCACATGTCTCTAGAATAAAATCTATATTATAACTTGAATTTGGATAAGAACACAAACTTGATATGAATTGACATCTGGAATTTGACATGAAGTTTACATCTAGAACTTGAACATGAAATTGACATGAATATGAATTATGAATTTAATGATAGATGTAACCTATTAATGGGATTACAAGCATGAATATAAATTGGGGGTTTTTATGTAAAGCTTGGATTTGGGGAATTGACACTTGACATCTAGATTGAACTTGATACTCGAATTTTGGCACTATTGAAATGCATTGAACATGAATATGGTTGAGTAATTTATGTAATGTAAATAGGTACAAAATTATGAAACTTGAAATATGACATTTAGAATATGCTTATGAACTTGACATCTAAAACGAACACGAACATGGCATAAATTGGTAGTTGACATTTATAAGAACATGCTTGTAAGTTGGGTAATTGGCATAACATGAACTTAATATTTCTGACATGATTATGAACTTGACATATGCCAATTAGAATAGACATGAACCAAACATGAAACGTGGCTAACTCGAGGTTAGGATGAGTTTGCGATGTAATCCTGCCCGGAACCGCCCGGCCTAACCAGTGGTTGCAAACAGTAGGTCCTAATGTGAGAAGTTAGTCATATCGCGCTTGAAACCCGAGGTTAGACTAAGTTGTGGTGTAATTCTGCCCGGAACCGCCCGGCATAACCAGTGACCACAACAACAGGTCTAATGTGAGAGGTTGTGGTGCATTAATAATTAATGGCACATGATTCGTAGGGTTAAGTCATGAATTCAAAGACAACACTTAACCAAATTTGTGAATGATCGTTATAAGGAGATGGGGTTAAGTCGACACGAACATATGAACAAAACTTAACCAAAAACGGAAATAGGGAATGTTAACTACCTATTATAAATCGAAGTTGAAATAGTCGAAGGGTTAATTAGGGGGTAAACCTGTCCTAGGGACAGAGAAAGATTATGACTTAAGATGTAATGTAAGACCTGAAGGGTGGGATAACCTATAATATGGGGTAAGCTAAGCAAGAACTGTGGGAAAACACCCATGTGCTATCACCGAATAAAAGAGAACTTAAGTTATGCTTGAATTCATGGGAAAACCTTAGCCAACAAGTTGAATTATAAAGCAAGAATATGTGGTCTGATGTCTAAGGTAACGAGAATTGACTAAGTAAAACAATGAGAATGATAACTAAGTAACAAGTCTTAGTTAATAGGAACTAAGCAGTAAACCTTAGTTAAGAAAACGGTCGAGAACGGGAACTAAGTTGTGATCCTTAGTTAAGGGGACTAAGTGGTAAACCTTAGTTAACAAGATTAACGGGAAAGAAAACTAAGTGGTAAACCTTAGTTAAGAACAACTAAGTAATAATTCTTAGTCAAGGAAACTGAGCCAGTCCATAAATAGATGAATAACCCGATACGGTAGATCATCACTTAACAAACACACGAGGAGGAGCGAACGCTTATCTGATTTCGAGAAAGGCTCCAGCAGACTGGGTTACGAAGCACGTAGCTTCGGGGAACGTGAGGGTACTCTTGGTATCCCTCTGTGAGGTTGCAGATGATCCGCCTGGGCTCACAGAGGTTAAGGTCTGCGGTAGGAGAACCAAGAGTATGCCTTGGTTGCAATATAAGGCAACCTAAAGACTAAGATGGATTAGCGTGAGGCGGCGATATCTTGTTTAGCCCTGTGATAGCACTCATCGTCTACCTACCATCTTCAGTCAATCGTAGTACGTATACGGAAAGGCAGAGAACTCCCAACAGACCATATACTTGCTATCTAGTTGTGGGTGAGGTTGGCAAATAGGAAAGTGGGGCATAGGTGGCAGGAGTACAGTTCCCGTGCTTAATTTTCTTGGATTGCCTTTCATTAGTTGAGGGAGGGGTCACGTGGGACCATAACCACTGGTAGAAAACAGACCTTAGCATCTGCATCGGCAGATAACTTAAAGCTCCCGACCGAGTTCCGTATTTCTTGATTTAGCCCTGTCACGGGACTCAGGCCGCACATATAGTGTACATGTGCACCTAGACATCGGAAACGATTCGCGATACATACGTGGGAAAAGAGCGTTATTCGACAGGTAGCATAATCCCTAGTAGTCCTAGGTGGCATAAACCCTAATCGAACCTAGAAAACTTTCAATAGGTAGCATAATCCCTAGTGGTCCTAGGTGGCATAAATCCTAGTTGAACACTCGATAGTTCATGATAAGGAAACCTAGCCAGATCAAGGGTGGCAGTCCAAACGATTTCAAGAATGGTAGCACCACGTTGAAGTAGTACATAATTACGTGATAAAGCCCGTACGATATACGGCAAGGGACTGTACGTATACATGGAAAGGATTATACGAGTTGGGGAAAAATTACATTTACAATGTATTAGGTTAAGTCTACCAGTAATTGGACGAGAATGACATGGGTTTGGCCTTGGGTGCTAATATTGTGAATAACCTAATAAACAAGAAATTATAACTAAACGGTATATGTAGGGTTACACAAGAGTTTATTATAGTCCAGTCACACAGAACTTATGTTCTGACTGCCTCCTCACAACATGCGCAGGTTAGGTTCATGACAGAGATAGAATTGCTTGACTACTGGCTTGGCAGTATTATTATTAAGGTAATGCTATTTTGAATAAATTATATTTTATTCCTTCCGCTGTGAGCTACTTTTCGAACTCTGACATGTTTCTTTCTCTCTGTCTTTTCTGTAGGATGCCAGAGCACCCAACTCAGGGTCCGATGGATTGAATTTTGAAAATTTTGGTCTGTCGAAACCTGGGTTGTTACAATAATAGTCCCAGGTAATTAACCCCAATAGTCATAGTCATGATCATAGGTAGAAATCGCATAATTAAGAACCCTAAGCGATTAATCACAATAGTCATGGTTAATTATCCAAAATAGTTCAAGGCAATAGTCATAGACAATCAACAGTAATAGTTTCAAAGTCATGGTCATAGATAATGGCCTTATGTTCATAATCATCGGTAATAATTCTCATAGTCAAGAGTCATAGGTGATTAGACACAATTGTCCTTGTCATAGTCATAGGCAACAGTCTTACGTTCACCGTCATAGGCATAGGCATAGTCTTATGTTTACAGTCATAGGCACAGGCATAGTCTTATATTTACAGTCATAGGCACAGGCATTGTCTTATGTTCACAGTCATAGGCACATCAAGGTTATAGTCATGAAAGAGTTTGATTTACAACATGAATAGGCCCAAAGCAATATTCACGAAAGTCAAGATCCAGGATGAACAAGAATAGATGTGAATCAGTTATCATACATAGATCCAATTCCAATTTACAACATGGATATTAAGTTTACAGTTTTTATCTGAAAGTAACATGAACTTACTGATCGTGGTCTAAGGAAGATGTAGAAGTCAAGTCAAGAAATTTGTCGTTGAATTGCTGAATCGTTGAATCTTGATTGTAGAAGAAAATCCCCAATTCCTAGCCGTAGTCTTCAAGAAATAATCTTCACGTTTTTAATTTAATTTATCTTAATTTAGAGGAAGAAGAAGAAGAAGAAGCCATGATCATCAAGAGTTTGAGCAGCATAAGGTTAGAGAAGAATGGCGTAAAGAGAATGAGGCTAGGAGGCTGTTTAAATAGGATTAGGCAGATGAATCTGGTCACAAAACGAGTCTAAATACATCAGAATGCATCTGGTTCGAAAAGTGGGTTCGGAAGGCAGGTCGACCCCCAGGTCGACACTATGGTCGACCTGGTCCTTAGGAGGTCGACACTATGGTCGACCCCCAGGTCGACCTGGTCCATGGGCGGGAATTTTCCCGCCCAGCCTGTTCTGGGGTTTGAATTCGAATTTCGAATTCGAATTTGAAGCTGTTTTTTATTCTGAAAATTCCTGAAACTTCGGAGGGTCATATCTCCCTCATACGGACTCCGATTCTCGCAAACTCGGACTCATTTCTAAGCAAAATTTTGAGAAGAACACAATGGCGCAACCCGTTGCCCCTGATTCTTATTTTAAAATTTAATTCTGCCTTGATTTATGGTTTTAACCTGTTACAGGAATTCGGGTTGTTACAACAGCCAGCACCCACTACATCCAAACCTCATCTCCAAACATCTAATAAACCCATGCATGAATCAATTCTAGTTCAACTAACAGTCAAAACCCACCTGAATTGGTCTTGATTTAGAAAGGATTTCGAGTTTCGGAGGCGTTGGGAATATGCAGTGGGCTGAGGGAGTTCGAATTTTTAGAGCTCATGAGATTTTCTATCTCCCAAGGATACGAAGTATACAAAATGGGGATGTAAAGTCGTATCTCCATATTTATGGTGGGAATGGGGGAAGAATCTAAAAAACTTAGAATAATTTCTAAGTAACTGAATCGGTAAAAAAAAGGGTAGAAGAAAGGAGGAGGGAAGATTTCAATGTACCCAGATCGGTGACCCATTTCTAGAATAAAAACAACGATGATCGTTTTCAACTTCAATCGTCGAAGCTGACTTGAATTGTAAAACAACCATGTGCTTAGGGGTCCAAACGATTCCACGGAACACGTCTGACGATCAAGTCTCAATTCGACGATGTTTCGATAACCAACTCACACGATCATACCCCCGGACAATGGCAACGATCATGCATACGCGCCTTCGAAATCTCGATCATCCAAGCCGAGTCGTTAACTGATCGCATACTCATGGATTTTAACAGTTCAACAACACACGGCAAACGATCGAGTCCCAGTTCGACAGCTTTCCATAGGCTAACTTACATGGTCGCACGCCCACGACTTGCCACATCAACATCTTGTTACTCACTTCAAGCTTTGATCGTACCGCGCAAAAATCACATGAAAACGCGTGAGTGTGTGCATGAACTGTGTAGACGACAACTCGTTTACGTTTCGACGTAAGCGAGAGTCGACGATCGACGTTTAATTTCTTGTGTTGATAGGAAATGGACGCTCATTCAGGCAACAAGATAGGATTCCAGTCCGAGCAATCAGGAATCTCAACAATGCTGGAATTCTATGTTATCACCTACCAGCCTCGACGAAAAAGTCATGACCAGTCGCTCGACAAGACTTAGAGATCTTTCCGACACTTAGAAATACTTGGCTCAACTCAAAGCACGTTAGGTTATCACAAGACATTTTTTTGTGTGTGGGGGGGGGGGGGGTAAATGTTAACCGGCCTTTTGGCCCGGTCCCCAAAAGCAGTTCAAGCCAATACGACGCGGCCCATCACGTGGATCAACAATCTAGAAGCATTGCTGAAACGTTCAAAGCTCGAGTCCAGATGGAGTCGCTCAAGAATAGTCGCCCTCTTCCAGCCCCTCCATTCCACCTGCTCCTCTTCCAGCCCTTCTCCTATAAGTACCCATTCATTTTCAACGTGAAGATAGTTGGATTTTGCTTGGCTACTAACTCTCATGGCTTTCTAAGTGGAATATAAGCTTCATACAACCTCTCTAGCACCTTCCATCAGTCTAGAAAGAAGAACTATCTTCTTGGACACTTGGAATATTTCGGACTGCCTTGGCGTTTCGAGAAGGAATAAAGCCCATTATTGGACCTCCTTCCCACCATGGTCATGATAGCTCCATGGGAGCAATCTAGCCTCTCGATCCACACTTGACTTTACTTGGACACATAAACTTGTGAAGACTTCTTCCACTTCCAAGCATTTAGATCACGAAGCATAGTCTACTACCATCCTCTCCAAGCATAGCACTCGGGACCGCACACTATAACAATTGGAATTACCTAATTTCTTATACACTCAGGAATATGCCGATTTTGCACTGTAATCTGCAAAAGTGAAATACTAAAATATCAAACATCCAAAGTAGACGTAGGCTCCGACGAGCTGAACCACTATAAACACTATGCGATGGTTTACTTGCGCTTTTCCGCTGCATATTACACTTCAACTTGCTTATTTTCAATTCCGGATGTTTATTCCCACTATCATAGAAATCTTGAGTGTTGGCGACCACTTTTGACCATAAACAATTTATATCAACATTACCCCCATTAATCCTTGTCTAATTAGCCAAGTTTACCACAAAATCTATTTCTATACCTATTAAACTTCCAAAATATGATCTTAAGATCAATTATATTAAGATTATTCTCATCACTATATATTGGTTTGCATTGTGTTTTAACACAATTTACTCCCAATCCTACCAAATTTACATTTTTAACTCTAAAAATCCTCTGCCTATACAACTTAAGGATTTTTATGACCTAACCTCGCCAAGTTAAGTTTAATCTTATTTAATCATCCATTTAATTATCTGTAGGTAATCATACAAAAATCTGGGTTGCTACAATCGTGATTGTACACAGTAAATTAGATGGTTATTATATATCTATAATTTATATTAAACACTTATACCTTAAATTTACTTCCTTACACTTACTTTTTTGATTTGTTTTGAAAAAGAGGTAGTCAAATCGATCTCCATATATTAATATTGTTATAGCTGATGCTAAAAGGTCTTGAATTATTGGGTGCAGCAAAAAATAACGATGCTTAAAACAGATGTATTGATAATTGAGCTGAACTGAAATAGCGTAGCGATTGAAGAGTGCTAAGGGATATAACGGAGATTTTGCTGGGATTCAGTAGGCTGTAACTGCACAACATCCAACACCACTTTTGTTATTCAAACTTTCTCATTTGATCCCCTTTCTTCTAACGCTTTCGTATTTGTATCGAACTTTGGTATTGTTTATCAATTCTAAATAGTCCTTTGTCTTTGCATGTTGATTTCCACAGTCGCTTGGTTGAAGTTTTCAACTATAACTTTATTGTTGCTACCGCATTTGGCATATGCAGCTATTGCAAATTTTAGCAGACGTCTGGTAGATTAAAGGGACCAATGATGATTTTGTCCGTTTAACATTCTAAATCAAAAAAATAAATAAAATAATAACGAATACAATTTGCTAGAAAAAAATGATTGTGGTGTAAAAAAAAGTACCTAACTATAACTGTGAATCAACCAACAATACAGATTTCGTCGGGTAAAAGAAAAGGATTGTACTTGTACTTTCAAGCCAGCATCGACATGGCGCGCATGGTCAATCTGATCGGCCACGACAGGATGTTTCCCGGCCATATACTTAATATTTTAACCAAATAGATAAAATTTCAATTAATATTTTAAACCATATATTAATCCATAAATTAAAATTTTAAACATCTAATTTTATTTTAAATCTTAAATTTAGATCTTTATTGGTTTCATCAAATCTAAATTCTAATTGAAAATTTCTATGATAAATTTTGATTTCAAATTCTAAAATCTATATAATCATTCGGCAATGTATCATTTCAACACATAGTGATTTTTCTTAAATCTATGAGAACTTATAGCGTAAGAAATAGGTACATATAACATTTTGGATTTTACAAGAGTGTGTGTTATATGAGCATACATTTCATAGTAGTTATTCGTGAATTCCGAAAACGTTCGTAAATTCATGTGTCATTTCATAAGTTAATTTTACTAAAAGGAAATGATAATAGTGAGTACAATTTCATTGGGTAAAAGAAGAGGAAATGGAAGGTGAGGGGAGGAGGGGATGAACAAGGATGGAAGGCAATAGTTATTTTCTTATAGAATAGAAAATTAAGCCATTGACTTTGGACCTATGCATCTAATGCCTCCAAAGTGATAACTGTTCAAGCTCATCTGAACCGTTTGTTGGCTTCTCAGAAATATTCTCCTTCACGATCTAAACAACCACAAAATTAAAAATTAGGACTGTGACTCATTATGCATACACTGAATGATCAACAAACAGTGACTTGGTGATTAGTATGAAAAAAACTTGATGGGAAGCGTTGAAGGAGTAACTAAATTGGTTGTTTGCACATTTTTATATAATGAGACAAAAAAATAGGTAATGTTTGGTTTTTTTTACGAAAATTTAAAAGGTAACATATTTGACGGACTAAAGTTAAAGGGAACAATGGAGGAGATAGAGAACGGTGGATGGATGAATTTGCCAGACACACTCTTAGTTATTTGATTCTCTCAACACAAATTTGTTTTTAAGCAACCATACCATTTAGAACTCAAATTTTCAACTGTTTCGTTGATGCGGCTGTAAACCATTTCAAAATAATGAGAACTCAACTCCGCACTTGCTTGTTCAATTTGAAGCTTGTGCCAAATCTCCATTAGTTAAATCAATATGCATGCTGATCAGAGGGATTCATTAGAAAATTATGTAATGTTGGTGGTGCTCTATAAAAATAATAATTAACGTGTGCGCAAACCTACAAAAAATTTGCAAAACCGCTTGAGCTACATATAAAAACAAGCTGATCATCGTCTTTTCTCGTTCAACGGGCATTTGACAAAACATTCAATGTTTCGCATTGTTTTCCATTTGCTGCTCGAGATCACTTGAACAAAAGTCAAAATAAAAAGGTCTTAAAAAAAAGGGACTACGTAAGTTATATTAACATCAACAAAGAAAGTGGGCTAAACTCTCGATATAAAACACCATTGTGGAATTAAAGTTAGCAATGTACTACCACAGTACAAGCATTATGTTATTGGCATTGTATAGTAAAGCGCTAAAACATTTTTTTACCCACAATTACTATCTACTCTACTGTGCTATCAGCAGCTAACTTAAGTACAAAATCAAATATTTCTAAACTGTAAAATCACAAACTACCCCATTTGTTTGCTGCACAAAACTTTGTAAATCCCTGCTCAAAACAAAACAAACAAAATTACAGTATTTCGTTGTAATTTTATCATTTGATATGACTGAAAATAAACGGCGTAGGCACATTCTTATTCCAACTTTGCACGCTTAGTTTGAAATCTTCGCATCCAGTGTACACACTCTTCTGCAGTAGCTTCAGGATAAGCAAGCTGCCACTTCAGTATCCTTTCTTGCTGCAGCAGTATAAATAAACAAAATCGCTCTTTAGACTTTTTACAACTCAAAAAGGCGAAAAGAAAAAAAGAAAAAACAAACTATTATTATTGACCCATTCTCGGACAAGTGGTCCTCCTTTTTCAAGTTTTAATTCTGCCATTATTGCTTTTCCATCAAGCAATGGCTTTAAGTTCCACACGTTCTCCAGATCTGTGAATGAGAAACTCATGGATTTCAGTGTTCTTGGATTTATTTTCCCTATATATAAAGGCAAGTGATATTTACCTAACGCAATTATAGTATTTTCAACTCTGACGTAAATATCCTTAGCTCTATCTAGGTCAATGTGACCAGCATCAGCTCCCTGATTAGGTGCTATGCATATTAGAGCAGACATCGACAAAGCAACACGCCAATAATCTTTAATTTGGCGCAGCAGCAATCCTGCAAAACTTATATCATTTTGTGTCATGCTCTTTTCATAGAAGCGCATCATATAAGGAAAGGGGTATAACCTAAAGGCTGTGCCTTGCAAATGTACATAACACCTTAGTTTCCATTATCTTTGTGTATTATACATGTATAATTATATGTGTGTGTGCAGTTATGTATTTATATTTATGTACACACACATGTACATATGTAATGATATATAATTGTGAGAAGAATTAAAATGGATAAAAAAGAATCAAAGTATCAAACCTGTCAACACCCGCTTCTCAGAAATTTCTGGAATGACAAGGAATTCATCCTCTAATTCAGGCATGCAAATATTGTTATCATCCGTTGATTCCAATAATGGTATCAGCGAAATGAATTTCTCACAGGCAGAGTGCAGGCTCACAACCTATAATAAATTAAGCAGTAAGGAATACAGCAAATCAATGGGTACATCGAAAACAAGATCCAAAGGTTGAAATGCCAGCAGTTTTTATTTTGTTTTTCAAACCAAAAGTCGGTCTCATTCTACACATTATTAACGTGTAATGATTATGCATACATATGAACTGAGGGATACGGACCAAGATAAGAAATCTTGATTGGTTTCATTCCATGTACTTAGAATTTGGTGAGGAAGTAGTTCTAAGCAGCTTAGCCAAATATGGTAAGAAAACTGAACAAACCATGTCAGCGTAGTTGGACTTGAGCTTGAGTGAATCTCTTAAGATGTAGCTGGTAACAGGAATCTGCAGTGAGGAATGAACAAGATTGGTGGTTAATATGAAGCTATAAAAAATGAGTACTGAATCTATCAAAAGCAGGAAGACATGGTGCATAAATATAGATCATACGAAATATGGATTAGGTAGACAGAAAGTAAAAATTATGCATGTACTGATGTACATGCTATGTTAAGTTGATTATAAGACAACTGCCAGGTGAACACGGTTACTTGTTACCTTTTTCAACTTCCTATCAACGTACATCATATGTCTCAGTGGAAGGAACAAAGAACCATAAAGGTAAAGCTTATTCTGCTCATCCTAAAATTTAAAGAAATCAGTAAATTTAGTAGTGAACAGATATCAACTTACTAAATAAATAACCATTACTGTCCCATTATGTAAGGATATTGAAGCAAAAAAGTTGATAAATCGTTGGTTGACTTGATTTATGTCCTAGATGTTAACTGCAATAATGTACGGACAGGAACAGATATAAAAGCGAAACAGCTATAACATAATAAAATTACTCGAAGAATCCATTGAAGCAACCAGCAGTTTAACAATCCAAAATTTCAAAAATGTCCATATTGTGTGTTGTGTGTTGTGTGCGTGTGCGTATGTATTATATCGGAGTAACGACTAGCGTAAAACCATAACTATGAGCAATACTTGTCTATAACAAAGTACAAACTCACACTAAATTTTGAGAAGCCTATTGACTGCAGTAACTTCCAAGAAGCATCCATGAAACATATACAATCCCTGGATATATCAGGTGCAAATTAGTGATATAGGTTAGAAAATTTGAAGAAGAAAATGACAACGACCAAAAATTCGAGATCCAACGACCTACCTACTGGTGGCGCGTTATACAGTACATATACTAGTTTTGTTTTATGAGTAGTTATGAAATACTCTACATGAGATGAGTCAAGAAACATTGTTTGAAATGGAACAGAAAGGGCCAGGTAACATCTACTTTAGAAGACGTACAGACGTCTTTACTTTCCCTGGATTTCTTCATTTATTTACAGGTTAATTGCTGATACAAATTCAGCGAATATCCTTAGGTTGTAACTGATGTTCAGAATCATTAAGGGGCACATAAGCACAAAACTTCTCATGATTCAAAAGAAGAAAAGAAAATAAATTCCACTTCTTTAGTATTTATAGGTCATTTCATGCACCAGTAGTCCATTGAGAGATCAATTAACAGTTGGAGAATGGAGTTTTGATGACAACAACCTTATTTCAATTATCATTGATTATAAAATATATACTAACATTTCTGTCTAGAATATATATATATATATATACACACACACACACACACACACGTATATGCAGGATTTGTTACTGAAGACTGTACGGTTTTAGAGTTTCAAGAGATTCAGAATTTAGAGGAGATTCAAGACTCATGAGTAATCAAGTTATCAAGAGTTCAAGACAAATATAATAATAGAGTCTAATTTATATGTAAGACTCTGAATAGCACTCCAGGTTCAAATTCAAATTCAAATTTTGTTTTTCAAAATTCAAAATTTAAATTCAAATTGTTTTTCTATCTTACTTATGATTTCAAATATAAGTTTTAAAGTTAACTTTATATAATTTTATATTTATATAGTTTTATAGTTAAATAGTTTTAAATCTTATAATTTTATAAATATGTTTATATAATATATAATTATGTTTTCATATGATTTTACACTTTATAATACTCATTTATATCACTAAGTTTTGATTTAAGAATTTTCAGAATTATATATATAGTTAAACACTTGAAAAATAGTTTTAAAAATATTTTACACACATATGTCAACATACATATATGTTTATGTCGACATACAACTGTCATTTTTTCAACTTTCAAAGTAAGTGTCTTTTCTTTATTTGTAACGTTCCAGAAGCATTGCAAACATTCAAATGCTATAAATAGAGGATAATTTCGAATTTTTTAACTATTCTTCTTCTTCATCTTCACCCCTCTTCATCCCACCATTAATATTTCTTATTTTATTTATTTCTATACTTCTACTTTGCCGATTTCTATTCTAATTACATAAAACTTCTTCTTTTCTCTCTTTCTACTCATTACTCTCTGAATTGAACTGATATTGAAGAGTTATAGGGCTGTTGTAATCATTTGGTAAGTGTTTGGAGAAATGTGTGTTCCTCATAGCCTTGAAATCAAAGAAAAGGAGCGGTGGTAATCTTGTAGCCGTGAAATCAAGAGTGGTTGGAGCGGTGTTAATCTTGTAGCCGAGAAATCAAAGAATTGTACTTAAATATTGATAATAGTAACAAAACTACGCAATCCAGCGTTGCGTGAAACTGGACGTACTAGTAATCCGAACCAGTATAAAATCCGGTGTGTTCTTTCATTTTCTGCATTTTATATTTATTTGTTTACTGTGTTCGTGTTTGATTCTGTGTCTGTATTTGATTCTGTGTCTGTGATCATCTCTTCTCATGATGATCACAGACACTTCTACTTTGCCTTAAGATCCGCGTTCCCTAACATTAACGGGCACTTCTCATGATTCAAAAGGAGAAAATAAAATACATTCCACTTCTTTCGCATTTATAGGTCATTTTAGGCGTCAGTAGTCCTTTGAAAGATCAATAAACCGGTACTTCACATTATCCATTGATAATTGGATATTTTATCGAATTTGATATGCTGATTATTGCAATTTTCATTTTCTATGCACTGATTAATGTTATTTTCATTTTCTATGCATTGATTTGTCTCATTTTCATTTTGTTAGTATCGTTCTAACAAACTTTTCCAATTCACAATTATTACTATAAAACTAATAGGTTACTGCATGCCAGTGGGTACGCTAACTAACCATAACAATCATTGACAAACCTGTCACATCCTTCTTTGACATTAAGCTGTTGATTTTCAGGTAAAGCAAAAACCACAAAGAATAGCTGTAGATCACAAATGTGAGTTACTGCTTTAACTGAATGATTTCCACAAATCATCAGATCAACCTGCAAGAATAACAAGTTGATAAGCTAGTAAAATTGGAAAGTAAGGAGAAATTTTGCATCATTCAGAATGAAACAGATTGATGGATATATAATCCATTCAGTACTTCTATTTAAATGCTAACTTTGGGGATGGCTGTATTCTCTAAGTGGTTTTGGTATCAGGAAAATCCACGCTGGCACAGTTCAAATCCCAGATAAGACCAAACTAAAAGAGTTCATTTGGTAATCTAAGAGGTCTTTTGATTACGAATGATTTTTTATTTTTATTTTTTAAAAAAAGGGAACACGTATCAATATACTTGTTTTAGTTGGAAAATATACTCTCTTTTTTTCCTAATAAAGCCGGTTGATAAAATTTGTCTGTTTTTGTATCAAGTTTTACCTTTTGCTTTTGAATGCAATTTTTTTTCCCTCAAAGCTATCCAAACAGGTTCCAAGCTAGATTATAACAGATTGACATTATCCTAATTTATGGCATTTCTGCAGAGAAGTGAAGTCACCAAAAAGGATAAGAATATCATGGGGATAGCATAGATATAGTGCAATGAGAATGTTGAACTTTGGATGAACATATAACTCAATGGGAACTCTCCCTTCACAAAATAGTTTTTGGCTGTGTCGTCTAAATTAGTAGTTTATATGGAGTGGCAAACTTACCTCGTACATGATACCCATGTACTATATGAACATATAACTCAGTTGTCGGTGCTTTTTCTCACATGTGATTTTGCTCTTACTCATGTTATTCTTACAAAGATTATTTCCTATATTTTAAAAAATATGTAAACTTTCGTTCAAGCTACGGTAACAACAGGCTTGAAAACTGAATTCTAAAAGTGATGAATCATGCAGGTAAACATAATGTCCTTTGTTGCATTAGTGCATACACCTGGCATTTAACTTTAATTCTACCTTTTTTTTCAACGTAATATTATTGTCATGTATACGCCAAAATGATTAAGTTATAACTTTACGTAATAATTTGTCCGCTGAAGATGCACTTAAAATATTTAAGTTGCTGTTGGGATGGGAGATCAAAGCGTGTGCACAATTTACTTGAGCAGCCCATTTGAATTTGATTTTCTCATGATACCAATGAAGACACGAATATAACTGAATCTAAATGCTAATAAAATAAATTAGGTTATAATAATTATTATGTTTATGTTACAAATTTACAATAAAACATACTTCATGTCCAATGCGCTCTCTGCTGATTTTATGTGCAAGAGAAGTTTTAACTTCATCATCAGAAGCAGCGACCTTTAGCTCTTCATCCAACTCAAAATCAAACCTAGCACCTAGTCAACAACATAAAAGAGAAGTTTCTAAATCAGAGATACAATTCAAGATTTTCAATTACTATGACAGTGAACAACTTAACACGCGAATAAGCACGTGCACATGCCCACATGCACACATACATACACACACAAAGCGAGAGAAAGCCCAAGGGTAATCTGTTTGCTACAGACAGACAGCCAATCTCGAGTGATACTATGAATATAACGATAACGGGTCCTAAAGCTGCAGAATAATTTGAAGTATGTAACGTGGGAACCCAATATCAAAGCTAAATCGAACTGTTTATCAGATTATGTCTTAGATAGCAACAGTGCATCTCTAGTTCTCTACCCTAATTATTATGGATTGTTCACAGATTAATTCAGCTGACACTTACATAATACATACAATAACATGGTTCCGGCAATTGCGATAGGACAATATAATATTTTTCTCCATGAATGTCTTTTTTTGTCTACGTGAAATTATAACAATTTCTATACCACAGAAGGCGAACATGGCAATTTTGTATATACATACACACACACACACACACCCACACCCACCCCACCACCACTCCATAATCCACTGAACTTGAAGTATGAAGTGATACACATCACCAACGTTCTCTACCAAAAATGGAATGAGCTAGCAATATGGAAAATAAAATTTTCGTTAAATACCAAACCGTATGGCTCTAAGCACTCGTAGGGGATCATCCAAAAAGGTAGACTTTGGTGGTAAAGGAGTTACAATATATTTGTTCTTTAGATCTTGCACACCTGCATGTTACAGTACCCACCATTTGTGAGAAATCAAGGGAAATACATTATAATATTTAAACTAAGTCCTGGAAAGTTACATCACAGCTGACTTACCTCTTCCAGTAAAATCCTCCACTGACCTTGTATTGATATTATAGAATAAGCTGCCAAATAAGCATATTTTAAAGCAAGTAATCAACTAATTCGGTTATGCTGAAAATAAATTGGTAATAACAACTAAATAAATGATTTTCATAACATGGGAGAACATGCCAGTATATTACAACCGAGTGATCATGGAGGATGAATGTGTGTGTGTGAGAGTGAATAATACAAACCTATCCCAAGATCTGCACCTCAATAATGACTACACCACTATATGTAAGTGGGTGTCAAGTACAATGTTACTGGATATAGTATCAGGTTTAGGTGAGCATGTATTGGATGGTTACTTCAGGCATGAGAATGTATACCTAACATTGTGTTATGCTGTTTAACCACAATCACGCAAACTATATGGTTTTTGCTATAAAACAGAACAATTTTCCTCCAATGAATACTTTCTTTCTTTTTGTTACATGTATTTCCAAAGAAAAGGAAGAATAAGACATAAGAAAAAAAAGTTATCAATGAAACATGTGTTACCTGTTGATTGTCAGGTCTCGTCTATAAGCATCTTCCTTAGCAGTTCCGAATTTCTGTGGAAAACAATTTTGATTGCAAGCGAACACTTTCAATTATGTTTCTCAAATTGAAGAATTTCACATAAAATTACAACTTTAGTATTAGCATGATAAAGACAGATATGGCTACTGTGTACCATCATAGGGATACGGCTATTTTCCATGTATGTTTCAGATCTCAAGTTAACGAAATCAATCCAAGTTTCATAGATCCACATCCTTGCAGTTTCCAAATGTTTAGATTGATCGGGATTGCTACAAAAGGATTCATGGTTAATAACAAATACAAAATTGTCATGAGGTTCAAAAGAAATGATCCAAATTTTAAACTAAAGTGATAGATAGGCTAATGGCTTTATTCTTCCATAGTTAGGTCGGAAAATCCCAAATTTGCATTCAATCTACTTTTTTGACATCGTCCAATACAGTTAATCATGTTCAATGATTCATCGCGAAAAATTAGCTAGGCCCACCAAGATAGAAGGTCAAGACAAAAGTTCAAGGACTCAGTTTCGGTTTGTCATTTGAATTTCTCTTGATTTCAGTCCGTTCCGGAAATTTCGGAAGTTTCAGTTCGATCACATATCCATTTTTAATGGAAAAATAACAATAAACATTATAATACAAAATATTATCTATAAAAGATAATAATACAAAATACAACATTATCACATAGATGAAAGTAAACAATATACCAAATAAGGTTTAAATTATAATCAGCCCAAGTCCATTCAAAGATAGACTAATCTTAATAATTAACTTCCAGCCCCCTCGCACATGTAAAAAAATCTTAGAATAAGTCCAAGCCTGTTAACATTCAAGATTTACCCCACCATTCCTAATAAATTCAGTTTCAAACTTCAACCCTAACCCTAAAAATTGAACAGTGCTTCTTTGTTGACTCACCACAGTCGAACGAAAAAGCGGAACTGGAGAAGGAAAAAGAAAAAACATTCACGAAAATTGATGAGGACAGCCAAGATGATGAGGCGATTTCAACCAAGACAACAAGAATAAAAACGATGTCAACGAAGATTGTAGCAACCAGTTCTTTTTTTTTTTTTTTTTTTTTTTTTTTACTGAATTCAATATTTCTTCCCACTTTTCTTTCTTTTACCTTTCCTGCAGCGATTCCGACTTGTTTTTCCTTTTCTTTCATCAGTAGCACCGGGATGGACCTAAACCCATCCCGCTTTCGGTTTAAACCAAACCAAGATGGCCGGCATTTCGTGGTTCCGACCGGGACCTGAAACCATGGTCAAGACAAATATATAGATGCAAACACAAACAACTTGGACAACAAAATAAAATAAGTCCAAATAAAATTGAAATGGGTTAAAGAGTAAGGGCACACTGCACCAGCCACAGAAAACTACCTTTCAAGTGCCTCAGTATATTAGCTACAAGTCTAGAACTTCCATTTTTTTTCCTTGAGGAACCTCCTTTTCAAATTCAAAAATGAAGAGATACCCTTTAGAGCGTCTCTTATGACTGATCAAGCATGAGCTCGTATGACCAGAGAACCCAAAAAGAAAGTTACATTGGTGGTAGTGAAATTTATTTTAAAACATGAGTTCTAATCCACTAATCTAAGGCTAGGGCTAGATTAACAAAAATATAATGCAATAAAGCAATAACCAATGTGAGGTACTTCCGTTCAACTTTAGCAATATAATGGGTTTCATGAGTACTCGCCATTTTAGTGTTCCCCGACTAACTTGGATAAATTTACCTTTTGAGTTTATAACTTCATAAGGACCATGAAGATAGCAGGCAGGGCCAACCTTAGTTCAAGGCAACCAATGCGATCACATTTGGGCCTGAACATTTTCCCGATTTTAAGTGGCACCTTCAACGGTTTTATGGATCTCTGAATTTGCAAATATTATGCATTAAAAATGCTTCCGTACACAAAAACGAAAGCATAATTTAGTTGGTTATGTATTCTACTTTGATTAGAGTTGCCATCAATGCTTCGAATGAGGATAGTGCCACATCCGCATCCGAAATCATTTTTGAATATCTGATATCTGCATGAATACGGAGGGAATTCGGATAATTATCTGATCCGCCAACAATCGATAAATCAATGAACATAAATGAAAATTATTAATTTAACATAAGTTTTTTTTTTCAATCCAATGGATTATTAAAATGTTAAAATAAACAAATATGATGATGGTAAATATTAAATAGTTTTAAGCAATTACTGTGTTTAGTGTGTATAATATAAACTTTCAACGTAATAAAATAATAGATTAGAATATTTCATTATGTTAAGATACTATAATTTAAATTATAATCATGAAAACAAATGGACGGATGATTTTCTGATGTAGATGCGTCTATATCCGCATTCGTTCATCCATATATTGGATACTAATATGCTTTACGGACGCAGATGCAGAAGAATGTTGGATTTTTCAAGTATCCATTGACAGCCCTAACTTTGATTTAAATTAGCAAAAGCTCGAGATTAGTTTCAACAAATGTTAACTGAGAGTTGAATGTTTTCAAAAATTTCGCCATTTTAGGAAGCCCAATTTTTTTTGGAGGACCTCCACTTTTAAAGCAACCATAGGTCTCTTGTATCTTAGAGCTAGCCCTGGTAGCAATACTTCAGAATTGCCCATTAACGAGAGAAAATGGTACGATCACGTACATAGTTCAATAGAGTTGTGTTTTTGGACATTCGGAACGATAGGCTTCTGGAATTCAGACATGTTCGTTTGTTTAATTAATTTAGTGAGTTGTTAATAATCATTTAAATTAAAAATACTTTTTTTATAAATAACAAATATGACACGTTAATTAAGTATTAATTTAGCCAATGACCACTAACCTAAGTGAGTAGTTGTAAAGCGTTCTAAACTGAAATCATAGAGGTCTGGGATTTGATTCCCCAAGACAATAAGATTAGTGCTCTGCTTGACTAAGGATTCCTAAAGGAAGAATTAACTATTAATTATTAATATAATACATCCGTTCAATGTTTTGATTTTGTATTAGTAATTAGTTTAATGACATAGATATTACTTTATGCATGTTGTTATTTGTGTCATTTTGAATTTCTTTATTTTAGTTACGAAAAAAGTTGTGATGATTGCATGCATATTGGGTGGCACCCCACATAGGTGGAAGTGTAGAACCCTGGGATGATGATTAACCTAGGCACCATGATTGTGGGAAGCTGAGTGATAGTGTCACCTTACGAGGTGCGGGCAGCGCCCCCTCGAGAAAAGCCTATTTGTATCAATGTTATATATCATTTTCACAAAACAAAATCATTTTAAAAATAAAAAATGTTTTTTATGAACGTTCATTTATGCATTAACGAAATATATTTACTGAGTAATTACCGATTTAATAGGAAGTCTACCCCATGTCGGGCACACTCAACGTTACGTCAGGGATAGATGAACTCCTTTTTTTTAAGCTCTCAACAACAAAACATGGCTACCTCCTTCATAAATGCATATTAATTTGCAACATTTTGATACATTGGAATATAGCAAAAAAAAAAAAAAAATCATTTTGAAAATACCTAACCAAAACCAAATCAACAAAATTATGCTATAGAGCTGTCCAAATTGGGAACCGATCTCAATCAACTATTGTCGTTTGACATGCATAACAAACTAAAAATGACCGTCACTAGCAAACTTAATACACTAAATGTTTGTGTCAAATGCTCTGTCATGTCTATTATCCAACATAAAATGATTATAAAAATCTTATAGCTTTAGTGTTGTTTGAACTAGAATTTTTTCACAAATAGTCATTTTTTAAGGAATAATGATGTGTTGTACACTTGTACTGTGAATACTAGTGGTCTTAATTTAGCTCTTCCACAAACACATAATGTTGAGCACATAAGCAACATGTTAATGTGGTACTAATGACCAGTGTAGTCAATAGCGAATAGCACAAAATAGCACAAGGCTTGCGCTATAGCGCGCGGTATTTGGTCCACTTTTTTTTTTTTTTTTTTTTTTTGCATTTTTTAATAACTGATCAAGTATATTATATCTAAGTGAAATTTAATTCTATGTTTTTGCATATTTCATCTCATATCCAAACCCTTCAATGCTCCAAGCACAAAAACTATCATACTTTATGCATGTACTAAATATTTGTTGATGTAAAATGCAATTATATTAGAGAAAATTTAATAATTTTATATTACACATTAAAAATAATTGATGCCTCATAATATATCTGTCATTTTGTCTTATGGAATTTAAAATTTAGTCTTATATGTGTGAATTATGATAAAATTTATTCTTGTTTTGTGAGTAATGATGATAAAATTATACAAACAAAATGCATGAAAAATACAATTTTGCATAAACTGTAAAATATTTTCTAATGACAAGAATTAATTAAGAATATAAACAACAAAAAGCAACGAAGTAAAAATAAAAAAAGTAAAAAACTATAATGATAAGTAACTTATTTTGCCTTTAGAGATCTCACTTATAATCACTTATAAGAGAAGGAAATATTTTGATACTTTAAGGATAGTAAAAAAATTGTTGTCCAACATACTAGACATATTGGAATTGTTTTTAGATATTGCATGCGTTTTTTTTTTTTTTTTGATGGTGCTCAAACAAACAAAAGAGTCTATTGTTTCTAAATATTGGATCTAACAGCCTAAACCAAAGAACATAGATATAGAATGGTGTATCTGGACAACGGTCCAACTAAGTCAAGTTCTCAATTAAAAAAATTTGTGAAATGCATTGAAAAACTTGATGGAACACTAGCTAAAGCAATATGCAAACCATAGAAGGAAAAAGCATGCATGCAGAATTAGAAAATATTGTAAATATGGTTGCATCTCAAGGGTATGGGCTTTAATTACTATACAAAATTAAAAAAAGACCAAATAGCGTGCTATTTTGTGCTACGCGCTATATTGCGCTTCAATAAAATAGCGCGCTATTTATGCGCTATAGGGAACCCCTACGCTATTTTAGGTTCCATAGCGCAGAGCTTGCACTATGCGCTATAGCGCGCGTTTTGATAACACAGCTAATGACTGCTCGTCGATGTGGCAAGACATCTAATATAAGTTAGCCGCTCAAAGTTTTTGATAGCATCGAGACCCGAGTCAATGTGCATTAAGGCGCAGGCAATGTGCCTTTTGATAGCTCAAGGAAAGTACACATAAAGATCCCCAAGGGGAGCCCAAAGCCCAAGATACAAAAATGCATCATATATATATATATATATATATATATATATATATAGGTTGAATGCTAAGCATTTTGTTGTCGTCGACTTAATTTGAACATTTTGGCAGCTTCTTACTTTGGTTTATGTTATTTCATGATAGAAAATGCATGTGTGTATAATGGCGACCAACACCAAACCAATAACCTCAACCCATCACCGTCAAGCACAATCCTGTGACCATCCCATTCCGTAATGTGGTGCTAACCTCACACCCCCGAGCAGATTCAAACCATAGGATGTTCAAATCATCACTTTGACCTTACATAACCGCACGTACAGGCAATGCGATTAAGGTGCTCCCTTGCAACACCCTCCATGTTGTCGCATCATTCTAGGGGTGAGTAATACTCTGTTAGAACCAAACGATCGAACCGGTCATTTTCGATCGGTTTGGTTCGGTTTTCAAACTAAATCAGTTTGATTTCAAAAATATTTTTTTCTGGTTATTGAGTTAACCGAACTTCTATTGTATTATCCAATTATATTGCATTATAATACTTAACTAATTCGTTTAGTGGTAAAATACAAACTTTACATGTTAAAAGTTAAATTTTATTATAATCATGAAAATTAAAAAATAAAATCTTTTCAAACATAAATTTATGTTTAGCTTTGTATGAATTAATCACTAGAGTAATGAAACCTCTTTGCAGTTCGATTAAATTTGCTACCGACCGAATTAATCGAACTTAATTCGGTCTGAATCTGTTTTGAATTTTTTCGGTTTCAATTCAATTTGATATTTTTAGTTTGAAAACTGACCAAATGCTTACCCCCACATCATTCTACAACGTACATATACAAAGATTGATTGTTGTCATTCGATTATTACTAGTCAATGGTAATTGGATAAACTACAAATTGGTATTCAAATTCCAAACACAATGGTTGGCAAAATTGCTTTTGGAGATGTATAGCCAGCTACCTAAATTTTGGCTACTAATTGTTTCTTCTGGCATACGCTTTGAGAACAGTTGCCTCATCCATGTAGAAATGCAGTATGCTTTTGTTGTAGGGGATTCGAACATTAGGCACAAAAATGTAATCATTGTAGTGACTTGATTGATGGGACTACCCATTATATCCCCTTCCCCCTCCAAAACCCTTAGGGAACATGTATGTTGTTTCCTACACACCCTTCACGATCTCCTTAAAATCATGCATACAACAAAAGGAATATAGCACAAATCAAATAGAAATTGAATTTGGATGCCTAACCATCCATGGTTTTCACTGTCACCAATAGTATATGGTTGACTAATGATTGTGAAGTTGCATGAACATCTTTTCAAGATATATGACTAGAAAAACATCTATAATGACAGAGCTTGTTCTGTTTGTTTCTTAGATCACCGGTTTTTGGATACAGTCGTTGGGAAAGACTTCGTTTACAAACAAAACGACATCATCTTCACGAGCCAATAGAACTAGGATAGATGCTGATACTTTTGAGAACCTTTTGAATTAAGTTGGATCCAAAAGCGAGGTATTCCCAAACCGCTAAGAGCGATGTTAAGCTGACTAAGTTCCTCAATCCTCATGCATATTGAAGTTTACATCAAGATGGATCCATATAACTGGGCAAGCTTTAATCGATTTACCTTCACCATAGGCACCTAACAGCCTCGTCATCAAAGGTTAAGAGATATTTTTCAAATTTTCCTTTTGAGAACTAAACCTCCACACACCAACATTTGATCCTATGGACCTTCTATTGGATGAAGCTAACACTTTGCTATCATGAAAAGAGAAACACAGATTGTAAGAGAAAAAGAAGTGATTAATATTCTAACAATCAGTGAAGTGAATTAGTCCCCACCTATATTATCAAAGCCCTCGCTTCGGCGTGCCTAGGCTCCAAAAAGCCCTAGGCCCCAGCCTGGGGCTTTTTCACCTTTCAAGGCGCATATAATGCGTGAGGCGCCAAAAAAGCCCCAAAGGCGCCAAAGCGCTCGCTTTGTGAAGCGCTGAAAAAGCGCGTTTGTTGCAACATTTGAGTCGAAATTGAAATATTAAGCATTTGACCTAATAAGAGCCTGAAATCCAACATGCTAAGAAAATTATGCTCGTTTGATTGTTGATTTAGAGCGTATTATATATTAAAAAGTCTACTTTTCTTTCGTTAACCTGTCAAAAAGAAAAACCCTATATTTCTTTTGCCGAATTGTCCAAGAAAACCTGGGTAATGGAAGATCAAAACTTTATTTAAGACTTTTCGTAATGTAGTTTTCAATTTCTACATTTTAAGTATTTTATTGTTTGTAAACTTGAGTTGAATGGCTTTACACATTCTTAGTTTGATTTATGTTAATCGTATGGTGTTTTTTTTAATAATGCTTTTATATGCCCTTTTTAAAACAAAATTGTGTTTTATTGCATTTTCTAAATGCAGTTTTTTAGTTCAAGCTGAAGAAAAGAGTCATTCATAACGCAAAAAAAATCCCTAGGCGCAAAAAAGCGCTAGGCGTGGGTCTAGGGCTTTTGGGGCATTTTTGCCTTGACAACTATGGTCCCCACCTCCTAATTCTGCTAGGTCATTGACCTAATGGCCACCTTTGGATCATGTTGTTGAACCACATATAAACCAACAAAACTTGTACTTGGAATAAAACATGGACCTTGGCTTCTAGATTAATTTATGAGTGGGTGCCCTTAAAGACAACCAAGATATGATGGAAGCTGACACCAACCTTGAGCTACAACTATACAACACTGCCACCGTAGCCATATGCAACTCTCAATGTTATATCAATTGTGAGGAGCAAAATACTTTCAAGAAACAACAGCCGCTCATTTGAAAGTATTGTTCTTATATCTAGAGATGAGCATTCATTGGTTCAAACTAAATGAACCAACGAAACCAAATGATTTGGTTAGTCCAGCTCGATTCTTCTAATTAGTTTAGTTGGGTATAAGTTTGGTTTTTTATTTCAAAATTATTTGGCTTTAGTCAATTTTAATTTTTGATGCTTTGAAACTAAACCATCCAGCTAAAGTGAATACAAAATTCAATTGTTGATTACAAGATAAACCATAGTAGTAAAGGCGCTAAGGCGCAAGCATTCAACCTGGGTTTTTTTTTTTTAGCCTTGGGCTTTTTTGTGAACTTTTTATATGAGTTTGATCTGCTATTTTACTAACTACAAATTAATTTTTAAACCATATTTTATAATTCATTCAACTATCTACATATTTTATTAATAAGATTTAAATTTTAAACCACATTTTATAATTTATTGAACAATTAAATTTTTATTCAACTATTTATAAACAAAATTTTGAATTTAGGGAAAAAAGCCTCAAACTACAAAAAGGCGCACTCGAACTGCAAAAAGGCGCAAGCCTTGAGCCTTGGGCTTATTCTGCGCTTAGGCGCGCCAAAGCGGGGCTTGATAACTATGAGAGAAACAACTATCAAATGAAAGACAAACATAATTGTCTAAGTGGCTTAAGACCATGGTTTAAGATTTCGGCCGCAACCCCGAGATTCCGGCCACCTCGGTTCGGTTCCGGCAAGCAGCGAGACGGAATTAGGTTAAAAACTCGTCCCGATAGCTGACAATAGGAAAACGAAGAAAAGGAAAAAAAAACAGCGAAGAAGAGAAGAAACAACGAAGAAGTAGAAGGAAAATCAGCAAAGCAGCAATAAATTACTAACTGAGAATCGAGATGCGAGATGAAGACTTCGTCGATTTCAAGCAACCGCAATGTCGATTTCTTCTACAGCAGCAGTAAGGCATAGCAATTTCAAGTGTCGATCACGATTGAGACACAAATCGAAGACGAGCATCACAATCGATTTTTTTGGTCTCATTCTCTTCTTATCGTTTGGATCGATTCAGCAACAAAACGTATTGTGAGCATGCAGTACTGTAAACCTAGTATTTTAGGGCAAAATAGCTGGCTGGTCAAAATACTTTTGGGCTGGGCTTTGAAATAAACAAACATTACTTATTTTTATTACATGTAGGTTGGGCTGGGCTCGATTGTAACTTATTTTATCATAGTTCTAAGTCTAAACAAAACCTGTTTAATTTAATTTAGTGTGGAGCAGAGTTCTAAGTCTAAAAACATTTTGACCTGATTATATTTTATATTTCATCCAGATTGGTCATTGTTACATTTTCATTAGCAAACTGCTAAAAACCAAAAGTAAGACCGAAACCGAAACTAAAACCGAAACTTCCGAAATTACCGAAACCGACCGAAATGAGTAAAATTTCAAATGACCGAAACCGAGTTTTCGTACCTTGCTTAAGACACTTCGACACGGTGCAAGATGTCATAAATTTGAATCTTGCCTCGTAGGATTTAATTAACTTATTATGTAATATGATATATATTACCTAAACTTATATATGAAGTATTCAATTTCAAAAAAAAAAACATCAAATGAAAAAAAAAATTGCAACAATGTTTTGCTTTTTACTTGTGTCAACATTTATGAAAGAGACGGTTTGTTTCTTAAAATGACAACATGAGCCAATCAATTGTTTCATTCATATATTATGTTAGCAACTAGACAATATAGCACGTCCAAATAGAAAATGATTATTTCAATTTCGATATTTTCATTTTGGTTTCAAGCTATATCATTCGTTTGCCCACCTCTACTTGTACATTGCCTACTTAATCCGCTAGGCGCTTTTAGTTTGAACTCAACTGCAAAATATTTGAAGTACGTTAATTTCCCCAAAAGTACCTAGCATAAGATCTGAGATCTAAAGTAGGTAAATGTATGTGCTATTTTGGAATGTTATGGCTCGTTTGGACGAACTAAAATAAGTCACTTTTTAAATCGAAACCTAGTTCATACTTCATTTTGACTTTTAAAAAGTCAAAAAGCAACTTTCATAAGTTGATCCAAATGAGGCATTAGGGTGGAAAACTAGATGTGCGTTTGTAAAGAACATTAAACCCGTTTAGCTATATAGTATTTTTATTCAAAAATCAAAACCTTTATGTCTTGACTCCTAGACTTACCTGGTAACTTCCTCACATGTGGGGACACTTTTGCCCCTTTAGGGAGTAAAGGGGTCATTTTGATTAGTTAGGACAAGTTCAATTAGAAGCTTGTTCAAATTTTGAAGGACACTAAGGACACTCAACGTTTTTCAGGCCATCATAACTTGCATCCCTAGTGACTATTTCTTTTGTAACATTTATCATCTCCAAACAAATTCGGACAGAGTAGCCAAACGAAACGGTTACAAAAAGCTCACTGGTCGTATTAATGGTCTGTAGCTTATATATTGGAAACTGTAATATCACAAGATATCGGTAAGAACAAAATAAAAATGACCATCACTCGATGTATATGCATTCGTTTTAATAACTTCATAGCCACAGGCAAATCGGTTGATACGCCCATAAATAATTGTTTAATCATTTGATTAAACAAATGTAAATCCCACACACTTGTTAAACAAGGCAGATTTTCATTCAAAGTACCACATGAAGACAATCATATCTTCTCCATTGTCACCCTTAGTACAATCCTTCTCGACATTTTCTTGTAAACCATGGCCTATCCAACAAAGTTAGGAAAATGGAACTGAAAAGACATTAACACATCAATGATCACTAGCTATACGGTAGCATTTGTAACTTATGGTTCTGGAGATCTTGGTTTTGACCCCTCGAAACATAGTGTTATACAATCATTCTTGCTATATATAAAAAGATATTAAAGCTTAGTCAACTAATTTCTTACAAGTCCTAACAACTCATCTTTTAAACTGAATTGCATACATGCAATCAATTTACTTATTGCATGTTGCACAACAAAAGTTGCTCCCTCGTTTTTAAGAACAAGTTTAACTTCAAGGCATTTGTCATAATATGCATACTTAGACCATGCATGACATGATTCTTAGAGAGTTAATGTATCATAAAAAATAACGCACTTGTATCGCTTCAATTTCAACTTTGCAAGGACTATCTACAACCACACGCGTGCATGTACTCTATGCTATCAAAGTCATCGTTAGGCACGTCTAAGCTCCAAAAAACCCTAGGGCCTAGCTTGGGGCTTTTTACCTTCCAAGGAGTCTGTGATGCGCGTGAGACGCCAAAAAATCCCCAAAGGTGCTCGCCTCGTGAAGCGGCAAAAAATGTGCCTTTTGCAACATTTGAATAGAAATTGAAAATGCATTTGACCCAATAGGAATCCAAAATTCAACATGGTAAGAAAATATGTTCGCTTGACTGTTGATTTAAAGCGTATTTTCTATTTTAAAAAAACATTGTTTTTCTTTTGTCGATCTCTGGATTTCTTTCATCGAGCTATTAAAAAAAGCCTAGTACATAGAAGATTAAAACTCTATTTAAGACTTCATGTAATATTGCTTGTAATATCTATATTTTGAGTATTTTGTTGGTTATAAACTTGAACTGAATGACTTTGTGCATTCTTGGTTTGATTTATGTCAATTTATGTCAATTTATGTTTTGTTTTAATATTGCTTTCAAATTCCCTTTTTTAAACAAAAATCATGTTTTATTGCTTTTTAAAATGTAGTTTTTAGCTGAAAACTAAAAAAAAAGTCGTTCAAGGCGCCCAAGAAAGCCATACGGGTAAAAAAGCGCTAGATGAGGGCCTGAGGCTTTTTCGCCTGGATAACCATACATGCATTAGCAGCAGTGAACTGCACCTCAGTTGTGGATAATGACATAACCGCCTGCTCTTGGAGCTTCATGCTATAGCTCCAGAACTCATTTTGAAAATATATTTTGATGTGCTCTTGCGACTATGCAAATCAGTAGCATAATCATTGTTTGAATATGCAAACAAGTTTTTTATTCCTCCTTGTAAAAGATTCCTAACTCGGTTCTTCTCTTCACATTTCAAACTCTTTTTATTGCTTGTTCGTGCACCACAATAGGCATCTCCATGAAATGAGCAATTAAGCTCACTACATACGCAAGATCCAATCTAGTGACAGTTAAATACGTAAGGTTACCAACCATTTGTTTGAAGATAATAGGATCTATTTGCTTGCCTCCCATCTTTTGATAAGTCTGCATCAAGGATGATAGGATTCTTCATAAGTTGTAAGGTTTCATGTTGAATCTTTCTAGAATCTCATTGGCATACTCCTTTTTGGTTTATAAAGTTTATAAACATTCCATCTATGTTTTCCATCACTTTCAAGATTAGCCATACTAGATTTTTTTATTTATTTATTGTGCTTTTGAACTCGTTTGAACATTTGTTCATTGTTCTATGTGAAAATAAGGTCATCCACATACAAGTTAACTACAAGGATACTTTGAACTCCTTTCTTTGTGAGAAGCGTTTGATCACTCAAGCATCTCTCAATCCTTTTTTAACGAAGCACGATTCGATCTTGTTGAGCCAAGCTCTTGGGGTTTGGTTAAGCCAATAAAGTGTTTTCTTCAACTTATAGACATTGTTTTTCTTCTCCACTTCACCACATGATCCATTGGTTTTTCTATAAACACATCCTCGCCGATTTCTTCATGCAAAAGCAAAAATGCATTTTTAATATCGAGTCGGCATACTTACCAACCTTGACTGGCTACGAGTGCAAAAACTAATGGACTCCCAATGAGCAACAAAGGCAAACACCTATGTATAGCGATGATGATAATTTCTTATGTGTAATAATTTGTTATATATCAGTCTTTGCATTTTTTAACTTCTCCATTCTTGTACACTTCAGTCTTGAAAATCCGTTTAACAAATACCTTCTTTGTGTCACTTGGCAATTCAGTCAATTTTCATATCTCATTCTCCAACGCATAAGTTTCTCGATCAATAGGTTCTCCCCAAGTTTGATTTTGAGCAACATCTCCGAAGGTGACTGGATCATATGAGATGAGCATAGAAAAAAAAATATTTTTATAGTAAATTGTTGCACCTCATCTTTCTCCTCTGACAACCCTTCCCTAGTAACATACTTTCATCTACACAGGTTCCATTCTTCTCTGACACTGAATAGATTTGTTTCCTCAATTGGTGTAGGAGGGCCTCCGTTGCTTGCATCTCTCTACTCTTCTTCATTTTCTTTTCTTTTTTTGTTCATTCCCTTGCCAATCATGAATATCACAGTTTGCTTTTTTGGTCATTTTGTCCTAGCTCCATTTTCCTTTCTCTTTAGATACCACGTCTCTGCTTATGAAAATTGTTTTTGTCTTTCAATCATACATATGATAGCCTTTTAGATTCTTAACTTATCCTTAAGAACACACACTTGAAGCTTTTTATCATCAAGCTTCTTCCTTTTAACATTAGGTATGTGAACATATAGTATGCAGCCAAATACTTTAAAGTGCTCCACAAAAGATTTGATTACATACTTCTGTTATGTAACGACGGTTCGAACCAACCTTCTCATCTCCAGAACGTGGCATGTGCATATGAGCTGGCAAATACTTTGTTATAGCAAAAGGAATCTATAATGTTACATGTCTACTAACTCATATTTATACACAGCAACGTGGGACTCTCCAAATTTAAACCGTTGTTCCTCCTAATTACATGTGAGATAATCCTAACAATTTCTTCGGGTGTATTGTTTTTTATTGTTGACATGGGGCAATGGTTGAGCATATGTGCTGCCCAATTCACCGTACCATATTGGCATACTCATTAAGGTTTGATTTCTTCTTTTTGCAACTCCATTTTGTTCTAGCGAGTAAGTTTGCAATAAGTTGTCTTTTGATCCCACTGAAGTTACAAAAGCCGTCAAATTCAATTGAGGTGAACCGCCCGACTCAGTCAACATTTTATGGTTATTATCATCAATAAGAGTATCATGTACCTCTTGTGACTGTTTGATTCATGAGTAAGTGAACCATAAATGTCCCAAGTGCACAAAAATATCCTTTTTTCTTGCTACAGACCTTTCCCCTTATGTGATTTTCAAAAAAGAAAATTGTGGATAAGGAACTTAGCAACTCACCCACCGAAAAGTAGTCAATATCTTTCGACTCTTCAATATAATGCACGATGTAGTTGAATTTTCTATAAGCATGCACAAAATTCTATCAACTATCTGCACATCATGCATGTCTTTTCCTACATTCATCATGTCATTTGCTTAATGTACGGTTACAGCCTCACCGATCTTCATCTCCAAAACTTTGAATTCCCTATATAAAGCGCCCAAAGTTGAGCTCATTGGACTTGATCATTCCCTTGATATTTCTTAATGAAGTCCCATAATTGCTTGGATGTGTCCGTCTAAATGAAGTCCCATAATTGCTTGGATGTCCCGAAAAGTAGTCAATATCTTTCGACTCTTCAATATAATGCACGATGTAGTTGAATTTTCTATAAGCATGCACAAAATTCTATCAACTATCTGCACATCATGCATGTCTTTTCCTACATTCATCATGTCATTTGCTTAATGTACGGTTACAGCCTCACCGATCTTCATCTCCAAAACTTTGAATTCCCTATATAAAGCGCCCAAAGTTGAGCTCATTGGACTTGATCATTCCCTTGATATTTCTTAATGAAGTCCCATAATTGCTTGGATGTGTCCGTCTAAATGATGGTCTTCGGAATGGTCTTATTTATTGAATACAGGAAAAAATTGTGAAGGACAAAAAAACCAAAAAAATTACCCAAAAGGACAAGCGGCAAAAATCTTGTCCAAAAGGACAAGTTTTAGTGCAAAGTGGAAAAACATGGGACCCCCCTGAAATTCACCATTTGCACTAAAACTTGTCCTTTTGGGCAAGTTTTTTGGTGGTTGTCCTTTTGGGCAAATAATTTGGTGAGTTTGTCCTTGTGGGAAAATCCCCTATTGAATATATGAAATAATTTTTTGCTTTTTAGTTCTTCAGCTTCAGATCTTCCAGGGCCTTTCTCTGTAGAACCAACAACATATCTCCAGCAGCAGGTTTGGTGTACCCAGCCTCTATAAGGCTCCAATACTCGTTTGATGACAATAGATTTTCTATCAACATGAACCACTGATCATAGCCCCTGACGAACTTGGGAACTACTTCCATCTCTAATCTTTTCTTCTTGCTAGCTGTGTTGTACTTATTCTCTAATTTAATTCTTTCACTCAGGCTCCATTGTGGTGCTCTGGTACCACTGTAAAAACTGAATTTATATACTATGAATGTAGCTCTTAAGCTTAATCATTCATCAACTCGAAATAGGCTTTTGTATAAGTTATTACAAAACAGGAACGGCTACAAATGCTTCCTCGAGCTAGGTCTAAGGAGAAATAAATTGAACTCCAGTCTATATCCTGTAAGCCAGGGCTTATTCAACAAAGATAGAGAAACATGGAACTACAAAAAATGTTAAGGATTAGTCGATTAATTAACTACAGTTCCTAACATGTTTTGGGCTAGCGACCAGGCATGCTAATCGATAACTATGTACTAAAAGTTCCTACTCTATATAATGTGTGATATGGTCGTGTATCCTTGCACTACACATTCCTCTCTTCAAAAAAATTGCATGTGTATGCAGTTTATCGTTGTAATGGCTGAAATTTATGCTGAAAGTATCAAAAAGTGATGCACAAGACGTACTAAAAGACTAGAGATGTAGGCCTTGTGCCTTTTTTTACCTACAACTAACTGCACTTGTCTTAGAAAAGAAAATAATCTGCGAGTGTCAATTTCTGTGGTAGAAGCATGCAGTTACACTCACCTTTGTATGACAGCGATTTTGCCTTGTTCCTCCTCACCAGTGTACTTCAGATACTCATTGACTTTCTCACAAAACTCACGACCCAACATGTTGTCCAATGCAATATCAATATCATAGCAATCCTTGCCTAAGAGCTGTAGAATTCCAAAACAATTCCCACGGAGCTAATACATGTTAGCTTCCAAAACTAAAAACAAGAAGAAAACATATCAGTGTACTTTTGAAATAAACTAGAACTGAACCTTATCGCGAACCCAGCCGCCAGCAACACGAAGCTGAGTATCCAAATTGAAATGCTTCAAAACATCAAGCAATCGAGTGAAAATAATCTCTTCTTTCTCCGTCAAATAGATAGTGTCCTTGACAGTTACTTCAGCAGCTGTCATGCTTGTGTTTGTGCATATAACGCTCATAGAAATATTATTAGAAAATTTGAGTTGAAACTCTAGGTCTGGGAATTGGCGACTAATTTGGGATACTTTTCGCGGGAGAAATAGGGCAATCGGAGAGAACTGACTGAAGAAACTCAGGGTTTGAGCCATGGTCTGTGAAGTTGATCAAGCGTCATTAATTGGAATTTTCCTGGAACCCCCTGTGGAATGTGTAATTTTCTCCCTTGGAGTTTTAACGGAACGGGAATTCCAAAAGCTATCTTTTATTCGGTTTAGGGATGTCTGTTGTAAAGTCCTGATATTGATTTCGACATAAACAACCACGTAAATATAACTATCAATGTATATTCAAGTTATGCAATCATATCAAATATATCATTGAGTAAACAAGGATACACTCGAAGTAAATGAACTAGTATAACCGCACAACGGTGGGAAACCGACCGTTTGATTATATACTTTAAAAAAAAAAATGATATATTTTCAGATTAATCTACAAAAGCATGATTGATTTTTTTTAAAAAAAATGTATTTTTAAATTTTGTTTATATTTAGATATATAAAAAGATATTGTAGTAGAAATATTATATTAACAAAGTATATTTGAAAAATATTGTATATTTTAGAGAAATTTTAGGAATTACAGTTTGAACTGTCAAAAACATTAGAGAAAACAATTCCGAGAAAGGAGAAGCATTTTTTTGGCTTCACAAAAGTTTATTTCAGCCAAGTGACAGTAAGCAAACCTCCATAACGGTTGGTTTGGTAATAATCCATTACGAAAACGATCACTATTAATCTCTTAAAATATTCCTGCATATCTAAAATCAAACTTTTTTACGTTTATTAATGAAAAAAGATCTTGTTTGTATAAATTATGAATGTGGTTTTTAAATTGTCTGCATTAACCAAATTATCTGTAGCAACTAGCAACCTTATCATTGTCAAACCAACTCTTCAAGAAGCTAACTCTACACTACAGCAAAACTAAAAAATTGAATCAACCATACAGCGCAACAGCAAAATTAAGCACCGAATCAATTGTAGTAATCAAATTATCAAGTCAACTCTACAGCCAATTCTACAAAAAACTGAAGCATTCAAAATTGAATCAACTAATAGGCACTCAAATCAATTGATTAAATCAAACTATCGTCATACTACTCACCGTCGCCCACTTCGAAGCTTCAATGTGAAGGACCAAGAGACCAGCGAGAGCACCACCTGCGGCAATAGCGAAGTCTACAATGAGATACGGAGAAGTCTGACTTTCGGAGGAGTCTACAGCGACAATTTGCTGTGGAGAGTGACTTGCGGGTCGTGACGTTGAATTGAGTGACCGAATTGAAGGTCGATTTGAAGATTAGGGTTTTCTCCTCTTTTTCTTGAAAACAAGAGTTGTTTTTTTAATTTATTTTACCTGTTTTTGTGAAGGTTGAGAGGGTCATGTACCCAGGCTAGCAGTAACGTGCCTCGCCCCTGTTGCTTGTATGTGTGTATAATTCTGTCTTTTCAAACAGCTACTAGGATTTAGATCACCTCCTCTAGTTCAAAACTAGAAAAGGGGCTCATTCTCCAATTCATCTTTAGATCTTCGATTCAGCGGTTTGGATTATATTGAAATATTCACATTGAATAAAGAGAAAAATTAACCTTAGATGTAAGTCATTGAGATATAATTTTGATGGTTGAATTTTTGGGGCAAACCCCTTTGCGTTTGAAGCCAGGTTGTAAGAACCACTATCTGAACGCTATGCAGTTAGAAGAGACTAGAGATTAATCACTCTGTTAGAGATTAACCAGAGATGATAATTTTTTTATAACTCATATATATTGGATAAAATTTTAGTGTCTCGTGTAGTGTTGATTGATATAAATGGGAATTTAAAGATGTTGAATGTACTCATGAGTATCAAGGAAGCTGGACCATCTAAAACTATAACATTTATGCTTACGGACGTAACGGCACGCGTTCCGCTCGTGAGGACGGCACATGCTGCGCGCGTGATCGTGGCACGCGCTCCGCGCGTGGATTGTCATTGACCCATTATTCAAGGGTCAACGTATGCATAAATAAAGCTTTGAAAAAAAAAAATTAACCGTACAGATTCTATTTTTATGGGATAATTTTTTAATTTAAATAAAGGGCAATTTTGACACTTCACGGTCGAACCAAAAATATGTGTTTCCAAGAGAATTATTAATAAAGATATGTGGCACATGTTTTCATTCTTACATGAGGCGATAATAAACCTTGTCTAGACGGACCTAGGCGCTAGGAGATATGCCTCGCTTAACGTCTAGAGACTGCCTAGACAGACGTCTAGATGGATTTTTACAACAGTGGATTGAAGCATACGAGATTCGAATCCTACATCAAATAGCTAATACAACTTTTTGACACTTTCCATCAGAGTTATTATCGAGATCCAAGTTTTCCCCTGTACAACCATGAGGTAGCTGAAAATCAATTATAGCACCTCTTATTTGTGACACAATTTCAGCTGCTTTTTGAGCTGACATCAAATACCATGCATATGCATATCCATGGACCACAACATTTTACTAATCCAAATCTAAACAAATATGAGTTTCAATCATAAAATTTATAATCCTTTTATTTGTTTATACAACTACAAACTTACAGAAATTTGTTTACAAACCTATGAACCCAACAAAATTCATTATAATAAAAAGGAAAAAAGAAAAATCCTGGTAAAAGAGGAAAAGGAGAACATGCACAGCAGTAGTATGCGGTCAATTGTAGACGCATTAAATGTGACATGCAGATTTTGTGTGGAAATCCCAGCAATATAGCAAACCATGTGACTGCACATCCATGCACCACGACCAGGGGCGGAGCCACATATAACCTGGTGAGATCAAGTGAATCAAAAAATCAACCGCAAGGCACTGCAACCTTGATTTCACCCGAGTTTTTCTCAATACCCTAACGCCTTAATTTCCGCCTAAGTGACTTGTAGTAGCCCGTAACTTCCCCGGTAAGAAAAGCCAGGATTACCTTAAGAACATGACAAAATAGAACGCAGACAGAAGAACATTTCATTGCTTATTACAACAATTCCATCAGAATACAAGAATATACAAAGTATGAATAAATATACATTCGATAAATATCAGAGATTACAATAAGTTACATAGCAGCGGAAAAATAATACAAAACACAACTGAAAGTAATACACGGATACAGAGCTTTCCGAGCATCGTTCCAGCTGTAAATCAGGATCCTGTGAATATAAATCTGCAAAACCAAAACTACTAGATGCCCGTGTGGAAAATAAGGGCACCCAGAGTTTAGGTTAAAACAATAAACTCCAGGTCAGTCATGTGACTGGTGTGAGAACTAAAACAGTTATTAATCTTTATTTTAAAGTTCGGTAAATCAAGGGACCACGCTATATAACACGGAACGGGTTTCCTCCCAAGAATACCAGTGCATAAAACAAACAGCGCAATGCTAAATAAAGAAAAATGAAGCTATTATAAGACCCATGTCCCATCACACAATGCAACGCAAGCCGGAGGATAAGGTTTTTACCTTATAATAGCCAAAGCATGCTTGATACGTTAAAAACACATTATTTGATACTATAATAAATGTATAGTGTCAAAACAATTTCAATCATAAATATCAATCATAGGCGGCATGAATGACCCATACCACTATGTCGCCATACTAGGTTCTACAAATAAAACCGCAATATCACGTATTAGAAATTGGATTCTATCATGAGTCGAGGCAAGGAGCAAGCTCCTCTCCGTTCGAGACACTCTAGCAAATGTCTCAGGACCCCACTATGATCCTTGGAATCGGTTGGGCCGGTCCTCACCTAACTTTGGAGGATTAGTTATTCCTGAACACACGTTTCCCGGTCCTAACAGACCTATATCCGAGGCGCCTCGCATTCCAACATCCACACAGGTAAAAAGTATATAAATGTCAGGGCTGGTAGGTCACTGACTTCACCCATAGCTAGAAAGAAACGTCGTGTTCTCCCAACGGTCTGTATCCCGTTTTTGACTCATACCGAGGTGTGAGGCTCGCGAATTCACGCTATACACAAAGCTACGCCACACAGGCCATGCTTTGATCATCAACCACAAGACTTTGCTTTTCAACAGAAGCCTTGATCATTTGCCACTTAGGCGTGCCACACAGGCAATTCACTTCATGCGACTGATGTCCATCGATATACAACCTCTGAGCTCGTACGTCTCAGAGAAGTGCGTTAAGCAAGAGAATAAATTCTCCGCCGCCAAACAGATGTATATTTAATAGAGATCAATCAACACAGAATAAAATCCAATGTCAGACACACATTCCATTTACAAGTTCGTTCTGGGTCTAAACGAAACCGAAGGCACTTTCCTCGCATATCCATCGATCTCCAAGTATGTCCGGACGATCACCAACTGATTCCCTCATCTTGGGTGTACAGCCCAATCAATATCATCAGTAATCACCCAAACGATGTGAAGACTTCCGGTCTTCAACTACCGTCTTCATCTTCGACATATCGTCGAATCGGTTATTCAGAATGGGTATAGACCCGGCCTTTCCGAATAACCCGCGTATATAATAAACACGTGTTACACAAACACAACATACGCCTCATTCCAATTCAGAATATTCTTTTATTCAAAATTTCACATTTTTAGGGAAAGGTTCCCATTAATTTTATCAAAGATAAATTCTTCTAAATTTATTCTTTAATCTTCCTTTGGATATCATTTCAAACCGTTTTATGGTTTTCCAAACTAGTCGGGATTAGCGAACCACACCGAAGTAATTATTTATTTTATTTCCCAATCCCAACCTATTTATCCCATGGAGCAAAACTAGTAATAATCCATATCTAACACCTCGGTGCTATTAGTAAAGTTAATTACCATTTCACGTATAAATCTAATTAAAGATTTAACTATCGCTTTGGAGCAAAACTGGTGGTACTCCATTCTCGATCACCTTTCATATTTGATAATTCAAATTATCAATTCACATTTCAATCTAATTACAGATTCATTAAAACTCCAATTATTTTTATTCTTTTCAAAAATCAATATCCTGTCTTTAACTGGGTTAAAGAACCAATGTTATCTAAAACATGGTTCACGATAAACCCAAAATCACATCCAAATTCAATTCCAATTAAACATTATTTAATTAGTACACTTCATTAAATCTAAATAGAAATATTTAATCTTTTTCTCTATTGGGTTTAAGAACAGTGTTAATGAAGACACCATTCACGACAAACCCAAATCACATTTGAAATTAAATACAAGACTCTGAATAGAAAATATATCGGCTTATATTCAATATCAATTTCTACGACCAACAAATATCGTATTGGAAATAACGATATAAATATATCTTTAAAATTTCAACAACCATATCTGTAGAATCACGAAATCCAACATCGAAATATTCCGAAGATAATTTCGATTCAAATCTATTTCCACTTCACGTATTGGAATTCTGATTATTTTTAAAACCACTTCAAATTCAATTTATTTATTTCAAAAATAAATTGATTTTAATTCTAGTTCAAAACTAGTTCATTTCAACAAAAATATATTTTTATCCTTTCAAATGTGGAATTTTTCATCCTAGTTCTTCCCAAACCATTTCTTATAATTTTACACTAATTATTACTATTTTTAATAATTTAATCAAGGCCCGTACAGTCGATTTCCATCAACGGCCATCGAACTGCACTTATAGCGACCTTTTCCAAATTTGATTTGGACATAATTCCAAATCCAACCGTTAGATTTCAAATTTCTAATATTCATTGGAAAGCTCTTTTCGATATGAACCCAACGGTTCCGGTGTCAGGAGAACCCGACGGTCGGATCTCCCGCAACGTCAATTCGAAGTCAATAGTCGAAATTCACGAACTGCCGCAGCGCGACGCGTTCTATTCAGGACATTATATATATAATATATATATATATATAATATATATATTATATATTTCGTCGATTTCCTTTTAAAACGTATTTTATATATCGTTTTAGATTCGTTTTCAAAACGATTTCAACTTCATATTCAATTTTGAATCAAAATTGAATATTCCACATCATCGATATACAAATGATAATATTTTCAAAACGTTATATTTTGAAATCACTTCTTTTTCTATAATTATTTTAAAAACGAATATAATCGATATAAATATCGCTCACGTTAAAATAGCGCATTTCCAATCAACACGGCTTTATATATTTCAATAAATTCATTATTCTATTCAACAAATGAATATTTATTCTATTCAACACATGAATCTACGTTTCTTTCAACACATGATTCTTTATTTTATTTTATTCTTTATTTTCCCAATTGGAATGAGGCCCAATCAATTACCATATAATGTTAATTATATTGTTTCCACACAACACATGTATATAATAGCACTGACAAATAATCGACCATCATCCAAAGTGCACTACACTGTATAAGCATCAAATATAGATATCTAACGCTTATAACAACCTGTCAATCAATCAATCGACATACAACTAATTATTGGGATTAGTGTATGTCGTATTCTATCCCAATACCCGTGTGGGGTTTCAAATCAACAAACACAGATTTTTATTTATTCACATACCCATTAAAAATTATATTTTTAACGATAAAATAATTTTTTAACTGTCTAAATATTTTATTTCACATCACACAATCAATAAATTTTCACCACAACAAACAATCAAACATACAAGCCATCCATGGTCTGTGGACGATGGGTGTCGGGTGCTACCGAGCACCGTCTGCATCCTAGTATATATTTTAGCTAGAAAACAAAATTAAAAGGTGAGAAGTTCTCACCGACTAGCTAATCCAAACGCCACGACTCTTCTTATGTAGAAATCTTCATCGCGTCTCCAACGAAATCTGTTCAACACCGTTCGTGTTAAGAATCATATTTTTAACAACATTACTTCCTATATAAAAATCGAATTTTTACCGCTACTTCATGTTTATAAAAATCGAATTTTTATCTACATTACCTTATAGAAATCATGTCTTCATTCTCCACTTCGTTATAAAATTTATATTTTTATATCGCCCTTCTCCTAGTAAAGATTATATTTTCATTACTCTACATGAATAAAAATCATATTTTTACCATTATACCTATATAAAAATCATATTTTAATATGCCACTAGTATAAAAATTATATTTTTAACCTTTTTATATTATAAAAATTATATTTTTATTCTTTCTATAATATAAAAATTATATTTTTACTTTATTAAAAATCACTTCTTTTTGTTTTCATATAAACAAAAGTCATTCCTTTATATGGTTTTCAAATCTAAACCCTTTTATGGATAAAACCACAACTTTTTGTCGTGTTCATATATATAAAAATCGTATTTTTATAAATTAATTTTCTTTATAAAAATCATATTTTTATTTCACTTCTCATACTGTAAAGATTATATTTTTATTATCTTAAAAATCGATCTTTTCTCTATTAACAATCTAAACTCTTCTATTTTCTTTAAATATATAAAACTGATTTTTTTTCTATCATTTAAAAACAAAATTCCTATGTTACACAACCTAAAGATCGAATCTTTAACATTATAAATGAAGAAAAATACAAATGGAAGCTTACAGGGGCTGGGGAAGGGACGCGTCGGGGTCTTGGTGTGGTCGGAGGTGCGTTGTACTGCCTGTAGCCTTCCCTCAAGCAATGGAGATATTATAAATCGTGTTTTTAATGAAGAGGGGGGGGGGCTGTTGCGGTCGGAGCAAGGGAGGGGCGTGGCTGCGCTGGACAACTGGAGGAGGCGGAGGGCGGTTGCAGGCGCCTTGAGCGGCGGTGGGTCGTTTTTCTTTAGGGCTGGAGGCGTCGATTGGCAAGAGGAGGGAGGTTGCGGAGGAAGAAGGGGTGCTGAGGGGGTGTGGCGTTGGCGCGCCCGCCACCAGCGGCGGCGCGGGTTCCTCCCCCCCCCCCCCCCCCCGTCGTTAATTCCCTTTTTTTCTAATCGGGATCGAAACTGAGTGGTGAAGGGGAGGGGGGTTGACCGAGCAAAAGGAGAAAAGGAGGTGGGGAGTTATATTATATTTATTTAATTATCTATTTTAATTTCAAAAAGCAACTTTAAATTTCAGACTTGAAATCGAACCCACCGACTATCATCCCTAGCTAATTACTCCCATTTCGAACACAATGGGATATGCCACGTAGGCCAATTCGGTTGTTTCGGTCAGTTTTCGTCAAATTTACATTTAAATCATTATATTGAATTTTAAACGTACATTTCAATTTACCGGGGCTACGTATGGACTCTAAATATTCCAGAAAAATCATTTCTAGCTTCGTATTGACGATACGGTCCTAACAAAACTAGTTTCGCCCAATTCTGAGACCGTTAGAAAAATGGTCATTTTCCAGTCGATTAAAATCAACTAAAACTGGTCAAACGCGTTTTCCTTTGCCACACTCACATACTGATTCGAAAAATTATGAAATTTGGAATCTAGCAATAATTTAACATCCCGGATCCAACAAAAGTGGTTTCGTCGAAAACCGAGGTCGTTTGCAAAATTTTCATTTCTAAGGGTCAGAATTCCATAGTGACTATTCTGAAATTTCAACTGGACATAACTTTTGATTCCCGCTATGAAATTTAAATTTTTCGGATTCGTTGGAAAGATATTCTCAAATAGATTCGAATATTTTTGGTTTCGCTAAAATCCGGTTTATTTTGCACCCGGTACATTCACTTGAACTTTGAAATCGAATTATCGAACTACCGCGCCATTTTCAATTCCTTTATAATTATAAATAAAATATTTATATTCTAACGACGATCTATAAATGTATACGTTTTAATTCCATTCAAACTAAATTTTTCGTCGTTATTATTTAAAATAATTCATTTTAAATATTCAAAATTCACTAAAATTGCCAAAATAAAAATATTAAATTGGCTCGGATTTCCGAGTTATTACAATCTCCCCCACTTAAAACTTTTCGTCCCCGAAAAGGAACGAAACCGAAAGTTGTTTAACAAATCAACTCAACTTCCATTGTTTTCTTTACGGCTTATGTTCTTCAACTTTTCAGTTTCTAAGAACTTTTTAATTTTTTTCAAAAATTTGGCTAACACCCTAAATTTTCGAAAAATTTCGCCATAACCTCCCCTGCATCGGGGACTTCGGGATATTTCATATAGCCTCCCATGGCCTTCTTTAATCCAAAAGAAAAAGAAAAAGCCAAGCGGCTAGCCAATCGGCTCATAAAATCATCATCACCCAAACAAAACAGTAAATTATGGTAAACATGTACCTATTTGTCGGGCAAACAATTTTATTCTTCTGCTCTAGCCTCCTTGTTATGACATGTTCAATAGATATACATGTTTATGCATGCAATTGTATTCATTTTTTCAACACTGTTCAATATTCGGTTCCATTAGGCATAAATGGTTAAAAATTATCAAACAAATAAACAAACAACCCAACCATCAATCAATTAGTGGATTATCGTTTCAAATTCATAATTTTGATATATATATAGAAAATCATGTTTTTGATGCCAAATCACAACAAATAATCCTAAGTAAATTTTGGTTCTCACAACAGTCTAATGGAAATATATAGATATCACACCTTCGAAACACGAACATAAATATTGATGATGCCATTATCATTATCAACATCATCTCCGGGCGACTAGAGTGTGATTCTATATTTATCCAGTATATTAAAACTTCGAATATACGTTCATGACGCGTATATGCAAAACCTTTATATACTCGATCGTCCAAATTCAATATAAATAAATTATTCAAATACGTATAATCTGGTTTAAATTTCAAAACAACTTGTTTTCATTTGAAAAATATACTCTTCACACTCGTTCTAGGATACTACTGATCCCATCTCTAACGAGTCATTCTAATTGGATATTACTAATCCAATATCTGATGAATTCTTTCGTATGGTTCTAATGTGTCTTGTTCTCGAGCTCTGTAAACCAGAGCTCTGATACCAACTGTAGTAGCCCGTAACTTCCCCGGTAAGGAAAGCCCGGATAACCTTAAGAACACGACAAAATAGAACGCAGACAGAAGAACATTTCATTGCTTATTACAACAATTCCATCAGAATACAAGAATATACAAAGTATGAATAAATATACATTCGATAAATATCAGAGATTACAATAAGTTACATAGCAGCGGAAAAATAATACAAAACACAACTGAAAGTAATACACGGATACAGAGCTTTCCGAGCATCGTTCCAGCTGTAAATCAGGATCCTGTGAATATAAATCTGCAAAACCAAAACTACTAGCTGCCCGTGTGGAAAATAAGGGCACCCAGAGTTTAGGTTAAAACAATAAACTCCAGGTCAGTCATGTGACTGGTGTGAGAACTAAAACAGTTATTAATCTTTATTTTAAAGTTCGGTAAATCAAGGGACCACGCCGTATAACATGGAACAGGTTTCCTCCTAAGAATACCAGTGCATAAAACAAACAACGAAATGCTAAATAAAGAAAAATGAAGCTATTATAAGACCCAGGTCCCATCACACAATGCAGCGCAAGCCGGAGGATAGGGTTTTTACCTTATAATATCCAAAGCATGCTTGATACGTTAAAAACACATTATTTGATACTATAATAAATGTATAGTGTCAAAACAATTTCAATCATAAATATCAATCATAGGCGGCATGAATGACCCATACCACTATGTCGCCATACTAGGTTCTACAAATAAAACCGCAATATCACGTATTGGAAATTGGATTCTATCATGAGTCGAGGAAAGGGGCAAGCTCCTCTCCGTTCGAGACACTATAGCAAATGTCTCAGGACCCCACTATGATCCTTGGAATCGGTTGGGCCGGTCCTCACCTAACTTTGGAGGATTAGTTATTCCTGAACACACGTTTCCCGGTCCTAACAGACCTATATCCGAGGCGCCTCGCATTCCAACATCCACACAGGTAAAAAGTATATAAATGTCAGAGCTGGTAGGTCACTGACATCACCCATAGCTAGAAAGAAACGTCGTGTTCTCCCAACGGTCCGTATCCCGTTTTTGACTCATACCGAGATGTGAGGCTCGCGAATTCACGCTATACACAAAGCTATGCCATACAGGCCATGCTTTGATCATCAACCACCAGACTTTGCTTTTCAACAGAAGCCTTGATCATCCTTAGGCGTTCCACACAGGCAATTCACTCCATGCGACCGATGTCCATCGATATACAACCTTTGAGCTCGTACGTCTCAGAGAAGGGCGTTAAGCAAGAGAATAAATTCTCCGCCGCCAAACAGATGTATATTTAATAGAGATCAATCAACACAGAATAAAATCCAATGTCAGACACACAGTCCATTTACAAGTTCGTTCTGGGTCTAAACGAAACCGGAGGCACTTTCCTTGCATATCCATTGATCTCTAAGTACGTCTGGACGATCACCAACTGATTCCCTCATCTTGGGTGTACAGCCCAATCAAGATCATCAGTAATCACCCAAACGATGTGAAGACTTCCGGTCTTCAACCACCGTCTTCATCTTCGACATATCGTCGAATCGGTTATTCAGAATGGGTATAGACCCGGCCTTTCCGAATAACCCGCGTATATAATAAACACGTGTTACACAAACACAACATACGCCTCATTCCAATTCAGAATATTCTTTTATTCAAAATTTCACATTCTTAGGGAAAGGTTCCCATTAATTTTATCAAAGATAAATTATTCTAAATTTATTCTTTAATCTTCCTTTGGATATCATTTCAAACCGTTTTATGGTTTTCCAAACTAATCGGGATTAGCGAACCACACCGAAGTAATTATTTATTTTATTTCCCAATCCCAACCTATTTATCCCATGGAGCAAAACTGGTAATACTCCATATCTAACACCACGGTGCTATCGGTAAAGTTAATTACCATTTCACGTTCAAATCTAATTAAAGATTTAACTATCGCTTTGGAGCAAAATTGGTGGTACTCCATTCTCGATCACCTTTCAGATTTGATAATTTAAATTATCAATTCACATTTCAATCTAATTACATATTCATTAAAACTCCATTTAGTTTTAATCTTTTCAAAAATCAATATCCTGTCTTTAACTGGGTTAAAGAACCAATGTCATCTAAAACACGGTTCACGATAAACCCAAAATCACATTCAAATTCAATTCCAATTAAACATTATTTAATTGGTACACTTCATTAAATCTAAATAGAAAGATTTAATCTTTTTCTCTATTGGGTTTAAGAACAGTGTTAATGAAGACACCATTCACGACAAACCCAAATCACATTTGAAATTAAATACAAGGCTCTGAATAGAAAATATATCGGCTTATATTCAATATCAAATTCTACACCAACAAATATCGTATTAGAAATAACGATATAAATATATCTTTCAAATTTCCATAACCATATCTGTAGAATCACGAAATCCAACATCGAAATATTTCGAAGATAATTTCGATTCAAATCTATTTCCACTTCACGTATTGGAATTCTGATTATTTTTAAAACCACTTCAAATTCAAATTATTTATTTCAAAAATAAATTGATTTTAATTCTAGTTCAAAACTAGTTCATTTCGACAAAAATATATTTTTATCCTTTCAAATGTGGAATTTTTCATCCGAGTTCTTCCCAAATCATTTCTTATGATTTTACACTAATTATTACTATTTTTAATAATTTAATCAAGGCCCGTACAGTCGATTTCCATCAACGGTCATCGAACTGCACTTACAACGACCTTTTCCAAATTTGATTTGGACATAATTCCAAATCCAGTCGTTAGATTTCAAATTTCTAATATTCATTGGAAAGCTCTTTTCGATACGAACCCAACGGTTCCGGCTTCAGGGGAATCCGACGGTCGGATCTCCCGCAACGTCAATTCGAAGTCAATGGTCGAAATTCACGAACTGCCGCAGCGTGGCGCGTTCTATTCAGGCCATTATATATATAATATATATATATATATTATATTTCGTCGATTTCCTTTTAAAACGTATTTTATATATCGTTTTAAATTCGTTTTCGAAACGATTTCAACTTCATATTCAATTTTGAATCAAAATTGAATATTCCACATCATCGATATACAAATGATAATATTTTCAAAACGTTATATTTTGAAATCACTTCTTTTTCTATAATTATTTTAAAAACGAATATAATCGATATAAATATCACTCACGTCAAAATAGCGCATTTCTAATCAACACGGCTTTATATATTTCAATAAATTCGTTATTCTATTCAACAAATGAATATTTATTCTATTCAACAAATGAATATTTATTCTATTCAACACATGAATCTACATTTCTTTCAACACATGAATCTTTATTTTATTCTACTCTTTATTTTCCCAATTGGAATGAGGCCCAATCAATTACCATATAATGTTAATTATATGGCTTCCACACAATACATGTATATAATAGCACTGACAAATAATCGACCATCATCCAAAGTGCACTACACTGTATAAGCATCAAATATAGATATCTAACGCTTATAACAGCCTGTCAATCAATCGATCCACATACAACTATTATTGGGATTAGTGTATGCCGTATTCTATCCCATTACCCGTGTGGGGTTTCAAATCAACAAACACAGATTTTTATTTATTCACATACCCGTTAAAAATTATATTTTTAACGATAAAATATTTTTTTAACTATATAAATATTTTATTTCACATCACACAATCAATAAATTTTCACCACAACAAACAATCAAACATACAAGCCATCCATGGTCTGTGGACGACGGGTGTCGGGTGCTACCGAGCACCGTGTGCATCCTAGTATATATTTTAACTAGAAAACAAAATTAAAAGGTGAGAAGTTCTCACCGACTAGCTAATCCAAATGCCACGACTCTTCTTATGTAGAAATCTTCATCGCGTCTCCAACGAAATCTGTTCAACACCGTTCGTGTTAAGAATTATATTTTTAACAACATTACTTCCTATATAAAAATCGAATTTTTACCGCTACTTCATGTTTATAAAAATCGAATTTTTATCTACATTACCTTATAGAAATAATGTCTTTATTCTCCACTTCGTTATAAAATCTATATTTTTATATCGCCCTTCTCCTAATAAAGATTATATTTTCATTACTCTACATGAATAAAAATCATATTTTTACCATTATACCTATATAAAAATCATATTTTTAATATGCCACTAGTATAAAAAATATATTTTTAACCTTTTTATATTATAAAAATTATATTTTTATTCTTTCTATATTATAAAAATTATATTTTTACTTCATTAAAAATCACTTCCTTTTGTTTTCATATAAACAAAAGTCATTCCTTTATATGGTTTTCAAATCTAAACCCTTTTATGGATAAAACCACAACTTTTTGTCGTGTTCATATATATAAAAATCTTATTTTTATAAATTCATTTTCTTTATAAAAATCATATTTTTATTTCACTTCTCATACTATAAAGATTATATTTTTATTATCTTAAAAATCCGATCTTTTCTCTATTAAAAATCTAAACTTTTCTATTTTCTTTAAATATATAAAAACTGATTTTTTTTCTATCATTTAAAACCAAATTTCCTATGTTACACAACCTAAAGATCGAATCTTTAATATTATAAATGAAGAAAAATACAAATGGAAGCTTACAAGGGCTGGGGAAGGGGCGCGTCGGGGTCTTGGTGTGGTCGGAGGTGCGTTGCACTGCCTGTAGCCTTCCCTCAAGCAATGGAGATATTAAAAATCGTGTTTTTAATGAAGAGGGGGGGGGGAGGGAAGGGCTGTTGCGGTTGGAGCAAGGGAGGGGCGTGGCTGCGCTGGACAACTGAAGCAGGCGGAGGGCAGTTGCAGGCGCCTTGAGGCGGCGGTGGGTCGTTTTTTTTTGGGGCTGGAGGCTTCGATTGGCAAGAGGAGGGAGGTTGCGGAGGAAGAAGGGGTGCAGAGGGGGTGTGGCGGTGGCGCGCTGGCCACCAGCGGCGGCGGCGTAGGCACAGGTTCCTTCCCCCCGTCGTTGATTCCCCCCCTTTTTTTCTAATCAGGATCGAAACTGAGTGGTGAAGGGGGCGGGGGGTTGACCGAGCAAAAGGAGAAAAGGAGGTGGGGAGTTATATTATATTTATTTAATTATCTATTTTAATTTCAAAAAGCAACTTTAAATTTCAGACTCGAAATCGAACCCACCGACTGTCATCCCTAGCTAATTACCCCCATTCCGAACACAATGGGATATGCCACGTAGGCCAATTCGGTCTTTTCGGTCAGTTTTCGTCAAATTTACATTTAAATCATTATATTAAATTTTAAACGTACATTTCAATTTACCGGGGCCTCGTATGGACTCTAAAAATTCCAGAAAAATTATTTCTAGCTTCGTATTGACGATACGGTCCTAACAAAACTAGTTTCGCCCAATTCTGAGATCGTTAGAAAATGGCCATTTTCCAGTTGATTAAAATCAACTAAAACTGGTCAAACGCGTTTTCCTTTTCCACGCTCACATACTGATTCGAAAAATTATGAAATTTGGAATCTAGCAATAATTTGACATCCCGGATCCAACAAAAGTGGTTTCATCGAAAACCGAGGTAGTTTGCAAAATTTTCATTTCTAAGGGCCAGAATTCCATAGCGACTATTCTGAAATTTCAACTAGACTTAACTTTTGATTCCCGCTATGAAATTTCAATTTTTCGGATTCGTTGGAAAGATATTCTCAAATAGATTCGAATAATTTTGGTTTCGCTAAAATCCGGTTTATTTTGCACCCGGTACATTCACTTGAACTTTGAAATCGAATTATCGAACTACCGCGCCATTTTCAATTCCTTTTATAATTATAAATAAAATATTTATATTCTAACGACGATCCATAAATATATACGTTTTAATTCCATTCAAACTAAATTTTTCGTCGTTATTATTTAAAATAATTCATTTTAAATATTCAAAATTCACTAAAATAGCTAAAATAAAAATTTTAAATTGGCTCGGATTTCCGGGTTATTACATGACTACTCCAGTCTCGGAGTTCTGCTTAAAACACTAATGCCTTAACATCCCCTTAACCAATGACTCTAGCCTGTGCCTAAAACCTCTGTCTCTCAAATGTAATCCAAAAGTCAAATTATTTTTAGTTTGAGTTGTGTTTAATTAATTTTTGTTGGGTTTATCATTTGATTTGAGTTCGAAATTGGGTAAGTTCTTTGCCGCTTGAATCGAGTTAATTTTTCTTTAATTTAGAATGTATATATAATTCATAGGATTTGCTACTAAAGTTATTGTAGCTCGCTACGTGAAAGTGAAGTATAATCTATTTTCCCATTCTGAGTTTGATGTTAGAATAACAATTTACTTCAATTTTAATTGATGCTGGGATACAAATAATCACAAATTTGAATACACAGTTTTGTTCAAACTGATATAAAATTTTACAAACTTGTAAACGTTTTCTTCATTTTTGTAACCAGCAAATTTAAAGTAACAATCAATTTCAGTAGATCAAGGACTTGTTTTCATTTTTTGTCAAACCAATAGCCATTTATAAGCAGTAAAAAAAGGATGCTGGAAAAGTTTTCAACAGCTATCATGCTAAAACCAACAAATCTTTTCAATTTGCGACCACACCAGTCTCAGTAGCTTGCTACACCACTGACCACGACATATTATTAATCTAAATAATAACAAATACGAGTTTCAAACAGAAAATTTATAAAGCTCTTATCTATTTATATAACTACAAACTTATAGAAATTTGTTTACACATCTACAAACCCAACAAATTCATTATAATAAAAAAAAGAAAACATGCATGTTAGTAGTAAAAGGTCAGTTTTAAGCTTGCAAAATTGGTAAGTGGAAATCCAAAGCAATATTGCAAACCATGTGACTACATCCACATTGCCGAATCAAAAGATTCAAAATACAAATTTGGGTAGCTGCAAAATATAAGTCATAATTACCAATACTTGAATTTCAATTTAGATATGTCTTTTTAACAAAATTCCATGATTTCAACATTATTCAGAAGAAGAAAAGTAAATAGATTGCAAATTTACCTCTCATTTGCGTTGAATTCGGACCCTAAATAAAAAGCAACAGGTAAAAGCCAAGAATCACTATGAACCGCGACAAGGGACTGCCAGTCCCTCCGATTCATCCCAACCCTTGCAAAATTAATACCCAGTGCCGGCTCAGACAGCTCTGGAGGGACTTCCTCTGCCGGCAAAGTTACCTCCCAAGTCGAATCAGGATTTCCATACAAGCATAAATTCTCTTTGTCTGTCAGCATTGTTATTCAAATTTAAATATTTAAAAATTTTATCTTTTAATAGAATGCTTAGAGTACAGAAAATTTCTTAACTATAACCTTTTCTGAACATAAGAAGAGTACTCTCTTTTAAATGCATATGTTATCCTAGATAAACTGTGCTTACGAGCACAATATTCAGATCCAAACATATCATTCTAAGAGTATTATCAAAAAAGGAGAATCCTCGGCTTTGTTTTTAAACCGAATTAAATAAACGTTTTATCCTATAAAAAAGATGTAGTTTGATGGCGATTAACCCATGCTTCGGTATCTCCGCAGTGAACATCTCATCGAATCATTTCTTTTCAACAAATTATTTTACACAAAACTAGGCTCGTTAATCAATCTAATTCAATCGAAATTGTACGTGTCAATGAACGATCCGGGCACAAACTAAGTAAAAGCTACTTCATTAGACATGAACTACTAGTAGTGAACAAAAGAATTTCTAGCCTAACCCTATTCACCAAAATCTTTTTACTGACAAATGAATCAAAACTACCTGGATCACAAAGCGAGTGAAATTCGTCGACTTCGCTAGTAAGTGTTCTAACAATGACGAATCGACGAGCGGAGAAATCCCTGAAAATTTCTTCTACTGTGCGTGGCGTCAAGGGGACCGGCGGCTCCATTGCCTGTCCTGTCGATAATTAAAAACTACTGGAGCTTTATTGCTTTGGAATGGAGGGTAAATCTTGAGATGTTGTGAGCAAAAATTACGCCGAAATTCAGATTTGAGGAAGAAAAGTGTTGTGAGCAAAAAATCACGAAGGAAATAAAACGAGAAGAAGGAAAACGCGGAAAGGAAAGTGTTGTGAGCGAAAATTACGCCGAAATTCATTGGCTCATACAATTTGTTTTTGACTCTTACAGTAGGCAAACCTCCCTAACGGTCAGTTTGATTATAAAATAAGGTTAATCACAGCAGTTGAACAATACCTAATTGGAGAATAATGCTAAAGCATAAAGGTGTTTGAAATGATGAGGAATTGGTTGAACCTTAAATGTATTGTTAAAGATATCATGACAATTATGTGTTGTGCGAGAAGATTGCTCGAATGCGGAAGCACAATAAACAAGATCCAGATTTGCCAATTGAACATCAATCTCATTAGCATAGATTTGCCAAGTAAACAAGATAGAAAGTAAATAAATCCATTTCTTTAGTATAGATGGAAGAAATTAATGCTACATTTATTTCTTTCCATCTCATGCAAATGCCATCAATTAATTCATGCGTTTGCATATTAAACCAATATTTACTTTCCATCTATTCGTGATTTTTGTATCACCTAAATTTAACACTCTACCTTGATGCAAAATCACATATCTTCAACACCCCATTTCGAATCAAATTCTCTTTACAACATAAAACTCTTCAACAGAACTCCACCTTAAATCAAAATCTCACAATGAGATAGATACCAAAAATGAATATTTGCCTAATGGGTTCCAGCAAAGCTACCCCCCCATCACACCGTACTAACGAGCTCAGACTACATTCCCACCCGCCAACAAAATGTTGTAAATATCCAAAATCGAAAAAAAGGCAGATCCCAAAATAATCTCAAAACCACCAAGGCCAAAAATAATTCTCTCAGTCACCAATTCAAAAACAAAGGCAAAATCTAAATCTCTGTAGGCAACATAATTCTCTCTCCTTCCACATACCTGCATGTAGCATCTCCTTTAAGATGGCATCACAAAATCGACGATTATCACAATGGCATCAAATCCGCCAAAATCAGCTATATGAGTTGAACTGCTCCAAGACGGCATCATAAGTCGATAAGCCTCAACGGTGTCAAATCCGTCACCAAAACCAGCTACAGTAGATAAAATTTCTAAACTCAGTGGTCCCTTCAACACATTAAACTCTTTATCTCTCATACAATGTGAGCATTTCTCAACTGAACTTGGAGTTATACAGAGTCTTCAAACACTTGGAAAGGTCGCTAACACCTCAAGCGGTTCGTCTTTGGTCGCTACCACCTCTAAGCAATTTCTCCAAGCTATTTTCTACGAAGTCGCATTCTTTTGGAGTGACATTCTTGAACAAACATATAACTCCACCTTAATGAGAATCAAAGCTCAAGCTACATCAAAGTTCCAAGCCCGGAACATTCTTCTCTCTCAACATAATCTTCTCCACCGAAGTCTCATTTTCTCCAAAATAGTAATAGCATAATCACCACTGAATCTACCAGCCTTTGTAGAAATAATTGATGCACAATCTAAAACAAATCGCCTTGCTCAGATACCAAAATATTGTGTAAAAATTGCACAAATGCAGAAGCGATCGAAAAAATGGATCTAGCTTGTCGATTAATTATCAACCGCCAACTCAATGAAAAATAATCACTAAAAAGAACAAAAATAGAAGAGAAGAAGAAGACACGAAGATTTAACGTGGTTAGGCTATGCCTACGTCCACAGACCCAACAACTATTCTTTTATTCTTTCTTCACAAGAGGGAGTAAAATAAGAGAAGAATACAAAACACTCAATATATGCAACAACCCGGATTTTCAGAACCAATTTATAATTTTTGTTTTAGCTAATTTAATGGATTTTGAATATTTAAAATGATTTATTTTAAATAATAACGATTTAAAATTTATTTAAATCGTAGTTGGAACGTATAAATTTATTTTTATAAAAGGTGTCTGAAATGGCATGGTAGTCGATTTTAAATTTCAAATGAACGTACAGAATTCAAAATAAATTGGATTCCAGTAAAACCAAAAACGTTAGAATCTGTTTAATTATATCTTTCTAACAAATGTGAAAATTTCAGATTCCATAATATAAATTGAAAGTTATGTCCAATTTAATATAGTCGCTATGGAATTTATATATATTTTAATATAATATATAGTCCTTAAAAATAGTCATTTTGCAACGACCTCCGTTTTCGATGAAACCACTTTTGTTGGATCTGAAATGTCAAATTATTGTTGGTTTCCAATTTTCATAATTTTTGTAATTAATATGTGAGCGTAGTGAATTTAAATGTGTTTGGTAATTTTAGTTTAAATTTAATCAACTGGAAAATAAACATTTTTCAAACGGTCTCCAAATTCGACGAAATTAGTTTTCTTAGGACTGTATCGTCAAAACATAGCTAGATTTATTTTTTCTGGAATTTTTGGAGTCAGTATGTGGCCCGGTAAATTAAAATGTATGCTGAATTCAATTTTGAACGTTGTATTAATTTATATTTTAATTTTGATGAAAACTGATTGAAACGGTCAAATTAGCTTATATGACATATCTCATTATGTCCGGAATGGGGGTGTTTAACTAGGGGAGACAATCGTTGGGTTCGATTTGGAGTTCGAATGAAAAAGCAGCTTTATGAAAATAAATTAAATTAAATATATATATTATTATATTATATATGGTCAAACTCCCTCCCCCTTTTCCCTTTCACTCACCCCGTCAGTTTGAAGAAAAAAAGAAGAAGAAAAAAAGAATTGCTCCTGTATTAATTTATATTTCAATTTTTATGAAAACTGGTTGAAACGGTCAAATTGGCTTACGGGACATGTCCCATTGTGTCCGGAATGGGGGTGTTTAACTAGGGGAGACAATCGTTAGGTTCGATTTGGAGTTCGAATGAAAAAGCAACTTTATGGAAATAAATTAAATTAAATATATATATTATTATATATTGTCAAACTCCCTCCCCTTTTCTCTTTCACTCTCCCCGTCAGTTTGAAGAAAAAAACGAAGAAAAAAAGAACCGCTCCTCCGATCCGCTGCCCCCCTCCTCAGACCGCCGTCGCCGCCTCCGCCCTACCGCCGTCGCACCCCTCTGGCCACCACCCCCCTCGTCTCCTCTCTCTCCTCTCTCTTTCTCCCAATTCGAAACCCACCCAACCCAAACCACCGCCTTCCGCCACTGTGGTGCCGCCGCTGGCCTCTAGAGCCTCCCCCGCCGCCTGACCACACCACGCCGCCCCTCCTCTCGCCCCAGCTCCGACCATGGCCCTCCCCATCACCAAAAATGCAATTTTTATATATTTTCAGTTTTGCAAATAACACCCTGAGCTTCCACAGCCCATAACTTTCAAACCGTGCACTTCTGACCAAAACTCCACAGTATCAAAATCGAAGAGCACGGTTTTCTCTTTGATTTGAGTATATGGAAGCCATATTTTGGATTGCGGAGTTGTTCAGAAAACGCGTCCAAAGTCTGTTGTCCAAATACTGTCTTTTCGCAAATTCTGGCGAAATGGAGCATTTTCGGAAGAAAGGCCACTAGTCGAAAGTTGTTCGGAATGGCGCATTTAAGCTACGAATAAAGACCGTGTGAAGATTGGAGCTCTTTTGTAAATTCTGAGACCAGAACAACAAATCAGAGCGTTAGAAAAATAACGGCGGAGTGGATCCCAAAGTGAGAACACTTCTCACTCAATTTATTTTATAGATAAATATATTCTAGGTTGCAGACGGGGCTTAGTAACCCCCGACACTATTTATTTTTACAAACCATGGTGGTTTGTTTGGATTGAATTTTGGGAAATGAATTGTATTGTGGTGTATTGAATGTGATTGATGATTGTGTATGGTGCGAGCCAGTATCAAGAGAGGGGCAATGCTAGACATTACTATGATTCTAATATCGCGCTGTTATAATGCCGAAATTTTCTGAAATAAATATTGTTGATTAAAAATATAATTTTTAATGTGTATATGAACTGTATAAAATATTCGTGTGTTGAATAAAATGTTTGAACAATAAAAATATCATTTTTATTGAATGTATGAACTATTAAAAATAATAAAATGTTGAAATGAATATTTTATCGTTAAAAATATAATTTTAACATATATGTGAACGACATAAAATTCTCCTGAAATGAAAATAAATATTCATTTACAAATCGGACGATTCGTTTATGTACACTCATTTAACTGACATGGATTGGGAAGATAATTTTTACACATCGCCAACTACACAAGTAATATTCAGTATTTGTTGGTTGAAACCCCACACGGGTATTGGGATGATATTTGATGTACATTAATCCCAATTATTTAGTTGTATGTCAATCGATTGGTTGACAAACTGTAGTAAGTGTTAATTATTTATATCTAATGCTTATGCAGTTGGGTATTGCACTCATAGATGATGGTTGACTGGTTATCATTGTTGTTGTACACATGTGTTGTATGAAATCCATATAATTAACACTATATGGTAATTGATTGTGTCTGATTCCAATTCAGGAATAACGAATATTTTAAAATAATATTCAGTAAGGGATTAAAATGTGAATTAGATGTCCGATTTTGGATTGATACGAAAATATAGAAATATGTGAAGCCGTATTGATTAGTTTTGCGCAATTTTAACGCGAACGATATTTATATCGATTTTATTCATTTTTATAATGAATATCGAAAAGGAAATGATTTCAAAATCTGATATTTTGAAAAATATTATCATTTAAATATCATAATGATAAGGAGTATTCAATTTTGATTTAAAATTGAAAAGAAAGTGGGAATTGTTTTTAAAACGAATTTATAAAATACGTTTTGAACAAAATATATATTATAATATATATATATATATATATATATATATATATTAATGGCTTGAATAGAACGCGCCACGCCGCGACCGTTCGCGAATTTCAACCATTGACTTCAAATTGACATTACGGGGGATCCAACTGTTGGATTCTCCTAAACCAAAACCTTGGGTTCGTATCGGAAAGAGCTTTCCAATGAATAGAAGAGATTTGAAATCTAACGGTTCGATTTGGATTTATGTCCAAATCAAATTTAGAAAAAGTCGCTATGGATGCAGTTCGGTGGCCCTTATTGGAAACTGACAGTACGGGCCTTGATAAAATTATTAGAAATGTAAATAATTTGTGTAAAATCATAATAAATGATTTGGAAAGAGTTGGGATGAAAAATTCCATATTTGAAAAGATAAAAACATATTTTTATCATAATGAACTAGTTATTAACTAGAAAGATAATCCCACGTTTGTTAAATAAATAAATTGGATTTGTGAATGGTTTTAATCTAAGCAGAATTTTCCAATGTATGAATTGGAATGGATTAGGATAGAAATCATCTTCGGGAGATTTCGACATTGGATTCCGTGACTATACGGATAATGTGGAGGAATTCGGAAGATAGATATATATCTTTATTCCCCATACTATATGTGTTGGTTTCAGAATTAGATATTGATTGTAAGCCGATGTAATTTATGTTTAGAGCCTTATATTTAATATCAAAGTGGATTTTGGGTTTGCCGTGAATGGTGTATTAAATAACACTATTCTTAAACCCCGTAATGAAAAGAATAAATCTTTTAATTAAGACTATTAGAGTTTCCAGTTATATTTAGTAATTGGAATGTGAATTGGGTTATTTATGAACTGTGTTTTTAATGACATTCGTACTTTAACCCGATTAACAGTGAAATGTGATTTGAAATATATAAATCTTTTATCAAAATTTAATGGAAATTTTCCGAAGTAAAGTTTTCCAATTTAATATATTAAATTGGAATTGAATAGAATTCGATTTGGTAATCATCGAAGTGAGCTTCTGTATAGGAAGACAATTGTTATATATGGAATTTAAAAGGCTTTGCCGTTATTCCATTTATATTATTGGTTGGATACGGAAATTTATATCAATTATATACATTGATATGTTTTCCGTGAAGATTCCATAATTAATGGAATATGATTTTGGATTTATCGTGAACTGTGTTTTAAATGACATCGGTTCTTTAACCCAGTTAAAGGCAGAATTATATGTCTAACATTGTATTTCAAATTGTATTGTTGATCTCTGCTAAATATATATTTGTTTGGTGGCAGAGAATTTATTCTCTTGCTTAACACCCTTCTCTGAGATGTATAAGCTTAGAGGTTATATATTCGTAGAAATCAGTGGTATGGTGTAGATTGTCGATGTGGCATGTTTGTATTTCCAAAGTTAAATAATCATTAAATAATGATTGTTGGAAGAATAAAATTAATTAGAGTTTTAATGAATCTTTAATTCAATTGAAATGAGAATGTGATAATTTAAATTACCAAATTTGGGAAATGATCGAGAATGGAGTACCACAAGTTTACTCCAGGCGATAGTTAAATCTTTAATTAAATTTGAACGTGAAATGGTAATTAATTTTACCGATAACACCCTGGGTGTTATATATGGGGTACTATCAGTTTTGCTCCATTGGATGAATAAGTTGTGATTGGGATTAATAAATAAATGATTACTTCAGTAAGGCTCGATAATCTCGACTAGTTGATAAACCTTAATTTGGTTATGAATCGATATTTAAAAGAAGATTTAAGAATAAACTTAAAAGAATTTATCTTTGATAAAATTAATGGGAACCTTTCCCTAATGATGTGAATATTTGAATAAAAGAATATTCTGAATTGAAATGAGGCGTATGATGTGTTTTTATAGCACTTGATTATTGATTATAAAATACGCGAGTTATTCGGAAAGACCGGGTTTAACCCATTCTGAATAATTTATACGACGACTATAAGTCGACGATGAAGGCAGCGGTTGAAGATCGAAGATCTTCACATCGTTTGGATGATTACTGATGTCTTGATTGGGTCATACACCCAAGACAAGGTAATAAGTGGTGATTGTCCAGACGTACTTGGAAATCGACCGGGTATGCGAGGACCTCTCTCCTGTATTGGACATATGGGACGAGGAATAAGGTGCCTCGGCTTCGTTCAGACCCAAAACGGACTTGTAAATGGATGCGTGTATGACATTGGATTTAATTATGTATTGATTGATTTATATTAAATATATATTTGTTTGGTGGCAGAGAATTTATTCTCTTGCTTAACACCCTTCTCTGAGACGTACAAGCTTAGAGGTTATATACTGGACATCAGTTGCATGGCGTGAATTGTCAGTGCGGCATGCTGAGATGCAAATGATCAAGGCTTTTATTGAAAAGCAAAGTCTTGTGGTTGATGATCAAAGTACAGCTTTAAATAGCATAACTTTGTGTATAGCGTTAATTCGCGAGCCTCACACCCGGTATGAGTCCAAAACGGGATCATGACTGCAGGGAGTGCATGCGTTTCTTTCTAGCTAGAAGTGGTGTCATGGTATGGAGCCCAGACATTTTTACTTATGTGGATGATGGATTGCGAGGCGCCTTGGTTTGAGTCCCTAGTGGCTCTAGATATTGGTGGCTACTGACCAAGTGATAGGTCTATTAGGACCGGGAAACGTATTGTTTAGGAATAATTAATCCACTAAAGTATGTGTGGACCGGCCGTGAAGATCCAAAGGTTGCCCGTAGGTGTGATCCTAAGGCATTTGCTAGAGTGTCTCGAATCGGTGAGGAGCCATCCCTGGCCTCAACTCATAGGTGGAAATCCAATTTCCAATACGTGACTTTTCGGTTTTAGTTGTAGAACTAGTATGGCGACATAGTATATGGTAGCTATGCCATCTATGATTGATACATTTATGTTCAAATTGTTTTTGAATCACTATACACTTATAGTAATATTAAAATGATTCGTTTTAAATGTACCAAGCATGTTTGGCTATTATAAGGGAAAACTCTATCCTTCGGCTTGCGTTGCATTGTGTGATGGAATCTAAGTCTTATAATAGCTTCATTTTGCAAAAAGCATTGCGCTATTTATTTTAAACTGATATTCATGTGGAGTAAACCCATTCCGTGACATACGGCGTGGTCCCATGATTTTTCCCACTTTTAAAGTAAAGTTTTAATAACTATTTTAGTTCTCACACCAGTCCCGTGACTGTCTAGGAGTTTATTGTTTTAACCTAAACTCTGGGTGCCCCTATTTCCCACACGGGCAGCTAGTAGTTTTGGTTTTGCAGATTTCTATTTTACAGGATCCTAGTTTACAGCTGGATCTATATTCGGAAAGCTTTGTATCTGTGTATCTCTTTCAGTTGTGTTATGTATTATTTTTCCGCTGCTATGTAATGTAATTTTAATCTCTAGCATTTTTCTGATATATATTATTTATTCATACTCTGTTATATTCTTGTACTCTGATGTAAATTGTTGTAACAACAATGAAGTGTTCTGTTGTTTGTGTTTTGATTTGTAGTGTTTTCAACTCAATCCGGGCTTTCCCTTACAGGCGAGTTTGGGTCGTTTCAGGCATGGTCTAAGAGCTTTGGTTTACAGAGCTCGCGAAGAACTGAACGAAAGAATTCATTAGAGATTGGATTAGTAATATCCAATGAGAATGACTCGTTAGAGATGGGATCAGTAGTATCCTAGAATGAGTTTCAAAGGGTGTTATTTTTAAAATAAAAATGAAAACAAACTTTGTTTTGAAAAATTTAAACCTTATTATACGTATATGAGTATTTTATTTTAAAATGGTTTTGGACTATTGAGTACATGGAGATTTTGAATATACGTCTGATCCACGTGTATATGAAACCTCAAATATACTGGATATATATAGAATCACACTCTAGTCGCCCGAACATGATTCTGATGATGATCATGACATCATCAACATTTATGCTCGAGTTTCGAAAGTGGGACGTTTATATATTTCCAATTAGCTGGCCTGAGAACCAAAACTAGTGTAATGACCAAGGGAATTGTTGGATCTAGATTAACCCTAGAAGGCGGGTGAATAGGGTTTATCACAAATTATCGCAAAGTTTAAATATTACGGGATATTAAATTGTTCATAGATCACAAAATGCAGCAGAAATAAAAATACAGAAAGTAAATAACACACGATGTACCCAGCTTCGGCAAAATCCTGCCTACTGCTGCATTCCTAAGGTTTCTACTAGGAGTTAATAATAGATCCCGCTTACAGACACAGTAAACTTGCACTCCCTGCTCATGTACTGACCCTGCGCTCAAAACCCTAGACTGATTAATATCCCCTCGACCAGATTTTCCCTGATTACGACCCTGTAACCAGTAACCCTAGTTTTTACAGACTCTAGTAAACTGCCAGTTAACACCCTAACTGGTTCCCCTGGATTTTACAAACTCTAAACCTGGTTCGGACGATTTACAAAAGAAATTTAAAATACAACAAAATGAAAATAAAAACAAAAGAAACCTTAGAAGTTTAAAATTAATGGGTCATCCCCTTTTCAACATTTGAATGGGCTAAGCCAAAGGAAAACATGACCAGTCCATTTGTAATTCATTTTCCCCGATCACTTTTCTTTCAGGAGTTGAAAATGGCGGCGGCCCCTAGGGTTTTTGAAATCCTTCAAATCGATTCGATTGCTATATGGATTCTTTCTGGAGTTGCTTGCTTGTTCGATTGAATGTTTTCTGATTTGAGGAACCTTGTGGCGACCGAAACACACGAGGAAACCTTGTGACTTCTCTTGAATTTTTGTCTACTGACTTCTTTTCATTGTTTGTGGTTTCGATCAAATATGCTAGTGATGAATTGGTGATGTTATATAGGGTAACTCGAACCCTAGAGTTATCTGATTACACGTTAATGACTTGGCTGATTTTTTTCACGTTTCCTCTTTTGTGATTCTGAATGAATGAGACCCGAAACTAAATTGAGCATTTCTAGAAACTTATTTGATATCCTCGGCTTGATTCCTGATTGATGAATTGCCTTGTTGGAATTGCTTAATTTCTGGAACCAGTGTAAAATTGGAAACACTCTTCATTTTCTTGCATGCTAGATTGAAAACTTGCCCTGTTTCAATTGTTGCTTCAAATCAAATCTGCCTTGGATAATTTTCCATTTATACTAGAAAATGAATTTGCCAACAACTTATGTCCAGAACAGGAAACAAATTTGCAATTTGGAAAACTGTTTTCTTTTACTTGCCTAAATCAGCTATGAATTAAATTGTCCAACAAAACTGTGTTGCCATGGTTATGTTTGAAAATAAAAACTCTCTGTCATGAAACCGAGTCTGAACATCTTGATTCATGTAGCCATAATCTTGAGCTACCTTTGTGATTTGTTGATATGTCACAACTCTTTGACTGTGAACTTTCCAAATTAGTTGTTTGACCATTTTTGTGTAAATGCTATCCATTCATGCTGTCCAGTTGCACACTTTTGCAAGACCAGTTTTGTCCTGGAACAAATGTCATGACCATTTGCACTTGCCTGAAACTGATTTGCTTAACTCTGTTATAGAAAATTTGGAGATATTTTCATGCCAACTTTGATCACTGTTTTGCTTGAACCAGAAAAAGAACACCATGCATAAAAAATGTGCTGAACCATGCTGTATTTTTATGAACAATATATTTTTGGTGCACTGTCGTGATCATGTTGCATTGCACCATGCTATATGAACACTTGCTCACATTTGCTGCTTAAGTTCACTGCCATAATGTTTTCACTTTGATGCTGTTTTGATCTTTCCTCATTCACCATTCATGCTTGCTCGACCAGCCTACATGCATGATACATGTCTTCATTATACATAATGATGCATCGACATTTAGCTTACCACTCTTTTTACTGAAACTGATTCTTTGTGCATATGTGTCGAGCCCCTGTGTTTGTATGACCATTCAAAAAAAAATGTGTTTACTTGCTTCCATTTGTAGACATGGAGTTCATCACTGTTTACAGCTTTGACCATGTTTCATTTTGTATATATGATGCTTTATGTTGCACCACTATTTAATATGTGCTGAACTGTTAGGTTAGCATTTGCACATATTGCACGTATGTGCTGAACTATGTACACTTGCATGTCATTTGTAAAAATATCTTGCACCATTGGCTTGAACTGTTGAATTGCTTGCATGTTTGTATTTGTACTCAACCCATGCTGCCTTGTACATGTTCATGTGCTCACTGTCCATATCTTTGCTCATGCCATTGTTGCTGAGTTGTTTTGATATACCACTTGTCCATTTACTTGAAACCGTGTATATACAATGTTGGCTCGACACTTGCATTTGTTCCTTTTCGAGTACACATGCATGAGTGTTAGCACATTAGCTCGGCCTCTTGTTTGACTTGTATTCATTGATGTTTTTGTATTGCCTCGACCACATTGATTATTATTGCACTGAGTCGAGATGGTCCACGTGGCTACTCCTCAGTTGCACACTGGATTGGTGAGGCAGTGCACACGTGTATATATATACATATGTGTATATGCAGCCATCCAGACAAGTTTTCCTGTCCCTGCATTGAGATATACATATATATATATATATGTGTGTGTGTGTGTTGTCTGCATTGTGGTATTTACAGTGTATCACTGTGAATATCACAAGCTGTCTAGACATAGATGCATGGATTAATAAATCGGATCAAGTCATGAAAAATGATGAGAAAACACACCAGAAAACCAAGGAAAATAAAAATTATATCTGCTAGAATATGAAATTATTTATACTGTGTGTGTGTTTCTGTATATGATAGGTATGAAGACTGGACATACTGAAAACTGTGAAGACTGAAGACTGAAGGGAACAAGACAGTGTTGATTGTGTATATGAGTGAATGTATATATAACTGAGTGTGAGTGTTGCAGAGAGGAACTGAGTACTGAAAAAAGAAGAAGAATGTATTGAAATGTATATGAAATTGTATATCAGTGAATATATACAAATAGTGGAGCTGTAAATCTGTACTGTTTTAAATATCGAAATAAAATATTATTTAAATAAAAAACTGTATGAATATTTGAATTTCTGTACAGTCGTATTTTATTTAAATATAAATATTATATTCTTGTCTGTGATGTATATATGAAACAGTACAATAACAAACACATTTATAATAATATATATTTGGCTGTTATCATCAAACAAAAACCATATAATTGTGTATACAACACCGTTATATACAACAATCTCCCCCTTTTGATGATGATAAACAAATATTAAGATTTTGAATCCAATAAATGTGTTTAACAGTAAAGGACTAAACTCCCCCTATTTGAAATCTCCCCCACAATAGAAAACTCCCCCTACAACTGTGTATGAGTGAAACAAATGAATTTAATAAATTTTCAAAATTGAAAATATTTATAAAATATTCGCTCATAAATCGAAATCTCAACCCATTCTCCCCCTTTTGTTATCATCAAAAGGATATAGAATATAAAATATAGATGAAAAGTGACTAAAATATAATATCACCTTAAGAGGAAGAACAGTCATCATAAATCTCAATCAGTCAAACAAAAATCATAATAAACTGAGAACTAGTGGCATATTTCACATTGTAGAAAATGACGGATTTACGATGAAATTTATAAAAATGGAGAGAGTTTCAAAAATATGATTGTCAGTTATTTTCCAATAAAATTTTTATAAAAAATGAAGCACAAAAACAGTGACAGACTCGGACTATAATTATAAATTCAGTTTAAGTGACAAAATCAAATAATCTCAAATCACAATAGCTATCAGTCAACAAATCATAATATTTCATAAAATAGTAATACATTTCACAAATTAGAACATGGATTGATAGGCTAGTTTTTACACACCAAGGAGAATTTCTTATAAAAATTTATTTATTGCAAATTATTTTCTTTCCTTTTTCTTTTGATTTAAGAGCACACTGACCACGCATAACCAGATCTTGGTTTTAAATGAGATCAGTTGCAGCTTAAATATAAGTAATCTCATAACCATGCATAACCAGAGCTTGGATTTTTAAATGAGGTTAAAGAAACACTCGAGAATATTATATTTTTATTATTTTCAGTTTCAAAACGAAAAACTCCTCAGTATATAAAACCAAAAATGGATGATAGAAATGTGGTAGATACAGAAATGATTTGTGAAATAAATTTCTAAATTAATTATATTATGAAATATGCTCGACTGTACCGGGATCATTGAAAATTTACAGTTATCACTAATTCTGAATAATAACATAGTCCAATTTCTATCACAAATATTTTCACTGTTTGTTCAAAAAGATTTTTTTAAAAAAAAAACTCTCCACGTTAATATAAAAAACATGATTGATGGCATAATGATGATAGATAAAGAAGATGGGCGTGAAATAATTGCCAATTCAAAGATATTATAATAACTGTTCAACCATCATGAAAATCTTAATAAAATCTCCTCTTGTTATGAAATATACTGCAGTCACAATTCATCACAATTCAAAATCTAATAAATTTTTTGATGAATTATAAATACAGCTCAATTTGGATATTGATTTCAATTTCTGAATGAATAAAAAATAAATAATTTAAAAAAAATCAATTACAAGAGGAATTTAGGGAGATATATACAAGACAAAAAAATACATACAAAAAATATTCAGCACTTCTAAACTGATACCACTTGATGTCTCTATTCATGAGGATTTTAAAAATGATACTGAAATGAACAAAGATATCTCAGACAACACAATCTTAATCACAAAGCCTAAGCAGACACGATTAACAAATCAAGCAAATTAATTTCATTTATCAGAGCATGGTATATATTTGATACCAAAACAAGCAGTCACCAAAAAAAAATTCAAGAACAGTATCTGAGCAGCACAAAAATCATAGACTTGTCAAGGAGATGTTTCAAAGATATTTCAGACAGTCAAAGAATAGTTCATGATCCAAGATTAAATATATGGTTTATTTTAAATCATTTGAAGGGATATGAAAAGATCGAGATTCAATGAATCAGTCACATCTGATTATAAATTTTTAATTCACAATGTGTGTGAGATTCAAGAAATCAATAATTTCAAATGATTTTAAACAAACAAATATGTAAAAAAAAATCATGAAATGACAGTGAGTTTCAAGACTGGATTTTCGAAAAAAATTCCAAATTATTTCTGGCAAGCCCAAAGAATTTTCCAGAGTATTTGCATCAAGTTTGAGAGGTATTCATGACCCAAAAAAATTAAAAATAATTTATTTGAAATCACTTGAATCAATGTCAAGCTTAAGATATAACGAATTATTCACACAAGATTGATAATTTCAAACTTAAGTGGTGTGTGATATTCAAAATATCAAGAATTTCAGATGATTTCAAATAAAACTAATTTCAACCATAATAATCATGAATAAAGATGAATTTCAAGATGTATCACTAATTCAAGACAATTTAAAACATTCAAGCCAATCTAAAATTTTCTGAAATTATCACAACTAATAAATAACAGAGTGTTGTAATGAGTATAAATTTTTAAGACTTTCCAAAATGAATTAGAAGAGACTCAAAACAACAAAGGTGTTTGAAATTCCATAAATATTCAGATCTTCAAAATTTAGAATCCAAATTAACAGTGTTCAAAATATGACAAGAATACATCAACACTGTTATGAATTCAGAAATCAGAAAAATAAACTTCAATGTAATTGCCGATATTTACAAGATTAAATTCAAGATCTGGAAATAATTAAAACATCGGAGTTCTATTCAACTAAAGCAAATTTCTAGAAAATATGAGTTCTACAATTGGAAGTTAATGAAGTCCAGAAGAAGTTACAATGATATGACAGTGACAAAACAGAAAACAGAAAAAGAAGGGGTAGAAGAAGAAATACATAAAAAATATTTACAAAGATGAGTTTAGAGGTTATACCTAAAATTGACGTGAGTAAATAAATCTCTAACTCAACAGTCTTAGCTAAGGAACTGTGAATGATTGCAAAAGTATTGAGCAGCTTGAATCCAAATCTCTTTTGCCTAGCAGTTCCTCAACCTCCTGCGGTACCTAACAATTCATAGGATTGAGTGGTCTAACAAAATTTGTAAAACCACTCTCAATTGTTTTCTTATGTTTTGGTGCCCAAATTTGTTTATATAACAATCCATCAGAATTTACCAAAGTTCCTTTAGGGACCCAAATTTGTTTGAATTTATATGGATTCACTTTATTTCTTTTTGGGGTCCAAAACGGATTAGATAGACTATTATCAAACAATTTTTTATCACGTTTGTGATTCAAAAAACTTTTCAAATTTCCAGAGTTCAACTTTTCAAAACTATCCATCTTGAAGCAACTTGAGGGATTTTTAAAACCATTTGAATTGACATTTTCAAAAACATTATTTTTCCCAAAGCCAATACCATATTTATTTTTAATAGAAACTTGATTTTGCAACAACATATTCAACGATTTTACCCCATCAGAAAATTTATCCAAAATTGATTCTAATCGTTGAATTTTGGATTTAAGATCACTGTTTTCTTTTATTAAATCAGAACATCGATTATTAGTGATCTTTCTTTCAATATCATGTTGTTTCAAAACCAAAATTTCAGATTCAAGTAATTTGATTTTGGCTTGTGACTCAGAGATCTCAGATTTAAATCGTTTTGTTTTTCGGACTCAAATTTCTTAGATTTTTCAATCTCGTTTTCAAGTTCTTTCAAAATCAAATCCGTTTTCAACAAATTTTGTTTTTCAGCAAATTCATATTCGGAATTTTTGGTAGTCTTAAAATTTTCAAATTCCTTTTGTAAAAAGTTGTTTGTACTTTCAAGCTCAATCTTGTTCTCTATTAAAATCATAATTTCATTTTCAAGCTTTTGAATATTTTTATTTTGATGAACAAGATTGTTTTCCAAAACCAAACAATTTTCACAACTAAAGTTTGAAGATTTCTTGACCTTCTCAAATTTTGATTCCAAAATATTATTTTTGCTTATCAACTCAAGCTTTTCAGATATCAGAATCTTATTTTTAGATTTTAGATTCTCAATAGACTCAGTTAAACCATTTAAACGATGAATTAAATCTTTGTAAGAAAGATCTCCTATCGAGTCTTCATCTGAATTTCCATCTGTACAACCTTTAAGCACAAGTTGAGTTGACTTTTTGGGGTTTTGAGCAGTTGTCATATTTTCCATACAGCGCATTGAGAGTCTGGCAGATTTCCTGCGCAGTTAAACAATAGGAAATAAGGATATATTGTACATCATCAATATAAGAATATAAAATATGAGTAGCGCGTAAATTAAATTTGATATCAAGCCTATTTATAATATCATACCCATTTATAATACTATTCCAACATTTAATATCAACAGATTTTAAATAGGATTTCATTTTTGATTTCCAATTTGAAAAAATCTGTACCATTAAAAATAGATGGAATATGACTGGACTGACTCTCTATGGACTGACAACTAAGGATTACCATTACTCTAGAGTTAAACAAAAATACCTACTCTGATACCACTTGTAGATCTAGAATATAATTTATGGCTCTTCAGTGGACCTCAAACAATAGTTTTACATCTGACCTCTCGACACGGAATAACCAGTAGAAGGACATGTGGGGGTAAGAGTCGATGCTTCGCCAACCATATCATAGATCACAAGGCGAGAACCCCCCATCATGCGTTAACCAGCTCTGATATCACTTGTTGGATCTAGATTAACCCTAGAGGGGGGGTGAATAGGGTTTATCATAAATTATCGCAAGTTTAAATATTACGGGATATTAAAATGTTCATAAATCACAGAATGCAGCAGAAATAAAAATACAGAAAGTAAATAACACATAATATACCCAGCTTCGGCAAAATCCTGCCTACTGCTGCATTCCTAAGGTTTCTATTAGGAGTTAATAATAGATCCCGCTTACAGACACTGTAAACTTGCACTCCCTGCTCATGTACTAATCCTACGCTCAAAACCCTAGACTGATCAATATCCCCTCGACCAGATTTTCCCTGATTACGACCCTGTAACCAGTAACCCTAGTTTTTACAAAATCTAGTGAATTGCCAGTTAACACCCTAACTGGTTCCCCTACATTTTACAGACTCTAGAACTGGTTCATACGATTTACAAAAGAAATTTAAAATACAACAAAATGAAAATATAAAAAAAGAAACCCTAAGAGTTTAAAATTATAGGGTCGTCCCCTTTTCAACATTTGAATGGGCTAAGCCAAAGGGAAACATGACCAGTCCGTTTGTAATTCATTTTCCCCGATCACTTTTCTTTCTGGAGTTGAAAATGGTGGCGGCCCCTAGGGTTTTTGAAATCCTTCAGATCGATTCGATTGCTGTATGGATTCTTTCTGGAGTTGCTTACTTCTTCAATTGAATGTTTTCTGATTTGAGGAACCTTGTGGCGATCGAAACACACGAGGAAAAATTATGAGTTCTCTTGAATTTTGTCTACTGACTTCTTTTGATTGTTTGTGGTTTCGATCAAATATGCCAGCGATGAATTGGTGATGTTATATAGGGTAACTCGAACCTTAGAATTATCTGATTTCACGTTAATGACTTGGCTGATTTTTTTCGTGCTTTCTCTTTTGTGATTCTTGAATGAATGAGACCCGAAACTAAATTAAACATTTCTAGAAACTTATTTGATATCCTTGGCTTGATTCTTGATTGAATTGCCTTATTGGAATTGCTTAATTTCTGGAACCAGTGTAAAATTAGAAACACTCTTCATTTTCTTGCATGCTAGATTGAAAACTTGCCCTGTTCGAATTGTTGCTTCGAATCAAATCTTCCTTGGATAATTTTCCATTTATACTGGAAAATGAATTTTCCAAAAACTTATGTTCAGAGTAGGAAACAAATTTGCAATATGGAAAACTGTTTTCTTTTACTTGCCTAAATCAGGTATGAATTAAATTGTCCAACAAAACTGTGTTGCCATGGTTATTTTTGAAAATAAAAACTCTCTGTCATAAAACCGAGTCTGAACATCTTGATTCATGTAGCCATAATCTTGAGCCACCTTTGTGATTTGTTGATATGTCACGACTCTTTGACCATGAACTTTTCAAATTAGTTGTTTGACCATTTTTGTGTAAATGTTATCCATTCATGTTGTCTAGCTGCACACTTTTGCAAGACCGGTTTTATCCTGAAACAAATGTCCATGACCATTTGCACTTGCCTGAAACTGATTTGCTTAACTCTGTTATAGAAAATATGGAGATATTTTCATGCCAACTTTGATCACTGTTTTGCTTGAACCAGAAAAAGATCACCATGCATAAAAAATGTGTTGAACCATGTTGTATTTTTAATGAACCATATATTTTTGGTGCACTGTCGTGATCATGTTGCATTGCACCATACTATATGGACACTTGCTCACATTTGCTGCTTAAGTTCACTGCCATAATGCTTTCACTTTGATGCTGTTTTGATCTTACCTCATTCACCATTCATGCTTGCTCAACCAGTCCACATGCATGATACATGTCTTCATTGTCCATAATGCTGCATCGACATTTAGCTTACCACTCTTTTTACTGAAACTGGTTCTTTGTGCATATGTGTCGAGCCCCTATGTTTGAATGACCATTCAAAAAAATTGTGTTTACTTACTTCCATTTGTAGACATGGAGTTCATCACTGTTTACAGCTTTGACCTTGTTTCATGTTCTATATATGATGCTTTATGTTGCACCACTATTTGATATGTGCTAAATTGTTAGATTAGCAATTGCACATATTGCACATATGTGTTGAACTTTGTACACTTGCGTGTCATTTGTAAAAATATCTTGCACCATTGGCTTGAACTGTTGAGTTGCTTGCATGTTTGTATGTGTGCTCGACCCATGCTGCCTTGTACATGTTCATGTGCTCACTGTCCATATCTATGCTCATGCCATTGTTGCTGAGTTATTTTGATATACCTCTTGTCCATTTACTTGAAACTGTGTATATACAATGTTGGCTCGACACTTGCATTTGTTCCTTTTCGAGTACACATGCTTGAGTGCTAGCACATTAGCTCGACCTTTTGTTTGACTTGTATTCATTGATGTTTTTGGATTGCCACGACCACATTGATTATTGTTGCACTGAGTCGAGATGGTCCACGTGGCTACTCCTCAGTTGCACACTGGATTGGTGAGGCAGTGCACACGTGTATATATATACACGTGTGTATATGCAGCCATCCAGACAAGTTTTCCTGTCCTTGCATTGAGATATATATATATATATATATATATATATATATATGTTGTCTACCTTGTGGTATTTACAATGTATCACTGTGAATATCACAAGCTGTCTAGACACAGATGCATGGATTAATAAATCAGATCAAGTCATGAAAGATGATGAGAAAACACACCAGAAAATTGAGGCAAACAAAACTTTTGAAATAAAAATTATATCTGCAAGAATATGAAATTATTTCCGTTCCAGATACACTGTGTGTGTTTCTGTGTATGATAGGTATGAAGACTGGACAGACTGAAAACTGTGAAGGCTGAAGAGAACAAGACAGTGTTGATTGTGTATGTGAGTGAATGTATATATAACTGAGTGTGAGTGTTGTAGAGAGGAACTGAGTACTGAAAAAATAAGAATGTATTGAAATGTATATGAAATTGTATATCAGTGAAGATATACAAATAGTGGAGTTGTAAATCTGTACTATTTTAAATATTGAAATAAAATGTTATTTAAATAAACTACTGGGTGAATATTTGAATTTCTTTATAGTCGTATTTTATTTAAATATAAATATTATATTCCTGTCTGTGATGTATATATGAAACAATACAATAACAAACACATATATAATAATATATATTTGGTTGTTATCATCAAATAAAAATCATATAATTGTGTATATAACACCGTTATACACAACAGGATTTGGCGACCTTGGTTGTCGACATAAACTCAATGTCGACTATCCAAGCATCGGAAATACCAGATAGTTAATAAAAAGAAGTTAAAGGGTGAGAATAGATAAGATAGAAAATTAGAATAGAAGTAGAAGAACATAAAACATCAGGGTAAACACGAATCTCACAGCGGAACGAACAATATATAATAGATAACATAACTTTGAAATAAAAGCAGTATCTGTATATAATACCATTCACAAAGTACAACACTTAAAACACAGTAGAAATAACAATAGCTATATAATCCTGAAGCCTCCTGCTCCAAGCTCTCCAAGTATATCTGTAAAATCCCGACTACTTGACTGCCCATACAAAATTGGACACCCACGAGTTTAGGGTAAAACAAAACAAAATAAACTCCAGGTCAGTCTTGGGACTGGTGTGAGTAAACAATTTGAAACAGTTTGAGAAAATAAACGATATCTCATAAGACCACGTCGTATAACACGGAACGAGTTTTTCCCTTATGAGAATCCAAAACACTTGATTTAACATTCAAAAATCCCTTTGAAAGAAACAATAATCTTTATATCAAAATTCTTTTGATATTATAATAGTGTCTATCAACCACAATATAAAAATCATCTAGCAGAACGCTTTCATCTCACGTTCCACGTACAAAATAAATAATCAAAAACCACGGGCGCTTATTGGGTAATGAATTCCAACCGGCAAGGTATGGGACCACCTTCCAACAGTGTATCTATAGAGAGGAATGCACCGGGTACAAAAAGAACATCTTGCAACCTAGGCTAAACATGACCGGTCGCTCATTCTGCTTGAGTGTACCGAATGTATTATCACCAAGGGTTGGGATCAACAACCGTTTCCCGAGACGGACAACATCGAAACAGGTTAAAGAAGTAAATGAAATTTCTCTAGATTAGGTGGCAATACACCCTAATTGGCAGCTAACCACTTAGCCATGCGACCTACCCGATTTTATACCATTTCTTGGTTGCGAGGCTAGAGGCCATAACATATAGATCACACCTTTACTTACTTTGAATGTCACATCGTCATACCCGCCAAATCACAAACTGATTTCCACAAAAATACCATGGGTATATAGCTAAGAGAAACGAATTCCTCCGCCACCAAACGTAAATACGTTTGAAGAGATCAACTTACGTGATCAATTAAATATACTATGTCAGACGTTCTTCCATACAGGTTGTCCTGGGACTGGACAAACTGAAGGCACTATTATGTAAATCCATCTTAGGCAATTTATACCTAGGATCGTCGGAACAACCCTTGCATAAACTCCATCTTCAATTATCTTCATCATATTTGATTCTCAATGCTAATGCCTATACGGAGTGGTTTTCAAATAATAAATCTGATCCCGGTCTCTCCGTATTAATGACAGAAATGGTCAAAAACTTTGATGATCGGTTATTTAACTATCAAAGGAAAACATGTGTACAAACAACGGTTGTATTTCCAATTGGAAATCTTACCAAGCAAATCATCAATCAACACTGATCCCCTTTAATTTAATTTGTCATTCAATTACCCATTTTCCTATTCCCGTTTCCATATATTCATAAATTCTTATTTTCTAAATTTAGAAAATATACGTTAATAATCATTGGAAAACATTTCCATATTTTCTCTCATTTCTATATTTTTATATTAGAAAACATTTATGATTTTTATTTGGAAAACATTTCCAAAACTCCTTCATTGGATTTAAACAGATGTTTAAATAAAACATTGTTATGCCAACTCAAACCATTACACTCATTAACTAAATTCACTTAACCAACCTTCACTATCGAACCTTAACCATTCCATAGATAATAATGAAGTCAATCAAGTTGGGGTATAACTACTTCTCAGACCTTAACTGAACAACATTTCTAACCACAAAGTAGACAAAGTACCCTTTTAAATCTTTAACAAACTTCGTTACGTAACTCTCGGACTCTATTTATGAATCCATTTCTTTTACAAAAATCATTTGATTATAACAATAGTGTTAAAATCCCATGCTTCCGAAATATAATTACTTAAATATAACTTTTATTTATTAATTTGGATAAATAATGTAACACCCCACCCCTGCTAAGGTCACTCACAAAGGGAATGCACTAGTTTTGGAGGAGCGTTATCGAGGTAAACAAACATAAAAATATTACAAGACATAAAATAAATAAAACAGCGGAAGAATCAGAAGATAAATTTCATTACTTTCAAGAAGAGTCAAAACCTTTTACATCCAAAGTACCAAATAGCCAAAGTCGTTATTTTCCATTACAACAAATTCTGTCTTGCATAAATAAAGAAGCATAAACTTAAAACAACAAAAGTAGCTTAATTCCCCAAAGGTAGCAGAAATGCAGCCATAGGATAGCTCAAGATCAAACCATACATGAGCTGAACCGAAAGCAAGTGAAATCCAAGCTAAGTGCTAGAGTTTCCTCCCTGAGAACCTGGGGGGGTGGGGGGGTGGGGGGAGGGAGGAAGGGGGAATGAAAGAAAAAGAGGCGAAAGAAAACGGGTCAGTCATAAAGACTGGTAAGTCCTAGTGACTTTCAGTATAAAAACAGGTAAAGGTAACATGACATGTATAAACTAAAAGTATACATAAGGATGATGACAAGATGGGCAAGATAGACTAAGATGGCATGATAATTCAAGTATAAATCAAGTATAGCATCGCATGTTCAAGGTTCATTGTACCAACTGTACTAGTATCCCAAACCCATGTCATAAATGATCCCTTGGCCTAATATCATGAAATGGCCCATTTCGGGGTCCTACGGAACGATCCATTAATCAATCGGCTCCCTACAAGTTCTAGCTCGTCATGTGTCTGTGTCATACGACCCTATCACGAATGTAGTTACCTGTGCTAGGTCCACCGTAGGGCGTATCAAGCCCTAGGGTGCCAACCATCAACACGAATGTAGCATGCACAGTGTAAACCTACAGATGCCCAATGCCTGCTTTTTCAACTCCGGACTACGTGCACGACCATAGTCCACCTGAACCTACACTGGCGCACCAACTTAGCCGTCGTTCTGGTCGCTTACAATCATCCCATTAATCGTGCCCCACCCTGCCTAGTTCCAGGGTACCATGATACATCTAAGTGGGTTACTACTGAAATGGACCGCATAACTAGGGTTTCGATCAGCAGGTTAAGTGTTGTCATTTAAATTCGTGACTTAACCCTTATCAGTCTAGCATGTCAGGTTGGTTTAAGTGTTGTCGTTCATGTTCATGACTTAACCCTATCATGTGGCATTAATTCATTAATGCACCCCAACCTCTCACATCAGACATGTTGTTGTGGTCACTGGATATGCTGGGCGGTTCCGGGTAAAATTACGCCACAACTCAGTCTGACCTCGGGTTTTCAAGTGCGATATGACCAATTACCCACATTGAATCCTATTGTTTGCAGTCACTGGATTTGCCGGGCAGTTCCGGGCAGAATTACACTGCAAACTCAACTCAACCTCGAGTTGGCTATTTTCAAGTTCAATCTAGTGTCATGTCCATGTTCAGTTTCATGTCAAGTTCGTGTCAAGTTTCATGGCAAGTTTCATGTCAAGTTTCAACTTATGCATATTCTCAAGATCATGATTCTTGTTCATAACCAATTCATGTTTCACCTAATCTACCCAAATCGTATTCCCATTGCACGTAAATGTGAATCAATCTAAATTACAAGTAAATCCAAATCCAGAAATAAAGGGAATAACATCAAAACTATGGTAGGCAAAAGAACGAGTACAAGGTGATAAATCTAGCATGATATAACTTGAGAGGCGAAAATAGCTTGCTGAAATGGTGTAGGTTTGGGGTCGAGATAACCAACCGGGGGGGGGGGGTTGACCGACCCGAGTTCCTGGACCGACCAGAAATGGTGAAGGAGGACCGACCGACCCTGACATCGAACGAACGACCAGAAATAGTGAAGGAGGACCGACCGACCCTGACATCGAACGACCGACTAGGAATGGTGGAGGAGGACCGACCGACCCTGGAAACGACCGATCATGATTGGTAAAGTATTCGACCGACCATGGGGGCAATATCGACCGACCAGGGACGATGAAAACTGATCAGGGATGATGAAAACTGACCAGGATGAAAGGTGCTTGACCGACCGACCCGAACAGGAGAGAAGACCAATAACCCGAGATGCAAAGGTAGTCCAAGTTGGAAGTTATGACTCAGGATCCAGATGGGGACCAACGAGTTGACTTCATGAGTTTGACTTTGTTGCGGGACATGTGCTAAGGAGTTGTCGACGTTCATAACTTCGATTCACCACTGAAAATGGATAATGGGCTACTTATCAGTGCAGTAGAGTCACTATGACTCGAGGGGCAAAGTGATGGTAGCAAGACTACGTTATCAGTGCAGTAGAGTCATTATGACTCGAGGGGCAAGGTGATGTGTAGTAAGACTATGAGCCAGTGCAGTGGGGTCATTGTGACTCCATGGGGCAGAGTGGACATAGTAAGGATTAGTAAGGCTATGAGCCAGTGCAGTGGGGTCCTTATGACTCCATGGGGCAAAGTGGACATAGCGAAGGATTTGTGGCTACGTTATCAGTGCAGTGAAGCCATTTATGACTTCATGGGGGCAAAGTGATCGTAGCAAGGTACGTTGGGTGATTGAAGTGGTGAATATCGTATGCTTTACGCACTGAGTGAGAGATGTGAGGATGGTTGCTATGTTTGATTGTTTGCCATCACTATGACATGCACACCCCCACCTCTGTATCTTTACACCGTTTGATATGTCACCTTAGAGTGTTGTACAGTATGTAGTGCTAACTCTTTGGCTGCAGGTCCAGGTTCAGGTATGTTTTAGTCTACCTGTTATTGTTCTGTTTAGATGCTTATCGCTCATACCAGGCTTTATGTCTGACCCAGAGTTTTATGTCTCCTCTTATTACTCTGGGTGCTCACACGAGCAGACTAGAGACAGGTTAGCTGGTGATGCGCGAGTAGCTGATTTGGAGGCGGGCAGGAGGCTTCCACGTATGATATATAGATATTCTCCCTGTGTCGTTGGTGGTCGCTACTTGGGCATTAGAAGTGTACCTCCTTTATCTTGCTTTTGCTTTTGAGACAGTTTGAAAGTTGTAATAATGTTTAACTTTGGATCATAAGCTGTACTTACATTTTCCGCTGCTATGTTAGTTGCTTCAGCTTATGCACTGTCTCACCTGTTTTATGTCAAGTATGTTATTATTATATTTTATTCTATGCGCTGTGAGACATTTTACAGGTTCCTTGTTAGTTCATTTCCTTCTTCCCTTTTTCCTTCTGACGACCGTCCCGTGCTAACTGGACATGTGTACAATGCACATTTGGAGTAAATGTCGGTTGGTGCGGGGCGGGCCGTCACATTTGGTATCAGAGCTCTAGGTTGCGTAGTTAACCTAGGGAAAGACACCAGGGAGAGATAGTACATATATGAGAGCGCGTATTTGTGATTACTTTGGTTTTCAAAAGCTATATGTATATACTATTAGTGGTATAAGAATGAAGTCGTACTGCACTAGCACCACTATGGGGTCATTAATCGTTTCTCTTTTACAGATCGACGATGAGCCGATATGCTAGAGGTGCTGGTAGGGGAGCCAATAATGGGAATGCTGCTGACATGAGGGCGATGTTTACTGACCTCATGAGAGACATGCTTAGAGAAGTGCAAGGGGCAGTTCCCAATCCCGGAGTTGGTGTTGGCCCAGTAGTGCAGGCGCCTAGGGTCGATTTTGCCAAGTTGTGCAAGGATTACACTAACCTTGGTGTGAAGCCATTCCACGGGACGGAGTCGGCCACAGATGCTCAGGACTGGATGGATAGCTGTGATCGTATCTTCGATGACTTGGGTCTTAAGGACGCGATGAAGAGAAGGCTAGCGTCTCGTCAGCTGTAAGGGTGAGCGATGAGTTGGTGGAATGCCATTAGAACAGCTACTCCGGAAGATCAGGTTACTTGGGATCAGTTCAAAGCTCGCTTTAGCGAGAAGTTCATTCCAGCTGCCCAGAAGTCAGTGCTGTTTAAGAGGTTCTTGGAACTCAAGCAGAATGGTAGGGCAGTCTCTGACTATATTGCTGAATTCGACACTTTGTCGAAGTATGGACTATCTCTTATCGATACTCCTGAGAAGAAGAATGAGAAGTTCATTACTGGGTTGGATGGATACGTGGGGGAAAGACTTATCAACCACATCGATGAGACTTTTGAATCGATTGTGGGGAAAGCTTTGAGATCAGAGAGTCTTTACCCTAAGCCAAAGACTGAGGCTGCATCTGCAGAAGGGCTGAAGCCACAGGCAGGCAGTGGAGGCAAGAATAACTCTCAGAATAAAAGAAAGCAGAGCCAATCTAAGGATGGCCAGAAAAAGAGCAAGAAAGATGTTGAGTGCTTCAGCTGTGGTAAGAAGGGCCATTATGCTAAAGAATGTCGGGCCAAGCCAGCGGAAAGGAAGTGCTACAACTGTGGTCAAGTGGGACATCATAAGGATAAGTGTCTGCAACCTCTTAAGGAGAAGCAGATTGTGAAAGCATATGCTATTGATGCCGTTCCTTCTTCGTCGAATGCCCCAACTGCGGCGGAGAAAGGAAAGAATGTCGTTATTCAAGGTATGCTTTCTATTTATGATGTACCAGTTCGAGTTTTGTTTGATACTGGGGCTTCCCGTTCCTTCATATCTAGTGACCTGGTAGATAGGTTGGGACTGGAACCCGAGATAGTCGATAGACCATTGGTTGTGACGAACCCGATTGGTGGTTCGACTAGCCTTAGTATAATTTGCAGAAATTTGGTCTTATCGAGTCATGGATGTATGTTTGTTTGTGATTGCTTTGTTTTGGGCTTTACTGGGTATGGCATTATATTGGGAGTCGATTGGCTCTAAAGATACGGGGTGGTGGTAGACCGTGAGGGCTTTTTGGTGACAGTTAGGGCGGATGATGGGCGGAGGGTAGTGTTTGGTAGTGTAACACCCCGCCTCCGCTAGGGTCACTCGCAAAGGAATGCACTAGCTTTAGAGGGGCATTATTGGTAAACATGCACAGAAATATCACAAGACAGAACATATATAAATAGCGGAAGTAAAATCAAACTTTCATAACATGAATAAATAAGGTCTAAAGCCTTTTTCATCAGAGTACATCAAAACCTGTCCCGCAATAATAAAGAAGCATAAAAACCTTTTCATAAATTATTCCCCAAGTAAAACAGTAAAGTAGCCATAGCCAAGAGAAGTCCAACCCATCCATGATGATCTTCAGGCAGAAGAAGTCCGAACTAAACAGCATTGTTTCCTCCCTGTAACCTGGGGGGGGGAAACGGAAGAAAAGAGGCGAAACAAAACGGGTCAGTCGAAAAGACTGAGTAAGTCCTATCTACTTCCAGTATAAAAACAGGTAAAGGTAACATGACATGCATAAACTGAAAGTAAACATAAGGATAACTACAAGATAGATAAACCAGGATAGCCGGTTGAACTACTGTGGCAAGGTAAACCAAGGTATCACGATAAACTGCGGTGTTATGATAAGTCAAGGTATCAAATCGTCCGATTTCTATCGAGTACGTTATCCCAAGGTATCTACCCCGTCTAACATCCCACGATGTCTATTATGTATATTCTTCCTAGTCCTAACACGTACAATTGCTCTGCACCCTCCGTACTAGTATCCCAGCCTTGTTATGTGTTAACCATGAATGTCCCTTACTCAAAGTCGTGTAATGGTCCATGTCAACCTAATATATCGCATATATAGGTTACTCAAATCATATGTTTCTTTCCATGTATATAAGCTCAGTCCTTTGCCGTACCTCGTACGGGCTTCCTCATGTCGTATTATCCTTGAAATCGTTTGGACTGTCACCCTTGTTCTAGCTAGGCTCTTCCATATGAATCATCGTTTGAACTACTAGGACTTACGCCACCTAGCACCACTAGGGATTACGTTTACCTATTGCACGTTTCCGTATTTCGGTTTGGGTTAAACCACCTAAGCCACTAGGGATCACGTTAACCCTCAACCGCGCCCTTTTTCCCACGCATTCATCGTGAATCGTTTTTCTATAACTGGATGCACATGTATCACATCGTGCCATCCGAGTCCTGTCACAGGGCAAAACAAGAAATACAGGACTCGGTCGGGAGCTTTAGATTTATCTGCCGATGCAGATACTAAGGTCTGCTTTTCTACACGTGGCTATGGTCCCACGAGACCCCTCCCTCAACTAGTGAAAGGCAACACAAGAGAAAATCTTGCATGAGAACTACACTCCGGTCAGCCCACATCCTACGACCTACCTCACCCATAATTAGATAGCAAATTATGGTCTGTTGGGTGTCCCCTGCCTTTCCGTACGTACACGCTTGACTTAAGATGGTAGATGATCGACGAACTTGCTATCTCGGGCACCTTATGTATTCGCTGACTCACTGCTATCCACCCCAGTCTTTAGGTCGCTCGCATAGCAACCAAGGCATATTCTTGGTTCTTCTACCGCAGACCTCAACCTCTCATGAGCCTAGTATAATGACCTGGCAGCTCACAGAGGGATCCCAAGAATATCCTCACGTTCCCCGAAGCCGCTGCTTCGTTACCCCGTTCGTTGGAGCCTTTATCTAAATCAGATAGCCTGCTCCTACACGCATACTTAAACGTTGGCCTAACGTATCGGGTTACTAATCCACCTAAGGAGTGGTCCAAATTTCTTTGACCAAGAATTATTACTTAGTTTCCCTTAACTAAGGTTTACCACTTAGCCTCATTTCCATGACCCTTGTTAACTATGGTTATTTACCTAATCCTCCGAATTAGGGTTTATCTAATGGGTTAAGTGTCACTTAAGTCCACAACTTAACCCGTCTACAAAACATGTCGAAACTGGCTAAGTATCCAAGTCCAAGACTTAACCCTACAGTCCATATGTCAAGTTGGTTAAGTATATCAGGCAATCCATGACTTAACCTCGTCTAATTATCATTTTAGATTGGTTAAGTATATATTAATTTGCCCCTATCAAATTACCGAGTCAAATCGGTCCAGCGTATTCGAAACGATTCGTGACTTAGCCTTATCATGTTTTTACGCTAGATTGGTTAAGTATAGGTTAACTTAACCTTACCAAATTAACGAGTTGGATTGGTTAAGTATAGGTCACTTAACCCCATCAAATCATCGTGTTAGATTAGTTAAGTGTTTATCTTAACCCCATTAAATTACCAAGTTGGATTAATTAAGTCTAGGCTAACTCAACTCCATCCGATTACCATGTTTAGATTAGTTAAGTCTAATCTTAACCTCATCCATTAACTGTATTATACGGTTAAGTGTCATTAAGAAAATTTACTTAACCTTATCAAGTTATCGTGTTGGATTGATTAAGTGTTGGTTAACTTAATCCCGTCCACTAGTCGTATAAAAATGGTCAAGTGTCATTAGGCAAATCGAGTTACTTAACCTACCCAAGCTTATCGTGTTTTGTTAAGTATCATTAGCCTAATCAAATTACTTAACCCATTTGTCCATACCATATTTGGTTAAGCTTCATTAATCAAATTAACTTAACCCTATTATGCGGCATTAATTTAATTAATGCACCCTCAACCTCTCACATTAGACCTTGTTGTGGTTACTAGTTAAGCCGGGCGGGTCCGGGTAGATTTACACCACAACCTAGTCTAACCTCGGGTCTTAAGCGCGACATGACCAACTTCTCACATTGGGTCCTATTGTTTGCAACTACTAGTTAGGCCGGTCGGTTCCGGGTAGTTTTACGTTGCAAGCTCAACCCAACCTCGAGTTGGCCACACTCATATTATCTAAGTTCATCATGTTTCCAAAACATGTTACAAGTTTTTCGAGCATTTGGGTAGACCTAACTTAATAGGTAAATTTCCAAAGGGTAGACCTAACTTAATAGGTAAATTCCCAAGCTCATGCTTTTATGCATACTTACATGTCATCTTCCATGCTATCTTTCAAGTCATATTTTCAAGTATAAACACATATCATTTTCAAGTTAAGATTTTGCGACATGTTCATGTTTATCTAACTTCCCAAAAATCGTGTTTTCCCAACGCAAGCAAAGCGAGTCAACATAGTAAGGATACTATGTCACATATTGGTCTCAAAACATGCATGATGCCAAAAAGGGCTTGGCTTCCACGTGCATAACATCATAAAGAAATTGACTATAAACATGCATAGTGTCATAAGGTAATTTGGCCACAAACATGCCTATTATCACGAAAATGGTTTGGCCATAAACATGCATAATCGCATAAAAGACTTGGCCACAAACTTGCATGATAGCATAAAAGGGTTTGGGTTCATAAACATGCATAAGCCCCAAAAATCTAGTCCTAGCCAATGTTTCACAAGTAAAATGATTCCTAAAGGTTCATGCTAGCATTTCATGCATAAAGATCCAAACTTGCAAGTTAAACTAGGTTATGCATAGCATGAGAGGCATGATCAAGTCACTCACATGGCCTAAGATCATAAACATGGGCATAAGAGGCAAGGTAAGGTTCATATAGGTTCGCATAATCATGTTTAGCCTCATTTTATCCCATGTCAACATTAAAGTACCGTTTTAACCCAAAAGTAGCTAGAACTTACATAGTTAGGCCTAGGCAAAGAAGCATGAATCATCTTGGCTAAGAAAGGTGCCCCCTTTTGTTGAAGAATCGTCATGGAACTCGCATAGCAACGTCGATTTGGCCTTGATTTGGTGTAGCAAGCTTGCACCTTTTGATTTGAACTTGATTTGAGTGCATAGGCTCTAGGGATTTGAGATGGAGGCCATGATCAATGTTGATTTTGGCAGCACTTAGTTGCTAGGTTTTATTTCTAGTGATTTAGATTAGGTTTAGGGTCTTTTTATAGAGATTAAGATAGTTTTAGGCCATAGGATTAGATCTAGGGTTAATCTAGACCACAGAAATCGTCACAGGCCCATCAGACCAGACCAAGACTGCATCCAGGTGCACCAGGCCACCAAAACACGGCATTGTGTTTTTGGGCCCAGTCGACACCCAAGTCGACAGCCCTGTCGACTTGGGGTCCAGGGGTGTCGACAGCCCTGTCGACTCCCCTGTCGACATGGGCTTTGGCGGGAAAATTCCCGCCTGGTCCCATTTCTGATTTCCAAAACTGTTTTCCGAAATTCAAATTCCCAGAAATCTTCTTTGGGCCTTTAACGGGCCATACGGACTCCGATTCTCGAAAACTCGGACTCTATTTCGCGTATTTTTCCGAGACGAACGCAATGGCATAGCCCGTTTTACTTGATTCAGAATTTAAAATTAAATTCCGCCTTGATTCTCGTTTTAACATGTTGTTGAAAATGCGGGTTGTTACATTCTCCCCACCTTTTAGGATTTCGTCCCCGAAATCTCCAAGTTAGGAAGAACATATCCTACCATCCATCATCCATCTACTCAAAACATCATCCACAAGCAACCATTGTCCTTAGATGATTTCTAATGCCATATGAATATATGCAAAACGTGTGTGTACATGTTCCTTAGTTAATGCTAATGATCAGGCCTGAAAAATCTTTTGAATGCAAAAATATGTTTAGTGCTATGAATCCATCATGTATGCAAATAGTCCTAGTCATATACACTATATGTGTGCACAAACATTCAACCATATGCAACATCCGCATGATAACATATTCAATTTCATCCATAAACAAGTATAAATACTCGTGCATATGCAATATGAAATGTGACCGAGTCGAGCTAATATTTAATATAAATTCGCGCATCCACGAGCAACCATTTGCAACCATTTGAAATCATATCAACCATAACATGTTTCAAATACATGTTTACATCCATAGGGTTCTACCGAGGATCCCCTGAAACAGGGTCGAGAAGATAAACAAGGCAAACTCCTTACGGGGTTTGTAACAGAGACAGGATCGAGAGGATATCCATAAAAGATAGCCTATAAGCAAGCTCAATAGAAAAACAGGGATCGAGGATATATTCCCAAAAGAGATATCATGCACGTATTTGGTCTTCAGTCTCCTGCGTCGCATTACCTTGAGCTTAGTTCCGTCGTGCCTTGACCGCCCCTTTTTCTTCACGATTTCGCAGCTTCTTACTTCCTGTTTCCGTAACATGAGTTGGGACTCATTTCCTCGTCGCTTCTCGTTCCCTTGCACTTATTCTTTCCCTGGTATACTTGGCTCAACCATGTCTACGTACTCAAGCCAGCTCTCCAAAAATTCACTAGTGAATTCTGGATCTCGTTTTCCGATGCCCATCCAATATTGCCAAGAGTCCTTACTAGGGTGATTCCCATAACTCATACATAATCGAAACGAACCATCCGTCTTACTTATACATAATCGAAACGAACCATCCGTCTTAGCGGCGAATTCTACTCCAACGGATTACCAACAACTGCATCCTGGGATTCTAGGTAACTAGCCATGACGGAACCTAAAAGGTTACACGAGACTTCGAGGGTATTACCAAAGCAAGCCAAGAGTCTAACTACCCTCCTTCTAAAACCGAGAGTGGCACCCCTTACTGGATAACCACTTCATCCCTAGAATCCATCCACAACTTATAAACATAAGCATTATTTCCAAGCTCAACACTTGATATAGACATTCTCAAATCCAAACAAGCTATGAATAAATGGACCGATCTTCCAATAGGACTTGAGACAAAAGCGGGATTCTCTACTACGCTAGTACTAAGGTGCAGAGACTCAACTATTGAAGCGGACTTAAAAGATGCGGTGATCAAAACAAAGTCCCGACGGGATGGAAAGCTAAACCTTTAACAAGATCGTTACCCTCCCTCTGAGGTACCCTAGAAATGAGAGCATACTATTGCCCTCCCAATGATCTTGTCCTTGTCCCATGATACCTAATTATCTATCCCGTTTCACTATGCCAAGGGTACCCTCTTGTCATGGGTTTCATTGTTCATCTTTCTCCCTCCTTTTAGGACTCAGCCATACCAACATGTTGCTTATCCCTGAACTCGTATCCTTTAGCCTTGTTCTTACTATCCTTTCATGCATAACTCTGCAACGGTCTCTCGAGAACCACCTCCATCGTACGGGAAACACTTACGCAGTTAGAAAGACTAGTCACAGTCAAAACCACTGTGACTACAGATGGAGGAAAGAAAGGAAAAGAGATTCAATCAAGGAAACAAGGATAATGCTAATGGCCTTTGGGGAATAGCCTTTTTCTTTTTAAAAGAAAGTTTTCTTGAAAAATGCTTCTTTGTAAACGATTTTTCAAATAATTTTCAGAAGGTCTTTAAAAACCTTTGCCCAGTCTAGTAACCTTCTGCTCTGATACCAAATGTAACACCCCGCCTCCGCTAGGGTCACTCGCAAAGGAATGCACTAGCTTTAGAGGGGCATTATTGGTAAACATGCACAGAAATATCACAAGACAGAACATATATAAATAGCGGAAGTAAAATCAAACTTTCATAACATGAATAAATAAGGTCTAAAGCCTTTTTCATCAGAGTACATCAAAACCTGTCCCGCAATAATAAAGAAGCATAAAAACCTTTTCATAAATTATTCCCCAAGTAAAACAGTAAAGTAGCCATAGCCAAGAGAAGTCCAAGCCATCCATGATGATCTTCAGGCAGAAGAAGTCCGAACTAAACAGCATTGTTTCCTCCCTGTAACCTGGGGGGGGGGGGGGGAAACGGAAGAAAAGAGGCGAAACAAAACGGGTCAGTCGAAAAGACTGAGTAAGTCCTATCTACTTCCAGTATAAAAACAGGTAAAGGTAACATGACATGCATAAACTGAAAGTAAACATAAGGATAACTACAAGATAGATAAACCAGGATAGCCGGTTGAACTACTGTGGCAAGGTAAACCAAGGTATCACGATAAACTGCGGTGTTATGATAAGTCAAGGTATCAAATCGTCCGATTTCTATCGAGTACGTTATCCCAAGGTATCTACCCCGTCTAACATCCCACGATGTCTATTATGTATATTCTTCCTAGTCCTAACACGTACAATTGCTCTGCACCCTCCGTACTAGTATCCCAGCCTTGTTATGTGTTAACCATGAATGTCCCTTACTCAAAGTCGTGTAATGGTCCATGTCAACCTAATATATCGCATATATAGGTTACTCAAATCATATGTTTCTTTCCATGTATATAAGCTCAGTCCTTTGCCGTACCTCGTACGGGCTTCCTCATGTCGTATTATCCTTGAAATCGTTTGGACTGTCACCCTTGTTCTAGCTAGGCTCTTCCATATGAATCATCGTTTGAACTACTAGGACTTACGCCACCTAGCACCACTAGGGATTACGTTTACCTATTGCACGTTTCCGTATTTCGGTTTGGGTTAAACCACCTAAGCCACTAGGGATCACGTTAACCCTCAACCGCGCCCTTTTTCCCACGCATTCATCGTGAATCGTTTTTCTATAACTGGATGCACATGTATCACATCGTGCCATCCGAGTCCTGTCACAGGGCAAAACAAGAAATACAGGACTCGGTCGGGAGCTTTAGATTTATCTGCCGATGCAGATACTAAGGTCTGCTTTTCTACACGTGGCTATGGTCCCACGAGACCCCTCCCTCAACTAGTGAAAGGCAACACAAGAGAAAATCTTGCATGAGAACTACACTCCGGTCAGCCCACATCCTACGACCTACCTCACCCATAATTAGATAGCAAATTATGGTCTGTTGGGTGTCCCCTGCCTTTCCGTACGTACACGCTTGACTTAAGATGGTAGATGATCGACGAACTTGCTATCTCGGGCACCTTATGTATTCGCCGACTCACTGCTATCCACCCCAGTCTTTAGGTCGCTCGCATAGCAACCAAGGCATATTCTTGGTTCTTCTACCGCAGACCTCAACCTCTCATGAGCCTAGTATAATGACCTGGCAGCTCACAGAGGGATCCCAAGAATATCCTCACGTTCCCCGAAGCCGCTGCTTCGTTACCCCGTTCGTTGGAGCCTTTATCTAAATCAGATAGCCTGCTCCTACACGCATACTTAAACGTTGGCCTAACGTATCGGGTTACTAATCCACCTAAGGAGTGGTCCAAATTTCTTTGACCAAGAATTATTACTTAGTTTCCCTTAACTAAGGTTTACCACTTAGCCTCATTTCCATGACCCTTGTTAACTATGGTTATTTACCTAATCCTCCGAATTAGGGTTTATCTAATGGGTTAAGTGTCACTTAAGTCCACAACTTAACCCGTCTACAAAACATGTCGAAACTGGCTAAGTATCCAAGTCCAAGACTTAACCCTACAATCCATATGTCAAGTTGGTTAAGTATATCAGGCAATCCATGACTTAACCTCGTCTAATTATCATTTTAGATTGGTTAAGTATATATTAATTTGCCCCTATCAAATTACCGAGTCAAATCGGTCCAGCGTATTCGAAACGATTCGTGACTTAGCCTTATCATGTTTTTACGCTAGATTGGTTAAGTATAGGTTAACTTAACCTTACCAAATTAACGAGTTGGATTGGTTAAGTATAGGTCACTTAACCCCATCAAATCATCGTGTTAGATTAGTTAAGTGTTTATCTTAACCCCATTAAATTACCAAGTTGGATTAATTAAGTCTAGGCTAACTCAACTCCATCCGATTACCATGTTTAGATTAGTTAAGTCTAATCTTAACCTCATCCATTAACTGTATTATACGGTTAAGTGTCATTAAGAAAATTTACTTAACCTTATCAAGTTATCGTGTTGGATTGATTAAGTGTTGGTTAACTTAATCCCGTCCACTAGTCGTATAAAAATGGTCAAGTGTCATTAGGCAAATCGAGTTACTTAACCTACCCAAGCTTATCGTGTTTTGTTAAGTATCATTAGCCTAATCAAATTACTTAACCCATTTGTCCATACCATATTTGGTTAAGCTTCATTAATCAAATTAACTTAACCCTATTATGCGGCATTAATTTAATTAATGCACCCTCAACCTCTCACATTAGACCTTGTTGTGGTTACTAGTTAAGCCGGGCGGGTCCGGGTAGATTTACACCACAACCTAGTCTAACCTCGGGTCTTAAGCGCGACATGACCAACTTCTCACATTGGGTCCTATTGTTTGCAACTACTAGTTAGGCCGGTCGGTTCCGGGTAGTTTTACGTTGCAAGCTCAACCCAACCTCGAGTTGGCCACACTCATATTATCTAAGTTCATCATGTTTCCAAAACATGTTACAAGTTTTTCGAGCATTTGGGTAGACCTAACTTAATAGGTAAATTCCCAAAGGGTAGACCTAACTTAATAGGTAAATTCCCAAGCTCATGCTTTTATGCATACTTACATGTCATCTTCCATGCTATCTTTCAAGTCATATTTTCAAGTATAAACACATATCATTTTCAAGTTAAGATTTTGCGACATGTTCATGTTTATCTAACTTCCCAAAAATCGTGTTTTCCCAACGCAAGCAAAGCGAGTCAACATAGTAAGGATACTATGTCACATATTGGTCTCAAAACATGCATGATGCCAAAAAGGGCTTGGCTTCCACGTGCATAACATCATAACGAAATTGACCATAAACATGCATAGTGTCATAAGGTAATTTGGCCACAAACATGCCTATTATCACGAAAAGGGTTTGGCCATAAACATGCATAATCGCATAAAAGACTTGGCCACAAACTTGCATGATAGCATAAAAGGGTTTGGGTTCATAAACATGCATAAGCCCCAAAAATCTAGTCCTAGCCAATGTTTCACAAGTAAAATGATTCCTAAAGGTTCATGCTAGCATTTCATGCATAAAGATCCAAACTTGCAAGTTAAACCAGGTTATGCATAGCATGAGAGGCATGATCAAGTCACTCACATGGCCTAAGATCATAAACATGGGCATAAGAGGCAAGGTAAGGTTCATATAGGTTCGCATAATCATGTTTAGCCTCATTTTATCCCATGTCAACATTAAAGTACCGTTTTAACCCAAAAGTAGCTAGAACTTACATAGTTAGGCCTAGGCAAAGAAGCATGAATCATCTTGGCTAAGAAAGGTGCCCCCTTTTGTTGAAGAATCGTCATGGAACTCGCATAGCAACGTCGATTTGGCCTTGATTTGGTGTAGCAAGCTTGCACCTTTTGATTTGAACTTGATTTGAGTGCATAGGCTCTAGGGATTTGAGATGGAGGCCATGATCAATGTTGATTTTGGCAGCACTTAGTTGCTAGGTTTTATTTCTAGTGATTTAGATTAGGTTTAGGGTCTTTTTATAGAGATTAAGATAGTTTTAGGCCATAGGATTAGATCTAGGGTTAATCTAGACCACAGAAATCGTCACAGGCCCATCAGACCAGACCAAGACTGCATCCAGGTGCACCAGGCCACCAAAACACGGCATTGTGTTTTTGGGCCCAGTCGACACCCAAGTCGACAGCCCTATCGACTTGGGGTCCAGGGGTGTCGACAGCCCTGTCGACTCCCCTGTCGACATGGGCTTTGGCGGGAAAATTCCCGCCTGGTCCCATTTCTGATTTCCAAAACTGTTTTCCGAAATTCAAATTCCCAGAAATCTTCTTTGGGCCTTTAACGGGCCATACGGACTCCGATTCTCGAAAACTCGGACTCTATTTCGCGTATTTTTCCGAGACGAACGCAATGGCATAGCCCGTTTTACTTGATTCAGAATTTAAAATTAAATTCCGCCTTGATTCTCGTTTTAACATGTTGTTGAAAATGCGGGTTGTTACAGGTAGTCTACCTAGTGATGGGGTAATGGCTAGTTTTATAAATTCCCTTGACATCCCGCAGGATGAGCTGTCAGATGTGCCGGTGGTTGGCCAGTATCCGGACGTCTTCGAGGAGGTGACCGGGCTTCCACCACACCGAGAGATTGAGTTCCGTATTGATTTAGTGAAAGATGCCAGACCTATAGTGATGCCACTTCGTCGTATGGCACCAAGGGAGCAGCGAGAGCTCGGGGTGCAAGTCAGCAATCTTTTGAAGAAGGGATTTATTAGAAGAAGTGTCTCCGAGTGGGGAGCACCAGTTGTGTTTGCCACTAAGGCAGATGGTTCCCTTCGTTTGTGTGTGGACTATCGCGAGTTGAATAAGGTGACGAGGAAGAATAAGTATCCTCTACCGCGTATAGATGATTTGTTTGATCAACTGGAAGGAGCAAGAGTGTTCTCCCAGTTGGACCTCGCGACAGGATTTCATCAGCTCCGAGTAGCGGATGAGAGTGTTCCGAAAACGGCATTTAGGACGCCGTCTGGATTCTATGAGTGGTTGGTTATGTCATTTGGGTTGACCAATGCACCAGCCTATTTTGTGGATCTTATGAATCGAGTATTCAGAGATCAGTTGAATAAGTTTGTTCTTGTGTTCGTGGACGATATCCTTGTTTACTCAAGGACAGAGGAGGAACACAAGGGGCACTTGAGGATAGTGATGGAGGTGTTGAGGAAACACCAACTGAAAGCGAAATTCTCTAAGTGTCACTTTTGGAGAAGGGAAGTGAGATTCTAGGGTCATGTTGTTTCAGAGAATGGTATTGCCATGGACCCTGCGAAGGTAGCTACGGTACAGGATTGGCATACGCCCAAGAATGTAACAGATGTAAGAAGTTTCTTGGGGTTAGCTGGATATTATCGTAAGTTTATCCAGGACTTCTCCAAGATAGCAGCACCGTTGACTCAGCCGACTATGAAGAATCAGTCCTTTGTCTGGGACGGAGTGTGTGAGAATGCATTCAAAAGTCTAAAGGAAAAGTTGACGCGTGCGCCAGTATTAGTCATTCCTAGAGGGAATGAAGAGATGACGGTATACACGGATGCTTGTGGTACCGGACTAGGTGCTGTATTGATGCAAGGAGGTAGGGTTGTAGCTTATGCTAGTCGGCAGCTAAAGCCGCATGAGAAGAAGTATCCTACCCATGATTTGGAATTAGCAGCGATTGTGCGCTGAAGATGTGGAGACATTATCTCTTGGGAGAAAGATTTGAGTTGTTCACCGATCATAAATCGTTAAAGTATCTCTTCTCCCAGAAAGATCTAAATCTCCGTCAGCAGAGATGGTTAGAGTTCTTGGCTTCATATGATTTTGATATCGCATACACACCTGGGAAAGGTAATACAGTAGCCGATGCCTTGAGTAGGAGACATGCTAGTTTAGGGGCTATGTTTCTTGAATGGAAGCAACTGGAGTATATCGCAGGGTTTGATTTCAGACCAAAGTGCGAATTGGATCCAGAAATGCTAGCTAGTTTGACAATCAGACCCACTTTGATAGAGCGGATTGGTTCCAGCCAGAGGGACGATCCTAATCTATTGGAAATCATCTCCAAGTTAGAGATGGACATCGACGGGAAGGAGATGAATTTGTATGGGCTTGATCGAGATGGATGGCTTAGAAGGAATGGAAGACTAGTGGTACCCAACGTGAGTGGATTGAGAGATGAAGTGCTTAGAGAATGTCATCACTCAAAATTAACTATACATCCCGGTGGTAATAAGATGTATCGAGACATGAAGCAGATTTACTACTGGGAAGGGATGAAAAGAGACGTTGGGAAGTTTATATCCAAATGCATGAATTGCCAGTTAGGTAAAGCCGAGCAAAAGAAGCCTAGTGGTTTGTTGCAACCATTAGAACTTCCCGAATGGAAATGGGAGCAAGTCTCGATGGATTTCATCGATGGTTTACCAAGGACTAGATCGGGACATGATAGCATTTGGGTAATTGTGGATCGATTGACTAAGAGTGCAAGATTTATACCAGTCAAATCAACCAGAACGGCAGCTAAGTTAGCAGAATTGTATATGAAGTGGGTAGTGAGATTTCATGGAGTACCTAAAAGCATTGTGAGTGACCGAGACCCGTTGTTCACTAGTGGGTTTTGGAAGAGCTTACAGGAGGCTCTAGGGTCAGAATTACATCTCAGTACCGCATATCATCCTCAGACCGACGGTCAGACGGAGAGGGTGAATCGTATATTGGAAGATCTCTTGAGAACTTGTATATTAGAATTTGGTGGATCGTGGGATGACCATTTGCATCTAGTACAGTTTGCATATAATAATAGATACCAATCCAGTATCGGTATGGCTCCATATGAAGCTTTGTACGGAAGACCGTGCACCTCACCATCATGTTGGATAGAGACTGGCGAGAAGTTTATGCTTGGACCAGATGTGGTGAGGGAAACTTCAGATAAGATTAAGATCATTCAACAACGAATGAAGGCTGCCCAAGATAGGCAGAAAAGTTATGTTGATAAGAGGAGAAGAGACTTAAAATTCTCCGTCGGTGACTTGGTGTTTGTCAAGAGTTCTCCGTTGAAGAGCGTGATACGATTTGGCAGGAGAGGCAAATTGGCACCAAGATTTGTTGGCCCATTCCCTGTTCTTGAACTAGTCGGGAATTTGGCATATATAGTTGACTTACCAGAGAAGATGGCGGGAGTTCACAACGTATTTCATGTTTCCCAACTAAGGAAATTCGTTCACGACCCAGATATGACTATTTCACCTGATCAGTTAGAGGACTTCGAAGTAGAACCTGAGGCGGTTGAGAACCGCAAGCCGATTCGTATTGTCGAGCACGATACGAAGCAACTTCGAAGAAAGGTGGTGAAGCTAGTCAAGGTTCAGTGGGGCGAGAACGAGAATGATTGTACTTGGGAGACAGAGGAGAGCATTAGGAAGACGTATCGAGAACTCTTTGCCTGGTAAGATTTACTTTGTAATTTAGTTATTCCGCATGCTAGGATAGACTTGTTTTGCCTATTTTGCATGTTTGATTGTTGTTTTATGGTTGATAGGCATGCGGGACCCTTTGTATGTTTTGGTCAGGGAATTTCGGGGGCGAAATTTCTTAAGGGGGGAGGGGGGGGGGGGGGGGGAGAATGTAACAACCCGCATTCTACGCATCGGAGGATCGTAGAATATTTATTTCTTTCCCATATGAAGTTGTATGGTCATGTAACTTTGGGAAACAACCATTAGACTCATTTCCCATGTTCATGATTTTTGTCGATTTTTAAATGACCGTTTTGCCCCTAGCTGATCTTGTTTTGGCCATAACTTTTGATTGGAAAGGAATTTTGATTTGAAACCACTTCCATTAGACTTGTTTGATGGTTTACCTTTCCGTAGAGTGGTCATAATAGCCAAACGGACTTACCGTTTGGGAGATATGGCTGAAATAAGGTTTGGAAGGTGAAAAACTTCTTAACCGGGCCAAATAGGGTGATTAGTGAATAGGCCCATAACCCATTTCGGGATTAGGGTTATGGGGAGGCTGAAATGAGTTAGAGAATCATTCCATTTCAGTTTTCTAGCCTCCACTTATCTCCAAGAAACCCTAAAAATGGCCTCCAACCTCTAAATCACCCCCAAATCATCTTTTAATCAAGGATTAAGCTTAGCAACATCAAATCAAGGGAGATCTACACTAAATCAACATTGGAGCTGCTATTTAGCATTGGGATTCGCATCAAATCAGAGATTTATTTCAGATCTTAGTTTATTTGTGGCTAAGGTGAGTGATTTGCATAGTTCCTCACTAATTATGGCTAATTAAGGGTAATTAGCATTAATTAGCGAATTTAAACAAGATAAAATTCCGGAAAAATATTTATAAAATCCGAAATGATGTTTTAGACCTTTGATATGAATTTGGGTTAATTTGGTTAAGTTTTGCTAATCACATCATTAGTTTCACCTAAACATGCTTAAGGGGAAATTTAGGGTTTTGGGTATGTTTGATCCATATTAACCTATCATATTGATGTTGTGGTGGATTCTCTATGTTTCTATGACTGTATGGTATGCTTTGTGACCGATTAGAAGTGTTAGATTGGTCGAAAACGCCGTCGAGAGGCGAAAATAGCTTGCTGAAATGGTGTAGGTTTGGGGTCGAGATAACCGACCGGGGGGGGGGGGGGGGGTTTGACCGACCCGAGTTCCTGGACCGACCAGAAATGGTGAAGGAGGACCGACCGACCCTGACATCGAACGAACGACCAGAAATAGTGAAGGAGGACCGACCGACCCTGACATCGAACGACCGACTAGGAATGGTGGAGGAGGACCGACCAACCCTGGCAACGACTGACCATGATTGGTAAAGTATTCGACCGACCATGGGGGCAATACCGACCGACCAGGGACGATGAAAACCGACCAGGGATGATGAAAACCGACCAGGATGAAAGGTGCTTGACCGACCGACCCGAACAGGAGAGAAGACCAATAACCCGAGATGCAAAGGTAGTCCAAGTTGGAAGTTATGACTCAGGATCCAGATGAGGACCAACGAGTTGACTTCATGAGTTGGACTTTGCTGCGGGACGTGTGCTAAGGAGTTGTCGACGTTCATAACTTCGATTCACCACTGAAAATAGATGATGGGCTACTTATCAGTGCAGTAGAGTCACTATGACTCGAGGGGCAAAGTGATGGTAGCAAGACTACGTTATCAGTGCAGTAGAGTCATTATGACTCGAGGGGCAAGGTGATGCGTAGTAAGACTATGAGCCAGTGCAGTGGGGTCATTGTGACTCCATGGGGCAGAGTGGACATAGTAAGGATTAGTAAGGCTATGAGTCAGTGCAGTGGGGTCCTTGTGACTCCATGGGGAAAAGTGGACATAGCGAAGGATTTGTGGCTACGTTATCAGTGCAGTGAAGCCATTTATGACTTCATGGGGCAAAGTGATCGTAGCAAGGTACGTTGGGTGATCGAAGTGGTGAATATCGTATGCTTTACGCACCGAGTGAGAGATGTGAGGATGGTTGCTATGTTTGATTGTTTGCCATCACTATGACATGCACACCCCCACCTCCGTATCTTTACACCGTTTGATATGGCACCTTAGAGTGTTGTACAGTATGTAGTGCTAACTCTTTGGCTGTAGGTCCAGGTTCAGGTATGTTTTAGTCTACCTGTTATTGTTCTGTTTAGATGCTTATCGATCATACCAGGCTTTATGTCTGACCCAGAGTTTTATGTCTCCTCTTATTACTCTGGGTGCTCACACGAGCAGACTAGAGACAGGTTAGCTGGTGATGCGCGAGTAGCTTATTTGGAGGCGGGCAGGAGGCTTCCACGTATGATATATAGATATTCTCCCTGTGTCGTTGGTGGTCGCTACTTGGGCATTAGTAGTGTACCTCCTTTATCTTGCTTTTGCTTTTGAGGCAGTTTGAAAGTTGTAATAATGTTTAACTTTGGATCATAAGCTGTACTTACATTTTCCGCTGCTATGTTAGTTGCTTCAGCTTATGCACTGTCTCACCTGTTTTATGTCAAGTATGTTATTATTATATTTTATTCTATGCGCTGTGAGACATTTTACAGGTTCCTTGTTAGTTCATTTCCTTCTTCCCTTTTTCCTTCTGACGACCGTCCCGTGCTAACTGGACATGTGTACAGCGCACATTTGGAGTAAATGTCGGTTGGTGTGGGGCGGGCCGTCACAATAATGTTGAAAGAGTTTGATTTACAACATGAATAGGTCCAAACTGATTTCATAGCAATATTCCCAAATGTCAAGATCCAAGATGGAAACTAGAATAGATGTGAATCGATTATCATACTTAAGTCCAATCTCACTTTATCTCATGTCCAAATTACAATTAACAAGTTTAAATCTCAAAGTAACTAGAACTTACAGATCGTGGTCTAAGAAATTGAGATGCAGAAGTCAAGTCTAGAAACTAGTCGTCGAATCGTTGGATCGTTGAATCTTGATTTGATTGTAGAAGCAAATCCCCAATATGCAATTCCTAGCCATAGTCTTCAAGAAACAGTCTTCGTGTTTTATATTAGTTTAATTTAATTTAAAAGATGTCCATCAAGAATGGTGTAAAGAGAATGAGGCTAGGAGGCTGTTTATATAGGATTAGGCAGACGAATCTAGGCTGAAAACAAGACCAGATACATCAGAATGAACCCAGGCTCAAAACTGGGCTCTGGCACCAGGTCGACCTGGTCCTGGGCGGGAGAATTCCCGCCCAGTCTGCATTAGGGTTTGAATTTGAATTTGAATTCCCGCCCAGTCTCCCTCATACGGACTCCGTTTCTCGAAAAATCGGACTCATTTCCAAGCATAATTTCGAGATGAACGCAACGGCGCAACCTGTTTCCCCTGATTCTTGTTTTAAAAATTAATTCTGCCTTGATTTATGGTTTTAACATGTTATAAAAATACGGTTTGTTACATTCTCCCCTCCTTAAAGGATTTCGTCCCCGAAATCTTCAAGTTAAGAAGAATGCATCCTATCATCCAATAATCCATCTACTCAACCATCATCCACAAGCAACCATTGTCCTTAAAAGATTTCTAATGCTGTATGAACTTATGCAAGAGTGTGTGTGTATGTACTTATCTAATGCAAAAGATCAGGCGGTTACTGATTCAGTAAACCTCCTTAATGCAAAATATGTTAGTGTAATGAGTCCAACATGTATGCAAATTCCTAACATATTTTATAATCTCTACATGAGTGCACAAACATTCATTCATATGCAACGTCCAAATGATAGCATATCAAGTTTCCATCCATATACAAGTATAAGCACCCATGCATATGCAATATGAGATATGTGACTGAGCCGATCTAGTGCCTAATGTGTGTTATGCAACCACGAGCAACCACTTGCAATCATCAACCATAACATGTTTCAATTACATGTTTACATCCAAAAGGGTTCTACCTAAGGTTCTCAAGATAGGATCGAGAAGATAACAAGACAAACATGGATAGCAAAAGCATGTACATGATACGAAGGTATGTAAACTTATAGGAAAAAGAGATCGAGAATGTACCCTCAAAAAGAAGTGGGTATAGCGAGTGTATCTTCTCTTCGGTTTCCCAAGTCGCGTCTACTTGTGATTCACTCCACTGTACTTTAACTAGCTTGACTTCTCGATTCCTTAGCTTCTTGATCTCCGTTCCTAAGATACGAATCAGAACTCGCCTCAATGTTGCTTCCTTTTCCACTTCTACGCCTTCAAGGATGCTTGGCTCAACCACTTCGGCAGACTCATGTAAGCACTTGCGGAGATGCGAAACGTGAAAGACATTGTGTACTCCGGCCAGCCTCTCGGGCAACTCTACCTTATAGGCCATCTGTCCAATCCTCTCGATGATAGGGAACATTCCTACGAACCTCGGTGCTAACTTTCCAACCGCTCCAAAGCGAACCACATTGGGTAAAGGGGAAACTTTTATAAAGACCATATCTCCGACTTCAAACTTTAGGTCTGTCCTTCTCTCGTGCGCGTAGAATTTCTGCCTATCTTGGGCCGTTTTCATCCGTCTTCGTATCAACTCAACCTTCTCGGAAGTGTCCCTTATCATGTTGGGTCCAAGTATGAGCTTGTCTGTCGTGTACCCATTGCTTCTTGTAAACTATTCCAAAATTTGCTAGTGAAAATCGGGTCACGATTGCTAACTATACTAGAAGGAACTCCGTGCAATCGTACTATTTCTCGAAGGTATATAAACGCTAGCCATGATGCAGTCCTTTTGCTCTTTACAGGAATGAAGTGAGCACTTTTCGTGAGTCTATATACTATAACCCATATGCTAGTATTGCCCTTCCTTGACCTAGGCAATCCATCCACGAAATCCATCGAGACACTCTCCCATTTCCACAGCGTAACCTCCAAAGGATGCAATAGCCTACCAGGCTTTTTCGACTCGGCCTTTACTTGTTGGCATACCATGCACTTAGAAACGAATTCCGCCACGTCCTTTTTCATCCCGTTCCAAAAGAAAATGCGCTTCATATCCTTGTACATTTTATCCCCTCCGGGATGTATAGTCATCTTCAAGTGATGTGCCTCTTCGAGAACTCTCGTCGCTAAGTCTCCTACTTGTGGGACACATCGTCTACCATCACGCCTTAGCCATCCCTTGTCATCTATGGCACACCTACTGAGGTGACTTGACATCTCACCTCTTATCAACTTGTCCATGATCTCGACTATCTGTGGGCCTTCCTTCTGTGAAGTCCCTACTTGGTCTAGAAGCGTAGGCCTTAACTCGAGAGATGCTAACGTGCTAGCCAATGACTCAACAACAGGTGTGAAATCAAAAGTTGGTATAAACTCTAGACTTTTCCTTTCAACAAACAAAGGACTCATAGTCAACCTTTTCCTACTTAGCGCATCCGCCACCACGTTACCCTTGCTAGGGGTATAAGCTATATCGAAGTCATACGATGCCAAGAATTCCATCCACCTCTGTTGCCTTAGATTCAAATCTTTTTGCGAAAAGAGGTACTTAAGCGATTTGTGATCGGTATACAACTCGAACTTCTCACCTAGAAGATAGTGGCGCCAAGACTTAAGCGCAAAAACAATCGCGGCCAATTCCAAGTCATGTGTGGGATAGTTTTTCTCGTGAACTTTAAGTTGTCTACCCCCGTAGCATATCACTTTCCCTTCTTGCATTAGGACAGTGCCTAATCCCGTGCCGCACGCATTTGTGTACACCGTAACATCTACCTCCGTTGGGTAATGCCAAAACTGGAGCTGTGGTAAGGGCTCTCTTAAGCCTTTGAAAAGCAACGTCACACTCTATGTCCCATGAAAAAGATAGGTTCTTCTTCGTTAACCTAGTAAGAGGGGCTGAAATCTTAGCGAAGTCCTTAATGAACTTCCTATAGTAGCGCACCAAACCGAGAAAGCTTCGCACTTTCGTTGCGTTCTTAGGAACTTTCCAGTCTTGTACCGCAGCTACCTTTGCGGGGTCAACGGCTATACCTTGCTTAGAAACTACATGTCCAAGAAACCGAACTTCTTTTCTCCAAAAATGACACTTGGAGAACTTAGCCTTTAACTCATGTGCTCGAAGCGTATCCATGACTTCCTTGTGATGTCTAGCATGTTCTTCCTCATCCTTTGAGAAGACCAAAATATCGTCCACGAAGACCACCACAAACTTGTTAAGGAACTCTCGGAACACCTTGCTCATTAAATCAACGAAGTACGCGGGCGCATTCGTCAAACCAAACGGCATGACGAGCCATTCGAAGAATCCATCCGGAGTCCTAAAGGCGGTCTTGTCAATGCTATCCTCAGCCACTCTAAGCTGATGGAATCATGTAGCTAGATCAAGTTGAGAGAAAACAGACGCTCCTACAAGCTGGTCGAACAAGTCGTCGATTCTCGGTAGTGGGTGCCTATTCTTCTTAGTCAGCTTGTTTAACTCACGATAATCTACGCATAGACGAAGCAAACCATCCGCCTTAGTAGCGAATACCACCAAAGCACCCCATTCAGAAATGCTTCGCCTAATGAAAGTTTTCTTAAGCAACTCCTTAACTTGCTTACTAAGCTCTTTTCTCTCTCGCGGGGACATGTGTCTAACGGGCAATGCAACTGGCTTAGCATTATCAACAAGATATATACGGAAATCTATCTCGCGTTTAGGGGGTAACCCCTTAACCTCATCAAAGACATCGGGATATTCTCGGACTACCCTTACTGATTGCAAATCTTCGATAGACGAGTCAAGAGATTCTAGATAACATAACATGATAGGACCCATAAGGTTACAAGAAATTTCATGGGTATTACCAAGGCGAGTCACGAGCCTAACTATCCTTTGTTCACAATCGAGAATGGCTCCATTATTGGACAACCAATCCATGCCTAGAATCAAACCGTATCCCATAAATCCGAGAACATAAACATTACACGTGAATTCTACGCTTAAGATAGAAATCCACACAAATCATAGATAAATGAGCGGAGCCACCAATTGGATTTGAAACAGTAACGGGATCCTCAACTAGACTACTACTTAGGTGCAGAGTTTCAACAATATCACAAGAAATAAAAGTATGCGATGCGCCAGAATCAAACAAGGTTCGAACAGGATGATCAAAAAGATAGACTAAACTTTCGACAAAAATATTTCTACCTCGTTCTTGCAGAGGTACCGTGAGAGCGTGGACTTGTCCTCCAGAAGAAGGTCCAGCTCCCTGCCCTTGCTTCCTTGGGTAGACCTTAGCCATGTGTCCTGTCTCACCACAGTGGAAACAGTCACCCATCTTCCTTTTCTTCTTCCTGCAGTCTTTGACCAGATGTCCAGGAATGCCACAGAAATTACACTTTCTCTTTTCATGGGATTTGTTGTTCTTCCCGCCTTTCTTTGGATCAGTCTTCTTGTTCTGTGACCCTGCCCCTTCTTATCTTGTGGCCCTTCTGCTTTCGTCTCATTCTTGCCCTTGTCTTCCTCACTTAAGAGTGCCATGTCTACTAACCATTCGTAAGTATCCCTCATAGGTATGTGGGTCATAGCCAAGTTGTGGAGTGGCCCATTCAACCCCTTGACAAAACGGAGAGCCTACTTATGAGTAGTATTCACTAAGTCCAGTCCAAACCGGGCCAGCTGATTGAATTGATTGACATACTCCTTGACTGTCATACTCCCTTGCTTAAGAGATAAGAACTTTTCCAGCTGTAGAATTCGTTCAGCTTGTGAGAGGAATTTCATCTCAAACCTTATCCTGATATCCATCCATGTGTCAATAGGTCTTTCAGCGTTAGTGACTTCCCACCAATAGGAAGCTTCGTCTTTGAGCAACCATACCGCCAACTGTACCTTCTGCCTATCGTCCACCTCAAAGATAACGAACAGATCCTCAGTTTCTTTGAGCCAGTTCCTCGCTTCTACGAATGATTCAGTTCCTTTGAAATCCTTTCCACCCATGGCCCTAAAATCTCTATAGATCTTTGAGAAAGCATTTGCACGAGGAGGGGGCGGAGGAGGAGGAACCGCTGGACCTGGAGGAGGAATATCAGCTGGGCCTGCATCGTTGGCCCTAGCCTCTAAGTACCTCCTGAATCAGCCAGGTATTGGCACGCTCTCTGGAAGGTTAAGATTCCCAGACATGCTGAAATGAAAAAGAACAGATTTAAAACGAGGAAACAAAGGATAGTGCTAATGGCTTTTGGGGAATAGCCTTTAAATAAAACAAGACTTTTCTTGAAAGAATGCTTCTTTGTAAACGGTTTTGAAAATAGTTTTAGAAGGTTTTAAAAACTTTTGCCCAGTCTGGTAACCTTCTGCTCTGATACCAAGTGTAATACCCCACCGCCGCTACGGTCAATCACAAAGGGAATGCACTAGTTTTGGAGGAGTGTTATCGAGGTAAACAAACACAGAAATATTACAAGACAAAACATAAATAAAACAGCGGAAGAATTAGAAGATAAATTTCAATACTTTCAAGAAGAATCAAAACCTTTTACATCCAAAGTACCAAATAGGCAAAGTCATTATTTTCCATTACAACAAATTCTGTCTTGCATAAATAAAGAAGCATAAACTTAAAACAACAAATGTAGCTTAATTCCCCAAAGGTAGAAGAAATGAAGCCATAGCATAGCTCAAGATCAAACCGTACATGAGCTGAACCGAAAGCAAGCGAAATCCAAGCTAAGTGCTAGAGTTTCCTCCCTGAGAACCTGGGGGGGAGGGGGAAACGAAAGAAAAAGAGGAGAAAGAAAACGGGTCAGTCATAAAGACTGGTAAGTCCTAGTGACTTTCAGCATAAAAACAGGTAAAGGTAACATGACATGTATAAACTGAAAGTAAACATAAGGATGATGACAAGATGAGCAAGATAGACTAAGATGGCATGATAATTCAAGTATAAATCAAGTATAGCATTGCATGTTCAAGGTTCGCTGCACCAACTGTACTAGTATCCCAAACCCATGTCATATATTAACCATGAAATGATCCCTTGGCCCAATATCATGAAATGAACCATTTTGGGGTCCTACGAAACGATCCATTAATCGATCGACTCCCTACAAGTTCTAGCTCGTCATGTGTCTGTGTCATACGACCCTATCACGAATGTAGTTACCTGTGCTAGGTCCACCATAGGGTGTATCAAGCCCTAGGGTGCTAACCATCGACGCGAATCTAGCATGCACAGTGTAAATCTACTGATGCCCAATGCCTGCTTTTTCAACTCCAGACTACGTGCATGACCGTAGTCCGCCTGAACCTACACTGGCGCACCAACTCAGCCGTCGTTCTGGTCGCTTACAATCAGCCCAGTAATCGTGCCCCACCCTGCCTAGTTCCAGGGTACCATGATACATCTAAGTGGGTTACTGCAGAAATGGACCGCGTAACTAGGGTTTCGTTCAGCAAGTTAAGTGATGTCATTTAAATTCGTGACTTAACCCTTATCAGTCTAGCATGTCAGGTTGGTTAAGTGTTGTCTTTCATGTTCATGACTTAACCCTATCATGTGGCATTAATTCATTAATGCACCCCAACCTCTCACATCAGACCTGTTGTTGTGGTCATTGGATATGCCGGGCGGTTCCGGGCAGAATTACACCACAACTCAGTCTGACCTCGGGTTTTCAAGCGCGATATGACCAACTACCCACATTGGATCCTATTGTTTGCAGTCACTGGATTTGCCGGGCGGTTCCGGGCAGAATTACACTGCAAACTCAACCTAACCTCGAGTTGGTCATTTTCAAGTTCAATGTAGTGTCATGTCCATGTTCAGTTTCATGTCAAGTTCATGTCAAGTTTCATGGCAAGTTTCATGTCAAGTTTCAACTTATGCCTATTATCAAGTTCATGATTCATGTTCATAACCAATTCATGTTTTGCCTAATCTACCCAAATCGTATTCCCATCGCACGTAAACGTGAATCGATCTAACTTACAAGTAAATCCAAATCCAGAAATAAAGGGAATAACATCAAAACTATGGTAGGCAAAAGAACGAGCACAAGGTGATAAATCTAGCATGATATAAGTTGAGATAATTGGTTATAACATCACTGGCATATAGAAAATAATAGGATTTCAAATCTAGCATAATAAGGTGATAGTCCCAAACTTGTAAATAATAGACTGATTCAACATCACAGGCATGATAATGTTGAAAGAGTTTGATTTACAACATGAATAGGTCCAAACTGATTTCATAGCAATATTCCCAAATGTCAAGATCCAAGATGGAAACTAGAATAGATGTGAATCGATTATCATACTTAAGTCCAATCTCACTTTATCTCATGTCCAAATTACAATTAACAAGTTTAAATCTCAAAGTAACTAGAACTTACAGATCGTGGTCTAAGAAATTGAGATGCAGAAGTCAAGTCTAGAAACTAGTCGTCGAATCGTTGGATCGTTGAATCTTGATTTGATTGTAGAAGCAAATCCCCAATATGCAATTCCTAGCCATAGTCTTCAAGAAACAGTCTTTGTGTTTTATATTAGTTTAATTTAATTTAAAAGATGTCCATCAAGAATTTGTGCAGCATAAGGTTAGAGAAGAATGGTGTAAAGAGAATGAGGCTAGGAGGCTGTTTATATAGGATTAGGCGGACGAATATAGATTGAAAACCAGACCAGATACATCAGAATGAACCCAGGCTCAAAACTGGGCTCTGGCACCAGGTCAACCTGGTCCCTGGGTGGTCGACCATAGTGTCGACCCCCAGGTCGACCTAGTCCTGGGCGGGAGAATTCCCGCCCAGTCTGCACTGGGGTTTGAATTTGAATTTCGAATTCAAATTCAAGCTGTTTTTCTGTTCTGAAAATTCCTGAAACTTCGGAGGGTCATATCTCCCTCATACGGACTCTGTTTCTCGAAAACTCGGACTCGTTTCCAAGCAGAAATTTGAGACGAACGCAATGGAACAACCCGTTTCCCCTGATTCTTTTTTTAAAAATTAATTCTGCCTTGATTTATGGTTTTAACATGTTATAAAAATACGGGTTGTTACAAATTAACAAACAAATAATTTATTAATAAATAAATAATCTTGATTAAAAACGAAAAGTGGATAGTACTTTCCCGAATTCGATATAATCGAATTTCAACATATAACTCTCTTTCGAATAATCTCTATTCGATTTTACTCTCTTTCGAATAACTTATATTCGATTAATTCTCTTCGAATAAATTATATTCGATTAACTCCCTTTCGAATAACTCTATTCGAATAACTCTATTTGATAACTCTATTTCGAATTACTATATTTCGAATAATTATATTTGATAACTTTATTTCGAATATCTCTATTTTGAATAACTCTATTTGATAACTCTATTTCGAATAACTCTATTTTGAATAACTATATTTGATAATTTTATTTTGAATAACTCTAGTCGCCTTTCGAATATACTTTATTCGATAACTCCCTTTTGAATAAGCTAACAATCGATTAACTCTCTCCGAATAACTTATATTTGATTAACTCTCTTCGAATAACTTATATTCGATTAACTCTTTTCGAATAACTTATATTCAATTAACTCTCTTCGAATAACTTATATTCGATTTACTTTCTTCGAATAACTAATATTCGGTTAACACCCTTTCGAATAACTCCATTTGAATAACTCTATTTGATAACTCTATTTCGAATAACTCTATTTCGAATAACTCTATTTCGAATAACTATATTTCGAATAACTATATCTGATAACTTTATATTGAATAACTCTATTTCGAATAACTCTATTTGATAACTCTATTTCGAATAACTCTATTTTGAATAACTATATTTGATAATTTTATTTCGATTAACTCTATTCGATAACTCCCTTTCGAATAAACACTATTCGATAACTCCCTTTCGAATAAGCTAACATTCGATTAACTCTCTCCGAATAACTTATATTCGATTACCCCTCTTCGAATAACTAATATCCGATTAACTCTCTTCGAATAACTTATATTCGATGAACTCTCTTCGAATAACTTATATTCGATTTACTCTCTTCGAATAACTAATATTCGATTAATTCTCTTCTAACTTGTACCCAAATAACTCTCTTCGAATTACTAATATTCGATTAAGTCTTTTTTCTATCTCATTCAAATTCCCATTTGAATTCCTATTTCAAAACCCAAATTTCCTTTTAAATGTTTTAATTTATAAAATATTTATTTTATTCCATTATCCACATCGAATGTGAATAATATTTCTTTTATATAATTAATTCAGTTTGATTTCGCATTTAAAATTAATATCCCATATTCCAAATTCTATTTATACTTCTATTTACAGAATTAATTATGCAAAATCTCCTTTTTACTTCTAACACTAAAAATCTCATTTATAATTCCCTTTATAAATGGTAAGTTCAATTTCTATTTAAAATATCTGTGTTAAAACCGATTTCTACTCCTCTATATAAATTCAGACTTATATATTCAATTTATCCCATGATAAATTATTTTGCTTAACTTATAAAAACATTACTTATAAACTAATCTTCTCCATTTATCTGTTAAAATAGATTTCTGTTTAAAAATCTCCTTTAAATCCATCATCTCATAGTTCTTTTATATCTCGCCAATTTTCTTTTTATACTTCTATTTATTTTCCAAATAATTCCTTTTTATAATTCTATTTATTTTCCAAATAATCCCTTTTATAATTCTATTTATTTCATATGAATATTTCTTTTAAATATCCTGTTTATTTCATATAAATATTTCCTTTTGTAATTATATTTATTTCCCAAATAAATATTTTATTTTCAATATACACTTTGAAATTTCCCTTTTAACCTTCAAGTATTTCTTATGGTATTTAAAATGCCAAATAACAAGACCAGTGTCATCATAATCAATCATAGATTATATATCACGTCATATATCACAATATATGAAAAAAACCCAGTATTATAGATATTGAGGAATCCAGTTGGATCCCTTCAACCTGTTTCCCTGCATCCACAGATGTTAAACAATATAATTAACATCGACTTCATTTCAATATGAAATATTCTGATAAACAGAATCAATATTTGATTAATGATATATATATATCATTATTTATAATTTCAACCAATCAATTAGCAGTTCATCCAAACAAACAACAGACAACAATCAACCATCAATTATCAATTCTAAAATTATGTTATAAAAATATAACTGGGTAGAGTTAGTGAGAATTACTCAGATTGGACGTTCATTGTTAAATAACGATAATTGTCGGTTGATTCAGATAGACAATTTATTTCGCTATAAATTGTAACAAGCTCCAATTCACTTCCAGTCAGTTCCATTGTGTAGTGTGTGTCCATACAATCCTAACGGATCCAGTTTCACTGAATTTCGATTATGTATAATAAAGTTATAGCATTTACAAGTTATATGTATTAGAATTTTGAATTTAACTTAACCAATTTAAATTCGACCTCACCCAAATTCTTCAGTGGCCCAAGAAACCAACCGACCTACTACCCAAACAAAACCCGTGCCTGATACTTCTTCTTCTCCCCGATACCTGCTGCTCCATTTCAGAAATTTTCCAAAACTTCTTGCCTTCGTAGTTAGCTCCTTAGTCCACGAAATTTAAATCCAAACCCACCATCAAGATCCTCTTCGAACTCTCCTTCCATCCATCTCTGTTCTGTAAAACTCGGGCTATTATAGCTCATCTCGGTTTCCAGAAAATTGCTCCCTCCCGGGAAAAGTCACGACATCAAAATGTCCAAAAATTCACATTTTGCACTATCTTCATCCCTGAGTACAAATCCGACTTCAAATCCCTCTCACGCTCCCTCCATCGCTTGTTGTTCCAAGCCCTAGGCCACACCTATTCTAAGACGTTGAACTAAATTGCTGTCGAACTAGAAGAAACGGGTATGGAAATGAAGAGCATCCCATTGGCAAATCAAAAACACTAATTTCATGATTTATTGATTTTTGTAGGATTTGTTTATGATTTTACAAACTCACGATTTTATTTTTTACAAATAGTGGAGTGGCGGCTCAACATTTTTGTTGACTATCGAAATGAAATTTAGATTTAGGGATAGTTTGGGGGTATTTATATAGAGGTAGATAGCTTATAGGATAAGCCACATATTTTATTTTATTAATTTATATAATTACCATAATTCGTATATGTCTTCTAAAAATTCCTATGATCACACATTACATCCAAAAATAATGAAAATGGACATGCAGCTACAGTTCGACATTACAGACCTAACGTAACTTGTTTCGTCGAATTTCGACTCTGTTTGCTCACACAGCGTATTTTTAAAGTCAAATTATTGGCTGTTTTTCACATTAAAATTCCGTACGGCCACATACTGACTCCAAAAATCATAAAATTGAAATCTAGCAATAATTTAATATTATGGATCCAACAAAATTAGTTTCATCGAAAACGGAGCCCGTTTGGAAAAGTGGTTATTTTTAAAGCTCTAAATAAAGCCATTTAAATATTAATATATTTAAAAATAATTAAATTAAATATTAATAAATTAATATTATCGTATATATTCACATAGAATGTAATACAGCTCCAAAATATTCCTATCTGAATTTATAACTCGATATTTCAAATCCAGCGTTAAATCGATACCCAATTTATATTAAAAATCTTTTTATAATATAAATAAATCGTTATAAATTAAAAAGGTATTCCATAGCAACTTTTCGAAAATTTGATTTGGACAAAACTCACAATCTACATGACGAAATCTCGATTTTTCTCTTCCATTTGAAAAAAATCGTTGAACAGATTCGAACATTTTTTTCATATAAATACAACTTAAAACGGATTCTGTATATTTGTTTAAAGTTCGAATCGCCAAATTACGATCTGCCTCGCCATTCCGAGCTCAATTATATTTATAATATAATTATAAGTTCAAACTTTGTTTAAATAATATACTCGTTATTATAATTCAATTCTAAACTGAATTAAATATTATAAATAATCCAATTCACACAATATTGTGAATTCTACTATTCTCCATCTATTATGGAATTTAAATATATTATTTAATTATTATGTTAATTAAATATTCAAAATTATTTAATTTAAACCCTCAAATTACCAAACCATTATTTGAATAATTAAATAAAATTAATTATTAAATCGTTATAAAATACGGGTCATTACATTCTTCCCCCCTTAAAATAATTTCGTCCTCGAAATTGCTAAGGTAGAAAACAAACCCTATTAACTGGTTAAAAATTTATTTGTTTACTTCTTTAACTTCAGTTTTAACTGAACCAATTTATTTCGATTAAAATATTAATTCATTTCTATTAGCAAAAAAATTCAAAAATTCTGAAAATTTTCTAACACCCGAAATTTTCAAAAAATTTCGCCAGTGTCTCCTTTGTACGGCTCAATCGGTACAACTACAACTCGCCTCTCTAGGTCTTCTCCAATCCAAAAGAAAATCAAATAGCCAAGCAGGTTGCCAAATCGGCTCATAAAAATCTCATACCCATATGAAATATAAATTTGTACCTTTTTGTCGAGCATATTATTCTATCCTTTTCATTTTCTACCAATTCAGCATATACCAATGTATCTTCAATCAAACTCCAATCAATTATATCCTCAACACAATCATTTTCTTATCCAAGCCAAATTCCATTCTAAATCTCAAGTACCATTCTTGATTTTCAAATTTTTAATTCATCATTTCAATATCATTCCAGATCAAAATCCAGTTTTATTTAACTCAGTTTAAGTTAAATTCTAATTTATTTATTTACTTTTACCATCTCAATCTATTTAACTTAATAAGTTAAATTTAAATTCCAGAATTTAAATTCCTAGGTTTTATTTCAAAACAATTTGAAATCATAATAACAATTCAAAACCTTTGAATTTCTGAACAACTTGTTTCCTCAAAACAATCCAAAAACAAAATTTTTGGTAGTAATCTGTCACTTAGAAACTCAAAAATGAACACCAATGATATCCGGATCATCATCGGAATTTATTTTCCAACGACCGAAGTGAGTTCAATACTATATCACTTTTCAACACCCATTCTTTAAACACTTTCATTTTGAAATTTATTTCAAAATACCATTCACAATGCTTGTAAAACAATTTAAAATCTCCCAGGATTTTAAAATTCTCATATATTTAATCCAAATTCATTTATAAACACTTTTCCAACTTTTACGAATTTTAATTCCAACTCTGATTTTAATTTCAGATTTAATTCATCTAATCTCATATATCGATACTTATATGAATTCTGATTGGTTATTTACGTAACCTTGTCAATTATAATCTGACTTGATTATAATAACAACCAGCACATACAACACTATAATATTTCCAATATATATATTCTTTATATTAAAATATATTTCAGGTAAAATTATTTTATTTACCCTCCTTTCAAAATACTGTGTCGGTTCATCGTATTCAAGTGTTTAGAAACTCCTACCGATACAGTGGATCAAACTGATCGACCAGAACTCATGAGCCACTCAACCAATAAATATAAACAATATAAAACAATTTTTATAAAATCTACAAATACGTTCTCTCGTATTTATACACTCAAACTCAATCTAGGGTATCACTAACCCCATCTCTACCGAGTCACGCCACAGAGCCAAGGTAATCGCTTAACCTTCGCTCTGATACCACTGTAATGACCCGGGGAATTAGCGACCTTGGTAATCGACATAAACTCAATGTCGACTATCCACGCATTGGAAATACCAGATAGTTAATAGAAAGAAGTTAGAGGGTGGGAATAGATAAGATAGAAAATTAGAATAGAATAAGAAGAACATACAACATCAGAGTAAACACGAATCTCACAGCGGAACGAACAATATATAATAGATAACACAACTTTGAAATAAAACCAGTATCTGTATACAATACCATTCACAAAGCACAACACCTACAACACAGTGGAAATAACAATAGCTATATAATCCTGAAGCCTCCTGCTCCAAGCTCTTCAAGTATATCTGTAAAATCCCGACTACTTGACTGCCCGTACAAAATTGGACACCCAAGAGTTTAGGGTAAAACAAAACATGGGTTAGTCATGGGACCGTGTGAGTAAACAACATAAAATAGTTTGATAAAATAAACGATATCTGATAAGACCATGCCGCATAACACGGAACGGGTTTTTCCATTATGAGAATCTAAAACACTTGATTTAACATTCAAAAATCCTTTTGAAAGAAATGATAAACTTTATATCAAAATTCTTTTGATATTATAATAGTGTCTATCAACCACAATATAATAATCATCTAGCAGAACGGTTTCATCTCACGTTCCACATACACAATATATAATCAAAAACCGCGGGCGCTTATTGGGTAATGAATTCCAACTGGCAAGGTATGGGACCACCTTCCGACAGTGTATCTCTAGAGAGGAATACACCGGGTTCAACAAGAACATCTTGCAACCCAGGCTAAACATGACTGGTCACTCATTCCGCTTGAGTGTACCGAATGTATTATCACCAACGGTTGGGATCAACAACCGTTTCCCGAAAGGGACAACATCGAAATAGGTTGAAGAAGTAAATGAAATTTCTCTAGATCAGGTGACAATACACCCTAATTGGCAGCTAATCATTTAGCCATGTGACCTACCCGATTTTATACCATTTCCTGGTTGCGAGGCTAGAGGCCATAACGTATAGATCACACCTTTATTTACTTTCAATGTCACATCGTCATACCCGCCAAATCACAAACTAATTTCCCCAAAAATACCATGGGTATATAGCTAAGAGAAACGAATTCCTCCGCCACCAAACATAAATACATTTGAAGAGATCGACTTACGCGGTCTATTAAATATACTCTGTTAGACATTCTTCCATACAGATTGTCTTGGGACTGGACAAACCGAAGGCACTATTCTGTAAATCCATCTTAGGCAATTTCTACTTAGGATCGCCAGAACAGCCTTGCATAAACTCCGTCTTTAATTATCTTCATCATATTTGATTCGCAACGCTAATGCCTATACGGAGTGGTTTGCAGATAATAAATCTGATCCCGGTCTCTCATTATTGACGACGGAAATGGTCAAAAACTTTGATAGTCGGTTATTTAACTATCAAAGGAAAACATGTGTACAAACAACGGTCGTATTTCCAAATGGAAATCTTACCGAGCAAATCATCAATCAACACTGATCCCCTTTAATTTAATTTATCATTCAATTATCCATTTCCTTATTCCCTTTTCCATATATTCGTAAATTCTTATTTTCTAAATTTAGAAAATACACGTTATTAATCATTGGAAAACATTTCCATATTTACTCTCATTTTTATTTTATTTATATTAGAAAACATTTCCGATTTTTATTTGGAAAACATTTCCAAAACTTCTTCATTGGATTTAAACAGAAGTTTAATTAAAACATTGTTATTCCAACTCAAACCATTACACTCATTAACTAAATTCACTTAACTAACCTTCACTGTCGAACCTTAACCATTCCTTAGTTAAAAATGAAGTCAACCAAGTTGGGGTATAACTACCTCTCAGACCTTAACTGAACAACATTTCTAACCACGAAATAGACAAAGTACCCTTTTAAATCTTTAACAAACTTCCTTACGTAACTCTCAGACTTTATTTATGAATCCACTTCTTTTATAGAAATCATTTGATTATAACAATAGTGTTATAATCCCATGCTTCCAAAATATAATAACTTAAATATAACTTTTATTTATTAATTTGGATAAATGAACAACCAACTAATTTATTAATAAATAAATAAATCTTGATTAAAAACGGAAAGTGAATGGTACTTTCCCGAATTCGATATAATCGAATTTCAATGTATAACTCTCTAATCTCTATTCGATTTAACTCTCTTTCAAATAACTTATATTCAATTAACTCTCTTCGAATAAATTATATTTGATTAACTCCTTTTCGAATAACTCTATTTGATAACTTTATTTCGAATAACTTTATTTCGAATAACTCTATTTCGAATAACTCTATTTCGAATAACTCTATTTCGAATAACTATATTTGATAGCTTTATTTTGAATAACTCTATTTGATAACTCTATTTCGAATAACTCTATTTAGAAATCTATATTTGATAATTTTATTTCGAATAACTCTATTTGATAACTCCCTTTCGAATAAACTCTATTCGATTAACTCTCTCCGAATAACTTATATTCGATTAACTCTCTTCGAATAACTAATATTCGGTTAACTCTCTTCGAATAATGACTTATATTAGATTAACTCTCTTCGAATAACTTATATTCGATTTACTCTCTTCGAATAACTAATATTCGGTTAACTCCCTTTCGAATAACTCTATTTGATAAATCTATTTTGAATAACTCTATTTAGATTAACTCTATTTCGAACAACTATATTTGATAACTTTATTTTGAATAACTCTATTTCGAATAACTCTATTTGATAGCTCTATTTCAAATAACTATATTTGATAATTTTATTTCGAATAACTCTATTTGATAACTCCCTTTTGAATAAGCTCTATTTGATAACTCCCTTTCGAATAAGCTAACATTCGATTAACTCTCTCCAAATAATCTATATTCGATTAACTCTCTTCGAATAACTAATATTCGATTAACTCTCTTCGAATAACTAATATTCGATTAACTCTCTTCGAATAACTTGTATTATAACGACTTGAACTTCACCGTGAAGGAAAGCCCGGATTGAGATGAGACCACGACAATATCAGAACACAAACAGAAGAACATTTCATTGCTATTACAAAGATTTCAATCAAAGTACAAGAATATACAGAGTATGAATAAATATTACACATTTGATAAATATCAGAGATTTAAATTACATTTAAATACATAGCAGTGGAAAATTAATACAACACACAACTGAAAGAAATACACGGATACAGAGCTTTCTGAATACCGTTCCAGCTGTAAACCAGAATCCTATGAATATAAATCTGCAAAAACCCAACTACTAGCTGCCCGTGCAGAAAATAAGGGCACCCAGAGTTTAGGTTAAAACAATAAACTCCAGGTCAGTCATGTGACTGGTGTGAGAAATAAAACAATTATTAATATTTATTTTAAAGTTTGATAAATCAAGGGACCACGCCATATAACATGGAACGGGTTTAACCCCAAGAATACCAATGCATATAACAAACAGCGCAATGCTAAATAAAGAACAATGAAGCTGCTATAAGACCCAGGTCCCATCACACAATGCAACGCAAGCCGGAGGATAGGGTTTTACATTATAACAACCAAATAATGCTTGATACACGAAATTTAATCTTTTATTATTACTATAAGTGAAGAAAACAACTTCGAAGATAAATGTATCAATCATAGACGGCATGGGTACCATATATCATTTCGCCGTACTAGGCTCTACAAATAAAACCGAAATGTCTCGTATTGGAAATTGGATTTCCGTCATGAGTCGAGGAAAGGGGAAAGCTCCTCTCCGTTTGAGACACTCTAGCAAATGTCTCAGGACCACACACAACGTTCCTTGATCTTCAGGGTCGGTCCTCTCTTACTTTTGAGGATTGGCAATTCCTGAACACATGTTTCCCGGTCCTATCAGACCTATATCCGAGGCGCCTCGCATTCCAACAACCACACATGTAAAAAGTATATAAATGTCAGGGCTGGTAGGTCACTGACATCACTCATAGCTAGAAAGAAACGTCGTGCTCTCCCTGCAGTCACGATCCCGTTATTGACTCATACCGAGGTGTGAGGCTCGCGAACTAACGCTATACACAAAGTTGTGCTACATAGGCCGTGCTTTGATCATCAACCAAAAGACTTTTCTTTTCAACAAAAGCCTTGATCATTTGCCACTTAGGCATGCCACACAGGCAATTCACTCCATGCGACTGATGTCCATCGATATACAACCTCTGAGCTCGTACGTCTCAGAGAAGGGTGTTAAGCAAGAGAATAAATTCTCTGCCACCAAACATATGTATATTTAATAGAGATCAATCACATAGAATAAAATTCAATGTCATACACACAGTCCATTTACAAGTTCGTTCCGGGTCTGAACGAAGCCGGAGGAACTTTATTCCTCGCATATCCATCGATCTCCAAATACGCCTGGAAGACCACCAACTGATTCCCTCCTCTTGGGTGTACAGCCCAATCAAGATCATCAGTAATCATCCAAACGATGTGAAGACCTCCGGTCTTCAACCACCGCCTTCATCTTAGACTTATCGTCGAATCAGTTATTCAGAATGGGTATAAACCTGGCCTTTCTGAATAACTCGCGTATATAATAAACAAGTGCCACACAAACACAACATACGCCTCAATCCAATTTAGAATATTCTTTTATTCAAATATTCACATTCTTAGGGAAAGTTTCCCATTAGTTTTATCAAAGATAAATTCTTCTAAATTTATTCTTTAATATTCCTTTGGATATCATTTCAAACCATGTTAAGGTTTTCCAAACTAGTCGGGATTAGCGAACCACACTAAAGTAATCATTTATTTTATTTCCTAATCCTAACCTATTCATCCCATGGAGTAAAACTGGTAATACTCCATATCTAACACCACAGTGTTATCGGTAAATATCAATAACCATTTCACATTCAAATCTAATTAAAGATTTAACTATTGTTTTGGAGCAAAATTGGTGATACTCCATTCTCGATCACTTTAATCTAATTAAAGATTCATTAAAACTCCACTTAGTTTTAATCTTCCCAAAAATCAATATCCTGTCTTTAACTGGGTTAAAGAACCAGTGTCATCTAAAATACGGTTCACGATAAACCCAAAATCACATTCCATTGTAAGTCGGGTTAAAGAATAGGTGTTACTCAAAACACCGCTCACGATAAACCCAAAAACCAATTTAAATTCAATTCCAATTAAATACTAATTAACTGGACAATTTCACTAAATCTTAATTAAAAGATTTATTCTTTTCTAAACTGGGTTCAACAACAGTGTTATTCAAGACTCCACTCACGACGAACCCAAAATCCCATTTGATATTAAATACAAGGCTCTGAATAGAAAATATATCGGCTTATATTCAATATCAAATTCTGAAACCAACAAATATCGTATTGGAAATAACGATATAAATATATCTTTCAAATTTCCACAACCATATCTGTATAATCACGGAATCCAACATCGAAATATTCCAAAGATAATTTCGATTCAGATCCATTCCAATTTGTATATTGGAAATTTTGATTATTTTTAAAACCACTTCAAATCCAATTTATTTATTCAAAAACATTGGATTATAATTCAGTTCATAACTAGTTCATTTTGATAAAAAAATATTTTTATCCTTTTTAAATATGGTATTTTTCACCCCAATTCTTTCTAAATCATTTATTATGATTTTACACAAATTATTGATATTTTTAGTACTTTTATCAAGGCCCGTACAGTCGATTTCCAATAACGGTCGTCGAACTGCACTTACAGTGACCTTTTCCAAATTTGATTTGGACATAATTCCAAATCCAACTGTTAGATTTCAAATTTCTAATATTCATTGGAAAGCTCTTTTCGATACGAACCCAACGGTTCTAGTTTCAGGAGAATCCGACGGTCGGATCTCCCGTAACATCAATTCGAAGTCAATGGTCGAAATTCGCGAACTACCGCGACGCGTTCTATTCAGGCCATTTAATATATATAATATATATTATATATATTTCATCGATTCTATTCTAAACGTATTTTATAATTCGTTTTCAAAACAATTTCAACTTCATATTCAATTTAAATCAAAATTGAATATTCCATATCATTAATATATAAATGATAATATTTTCAAAACGTTATATTTTGAAATCACTTTCTTTTCGCTATTCATTATAAAAATGAATATAATCGATATAAATATCGTTCGCGTCAAAATGGCACAAATCTAATCAACACGACTTTATATATTTCAATAACTTCGTTATTCTATTCAACAAATGAATATTTTCTTCAACACATGAATATATATTTTATTCAACACATGAATATTTATTAATTCTTACTTACAATAAAAATGTAAATTTTATTGTATAAATATTTCGCTCAACACATGAATATTTTCAACACATCAGTATCGTCAACACATGACTATTTATTCTATTCAACACATGAATATAATTTATTTTCTAAATTGGAATGAGACCCACTCAATTACCATATAATGTTATTTATATGGATTCTATACAACACATGTATATAATAGCAATGATAAATAATCAACCATCATCCAAAGTGCACCACACAACTGCATATGCATTAAATTTAAATAATTAACGCTTACACAGTCTGTCAACCAATCGATCGACATATAGATCGTCGTTAGAATATAAATATTTATTTTAAATTATAAAAGGAATTGAAAATGGCGCGGTAGTTCGATAATTCGATTTCAAAATTCAAATGAATGTACTGGGTGCAAAATAAATCGGATTTTAGTGAAACCAAAAATATTTGAATCTAATTGATAATATCTTTCCAATGAATCTGAAATATCAAAATTTCATAGCGGGAATCAAAAGATATGTCCAGTTGAAAATTCAGAATAGTTGTTATGGAATTTAGGCCCTTAAAAATGGGAATTTTGCAAACGACCTCGGATTTCGACGAAACCACTTTTGTTGGATCTGTGATGTCAAGTTATTGCTAGATTCCAATTTTCATAATTTTTCGAATCAATATGTGAGCGTGACGAAGTTAAACGCGTTTGACCAGTTTTAGTTGATTTTCATCGACTGGAAAATGGCCATTTTTCAAACGGTCTCAGAATTCGATGAAACTAGTTTTGTTAAGACCTTATCGTCAATACGAAGCTAGAAAATATTTTTCGGGAATTTTTAGAGTTTGTATGTGGCCCCGGTAAATTGAAATGTACGTTTAAAATTCAATATAATGATTTAAATGTAAATTTGACGAAGACTGATCGAAATGGTCGAATCAGCCTATGATACATATCCCATTGTGTTCAAAATGGGGGTAATTAGCTGGGGACGACAGTCGTTGGGCCTCATTAGGGGTTCAAAAGAAAAGTCAACTCAATGGAAGAGGATAAAATTAAATTATTAATATATAAATATATTTAAATACCCAACCCCCCTTTCCCCTTTCATAGAAACTCGATCCCCCTTTTGTTTCACCAAATCAATTTCATCGAACTCCCTCCTCCACCACACCCTCAACGGCGACGACCGCCTTCCGCCGCGCCCCAGCAGGCCTCGCCACCCCCTCCTTCGCTCTTCCCGTTCTCCTCGTCCCTGTCTCGAACCCCAGCGTCGAACTCGCCCTAGCACCCAGAACGACGTCGCACCACCCCTGCCTCGCGCCAGTCACCGCACACCTGCTTTCGATTTCGCCAGAGCTCCGACGCGCGCCACCCACCTGCAGAGACGCCAACTGCGACACCCCCTTCCTTTTACAGCGCCTGTATCCGCGAGCAACACCTCATCGAGCACGACAGTGAGTCTCCTCCTTCCTTTTCTGAATTTAAATAACATGGTATGATTTTAATTCAGATTTTGTTTTTATTTTTATAATAAAAACTGGGATTTTTAAAAGAGAAAAGCTTGGATTTTTAAAAGAGGGAAAGCTTGGATTTTTAAAAGAGAAAAGCTTGGTTTTTTAAAAAGAGAAAAGCTTGGATTTTTAAAAGAGGAAAGCTTGGATTTTTAAAAGAGAAAAGCTTGGATTTTTGCTTGTAAAGTTTTGATTTTTATAGCAAAAAGATTATAATTTTTTTAAATATAAAGATTCGATTTTGATTAGAAGAAAAATATAAACTTTCTTATGTATGAAGCGATAGAATAAAAATATAATTTTTATCGTATAAAGAAGAATAAAAAAATATAATCTTTATTATGAAGTGGACAATATTAAAATATGATCTTTATTGTGAAGTGAACAATATAAAAATATGATTTTTAATGCGATAAAAATTCGATTTTTATATATATGAAGTGGAGATAAAAATTTGATTTTTCTATTATATAGAGAATAAAATATGTTTTTTATTTATAAAGATCGATGATTAAAAATGTGATTTTTAATATCGACTACGTGAAACAAGTCTCGTTAGAAACGAAGTGAAGATTTCCTACAGATGAAGACGGTTCAGCAGTTCAACAGCAAAGCACGGCGGAGTGGAACCCTCTATGAGAACTTCTCGCCTTTTAATTTTATTTTTAGTTGAAATATATACTAGGATGTAGACGGTGTTTAGTGGCACCCGACACCCGTCGTCCACAGACCATGGACAGCTTGTATGCTTGTTTGTTTGATTTTGATGCGCAGTTGATTGTGTGATGTGAAATGAAATAAAATATTTATATAGTTAAAAATATTTATAGTTAAAAATAGAATTTTTGACGTATATATTAAAGGATATAAAAATAAACAAATCGGATGATTTGTTTATATACACACATTTGACTGATATCGATTGGGACGATAAATTTTACACATCCCCCAACTGCACAAATAAAATCTGTGTTTGATTGTTTGAAACCCCACACGGGTATTGGGATGATATTTGACGTACACTAATCCCGATTGTTTAGTTGTATGTCAATCGATTGATTGACAGACTGTTATAAGCGTTAAATATTTATATTTGATGCTTATACAGTGTAGAATGCACTTTGGATGATGGTTGTTTATTCATCGTTGTTATTGTATACATGTTTTGTAGAAAATCCATATAATTAATATTATATTGTAATTGATTGGGCCTCATTCCATATTTGAAAAAGAAATATTTGAAATAGAATATTTGAAATAGAATATTTGAAATAGAATATTTGAAAATAGAAATATATGAAGCCGTGTTAATTAGATTGACGCCATTTTGACGCGAACGAGATTTATATTGATGTTATTCATTTTTCAATGAATATTGAAAAGAATTGAAATTCGAATTATATTGAAAAGAATTGAAATTCGAATTAGATTGAATTTAATTGAATGTAAAACGAATTCGAATTGAATTGAATGTAAAACGAATTCGAATTGAAATTGAATATAAAACGAATTCGAATTGAATTGAATGTAAAACGAATTCGAATTGAAATTGAATATAAAACGAATTCGAATTGAAATTGAATAGAAATGAAGTCGAATTGAAATTGAATTGAATTGAAATTAATTTGAAATGAATTTAAAACGAATTTATAAGGAAAAATTCAATTTTGATTTGAATTAGAAATGAAGTTGAAATCGTTTTGAAAACAAATTTAAAATGAATTATAAAAATACGTTTTTAAAAGAAAATCAACGAAGTATATATTATATATATAATATAATGGCCTGAATAGAACGCGCCGCGCCGCGGCAGTTCGCGAATTTCGACCATTGACTTCGAACGGATATTGCGGGAGATCCGACCGTCAGATTCTCCTAAAACCGGAACCGTTGGGTTCGTATCGAAAAGAGCTTTCTAACGAATGTGAGAAATTAGAAATCTAACGGTTGGATTTGGAATTATGTCCAAATCATATTTGAAAAAGGTCGCTGTAAGTGCAGTTCGATGGCCGTTGATGGAAATCGACTGTACGGGCCTTGATAAAATTATTAAAAATAGTAATAATTTGTGTAAAATCATAAGAAATGATTTGTGAAGAATTGTGATGAAAAAAATCTATATTTGAAAAGATAAAAATAGATTTTTATCGAAATGAACTAGTTTTGAACTAGAATAATAATTTATTTGTTTTTAGAATAAATAAATTGGATTTGAAAATGGTTTTGAAAATAACCAGAATTTCCAATAATTGCATTGAAGTGGATTTGAATCGAAATTGTCTTCGGAATATTTCGATGTTGGATTTCATGATTATACAAATATTGTTATGGAAATTTGAAAGATATATATATATATATATATATATATATATATATATATTGTTATTTCCAATATGATATTTGTTGGTCGTAGAATTTGATATTGAATATAAGCCAGTATATTTTCTATTCAGAGCCTTGTATTTAATATCAAATGTGATTTGGGTTTTTCGTGAATGGTGTCTTCATTAACACTGTTCTTAAACCCAGTTGAGAAAAAGATTAAATCTTTTTATTTAGATTTAATGAAGTGTGCCAATTAAATGATATTTGATTGGAATTGAATTGGGATTGATTTTTGGGTTTATCGTGAACGGTGTTTTAAATAACGCTGGTTCTTTAACCCGATAATTAATGGAATGTGATTTTGGGTTTATCGTGAACCGTGTTTTAAATGACATTGGTTCTTTAACCCAGTTAAAGACAGGATATTGATTTCTGTAAAGATTAAAACTAAGTGGGGTTTTAATGAATCTCTAATTAGATTGAAATGGTCGAGAATGGAGTATCACCAGTTTTGCTCCAGGCGATAGTTAAGTCTTTAATTATATCTGAACGTGAAATGGTAATTGAATTTACCGATAACACCGTGGTGTTAGATATGAAGTATTACCAGTTTTACTTCATGGGGTGAATAGGTTGGGATTGGGAAATAAAATAAATGAGTACTTCGGTGTGGTTCGCTAATCCCGACTAGTTTGAATTGATATTCAAAAAGGAGATTAAAGAATAAATTTAAAGAATTTATCTTTGATAAAATTAATGGGAACCTTTCCCAAAATATAAGAATATTTGAATAAAAGAATATTCTGAATTGGAATGAAGCATATGTTGTGTTTGTGTAACACTTGTTTATTATATACGCGAGTTATTCAGAAAGACCGGGTTTATCCCATTCTGAATAACTGGTTCGACGTGGAGTCGAATGAAGACGGTGGTTGAAGACTGGAGGTCTTCACGTCGTTTGAATAATTACTGATGATCTTGATTGGGCCGTACACCCAAGAGGAGGGAATCAGTTGGTGGTCGTCCAGACGTATTTGGAGATCGATGGATATGCGGGGTACTAGGTGCCTCCGGTTTCGTTCAGACCCAGAACGAACTTGTAAATGGACTGCGTGTCTGACATTGGATTTTATTCGGTGTGGTTGATTTCTATTAAATATATATCTGTTTGGCGGCGGAGAATTTATTCTCTTGCTTAACGCCCTTCTCTGAGACGTACGAGCTCATGGGTTATATGTTGATGGATATCAAACGCATGGAGTGAATTGCCTGTGTGGCATGCCTAAGTGGCAATTGATCAAGGCTTCTGTTGAAAAGCAAAGTCTTGTGGTGATGATCAAAGCACGGCCTTTGTGGCGTAGCTTTGTGTAGCGTTGTTTCGCGAGCCTCACACCCCGGTGGTGAACCAAAAACGGGAGAGGACCTCAGGGAGGGCATGCGTTTCTTTCTAGCAAGAAGTGGCGTCAATGGTTTTACACGCCCTGACGAGTTTGACTTATGTGGTTGTTGCTGTTGCGAGGCGCCTCGGTTATATCGGACGATCCGGGTCCGATGGAGTCATTTGTTGACTCATTTACGCCCCAAAGGGCGGGGAAACGCAATGTTCAGGCATTTTATTCCACATCGGTGGACCGGCCCTGATGATCCAAGTGGCTTGACTGAGTACTTGCCCTGAGACTCGGGCTAGACAGTCTCGAATCAGTAGAGGACTATCTTTTGCCTCGGTTCACAGAAGGAAATCCAGCTTCCAATACGTGACAATTGCAGTTTTGATTGTATACCTATATATGGCGACATAGTGGTATGGGGCATTCATGCCGCCTATGATTGATACTTATGATTTGAAACTGTTTTGACACTATACACTTATAGTACTATCAAAATAATCTGTTTTCAACGTATCAAGCATTCTTTGGCTATTATAAGGTAAAAACCCTATCCTCCGGCTTGTGTTGCATTGTGTGATGGGACATGGGCCTTATAATATCTTCATTTTTCTTTATTTAGCATTACGCTGTTGTTTTATGCACTGATGTTCTTGGGAGGAAACCCGTTCTGTGTTATACGGCGTGGTCCCTTGATTTACCTAACTTTAAAATAAAGAATAATAACTGTTTTAGTTCTCACACCAGTCCCATGACTGACCTGGAGTTTATTGTTTTTAACCTAAACTCTGGGTGCCCTTATTTTGACACGGGCAGCTAGTAGTTTTGGTTTTGCAGATTTATATTCATAGGATCCTGGTTTACAGCTGGAACGATATCCAGAAAGCTTTGTATCCGTGTATCACTTCTAGTTGGGTATTGTATTATTTTCCGCTGCTATGAATTCAAATGTAATTTAAATATCTGATATTGCTGTGTAATATTCATTTATACTCTGTATATTCTTGTAATCTGATGGATTGTTGTAATATACAATGAAATGTTCTTCCGTCTGCGTTCTGTTGTGGCTTGTTCTCGAACTATCCGCGCTTTCCTCACCGGGGAAGTTGCGGGTTTTCACAGCGATCGCCGTAGTGGCGGTTGACGAGAAAACGGGGCACGGGTTTATTTTGATTTGGGAGGGTTAGGTTTAGAGAGGAGGGTATATTTATATTATTTTATTTATTTAATTTTTCTAAAAGTTGACTTTTCATTCAAACCCTAAGTCGAACCCAATGACTGTCGCCCTTAGCTAATTACCCCCATTCCAAACACAATGGGATATGTTACGCAAGCAATTCGGCCGTTACGATCAGTTTTTATCAAATTCAAAATTTAAATCAGTGCATATTGAATTTGAACGCACATTTCAATTTACCGAGGTCACATGCTAACTCTAAAATTTTTAGAAAAATTATTTCTAGCTTTGTATTGATGATACGGTTCTAATAAAACCAATTTCATCAAATTCCGAGACCGTTTGAAAAATGGCCATTTTCCAGTCGATTAAAATCAACTGAAACTGGTCAAACGCGTTTTCCTTTGGCATGCTCACATATTGATTCAGAAACTTATTCAAATTGGGATCTATTAATAATTTAACATCCTGGATCCAACAAAAGTGGTTTCGTCGAAAACAGAGGTCGTTTGCAAAATGGCTATTTTAAGGGCTATATTTCCATAGCGACTATTCTGAATTTTCAACTGGGCATAACTTTTTATTCCCGCTATGAAATTTCAATTTTTCAGATTCGTTGGAAAGATATTCTCAAATAGATTCTAGTATTTTTTGGTTTCGCCAAAATCCGGTTTATTTTGAATCCTGTACATTCATTTGAAATTCGAAATCGAAATTTCAAACTACCGCGCCATTTTCAATTACTTGTATAATTAAAAATAATTATTTATATTCTGACGACGATTCAAATACATATATACGTTCTAATTCTATTCAAAATAAATTTCTCGTCATTATCATTTAAAATAAATCATTTTAAATATTCAAAATTCATTAAAATTGCCAAAATAAAAATTTTAAATTGGCTCAGAATTTCCAATTTGTTACATATATTCGGTTAACTCTCTTCGAATAACTTATATTCGATTTACTCTCTTCGAATAACTAATATTCGATTAACTCTCTTTGAATAACTTATATTCGAATAACTCTCTTCAAATAACTAATATTCGATTAACTCTATTTTCCATCTCATTCAAATTCCCATTTGAATTCCTATTTCAGAACCCAATTTTCCTTATAAATGTTTTAATTTATAAAATATTTATTTTAATCCATTATCCACATCGAATGTGAATAATATTTCTTTTATATAATCAATTCAGTTTGATTTCGCATTTAAAATTAATATCCCCTGTTCCAAATTCTTTTTATTCTTTTATTTACAGAATTAATTATGCGAATTCTTCTTTTTACTTCTAACACTAAAAGTCTCACTTATAATTCCCTTTATAAATGGTAAGTTCAATTTCTATTTAAAATATTGGTGTTAAAACTGAAAACTACTCCTCTATATGAATTCAGACATATATATTCAATTTATCCCATGACAAATTATTTTACTTAACTTATAAAAACATTACTTATAAACTAATGTTCTCCATTTATCTGTTAAAACTGATTTCTATTTAAAAATTTCCTTTATATCCATCACTCATAGTTCTTTTATATCTCACCAATTTTCTTTTTATACTTCTATTTATTTTCCAAATAATTCCTTTATATAATTCTAATTATTTTCCAAATAATTCATTTTATAATTCTATTTATTTCATACGAATATTTCATTTAAATATCCTATTTATTTTATATAAATATTTCCCTTTATAATTATATTTATTTCCAAATTAAATAATTTATTTTCAATATACACTTTGAAATTTCCCTTTTTACATTCTAGTATTTCTTATGGTATTTAGAATACCAAATAAAAAGACCAGTGTCATCATAATCAATCACATATTATATATCAGGTCATATATCACAATATATGAAAAAACCCAGCATTATAATATTGAGGAATCCAGTTGGATCCCTCCTACCTGTTTCCCTGCATCCACAGATGTTAAATAATATAATTAACATCAACTTCATTTCAATATGAAATATTCTAATAAAAAAAATCAATATTTGATTAGTGATATATATATATATATATATGTAACGAACCGGTGATTTCGACTCCGAAAATCAACACAAAACCCATGTTAATCCAGATCATTAATAGAAAGAAATTAGAGGGTGAGAATAGATAAGATAGAAAATTAGAATAAAAGAAGAAGAACATAATCAGAGTAAACGCGAATCTCACAGCGGGACGAATAAAATATATTATACAACATAAATTTGAAATAAAACAGTGTATATATACAATAACATTATCAGAGTACAACACTTACACACAGCGAAAATAACAATGGCTATATGTAATCCTGAAGCCTCCTACTTCAAGCTCCTCCAAGTATATATGTAAAGACCTGCACTGCTTGACTGCCCGTACAAATTTGGGCACCCAAGAGTTTAGGGAAAACAAAAACAAAACAAACTCTGGGTCAGTCATGGGACTGGTGTGAGTAAACTCAAATCATTGGTTTAACTTTTCAAAATCCTTTTCAAAAGAAAAGATAATCGTAAGACCAATCCACACATAAACACGAACGGTTTTAACCTTACGATAACCGAAAGCAGTTTTGGAAATCAATACTTCTCTGATATTATAATAATGTCTAACCACAAGTAATTATCAATCTAGAAGAACACTTGCATCTCACGTTCCACATATATAGTATGCAAACAAAACCGCGGGCGCTTACTGGAGATTGGATTCCAACTATGACAAGGTATGGGACCACCTGCCGATAGTGTATCTCTAGAGATGTATACACTGGGTTCAACAAGAACGTCTTGCAACCCGGCCCACACATGACCGACCACTCATTTCGCTTGAGTGTATCGAATGTATATCACCAACGATTGGGAGCTACCCACCGTCTTCCCGAAAAGGGACAACATCGATAATAGATAAAGAATGAATTAGATTTTCTCTAGATAGGTGATATACACCCTAATGGGAGCGACCCACTTAGCCATGCTGCCTGCTCGATTTCTGTCATTTCCCGGTTGATGAGGCTTGAGGTCATAACGTATCTTTGACAGATCATACATTCATTTACTTTGAATGCCACATCGTCATACCCGTCAAATCACAAATTGATTTCTCCAAAAATACCATGGGTATAAAGCAAAGAGAAACGAATTCCTCTGCCACCAAACGAAAGTACGTTTGAAGAGATCAACTTACGCGATCCTTTAGATATACTCTGTCAGACATTCGTCCATTCACGTTTGTCCTGGGACTGGACAAACCGAAGGCACTATTCTGTAAACAGGATAGCCCTTGCATAACTTCGTCTTTAATATTTGATCACAATGCTAATGTCCATACAGAGTGGTTTTCAGATAATATATTTGATCCCGGTCTCTTCGTATTGACGATGGAAAAATGGTCAAAAACTTCGATAGTCGGTGATTTGACTATCAAAGAAAAACAGATGTGCAAACAACGATATTATTTCCAGATGGAAATTCTATCGATCAATCATCAAACCACACTTATCTCTTTAAATTAAATTAATCATGTATCTATTCATTTCCCATTTCTATATACTCACTATTTCTTATTTTCTAAATTCAAGAAATATACGTCATCAATCATTGGAAAACATTTCCATCTCTGTTTTACGTATCACTGTCATTCCAGTATTCTTTCTCATCAACATTTCATTTTCTATGATTAGAAAATATCTCTGATTATATTTGGAAAATGTTTCCAAAATTTATTCATTCGATTTAAAACAGATGTTTAAATAAAACATCTCTAAGCCAATTTAAACCATTATACTCATTAACTAAATTCACTTAATCCACCTTCACTATCGAACCTTAACTATTCCTTAGTTAAAAACAAAGTCAATCAAGTTGTGGTATAACTACCACTCAGACCTTAACTGAACAACATTTCTAACCTCGAAATAGACAAACTTCACCTTTTAAATCTTTAACACTTCCTTACGTAACTCAGATTCTATTTATGAATCTACTTCTTTTACCAAATCATTTGATTATAATTATGGTGTTAAAATCCCATGCTTTCGAAATAAAATAACTTAAATAAAATTCTTATTCCTTATTTTGAATAAATAACAAATAACTAATTGAATAATAATATACAACTTGATTTAAAGACGGAAAGTAAATAGTACTTTTCCTAATTCGATATAATCGAATTCAACATATAATTCTCTTTTTCGAATAATCTCTATTCGATAACCCTTTTTCGAATAAACTATATTCGATAACTATATTCGATAATCTCTCTTCGAATGTTTTACATTCGATTAACTCTCTTCGAATGTTTTGCATTCGATTAATGAGACGACCCCAAACCCCGTACTGACAGTGGCAATGGTAATCCGTGGAATATAACACAGAAACAAAATAATAACAGAGCAAAATTAAATAAATACACCAGATAATGAACAATAGAATATACTGGATTGAAGTAATCATCAGAGTTATACAGTATACAGGATCATACTTAGTACAAATACAGTTCAACTATACATATATGTCTACAGCGGAAAACAAACATAATATGTACAATAGGAGCTGAACAGCATAAAAAGAGATAAATAATAGAATCCATCTTCAGCTCCAGCTACCCAGAAAGATCCAGCTAAACCTGAATATGTAACGACCCGGGGAAAAGAACGACAATCGGGTTCTCGACAACAATACATAAACCCGTATCACTTGCCAAAAACCCAAGTATCGAACCCCCAGATTGTCATGAGAAAGAATTTAGAGGGTGAGGAAAGAAAGAAAGAAGTATTAGAATAGAAGAAAGAAGAAGAACACATCAGAATCTCACAGCGGAACGAATAAAATATAATATCAAATCTCTTTATACAAAAACTGTATATACATACCAATCATCAGAGTACACATACATCAGTCGCAGCGGAATAATAACTTTGAATAGCTAGCGGTGAAGCCGCCTGCTTCCAGCTCCTGAAACTCCAAGTGAAACCTAACCTGGAACATACTCGGTCTGACCCGAGCACATTTGATTTAAAACAAAATACACCGGGTCAGTCTGGAATACTATCAGTGATAAATTCACATAACACACACTTGTTTACACACACACCTGTTTAACTTTGGAAATCCTTTTCGAAACAAAAGGATAATAGTAAGACCAGCCCACACATAAACACGGACGGTTTTTACCTTACTATAACCCAAACCATTTCGTTTGAAATCATACTTTGATCTGATATTATCATAATGTCTAATTACAAGTAATTAGCAATCTAGAGGAACGCTTGCATCTCACGCTCCCCATATATAGTATACAATCGAAACCCGTGGGCGCTTATTGGATATTGGATTCCAACTTGACAAGGTATGGGTCCACCTTCCGCACGTGTATCTCTAGAGGCGAATACACTGGATTCAACAAGAACGTCTTGCAACCCGTCCCTCACATGACCGACCACTCATTTCGCTTGAGTGTATCGAATGTATATCACCGACGGTTGGGATCAGCAACCGCCACCCGAATAGGGTCAGCATCGAATAGATAAAGAAGCAATAGGAATTTCTCTAGATAGGTGATCATACACCCTAATGGGAGCGACCCACATAGCCATGTTGCCTGCCCGATTTTTGTCATTTCCCGGTTGATGAGGCTTGAGGCTAGAACTTCATCTCTAGAACATCTGGTCATCATTCACTTTGAATGCCACATCGTCAGATCCGCCAGATCACACTTGATTGACGTCCACAAAAATACTCTAGCTAGCTGGCTAGAGAATAACCATTTCTCCGCCGTCAACTATCGTACGTTTGGAGAAATCAACGCATGTAATTCCTTTGGAAATACTCTGTCGGACATCCGTCCATACAAGTCATCCAGGAACAGGATGAACCGAAGGTACTCTCCTACTGCATCTCATATAGGAATCACCCCATGAATCAGTAGCGAGAAGTCCTTGCAACCCGTGGATTTCAACCACGACAGAATCACAAATCAAAATAACTCTGGCTGCAGGCCAGAGAAATTCGACAAGTAGTCCTTCTGCTTATGAAGATCCACGGTCTTCACTTGCTCCGTCTTCAATCGACGTCTTCACGTATTTGATGGTCGGAATGGTTTTCGAATATAATTCAATTCCGGACTTTCCGAACCAACAATCGTATTAGTCTGGTTTGATAGTCGGTGTTTTAACTATCAAATAACAATAGTGTGAACACAACAAGTTTCCTGATTCAGTACTTGTCACAACTCGACCTCTTTTAAAAATATATTTAACCAAATTCCCTTTTGACTAACTTTAATTGATTTACTTTGATTGATTAACTCTAACTTGACTGACTCGACTTATTTAACTCGACAAACTTGACTTGATTGCTTCTATTAACTAATACTCGACTTAACTCCATTCGCTCGACTCTAGATCGCAGCGATCACAATGGTTACGCCTGATTCCCTCAGGAAACATCCGACCGCCGTAGGCTATCTGCAGCCCTGCGAATTTCGCTAGCAGTCGTACATGATGGAACTTTTCCCTAGATAACTTTGTTTGGCTAACTTTAACTATATTCGATCAACTCTAATTGAATAACAAATGTTTAATATAACTTGAAATCAATATTCTTATTTTCTTTGAAACTAATATGGTGGTATTATTTAATTACCAAAATCTTGCATTGTGGTTTGATATTCCTCGTATAAGATAAATCCAAATTCAACACTTCCACTCACACCAAACTAATACCATTCCTTGATAATAGTGAAGCCAACCAAGTTGGGGTATTTTAGTTACCTCTCAGACCTTGATCAACCCGTTCTTATCTTGGAAAAATATTAGTTTGTCACTTAAACAGCGATACTAAATCTCATTTCAAACCTTGATTTCAAATCTGGGTTTCCATAACTGTTTCTTACATTTGAAATCCTTGCTCAAAAATCATCTTACTTAACTTCTTTAATTAAGTAAATATCCACTAAAACCATCTTTAACTTAAATCAGCATTTCGCTTGTACATTTTTATTTAAAATCAAATCTCTCACAAAACTCTCATCACCTTTCTATTTTTCTTTATCGCTACTTAACCTTCCCTTAGTTGAATTATAACTAAGGACATCATTTTAATTATAACCAAAAGGTAAAATTCACTATACTCAAGATGTCGTTGACTAAGCATAGTATAACCATCGTTTTAAAATCTTCGTAACTAAAAGTTAACTTCACTAATCCCCAACTATTCAATAACCCCTCTTCATTTACAATTGGTCAAAGATTATCTGGTATTTCCACTATTCATTAAACTAAATGAATATCCAATCAAATTTATCAACTACTCAATTTAACTAACCACGGTTGATCCTACTAACTGTACATGTCCGTCAACAGTTAACTGAATTACATTTGTCATTTCCCCTTTTAAATTAGTTTAAATAACTTAATTGATTTAAATCGCTATTTAATTGTCTAAAACAATTATTTAAATTTTACCAACCCGTAGGTAAATTCTTGGGTTTTTCCTCTGCTTTCAAACTGGTATAATTCTTTTAAATAATCCCTTTAGACTCGATTAATATATATATTTATAAATTCCCATTTAAATCCTTATATAATCTAATTTAAACTTAAACTCGGTTTTAAAATAATTAAAAATTTTAAAACTGCGTCAATTCACCGGAAGGTCAACTGACGTCTGGCACAACACAATTTGGCCATTCACTGCCAGTTTTCCAATCAACACTGACGGTTGATTTTAAACACAACACAGGTGCATATCTATTCAACCATCCACATACAGACAGGTTTTGGCGTCAGTCGAGGTGAACAATTCATATCTATACAAACAAATAAAAATACAGTAAATTTGAGGAATCCGGTTGGATCCCTCCAACCTGTCCTTCTCTGCATCACAGATGTCAGTCGATAAAAATATATGAATTAAATAATTGATGGATTAAAAATAACTGCAATCAATCAACAATAGCAACCAATTTGCATCCATCGCATCCAATCAGTCAATTTAAACTGTTAACCGCAAAATATAATTTACCATGACTTTACCACATCACAGTATTCCAGAAGGTGTGAGAATTAACTCACCAGAGTTTGTTCTGGTCGACGGTTGATGCGTTTGTCGCTTTTAATTTGAACCGTTCGTCCAAAAATAGCTGAATTTTCAACGGTGTCGGATTGACTCCTAGTCAGTGTCATCGCGTAGGTCTCGTCCCTGCGATCCCAACGCATCTTGTTTCATCAGATTCCGTTCACAAACGAAGAAGTTATGTTCGTTCGAAGTTTGAAAATTACACGATTTAATTAATTAAAAATTAAAAACTTAATACCTTAATTTACCCCGCCACGTCAGCACCCCCCCACGTTTTCTTTTCCCCGCGTCACGCGTCTCCTTTTCCCTACCTCCTGAAACCCGTCTCCCTCTTATTCATTCGAACCTTGCCACCTTCACAGTCCTCCAGCGACGCCGTACGACCACCAGAGTATCACCTGACCTGCTCGCCGCCACCGCCCAACCGAGAGCTCCACCCTCCAGCGACGTCAGCACCCAACTCCGCTCCGCCTTGCCTGAAATCGCCTGTCCCCAATTTCCGTTCATCCACGAGTTTACGCCGCCACACCCCACTCCAAGCCACCGGACCACCACCAGTCGACCCCCCACACTGTCCAGCGTCGAACCCCCCTAGGCCGCGACCCCCCTGATGACCAACGACGCCGGAATCTCCAAAAACAACACCTCAACTTCAAAACCGACCACAAAAACAAGGGTTTCCGTTCATCTCTGATTTCTCTCTCCACAAACCCTTGTACGATCTGAGACCATAGCCAAATCCAAGCTTGAACTTCCCTCTACAAAAGCCCCAAGGTCCCCTTGTCTAAAATCAACCACAACTCACGAATTTTGGCCACAACCGAAGACTGTTCTTCGCTGTTCTTCGTGGATTCCGGCCACCTCGGACCTCCGATCAACCCAAGTTTTTGTCAGCATGTAGATCTCGACTGGATCTACAACATTGCCTTTGGTTGCCATAGCAAAATCATCATGGATTGAAAGATATAAACAGATTTGCGATGGAGGGTCTTTTTGCAAAATGACATGAAGAATTCTGAAATGGAGGCTAGGGTTTGATGGAAAGGGGTTTATATAGTTGTAATTTATATTATTTTAAGTCGATGTGATGTCTGACAATGACTGACGATTTTTATTTCGTGCCTATCGCGTTTTCGAACGTCGTTTATTCGCTGCTGTGCTCACATACGAACCCCGTTCGAGTTGCAACTGGACGGCATAGTATATTTTGACGATACGGTCCTAACGAAACTTGTTTCGTCGAATTCCGTGCTCGTATGCTCAAATAGCGTTTGTACACGTCCAATTATGTCGATTTATTTTGCATTTTATTTTGCCACGCTCACAGAATAACCCCGATTGACGCGCCGTTTGAAAATCTGGCAATAATTTACTGTTACGGTCACAACAAAATTTGTTTCGTCGAAAACAGAGGTCGTTTGAAAAATGTCCCTTTTGAACTGGCCAATTTTGAATAAAATAACCCAATTTTAAAGTACTTCAATATAATAATATCAAAATATTGCAGTTGGCCATACACGACCAGAATTTGATATATTACCAAGGAAAAATATCCCGGGTTGAATTCTAAGCCAAATCGATATTTAAAATATTTAAAAACCATTATTTTATATAACTGCAGCGCTATATATATAAAAGGAATTCTGGCGCTGCTTTTCCCAAAATTTGATTTGGACATAAAACAAAATCTACACGACGAAAACTGGATTTTTCTCTGCCGTTGGGAAGATATTGTCAAACTGGTCCCAACGTTTCTTGTTTCGAGGAAATCCGACTTATTTTGAACCCAATACGACCAATTGAAGTTCAAAACGCCAAATCGCGAACTACCGCGCCGCTGCAGCTCGTTATTTAATTAAATTATAAACTATATATATTCGTCGTCGTTTTCAAAACGAATTGTCACTAATATTCCACCATAAACAATATTTGACCACTTTAAACTGTCGGATCACAGTATATTTCAATTTCGATAATTTCCCATATTTTGGAAATTAAAATAATATTTATTATTTATTTTATATAATATATTCACAATATAATTGTTAAATTCGATTATCCAACCTTAAACCAATATTTTAAATTATTAAAATATTTAAAATAATCCAATTAAGTTGGTAGAAAAATACGGGTCGTTACATTCCTTCCCCCTTAAAATAATTTCGTCCTCGAAATTGCTAAGTAGAAGAAATGTCGTCTATTATTATCTTTTCAAAAATAATAAAATTTAAAACTCGAATTTATTTTCAAACTGACCCTATTGGTTTTAAAACCAATTCAATTCAAATAAAAGGATTTCTCTAAAATTTCCAAAAATTTTTCTAACTTCTTAAATTTTAGAAAAATTTCGGCAGAGTCTCCCCTGTACGGAGGGACATCTGCAATATCGCAGGTTCAAGAAATATGTATACATCGACTCTCATGGTCGGAAAATTCAAAATCAAACCCAAAATACAAACAAAATCCAAAATTTCATATTTTCGTAAGCGTACCTTTTGGCGAGCGTTATTATGCAATAAGCGATATATTTATTCGAGCCTGCTTAATTGATTTTGCAACTTTACTCAACTGGATTCAAATAACTCCAGATTTTCTCCTTCGGTTGGGTTTAAAGCTGAACTGGCACCTTACACCTGTTCTCAACTCAAACAAACTTATCAGTTATCAACAAATGTCAATTATGTTCGATACATCCATATCATTCCACACCAACCAATTATATACACAGTTCAACCCACACGAGATTATAATTATTTATATCACTTCGCTTATTTCTTAAATTATCCATTCAGATCTGTTAAATTTGGATTGATTACCCAACTTGTTTATTTCATCTTTGGTTTTTCAACCAAGTCTATCTATTTCAAGTTCAGGTTATATTCAAACAATCAACCATACACTACAAACATATCATACAACCAATATTAACCAATCAAGATGATTGCCCATACTATAATAAATTTTACTTTTATTTTATTATAAAATAAAATTGGGCAAAAATAATCATTAAAAATAATTTTATATCAAATCACAAATACGCTCTCTCGTATATCTACTCAAACTCAATCTAGGGTACTGCTAACCCCATCTCTATTGAGTCACACCACAGAGCCAAGGTTAATCATTAAACCAATAGCTCTGATACCACTGTAACGACCCGGGGAAAAGAACGACAATCGGGTTCTCGGCAACAATACATAAACCCGTATCACTTGCCAAAAACCCAAGTATCGAACCCCCAGATTGTCATGAGAAAGAATTTAGAGGGTGAGGAAAGAAAGAAAGAAGTATTAGAATAGAAGAAAGAAGAAGAACACATCAGAATCTCACAGCGGAACGAATAAAATATAATATCAAATCTCTTTATACAAAAACTGTATATACATACCAATCATCAGAGTACACATACATCAGTCGCAGCGGAATAATAACTTTGAATAGCTAGCGGTGAAGCCGCCTGCTTCCAGCTCCTGAAACTCCAAGTGAAACCTAACCTGGAACATACTCGGTCTGACCCGAGCACATTTGATTTAAAACAAAATACACCGGGTCAGTCTGGAATACTATCAGTGATAAATTCACATAACACACACTTGTTTACACACACACCTGTTTAACTTTGGAAATCCTTTTCGAAACAAAAGGATAATAGTAAGACCAGCCCACACATAAACACGGACGGTTTTTACCTTACTATAACCCAAACCATTTCGTTTGAAATCATACTTTGATCTGATATTATCATAATGTCTAATTACAAGTAATTAGCAATCTAGAGGAACGCTTGCATCTCACGCTCCCCATATATAGTATACAATCGAAACCCGTGGGCGCTTATTGGATATTGGATTCCAACTTGACAAGGTATGGGTCCACCTTCCGCACGTGTATCTCTAGAGGCGAATACACTGGATTCAACAAGAACGTCTTGCAACCCGGCCCTCACATGACCGACCACTCATTTCGCTTGAGTGTATCGAATGTATATCACCGACGGTTGGGATCAGCAACCGCCACCCGAATAGGGTCAGCATCGAATAGATAAAGAAGCAATAGGAATTTCTCTAGATAGGTGATCATACACCCTAATGGGAGCGACCCACATAGCCATGTTGCCTGCCCGATTTTTGTCATTTCCCGGTTGATGAGGCTTGAGGCTAGAACTTCATCTCTAGAACATCTGGTCATCATTCACTTTGAATGCCACATCGTCAGATCCGCCAGATCACACTTGATTGACGTCCACAAAAATACTCTAGCTAGCTGGCTAGAGAATAACCATTTCTCCGCCGTCAACTATCGTACGTTTGGAGAAATCAACGCATGTAATTCCTTTGGAAATACTCTGTCGGACATCCGTCCATACAAGTCATCCAGGAACAGGATGAACCGAAGGTACTCTCCTACTGCATCTCATATAGGAATCACCCCATGAATCAGTAGCGAGAAGTCCTTGCAACCCGTGGATTTCAACCACGACAGAATCACAAATCAAAATAACTCTGGCTGCAGGCCAGAGAAATTCGACAAGTAGTCCTTCCGCTTATGAAGATCCACGGTCTTCACTTGCTCCGTCTTCAATCGACGTCTTCACGTATTTGATGGTCGGAATGGTTTTCGAATATAATTCAATTCCGGACTTTCCGAACCAACAATCGTATTAGTCTGGTTTGATAGTCGGTGTTTTAACTATCAAATAACAATAGTGTGAACACAACAAGTTTCCTGATTCAGTACTTGTCACAACTCGACCTCTTTTAAAAATATATTTAACCAAATTCCCTTTTGACTAACTTTAATTGATTTACTTTGATTGATTAACTCTAACTTGACTGACTCGACTTATTTAACTCGACAAACTTGACTTGATTGCTTCTATTAACTAATACTCGACTTAACTCCATTCGCTCGACTCTAGATCGCAGCGATCACAATGGTTACGCCTGATTCCCTCAGGAAACATCCGACCGCCGTAGGCTATCTGCAGCCCTGCGAATTTCGCTAGCAGTCGTACATGATGGAACTTTTCCCTAGATAACTTTGTTTGGCTAACTTTAACTATATTCGATCAACTCTAATTGAATAACAAATGTTTAATATAACTTGAAATCAATATTCTTATTTTCTTTGAAACTAATATGGTGGTATTATTTAATTACCAAAATCTTGCATTGTGGTTTGATATTCCTCGTATAAGATAAATCCAAATTCAACACTTCCACTCACACCAAACTAATACCATTCCTTGATAATAGTGAAGCCAACCAAGTTGGGGTATTTTAGTTACCTCTCAGACCTTGATCAACCCGTTCTTATCTTGGAAAAATATTAGTTTGTCACTTAAACAGCGATACTAAATCTCATTTCAAACCTTGATTTCAAATCTGGGTTTCCATAACTGTTTCTTACATTTGAAATCCTTGCTCAAAAATCATCTTACTTAACTTCTTTAATTAAGTAAATATCCACTAAAACCATCTTTAACTTAAATCAGCATTTCGCTTGTACATTTTTATTTAAAATCAAATCTCTCACAAAACTCTCATCGCCTTTCTATTTTGCTTTATCGCTACTTAACCTTCCCTTAGTTGAATTATAACTAAGGACATCATTTTAATTATAACCAAAAGGTAAAATTCACTATACTCAAGATGTCGTTGACTAAGCATAGTATAACCATCGTTTTAAAATCTTCGTAACTAAAAGTTAACTTCACTAATCCCCAACTATTCAATAACCCCTCTTCATTTACAATTGGTCAAAGATTATCTGGTATTTCCACTATTCATTAAACTAAATGAATATCCAATCAAATTTATCAACTACTCAATTTAACTAACCACGGTTGATTCTACTAACTGTACATGTCCGTCAACAGTTAACTGAATTACATTTGTCATTTCCCCTTTTAAATTAGTTTAAATAACTTAATTGATTTAAATCGCTATTTAATTGTCTAAAACAATTATTTAAATTTTACCAACCCGTAGGTAAATTCTTGGGTTTTTCCTCTGCTTTCAAACTGGTATAATTCTTTTAAATAATCCCTTTAGACTCGATTAATATATATATTTATAAATTCCCATTTAAATCCTTATATAATCTAATTTAAACTTAAACTCGGTTTTAAAATAATTAAAAATTTTAAAACTGCGTCAATTCACCGGAAGGTCAACTGACGTTTGGCACAACACAATTTGGCCATTCACTGCCAATTTTCCAATCAACACTGACGGTTGATTTTAAACACAACACAGGTGCATATCTATTCAACCATCCACATACAGACAGGTTTTGGCGTCAGTCGAGGTGAACAATTCATATCTATACAAACAAATAAAAATACAGTAAATTTGAGGAATCCGGTTGGATCCCTCCAACCTGTCCTTCTCTGCATCACAGATGTCAGTCGATAAAAATATATGAATTAAATAATTGATGGATTAAAAATAACTGCAATCAATCAACAATAGCAACCAATTTGCATCCATCGCATCCAATCAGTCAATTTAAACTGTTAACCGCAAAATATAATTTACCGTGACTTTACCACATCACAGTATTCCAGAAGGTGTGAGAATTAACTCACCAGAGTTTGTTCTGGTCGACGGTTGATGCGTTTGTCGCTTTTAATTTGAACCGTTCGTCCAAAAATAGCTGAATTTTCAACGGTGTCGGATTGACTCCTAGTCAGTGTCATCGCGTAGGTCTCGTCCCTGCGATCCCAACGCATCTTGTTTCATCAGATTCCGTTCACAAACGAAGAAGTTATGTTCGTTCGAAGTTTGAAAATTACACGATTTAATTAATTAAAAATTAAAAACTTAATACCTTAATTTACCCCGCCACGTCAGCACCCCCCCACGTTTTCTTTTCCCCGCGTCACGCGTCTCCTTTTTCCTACCTCCTGAAACCCGTCTCCCTCTTATTCATTCGAACCTTGCCACCTTCACAGTCCTCCAGCGACGCCGTACGACCACCAGAGTATCACCTGACCTGCTCGCCGCCACCGCCCAACCGAGAGCTCCACCCTCCAGCGACGTCAGCACCCAACTCCGCTCCGCCTTGCCTGAAATCGCCTGTCCCCAATTTCCGTTCATCCACGAGTTTACGCCGCCACACCCCACTCCAAGCCACCGGACCACCACCAGTCGACCCCCCACACTGTCCAGCGTCGAACCCCCCTAGGCCGCGACCCCCCTGATGACCAACGACGCCGGAATCTCCAAAAACAACACCTCAACTTCAAAACCGACCACAAAAACAAGGGTTTCCGTTCATCTCTGATTTCTCTCTCCACAAACCCTTGTACGATCTGAGACCATAGCCAAATCCAAGCTTGAACTTCCCTCTACAAAAGCCCCAAGGTCCCCTTGTCTAAAATCAACCACAACTCACGAATTTTGGCCACAACCGAAGACCGTTCTTTGCTGTTCTTCGTGGATTCCGGCCACCTCGGACCTCCGATCAACCCAAGTTTTTGTCAGCATGTAGATCTCGACTGGATCTACAACATTGCCTTTGGTTGCCATAGCAAAATCATCATGGATTGAAAGATATAAACAGATTTGCGATGGAGGGTCTTTTTGCAAAATGACATGAAGAATTCTGAAATGGAGGCTAGGGTTTGATGGAAAGGGGTTTATATAGTTGTAATTTATATTATTTTAAGTCGATGTGATGTCTGACAATGACTGACGATTTTTATTTCGTGCCTATCGCGTTTTCGAACGTCATTTATTCGCTGCTGTGCTCACATACGAACCCCGTTCGAGTTGCAACTGGACGGCATAGTATATTTTGACGATACGGTCCTAACGAAACTTGTTTCGTCGAATTCCGTGCTCGTATGCTCAAATAGCGTTTGTACACGTCCAATTATGTCGATTTATTTTGCATTTTATTTTGCCACGCTCACAGAATAACCCCGATTGACGCGCCGTTTGAAAATCTGGCAATAATTTACTGTTACGGTCACAACAAAATTTGTTTCGTCGAAAACAGAGGTCGTTTGAAAAATGTCCCTTTTGAACTGGCCAATTTTGAATAAAATAACCCAATTTTAAAGTACTTCAATATAATAATATCAAAATATTGCAGTTGGCCATACACGACCAGAATTTGATATATTACCAAGGAAAAATATCCCGGGTTGAATTCTAAGCCAAATCGATATTTAAAATATTTAAAAACCATTATTTTATATAACTGCAGCGCTATATATATAAAAGGAATTCTGGCGCTGCTTTTCCCAAAATTTGATTTGGACATAAAACAAAATCTACACGACGAAAACTGGATTTTTCTCTGCCGTTGGGAAGATATTGTCAAACTGGTCCCAACGTTTCTTGTTTCGAGGAAATCCGACTTATTTTGAACCCGATACGACCAATTGAAGTTCAAAACGCCAAATCGCGAACTACCGCGCCGCTGCAGCTCGTTATTTAATTAAATTATAAACTATATATATTCGTCGTCGTTTTCAAAACGAATTGTCACTAATATTCCACCATAAACAATATTTGACCACTTTAAACTGTCGGATCACAGTATATTTCAATTTCGATAATTTCCCATATTTTGGAAATTAAAATAATATTTATTATTTATTTTATATAATATATTCACAATATAATTGTTAAATTCGATTATCCAACCTTAAACCAATATTTTAAATTATTAAAATATTTAAAATAATCCAATTAAGTTGGTAGAAAAATACGGGTCGTTACAGAATACAAGGCTGCCCGTGTAGAAAAAGGGGCACCCGAGTTTGAAAGTGAAACAAACTACGAGTCAGTCATGGGACTGGTATGAGAAATCTACTCAACACATTTATAATAGGGCTAATCACAGGACCACGCCACTTTCGTGGAACGGGTTTACTCCATTGGATTGCCAGTGCTTTAAAACAAATCTTTCTTTTAAACATCGCTATGCTTTTTATAAAAATGAAGCCATTATAAGACTCAGTTCCCATCACACAATGCAACGCAAACCGGAGGATAGAGTTTTTACCTTATAACGGCCAAAGTATGCTTGATACGAATAAAACAAAGGCATTTGATATTATTGCTAGTGTTTATATGTTTTGAAAACAATTTCAAATCGTAACTATCAATCATAGACGGCATTAATGCCCCATACCACTATGTCGCCATATATAGGTATACAATCAAAACTGCACAGTCACGTATTTGGAAATTGGATTTCCGTCATGAACCAAGGTAAAAGATAGTCCTTACCGAATTCGAGACGCTCAAGCCCGTGTCTCAGGATCAGAACGCATCGACCCTTGGAGCGACAGGGCCGGTCCACCGATGTGGATTAAAATGCCTGAACACTACGTTTCCCCGCCCTTTGGGGCGTAAACGAGCCAACGAATGACTCCATCGGACCCGGATCGTCCGATCAAACCGAGGCGCCTCGCAACAGCAACAACCACACAGGTGAAAAAGTATATAAATGTCAGGGCTGGTAGGTCACTGACACCACCCGAGCTAGAAAGAAACGCATGCCCTCCCTGAGGTCCTTCTCCCGTTTCTGGTTCATACCGGGGTGTGAGGCTCGCGAATTCACGTTATACACAGAGCTACGCCACACAGGTGGTGCTTTGATCATCACCACAAGACTTTGCTTTTCAACAGAAGCCTTGATCACTGCATCTTAGCATGCCACATAGGCAATTCATGCCATGCGACTGATGTCCGTCGATATACAACCTCTGAGCTCGTGCGTTTCAGAGAAGGGCGTTAAGCAAAAGAATAAATTCTCCGCCGCCAAACAGATATATATTTAATAGAGATCAATCAACACAGAATAAAATCCAATGTCAGACACACAATCCATTTACAAGTCCGTTCTGGGTCTGAACGAAACCGGAGGCACTAAATACCTCGCAAACCCATCGATCATCACGTACGTCTGGACGATCACCACTCATTATCCATATTTTGGGATGCCTCCAAATCAGGACCTCGGTTACCATCCAGACGAGGTGAAGATCTCCGGTCTTCAACCATCATCTTCATCTTCGATTTATTATCGTCGATTCAGTTATTCAGAATGGGAAAAATCCGGTCTTTCTGAGAAACTCGCGTATATAATAAACAAGTGCAACACCAACATATACACGCATCATATCAATTCAATAGTCACTAACTGTCAATCAGTAAGAGAACGATTTCCCAAATATTAACCCCGAAGGCCGAAACCAACATCAGATTAACACGCAGGAAACCATTCAACTTAGCCAACCTTCAGTTAATTTCTAAATCACATCCATATTGTTTATAATATTTTATAACGATTTATCGCCATTTTTATTTATTTTAAAATAGCCCATTTATTCAAAACGACGCTTCGGGCCATAACGCGACCGTGGCGCTGTTTTTCTTCAGATTTGATTTACACATATCTGAAAATCTAACCGTTGGATCTTCATAAAATTTACATCATTAGAAAGATCTTTTCAAAACGAATCCAACGGTTCTAGTTTCGGGAAAATCCGACGGTCGGATCTCCCGGTACAATCGTTTGAAGTTTCGATTTCAAAATACGAACTGCAGCGTCGTTATTCGATTAAATATAATTATATATATATATATATATATAAATATAATCGATTCTGGCGCTGTTTTTCTTCAGATTTGAATTAAACATTCTAGACAATCCAACCGTTGGATTTTTACAAAGTTGGTGCCGTTGGAAAGATATTTCCAAGGCGAACCGAACGGTTGCGGTTTCGGGAAAATTCAATGGTCGGATTTCCCGCAGTAGTTGTTTGAAATCAAGGTTTCAAAACACGAACTGCACGGCCATGTTTCGTTTTAATTTTATTTATATTTATATAAATATAGTTCATTCAACAATTTCAATATCGTTTTCACTTCAAATATTTCACTAACGCCTTTAAATTTTGGAAAATTTCGCCATAACCTCCTTTGTACGGGAGGAGCTGGGAAAATTCCCAAATAGCCACACAGGCGTCTCATGTCGAAAAGAAAAAGAAAAAGCCAAGCGGCTAGCCAACAGGCTCATAAAATCATCACCCAAACCAAACAGTAAATGTGTACCTATTTGTCGGGCACAAAATTTTATTCCTCTTCTCTAGCCCCTTTGCTATAACCTGTTCAATAAATATGCATGTACATATATACAGTTCTTATCACTTATCATTTTCCATTCAACTTCATATTTGATTCCATTTGGTTTAAAAACACCATTCATTCTAATGTTGCATGCATAGGCAAAAATCATATCATTAGCTAATTAATGAATATTTCGACTCATGCATATTTATTTGAACGAGTTGCTATTTTTAACACTTCACATTTCAACGATTCATGTATATAATAAAAATGTGATTTTTATTGTAAAACAATTCATTTCAAAACACTACTATTTTATATAGTTTATATAGGTGATAAAAATAGGATTTTTATTATAAAACAATTTCTTTTGAAACGAGATTATTTTACATAGTCCATATAGTTGATAAAAGGTGATTTTTATTATGAAACAATTTATTTCAAAATATGAATACCATTCAACACATGAATTTCAATTCAACGAATGAATATCGATTCAATACATGAAGGTTTTCTATAGTTTCTATATATAGATAAAAATGTGATTTTTATATTTAAAACACGAATACCATTCAACACATGAATTTCTAATCAACGAATGAATATCGATTCAACACATGAAGGTTTTCTATAGTTTCTATATATAGATAAAAATGTGATTTTTATATTTAAAACACGAATACCATTCAACACATGAATTTCTAATCAACGAATGAATATCGATTCAACACATGAAGGTTTTCTATTCAACGAATAAATATAGTTTCGGCAAATGAAAATAATTCAAACACATGAATATTATTCAAAATTTCGGCAGCATAACGGCAGGGTAGTTAAAACCGGGACCGTCCCTAGTACGGCTCCTCGCTCTACCTTAAAACCTCGCGGTTTTTGACAATGGGAATCATGCATCTAGTTCGCACGCAGGCGGCATGTATATATTTATTTCATTTCCACAAACTAATCCTATGTGGTTTCAACCAAATATTTCTCAACCACAAATGGGTATTTTTCAACCACAATCAATCAATATCAACCACAAACAATCCCAAACAACCATTCGCTATCAATCAATTTTCACACCAATCACAACCAGTAAATATCGTCCATGGTTTGTGGACGAGGGGCGTATATATATATATATATATATATATATATATATATATATTTATATATAGCAATTCACTTCTATTTCAACACATATATAATTTTTTTTACAACGCATATATAACTTATACATCGAACATACAACTTATACAACGCTTATACAAGAGGTGTACAACGCTTATATAACTCATACATCGACTATATAATTTATACATCGTCGTTTTCCATATCGTTTATAATTTAGAAATCTCACATTGGGTTCCACTCCACCAAAAATAGCAGAAGGCTCAGAAAAATATGCGGTCTCTTCTAAAATGTAGAAGACGTCCACACGGTCACGATGTTTCCTGTTTCATCGAATTTCATTAACATAGCAAAAAGATATGATTTTTCGAAGTTTGCAATGGTTTTAAACTGTTAAAATCAGTTTTAAATTAAAACAGCCGATACCTTTCAGAAATCTTCAAAATTAGGTTTGAATTTTTCGATCAATCCGTGCAATGGTTCCACGATCGGGTTGCGCAGGGTCGAAGACCTACGTGAGGCGCACGTGCGCCAGGGAGGAGGGCCAACTCGGTGGTCCCCAGCGGTCGTGACGGCGGTTTCAACGTCGAAACTTCACGGAGGTGATTCGGCCGATTTACACAACTATACTTGCTGCTCCTTATATGGATTTGAAGATCTCTCCGAGCTCTACAAAATCCTCAACAGGAGGAAGGCGTATTTTTGCTTGTAGGAGGAGGAATGGAGGAGAGAAGGCACGAGCGATTTTCCGCCGTAAATCGATATCGGGGAGAGAGAAGCGGAGGGGGGGGGGGGTCTGACGTGGACAAATAGTTTTTTATTTATTTATTTATAAAGTTTTAAAATCCGAAAATACCCCTGGCCTCCTGCGAACCCCAATCCAAACCCAACGACTGTCGTCCCTAGCGTTTTACCCCCATTCCGAACACAATGGGATATATTTCGAAGGCCCATTCGACTGTTTCAGTCAGTTTTCCTTCAAATTAAAATATAAAATATTCAATATTTAATTTGAACGTACATTTCAATTTGCCAGGGCCACAAACTGATTCAAAAAATTCCAAAAAAATAAATCTAGCTATGTTTTGACGATACGGTCCCAACAAAACTAGTTTCTTCGAATTCTGAGACCGTTTGCAAAAAGGCCCATTTTTGGTCGATCCAATTTAACTGTAATTGATCAAAACACGTTTTCTTTTGCCACGCTCACATACTAGCTTCAAAAATTATGAAATTTGAAACCTAGCAATGACTTCTCATCCCGGATCCAACAAAAGTGGTTTCGTCGAATTCCGAGGTCGTTTGCAAAATAGCCAATTTCACGGGCTATATAAATTCCATAGCGACCTTTCTGAAAATTCATTCGGCCATAACTTTTGCTTTCCGCTATGAATATTTGATTTTTCAGATTCGTTAGAAAGGTATTGACTAACAGATTTAAATATTTTTGGTTTCACTAAAATCCGTTTTGTTTTGCACCCGGTACAGTCCGACAAAGTTTGAATTCAATTTTTGAAACTGCAGCGCCTTTTCAAGCCTTGTTTATAATTAAAATTAATTATATTCGTTTTCAATTGTCGATTCAAACTCACTTTCCATTGCCATTATTTAAAATATTTATTTTAAATATTTAAAATCCATTATTTTAGCCAATTTAAAATTTTTAAATTGGTTCAGATTTTCTGGGTCGTTACAATTAATCTCCTTTAATTCTATTCGAATAAACTATTTCGAATAACTCCTTTGGATTAACTCATTTGGATTAACTCGATTAACTCAACTTGATTAACTCAAATTATTTAACTCACTCATCTAATAACTAATATTCGATTAATTTATATTCGAATAACTATGTCTGTTTTACTTTATTTCGAATGGCTAATATTCAATTTAACACCATTCGCTTGACTCTAGATCGCAGCGATCACAATGGTTACGCCTGATTCCCTCAGGAAACATCCGACCGCCATAGGCTATCTACAGCCCTGCGAATTACACTAGCAGTCGTACGAAATGGCAACTCATCTTGAATAACTATATTCGATCAACTCTAATTGAATAACTAATATTCAATAAACTCTAATTCGATTAACTCTATTTGATTAACTCTAACTGATTAACTCTAACTGATTGACTCTACTTTTATTCAATTTCACATATCGAGGTTGAAATCGATTTTTACTTCTCTATATAAGTCCTGACTTATATATTCTATTTATCCAATGATAAATATTTCCTTTAATTTATAAAATATTATTTATAAATTTATCTTCTTACTTTATCTGGTAAAAACAGATTCTATTTAAAATCTTTGCTTTAAATCTATATCATGTTATACCCGTGTGCGAAGCAAGGGTCTAAACCTTTCAAATGTAAAATTCTCCTTTTGTATAATTCTAGTCACTTTTCAAGTATTTCCTTTTAAAATCAATTTATTTACCAAATAATTCCCCTTTTGATAATTCTATAAAATATTTTCTATTTATAAAATCTATTGAATTTATAAGTAATTCCTTTTGTAATCTAACTATTCCCTTTACACATAATTCCCCTTTCTATTCTTTTTATTTTTCAAATAAATATTCCTTCTCAATTCAATTTGTAAATAGTGTACAAATATTTCTTTTCTGTCTATTTGATTAACAAATAAGTATTCCCTTTTTTTCTCTATTTATTTTCTAAATAAATATTCTCTTTTTATAAAATCTTTTGATTTTATAAATATTTCTTTTTCAATATAACATTGAAAATTTCCTTTTTAACATTCCAGTATTCCCTATGGTATTTAACGTACCATATAACAATGATCGGTATCATTCCAACATATAAAATCAACAACAGATTTCATATCACATCATATAACACAATATATGACAAAAATAGTAAAATAAATGTTGAGGAACCCAGTTGGGTCCCTCCGACCTGTTTTCCTGCATCCACAAATGTTAAACAATAAAATTAACATCAATTTCATTTCACTATGAAATATTCTGCTAAACAGAACCAATATTTGATTAACGATTTATATCTATACCGTTATCTATATTTTCAATCAACTGACAAGCAGTTCAACCAAACAGCCAACACATAGCAAACAACCATCATTTATAGATTCTAAAAATACGTTATAAAAAAGATATAAACTGAGCAGAGTTAGTGTAATTACTTACCTTTCGCGTTAACCGTTAAATAACAATTTGCGTCTTTTGGTTCAGATGGACAATTTATTTTGCTATAAATTGTAACGGGCTACAATGGGCTTCCAGTCAGTTCCATCATGTAGCCACCGTCCATACGATCCCAACGCAACTTACGGTTCGAATTTCTGATATCGTATGCGGAAGTTATCAATATTATAAGTTAACACAACTATTTAAACGAAATAAACTTGAGTTAATAAAACATTGGGCCTTAACCTTTTCCAACACTGGCCCATTCAAATCCAAAGCCCAAACGCAATCCCTTCTTCCCCAAATTCTCGGCCGAGCTCCAGGAAAACCAAAACAAAAATGGCCGATGTTCCTCTTCATTTATCTCCCTTTATACATCATCGAGTAGCACAAGGATTCCACCATTAAATTTCTCTTCATCTTCTCCTTCTACTCCACCCATCAAATCCCTACTTGCACCTCCATTTTCCAATTCGATTCCCACTAGTTTTCCACATGACCGAAGAACAGTACGACAACAATATGCCCAAAATCCCCTCAAACTTCCCAAACACACTCCAATTCGCACCACGAATCCGTCGATAATACTCAAATGATGAATCGATGCTCACAACTTAAGTTTTCGTGAACCCTAGCAATACGCTGTAAAAATAACAGCGCATAAATTTGCGTCGAACCCACTACTGGGTATATAGAAATGATGAGAACCTCATTGGCAACTCAAAAATACTAATCTCATGATTTATTGATTTCTCTACGATTTGCTCATGATTTTCAAAGATGGGTATTTTACTGTGTGAAGAAAAATAGTGCGGCGGAAGAAAAGTTTTGACCATAGGATGTAAATTAGGGTTAAGGATAGTTAAGGGTATTATATAAGATAGAAATAATTTTTTTTATTCAATTATTCTATTTTGTTGTAAGCAATCGCTGTTTTAATTTTCCCTCTAAAATTCCCGTGATCACATACGGTACCTAAAAATCAAGAAAACTGGCATGCAGCTACAGTTCGACATTACGGTCCCAACGAAACTGGTTTCGTCGAATTCTGACTCCGTTTGCTCATACAGCGTATTTTTGACTATCAAAATACTAACTGTTTTTCACTCTAAAAATCCGTACTACCACCCAATGACTCTAAAAATCACGAAACTTGATATTTAGCAATAATTTATTATTGCAGATCCAACAAAATTAGTTTCGTCGAATTCTGAGGTCGTTTGAAAAACTGGCTATTTTTAAAGCTCTAAATAACCCATTTAAATATATAAATATATTTAAAAACACTTAAATTTAATATTTAAAAATAAATATTATCATATATATATTCGTAGTGGAATACCATACAGCTCCACTGGGATTTATAACTTGATATTTCAAAATTCCCAGTTATATCGATATTCGATTTATATTAAAAATCCTTTTATAATATAAATAAATCGATAAAATTTATAAAGGAATTCCATAGCGACTTTTCTAAAATTTGATTTGGACATAACTAAAAATCTACACGACGAAATCTCGAATTTTCTTTTCCATTAGAAAGATATACTTCACCAGCTCCTAGCGTTTCTTGTTTTACAGAAATCCGATTTAAAATGGACCCTGTACATTCAGTTGAAGTTCAAATCGCCAAATAGCGAATTGCCGCGCCATTTCGAGCTCGATTTTTAATTATAATATAATTATACATTCAAACTGTCGTTCAAATAATATATTCGTTATTCTGATTAAATTTTAAACTGAATTAAATATCACAGATAATCCAATTCACACCATTTTGTGAATTCCACTATTTCTGACTATTTCAGAAATCAAATATATTATTATATTATTATATTAATTAAATATTCAATAATATTTAATTTAACGACCATTTAATTCTCTAAACCATTATTTAAATAATTAAATAAATTAATTACATTGCTGAAAAATGCGGGTCGTTACTATATATATATATATATATATCATTATCTATAATTTCAACCAATCAATTGGCAGTTCATCCAAACAAACAACACATAGCAATCAACCATCAATTATCAATTCTAAAAATACGTTATAAAAATATAATTGGGTAGAGTTAGTGAGATTTACTCACATTGTACGTTCATCGTTAAATAACGACAACTATCGGTTGATTCAGAAAGACAATTTATTTCGCTATAAATTGTAGCAAGCTCCAATTCACTCCCAGTCAGTTCCATTTTGTAGTGTCCGTCCATACGATCCAAACGGATCGAGTTTCGCGGAATTTTGATTATGTATGATAAAGTTATAGCATTTACAAGCTATATGTATTAAAAATTTGAATTTAAATTTGGCCTCACCCAAATTCTTCACTGGCCCAACAAACCAGCCGACCCACTACCCAAACAAAACCTGCGCCTGATATTTCTTCTTCTCCTCGATACCTGCTGCTCCATTTCATAAATTTTCCAAAACTTCTTGCCTCCTTAGTTAGCTCATTAGTCCACGAAATTTAAATCCAAACCCACCATCAAGATCCTCTTCGAACTCTCCTTCCACCCATCTCTGTTCTGTAAAACTCGGGCTACTATAGCTCATCTTGGTTTCCAGAAAATTGCGCCATCCGGAGAAAAAGTCACGACGTCAAAATGTCCAGAAATCCTCCAAAAATTCACAGTTTGCACTGTCTTCATCCATGAGTGCAAATCCGACTTCAAATCACCCTCACGCTCCCTCCATCGCCTGTTGTTCCAAGCCCTAAGCCACGCCTATTCTAAAACGTCGAACTAAATTGCTGTCGAACTAGAAGAAATGGGTATGGAAATGAAGAGCATCCCATTGGCAACTCGAAAACACTAATCTCATGATTTATTTATTTTTGTAGGATTTGTTTATGATTTTACAAACTCACGATTTTATTTTATGCAAATAGAGGAGTGGCGGCTCAACATTTTTGTTAACTATCGAAATGAAATTTAGGTTTAGGGATAGTTTGGGGGTATTTATAAAGAGGTAGATTGCTTATAGGATAAGCCACATATTTTATTTTACTAATTTATATAATTATCATAATTCGTACTTGTCTCCTAAAAATTCCTATGATCACACATGATATCCAAAAATAACGAAAATGGACATTTAGCTACAGTTCGACATTATGGATCCAACAAAACTTGTTTCTCGAATTCTGACGCTGTTTGCTTGCACAACGTATTTTTAAAGTCAAATTATTGACTGTTTTTCACATTAAAATTCCATACGGCCATATACTGACTCCAAAAATCACGAAAATTGAAATCTAGCCATAATTTAATATTCCGGATCCAACAAAATCAGTTTCGTCCAAAACAGAGCTTGTTTGCAAAAGTGGCTATTTTTAAAGCTCTAAACAAAACCATTTAAATATTAATATATTAAAAAATAATTAAATTTAATATTAATAAATTAACATTATCGTATATATTCACATAGAATATAATACAGCTCCAAAATATTCCTATATGAATTTATAGCTCGATATTTCAAATCCAGTGTTAAATCGATACCCAATTTATATGAAAAATCTTTTATAATATAAATAAATCGCTATAAACTATAAAGGAATTCCATAGCGACTTTTCAAAAATTTGACTTGGACATAACTCACCATCTACACGACGAAATCTCGATTTTTCTCTTCCATTTGAAAAATATCGTTCAACAGATTCGAACATTTCTTGTTTCATAGAAATTCGGTGTAAAACGATTCTATATATTCGTTTACAGTTCGAATCGCCAATTTACGAACTGCCTCACCATTTCGGGCTCGATTATAATTATAATATAATTATATGTTCAAACTTCGTTTGAATAATATATTCGTTATTATAATTCATTTCTAAACTGAATTAAATATTATAAATAATCCAATTCACACAATATTGTGAATTATACTATTCTGCGACTATTCTGGAATTTAAATATATTATTTAATTATTATATTAATTAAATATTCAAAGTTATTTAATTCAAACCATTAATTACCAAACCATTATTTGAATAATTAAATAAAATTAATTATTAAATCGTCAAAAAATACGGGTTATTACAAGATAAGGTTTATTGTTGTGATTTGACACTAAAAATGTGATTTTTGAGTATGTATAAAGTTATATATTTGAAAATCTAATCAATTAATTGATTGCTGATTGTGTTGTCTGATTATTAATCTTACTAATTAAAATGTTGGAATAATAAAACCAATATGAGAATGAAAGGTAAATTTAGCCAAATCGGATCGAATATTGAACAGAATTGAAAATTATTTGGAATTGCATACATGTACTTATACATGTGTGAACAGGTCATAGTATGGAAGCTAAGAAGAGGAATTAAATTGTATGCCCGACAAATAGGTACATATTTACTATTTATTGGGTTTGATGATTTTATGAGCAGATTGGCTAGCCGCTTGGCTAGCCGCTTGGCTTTTTCTCTTTCTTTTGGATTGATTAGGGCCCTGTGAGGCAAGTTGCGGTTTTAAATATCAACACGTACAAAGGAGTTGTGGCGAAATTTTTCGAAAATTTAGGGTGTTAGCCAAATTTTTGGAAATTAGAAAATTCTTAGAAACTGAAAAGTTGAAGAATGAAAGCTACAAAGGAGGTTGTGGCGAAATTTTTCAAAAATTTAGGGTGTTAGCCTAATTTTTGAGAAATTAGAAAATTCTTAGAAACTGAAAAGTTGAAGAATGAAAGCCAGAATGATTTTAAGTAGGGGAGATTGTAACAATCCGGGTTTTCAGAGCCAATTTAAAAAATTTATTTTAGCTAATTTAATGGATTTTGAATATTTAAAATGATTTGTTTTAAATAATAATGATTTAAAATTTATTTAAATCATAGATGGAACATATAAATTTATTTTAATTATAAAAGGTGTTTGAAATTGTGCAGCAGTTTAAAAATTCGATTTTAAATTTCAAATGAATGTACATAATTCAAAATAAATCGGATTTCAGTAAAACTAGAAACTTAGAACCTGTTTAATTATATCTTTCTAATGAACGTGAAAAATTCAGATTTCATAATATAAATTGAAAGCTATGTCCAGTCTAAAATTAAAAATAATCGCTATGGAATTTATATATATTTTAATATAATATATCGTCCTTAAAAATAGCCGTTTTTCAAACGACCTCCGTTTTCGATGAAACTGCATTTGTTGGATCCGGAATGTCAAATTATTGCTAGTTTCCAATTTTAATAATTTTTGGAATTAGTATGTGAGCGTGGTGAATTTAAACGTGTTTGGTAATTTCAGTTTGAATTTAATCAACTGGAAAATGACCATTTTTCAAACGGTCTTCAAATTCGATGAAATTAGTTTTGTTAGGACCATATCATCAAAACATAGCTAGATTTATTTTTCTAGAATTTTTGGAGTCAGTACGTGGCCCGGTAAATTAAAATATACGTTGAATTCAATTTTGAATGTTATATTAATTTATATTTTAATTTTGATAAAAACTGATAGAAACAGTCAAATTAGCTTATGGGACATCTCTCATTGTGTCCGGAATGGGGGTGTTTAGCTAGGGGCGACAGTCGTTGGGTTCGATTTGGAGTTCGAATGAAAAAGTAACTTTATGGAAATAAATTGAATTAAATATATATATATATATATATTTATATATGGTCAATCTCTCTCCCCCTTTTCCCTTTCTCTCTCCACATCAGTTTGAAGAAAAAAAGAAGAAAAAACGCTCCTCCGATCCGCCGCCCCCCTCCTCAGATTGCCGTCGCCGCTTCCGCGATACCGCCACCGCACACCTCTGGCTACCACCCCTCCTCTTCTCTCTCTCCTCTCTCTTTCTCCCAATTCGAAACCCCCCAACCCAAACCACCGCCTCCTGCCACAATGGGACCGCCGCTGGCCACCAGAGCCTCGCATGTTGCCTGACCACACCACGCCTCCCCTCCTCCAGTTCCAGCTCCGACCATGACCCTCACCGTTACCAAAAATGCAATTTTTATATATTTTCAGTTTTGCAAATAACAACCTGAGTTTACACAGTCCATAACTTCTAAACCGTGCACTTCTGGCCAAAACTCCACAGTACCAAAATCGAAGAGCATGATTTTCTGTTCGATTTGAGTATATGGAAGCCATATTTTGGATTGCGGAGTTGTTCAGAAAACGCGTCCAAAGTCTGTTGTCCAAATGTTGTCTTTTCGCAAATTCTGGCGAAATGGAGCATTTTCGGAAGAAAGGCCACTAGGCGAAAGTTGTCCGGAATGGCGCGTTTAAGTTAGTAAAATAGACAGTGTGAAGATTGGAGCTCATTTGCAAATTCTAGGACCAGAACAACAAATCAGAGCGCTAGAAAAACAACGACGGAGTGGATCCCAATATGAGAACACTTCTCACTCAATTTATTTTACAGATAAATATATTCTAGGTTGCAGACGGGGCTTAGTAGCACCAACACTATTTATTTGTACAAACCATGGTTGTTTGTTTGTTTGTATTGCATTTTAGGAAATGAATTGTGTTGTGATGTATTGAATGTGATTGATGATTTTGTGTATGGCGCGAGCCAGTATCAGGAGAGGGGTAATGCTAGACATTACTCCGATTCTAATATCGCGCCGTTATAATGCCGAAATTTTCTAAAATAAATATTATTCATTAAAAATGTGTATATGAACTGTATAAAATATTCATGTGTTGAATAACATGTTTGAAAAATAAAAATATAATTTTTATTGAATGTATGAACTATTAAAAATAGTCAAGTGTTGAAATAAATATTTCATCGTTAAAAATATAATTTTTAACCTATATGCGAATGGCATAAAATTCTCCTGTAATGAAAATAATTATTCATTTACAAATCGGATGATTTGTTTATGTACACCCATTTAACTAACATGGATTGGGGTGATAAATTTTACACATCGCCCAACTGCACAAATAATATTCAGTATTTGTTGGTTGAAGCCCCACACGGGTATTGGGATGATATTTGACGTACGCTAATCCCAATTGTTTAGTTGTATGTCAATCGATTGGTTGACAAACTATAGTAAGCGTTAATTATTTATATTTAATGCTTACACAGTTGGGTGATGCACTCTGGATGATTGTTGATTGGTTATCACGTTGTTGTATACATGGGTTGTATTAAATCCATATAACTAACATTATATGGTAATTGATCATGTCTGATTCCAATTCAGGAATAACGAATATTTTAAAATAATATTTAGTAAGGGATTAAAATGTGAACTAGATGTCCGATTTTGGATGGACACGAAAATATAGAAATGTGTGAAGCTGTATTAATTAGTTTTGCGCCATTTTAATGCAAATGATATAAATATCGATTTTATTCATTTTTATAATGAATATCGTAAAGGAAATGATTTCAAAATATGATATTTTGAAAATATTATCATTTAAATATCATAATGATAAGGAGTATTCATTTTTGATTTAAAATTGAAAAGAAAGTGGGAATCGTTTTTAAAATGAATTTATAAAATACGTTTTGAACAAAATATTATATATATATATATATATATATATATATATATATATTAATTGCTTGAATAGAACGCGCCGTGCCGCGACCGTTCGCGAATTTCAACCATTGACTTTGATTTGACATTACGAGAGAGATCCGACCGTCGGATTCTCCTAAAACTGGAACCTTGGGTTTGTATCGGAAAGAGCTTTCCAATGAATATAAGATATTTGAAATCTAACGGTTGGATTTAGAATTATGTCCAAATCAAATTTGAAAAAGGTCGCTATGGATGCAGTCTGGTGGCCGTTATTGGAAATCAACTGTACGGGCCTTGATAAAATTATTAAAAATATTAATAATTTGTGTAAAATCATAATAAATGATTTGGAAAGAGGTTGGATGAAAAATTCCATATTTGAAAAGATAAAAATATACTTTTATCATAATGAACTTGTTATTAACTAAAAAGATAATCCCACATTTTTTAAATAAATTGCATTTGTGAATGGTTTTAATCTAACCAGATTTTTTCAATGTATGAATTGGAATATATTTGAATAGAAAACATCTTCGGGAGATTTCGATATTGGATTCTGTGACTACACGGATATTGTGGAGGAATTTGGAAGATAGATATATATTGTTATTCCCCATACGATATGTGTTGGTTTCAGAATTGGATATTGAATGTAAGCCGGTATAATTTCTGTTTAGAGCCTTATATTTAATATCAAAGTGGATTTTGGTTATTTCTTGAATGGTGTATTAAATAACACTGTTCTTAAACCCCGTGGTGAAAAGAATAAATCTTTTAATTATGACTATTAAAGTTTCCAGTTATATTTAGTAATTGGAATAAAAATGGAATGTGAATTGGATTATTTGTGAACTGTGTTTTTAATGACATTCATTCTTTAACCCGATTAACAGTGAAATGTGATTTGGAATATATAAATCTTTTATTAAGATTTAATGGAAAATATCCAAAGTAAAGCTTTCCAATTTAATATATTAAATTGGAATTGAATGGAATTCGATTTGGTAATAATCGAAGTGAGCTCGTGCAGAGGAAGACTGTTATTATATATGGATTTAAAAGGCTTTGTCTTTATTCCATTTATATTATTGGTTGGATATGGAAATTTATATCGATTATATATATTGATCTGTTCTCCATGAAGATTCCATAATTAATGGAATGTGATTTTGGGTTTATTGTGAACTGTGTTTTAAATGACATCGGTTCTTTAACCCAGTTGAAGACAAGATTACATGTCTAACATTGTATTTCAAATTGTATTATTGATCTCTGCTAAATATATATCTGTTGGGTGGCGGAGAATTTATTCTCTTGCTTAACACCATTCTTTGAGATGTATGAGCTTAGAGGTTATATATTGGTAGAAATCAGTGGTATGGTGTAGATTGCCGATGTGGCATGTTTTTGTTTCCAAAGTTAAATAATCATTACATAATGATTGTTGGAAGAATAAAACTAATTGGAGTTTTAATGAATCTTTAATTATATTGAAATGGGAATGTGATAATTTAAATTATCAAATTTGGGAAATGATCAAGAATGTAGTACCACCAATTTACTCCAGGCGATAGTTAAATTTTTAATTAGATTTAAACATGAAATGGTAATTAATTTTACCGATAACACCATGGGTGTTAGATATAGGGTACTACTAGTTTTGCTCCATGGAATGAATAGGTTGGGATTGGGATTAATAAATAAATGATTACTTCGGTAAGGCTCGATAATCCCGACTAGTTGATAAACCTTAATTTGGTTTTGAATTAATATCCAAAGGAAGATTAAAGAATAAATTTAGAAGAATTTATCTTTGATAAAATTAATGGGAACCTTTCCCTAATGATATGAATATTTGAATAAAAGAATATTCTGAATTGGAATGAGGCGTATGATGTGTTTTTATAACACTTGATTATTGATTATAAAATCGCGAGTTATTCGGAAAGACTGGGTTTAACCTATTCTGAATAATTAATACGACAACTATAAGTCGACGATGAAGACGGTAGTTGAAGACCGGAGATCTTCACATCGTTTAGATGATTATTGATGTCTTGATTGGGTCGTACACCCAAGATAAGGTAATAAGTGGTGATTGTCCAGACATACTTAGAGATCGGCCGGATATGCGAGGACCTTTCTCCAGTACTGGACATATGAGATGAGGATAAGGTGCCTCCGGTTTCGTTCAGACCTAGAACGGACTTGTAAATGGATGTGTGTCTAATATTGGATTTCATTCTATGTTGATTGATTTCTATTAAATATATATCTGTTTGGTGGCAGATAATTTATTCTCTTGCTTAACACCCTTCTCTGAGACATACGAGCTTAGAGGTTATATATTGATAGACATCAGTTGCATGGCGTGAATTGTCAGTGTGACATGCTGAGATGAAAATGATCAAGGATTTTGTTGAAAAGCAAAATCTTGTGTTTGATGATCAAAGCACGACTTTAAATAGCATAGCTTTGTGTATAGCGTTAATTCGCGAGCCTCATACCCAGTATGAGTCAAAAAGGGGATCGTGACTACATGGAGTGCATGCATTTCTTTCTAGCTAGAAGTGGTGTCATGGTATGTAGCCTAGACATTTTTACTAATGTGGATGAGGGATTGCGAGGCGCCATGGTTTGAGTTCCTAGTGGCTCTAGATATTGGTCGCTACTGGCCATGTGATAGGTCCGATAGGACTGGGAAACATATTGTTCAAGAATAATTAATCCACTAAAGTATGTGTGGACCGGCCTTGAAGATCCAAGGGCTGAGGCATTTGCTAGAGTGTCTCGAATTGGTGAGGAGCCATCCCTGGCCTCGACTCATAGATGGAAATCCAATTTCGAATACATGACTTTTCGGTTTTAGTTGTAGAACTAGTATGGCGACATAGTATATGGTAGCTATGCCGTCTATGATTGATACATTTATGTTGAAATTGTTTTTGAATCACTATACACTTATAGTAATATTAAAATGATTTGATTTGAATGTACCAAGCATGTTTGGCTATTATAAGGGAAAACTCTATCCTCCGGCTTGCGTTGCATTGTGTGATGGGACCTGAGTCTTATAATAACTTCATTTTTCAAAAAGCATTGCGCTGTTTATTTTAAACTAATATTCATGTGGAGTAAAACCATTCCATGACATGTGGCGTGGTCCCATGATTTTTCCCACTTTTAAAGTAAAGTTTTAATAATTGTTTTAGTTCTCACACTAGTCCCATGACTGATTCAGAGTTATTGTTTTAACCTAAACTCTGGGTGCCCCTATTTTCCACACGAGAATCTAGTAGTTTTGGTTTTGCAGATTTCTATTATATAGGATCCTGGTTTACAGCTGGAGCTATATTCGGAAAGCTTTGTATCCATGTATCTTTTTCAGTTGTGTTATGTATTATTTTTCTGTTGCTATGTAATGTAATTTTAATCTCTGGTATTTTTCTGATGTATATTATTTATTCGTACTCTGTTATATTCTTGTACTCAGATGTAAATTGTTGTAACAACAATGAAGTGTTCTGTTGTTTGTGTTCTGATTTGTCGTGTTCTCAACTCAATCCGGGCTTTCACTTATGGGCAAATTTGGGTCGTTTCAATATATTTCTCACCCTATAATTTATACAGAAATAGGGATCTTATTGAGGATATGAAGAAGAGAGCACCATTAGCTTGTGCAGATGAGGAAATGCCTTCATTTTATTAGAGTAGGGATGAAGGATTGCCTGAAGTTAAGCATGAGGAGTTTCCGGATTTCCTTGATTTGCAAATCTTGCATACTTTGATAGTTTCCCCGTACACATATATTTGATTGATTGCTCAAATTAAATAAAAAAACTTCTCATTCCATCCAAATATGTTGCCAGTTATACCAAGATTTGATTGATTAATCAAATCAAATATCTCTCTCATAACTTATAGATTTATTGCCTAAAATTAATTGATTATAAGAATCAATTAAAATCTTCTCCGTAATTGGCATAGATTTAAATCGTCCAATTTTATCACTATACTTGAAGATCGACAACCATTGACCTCAACCAAATCACAAATATCTACAAATATAAAATAATTTTAAATGCTGAAAATCTACAACACTTATTAGTGGTATTATTCATTTTGCAAACACCACTACGTCGATATGGGGTATCCTAGTATGTCGACATACTAGCCGTTTTTAAGAATTTTAAATTTTAAATGAAAAGACATTTCTCTCTACCTCTTCGCCAAAAGATACTTCTCTTAACTCACTATATAAAGGCCTTTGGAAATGAATTTTTACATCAATAATTCTCATTTTCTCATATTCCTCCTTCTCCAAACATTTGCAAAAGAAATCCATTGCATACTCTTCCAATTTTCTTGCAAATCAATATTATTTCACTCCAATTCTTCATCGATTTGCAAACCACACAATATCAGAGAGTTATGCTTAAGTTCACATCATTCTCTCTCTGATTTTATTCTATTCCTCAATGAATTCAAAGACATATTGTCATTGGAGGTCTATAGGATCATTGCAACAAATCTGCTAGAATCTATATTGAAGATACAACTACTTGTCATAGTTTATTGTTGTTTGTGAAAAGGAGAAAGTGTTCTTGTAGCATGTAAAATCTGGAGGGTGTATCTTGTGGCACATGAAATCAAGATTGTAAAGATGTTCTTGACACCTACGGAAAGTAAGCAGTTATAGTGAAATTCTGCACGGTGGAGCGTAGGACTGGATGTAAGATTGGTTAATCTTAACGAGCATGAAAATCCATGAGGTATTTGCTCTACTGTATTTCATTTTATTACTTATTTCTTTATGCCTAAAATTTGAATAAATATAGTGTTAAATTCGTATGTAAGTAGTTAGTACACATTTTACCACTTCTAGTGTCTGAACAACTTTAAAATCCATAATCTGCATTCCTAACAATTGGTATCAGAGTATTAGTTTTCAAAAATTCATAACTTAGTTTTTGAAAAGTATAAATCGCTAATGACACTAGTAGCACGTTTTTCTAACACTTTAATAGAATGACAATCTACACCTAGACCTCCTCATTTTAATGACAGTAATTACACTTAATAGGCATATAGAATGAAAAATTATTTACAATCGGTAGGATTAGATATTTGGAATGTTACATAAACCAAGTACATTAAACCTTGGTCTAATTATACACAGTGGACTGTTGATCAAAACGCAATTGTACAAAGTAACTCTAAAGCCATTAACATATTCTTTTTTTCATTAGATAGGAATGAATTTAATCGAGTATCTATTTGTAATTCTACATATGAAATTTAGAGAACGCTTCAAGTCACGCATGTAAGCATCAGTAAAGTAAAACAAACAAAGATATCTATGTTAAATAACCAATTTCAACTCTTTCAAATGAAATCAAATGAGTATTTTTTTCCTGATATGTATTCTAGATTTCAAGATATAGTACATGCCTTAATATCATTGGAAAAGAAAATTACTGAAGAAGACTAAGTTAGAAAGATCTTGAATTCACTTTTTGGTGAATGGGATCAAAAAAAATCTAGCAATCAAAGAATCTTACAATACTAGTACTATTAAAATAGAAGATTTGATTGGTAGTCTAATGTCTTTTGAAGTTAATTTACAGGATAAAAAAACCCCGAGCAAATAAGAATGAAGCTCCGGTGCACTCAGCACTATAAATAACAACCAAAAACAATAAATTGATGAAGATAATGAGGAAATTGATTTCATCATCGGGAATTTCAAGAAACTCTTGAAACAATGGAAATGAACAACCTTCAAAAAACTAACAACAACAATTTCGAAAATGAAAACATGGTTAAGTGTTTTGAATGTAATAAACTTGGTCATTTGAAAAGAGATTTTTCAATTCTGAAGAAACCAAAGTACTTTCAAACACTTTCAGTAAGAACATAAAATAGGCTTTCAGTGCAACATAGGATGATTCAGATACATCATCAAGTGATAGTGATTCAAAAAACAGAAAACGCCAACATGTGCTCCATGGCTAAGCATGAGCAAGTATGTAATTTATAAATAAATTACTAATGTTTTGAATGATATGCATTAGAGTTATAAATACTTATGAAAGAGTACAACAATAATTTAGTAGAAATAGATAGATTGAAAATATTTAATGAAAGGTTAACTGAAATAAAACGATATCTAGAAAATGAAATTGAAAGACTTAATGAGTATAATGATGAAAAGGATTTGACACTTTGAAGTTTTGAAAACTAAAAAGTGAAAATGAATCCTTAAAATCAGAAAATATTTCAATGAAGTCATAGATCACTGACCTGAGTGACAAAATAACATCTCTGGAAAATGTTATTCTTAACCATAGTAAGGATTCTGACAAAATGAAAACTGATATTGATAAATTTAACAAAGAGAAGGATAATCTTAAAAATTATTATCTGCATCTAAACACATTAAGAATAAACATGGACTTGGATATACCTTTAAGGATAAATAAAAAAAACTGTAGCGACTAGAAAATCCGATTCTCGAATTTTGGACACAATTACATCCCGTGTCCAAATTCGAGTACCGAACATCCAAAAAGTTAAAAGAAAGAAGTTAGCGGATGAGAAAAGATAAGGAAGAAACATTAGAATATGAGAATAAGAAGAAGAATCAACACAATACAAAGTCTCACATCACAGCTGAACAAAATATAATATAGAAATAAATTTTTATTGAGTGCTTGAAAAATAAAAACTTACAGCCATCGAAGTAAATTAATATATCTGGGCAATTATATAACCTACCCTCATATACAATCACACAACAGAAAAATATTATATCATACATCTGAAATCAACCAGCTCGTCTTCATAGCACCCAATTATCTAACATGCACTACTCGGTCTACCCGAGCATTTCAAACGCCGGATCAGTCTGGTGAACCAGAGTTAGAAACACACTAAGTTTATAGGTATCACACTACTTGATTTTAAAGTCAAAATCTTTTCAAAAGAAAAGGATAATCGTAAATCCAAATCCACACATAAATACAGATGGTTTTTACCTTACAATAACCCAAAACATTTTTGAAATCATATCTTTTCTGATATTATAATAATGTATAAATACATATAAATAACAATCTAGCAGAACGCTTGCATCTCACGCTCTACATACATAGTATACAATCAAAACCGCGGGCGCTTATTGGAGAATGGATTTCTATGGTAAGGTATGGGCGACCGCCTTTCTGACAGTGTATCTATAGAGAGGCATACACCGGGTTCAACAAGAACATCTTGCAATCCAGGCTAAATATGACTGGCCATTCACTTTAATGAATGTTCCAAATATATTGTCACCTACGGTTGCTAGCAATATAACTGTTCCCGGGAGATACAAAAGTGAAAGAAGAACAAATATGAATATTCTCTAGATGGTGACAATAACCTTAATAGGAGCGACCCACATAGCTATGCGACCTACCCGATTTTTACCATTTCCCGGTTGATGAGGCTTGATGTTATAATTACCTTTAGAACATCTAGCCACCATTCACTCTGAATGCCATGTCGTCAAATCCGCTAGGAAATCACTAATTGATGTCCCTGAAAATGCTCTAGTCATTAAACTAAGAGAAGATGTCTTCTCCGCTACCAACTATGGTACGTTTGAAGAAATCAACGTACGTGACCCCGTTAGAAATACTCTATCAGACATCTGTCCATACAAGTCATCCAGGAATAGGATGATCTGAAGGCACTCTCCTACCATATCCTAGGTATCACCCTATGGATTAGTAGCGAGTAGCCCTTGCAATCCATCAATTTCAATCACGATAGGATCACCATTAGAATATCTCCGGGGGCGACTCCAGCGAATTCGATAAGTAGTTCTTTCACTTATAAAGATCCACGGTCTTCGTTGCACCATTTTTAATCAGCATCTTCTACGTATTCGTTGGTTCGGAATAGTTTTCGAATATAAATTCAATCTTAGTCTTTCCATACCGACAACCATATGGGTCAGATTTGATAGTCGGTTATTTAACTATCAAATAAACAATCATGAGAATTAAATGAGTTCACTGATTCAGTACTTGGCATTACTTAGCCTCTTTAATTAAAAACAATTAACGATGGTTAATTTAAAGCTCTTAAATCTTTCAATATTATGGATATAGCTTGTCACTTCTTATTTAACATAAGGTTTATTTTCAAAACTATTTTAATTTAATACATAGGAAAAATATCCTATAATCATATCAAATTTTCTATTTTGCTATCATTTTCAAAACATTTGCTACATCATTTCTCATTATCTATAATTGGGAAATCAATTCGTCTTACCACTCCTAAAACAATGTTACGAAATCTCACTTGTTTCGTTATTTGAAAATAATAATTAATCCTTATTCTTTTAGAATAAACCCATTCCGAAACCCCACTTTTCATTTCCTTTTACCTCGAAAATATCGTTATAATTTCACACAATCTCCTTTTATTTCCTTTTACTTCGGGAATATCATTATACGTATATTCTCAAATCTTCCCATTTCTGTTACTTTGGAAATATCATTATATATTCTCAAATCTTACAATTAATGCTGCGTTATTATTTCTCATATGGAAATAATAAATTATTCTTAACCTCTTTCCCATTACAAACTAATATCATCCTCAGATGGTCCTGAAGTCATTCAAGTTGGGTATTTATTTACCTCTCAAACCTTATTCAATAACTTTCATATCTTAAGATAGATATGAGTTGTAATTCAAAAACCCATATTTATTATAATATCAAACAAAATCCATTTAACCATTTTATTTAAACTATGACCTTATAATCCATTTCTTATTTTTGAAAATCTCCTTTCCAAATACAACTATCATTACTTAATTCGCTGATTAAGTAAATGCTTATTTAAACATCCACTTTTTTATTTTAAGTTCCTTTAAATCAATTTATTTTATAACACGGATTTTTATTACAAAATCATTTATCCCATACCATTGCAAAAATCCCTTCTTCCAATTCATTAACCATTTCCCTTTTGAGAATCTTCTTTCAATTTCAACCATTTTCCTTAGTTCCATTATTAAGTAAGGTTAATTTTTAAAATTAATGCTTTAACTCCACATCTCCTTTATAAATCTCATTTATAAAACTCAAGTTTATTACAAACTCTTTTTATCTCAATTTCCATTTTCTTACTTCAAATATTGGGTAAACATTTAATTTAAGCTATCATATTCGCTAAAAATTCCTTTATAACTTCGTTATACAATGCAGCACCATGTTGCATATCCGTCTGTTCTTAAAAAAACTTCGTATACAAACTAGGGTTTTAATATAAAACCCGTTCATAAACTCCTTTCATAATTCAATTAGATTTCATTACAACTATACTTAAATAATAATTTACTTCATCATTAACTACTGTATAAGTAGTTATCTTCTTTTATTAACTAAAACAATCATTAATTTATTTTTAAAATTTTATTAAAATTTAAAATAATATTAGTTAACTATTTCATTAGGTTAATTAACAATAACTAATTTAATAATCAATCCCAGTTAAAACGGTCGACTAAATCAACTCAAAACACGGTTATTTCGTTAACCAATTACAATTAGTCCTTCCTTTAAATTAATTAATAATATAATTAATTTAAACAATTCCATTTAATTATTTGTTAAAACAATTATCCAACTCTTAACCGTTAGGTTAATTTCTGCTCATCTTCTTTATAAATCTTATTAACATAAGAATTTGCTGTATAAAAACATTTAATAAGTACTTATAAACTTGAATAATAAATATTAAATATTTATTTTCATTTAATAAACTTCCATTCAAAATAATACGTTTAAAATTATATCTTCGGTTATAAACTAAATTTTATAACTTCATTTCCATCGATTCACCTGATGGTAAATCAATATTTAGAAAACAATTGATTTATAGGCCATATACTGCCAATTATTCAATCAATTCTGCCCATTGGTTTAAACAAAACAAATGTTGAATTTCAGACTAATGGTCAACAATCAAATCAATCATCCAATCAAAATAGTTCATATACCAATAATATGAAAATGAATAATATCTAATATATTTGAGGAATCCAGTTGGATCCCTCCAACCTGTTCTTCCCTGCATCCAAATACGTTACCTCAAATAAAATTATTCAGTAAGAATTATCCAATATTTAAACTGTTTATAACAGTCAATAATAATAATTTTACACAACAAAAAAATTCATCACAGTAAACACGTTTATTTTAAAAACGTGACCAACAAGGTATGTTACCTCAATTGGGTCTAATCATCAAATAACAATTTGGTTTTTCACTGAAATTAAACAACATTTAATTTCATCGGCTTAATCAATATATGAATATATATTTAACAAATAGTCAACCATTAGTAATCATAGCACACAAATAAAAACCCGATGTATATAATATAACTGGGAAGAACTAAGAGAGTTTAACTCACCTTGATTTGGTTCGTTGTTAAAACGGTTCGGTTGTGGTTAAATTAAACAAATGTTTAATTTAACCAATAATTCTAGCTGCTTTCAAATCCGACCATGTCAATTTCATAGTGAAGCACTCGTCAATAGGATTCTATCGTCTCTTATTTGATCCGATTCCGTTACTATAAATGTAAGTTATACACATTATCAGTTACGGTTCGAATAAATTAATATCCTAATTAAATCTTAATTTAACGTTAATTATATCTTTGATAACTAGGTTGTTAAATTTTGAGGTAATATCTGAATATACCTTTCATTCGACACAACCCAAATTTTGTCCGTATATAAATAGTCCTTAGTTTATATTACGTACATTTCACATTTAGTCCTAATCGGGTATTCACCCATCCACGTTTGTAAAACTATTTGGGTAAACACAATCTGTTCATTACAAACATATATTCATATTTAAACATTAACCATCTGATACTATAATCATATTAAAATAAACTAATAACCTAACTGTAACACCCTATAATTTTAAATATTAAAGTTAACAAATTAAAGAATACTTAATTTCAAATGTGGGAATTAAGGGAAACAGGTTGCACCATTGCGTTCGTCTCGAAATTCTGCTTTAGACAGAGTCCAAGTTTGCGTAAAACGGACACCGTGTGAAGGAGATATGGACGAACGAAGTTAGGCAGAAAAACAGGAAAAAGACCAGAATGCACTGGCGCACTTGTGAAGTATGGCTCACTTGTGAAGTGCGCTAGTACAAAAATGCACTAGCGCACCAGCCAAGTGCACCCATGTCGGGCTAAAAGCCTGCACAGATTTCTGGATTGTTCTGATCCGAACAGTGAGTCATTGTTGGGTCACCAGGGCTTAAGTGGCTATCTGAATGGTTCTGGTTATTCCTAGGTTAATCCGACGGCTCTTAATTAATTAATCTTCTATAAAAACACCCTAAACCCCTAACCCTAATCACACAAATTCATACCAAGAGCCGCCATGCCGTCAAAGGAGAACCTAGAGTAGCCGCCATACACTTACAACCCTAAAGCAAGATAGAGGCTTGAATCAAAATCAAATCAAATCTAAATAACAACTAAGTCTACATCAAAGGCGAGCAATTCAGTTTCAGAATACAGATCCTAGAAAGACAAGAATATTCTTTTTTGATTGTGATTATGGTAGTTTTCACAAAATAATTTGTTAATTTAATTATGATAAGATATAATTGGGATCATAAGAATATGATTTTGAATCATGTGATGTAAATTATATGTATGTTTGTGGTGTTGAATCATATGTTAGTTCTTATGTGAATTTTACGCAGGTTGTATCATATTTTAGTTCTTATGTGAACCCAATGCAAGTTGAATCATATATCTTATGCAAGTTTGTGGTGATTGGATCATATATTCTTATATGAATCTTATGCAAGTTTGGGTTGTTAAAATATATGTGAAACATGTATATGCATATGCTAGTTTATGTGACATTAATCTATATGTTTAGATCCATATGCAAGTTCACACCTTTATGATTAGATCCATAAGCAGGATTATATCTTTATGTTTAGATCTATATGCAAGATTACACCTTTATGTTTAGATCCATATGCAAGTTCACACCTTTATGTTTGGATCTATAGCAGTACATAAGTTATGCAAGATTATGTCCATCACCTATGCTAGTTTTGTATCATATGCTAGTTTGAATGAAATTCAAATGCAAGTTATTGGCTATGTAATCTTATGTCATGTTCCTTAGATCTATTTTATGTGTTATGTGATGTTGTTTTTCTTTTTATGAGTTAGACTATTAGCGAGTCTAACATATGTCATATGAAATCGTACGAATAGCGTGGGGATGATGGGATAATATTGAATATACATAAATTGTGAATTGGCATAAATGGCCTTAAAAAGGCATATAATTAATCTTGGCATAAATGGCCTTAAAAATGCATATAATTAATCTAAGACATTAATTGACATAATTGGTATTTATGGACATAATTTTAAGAGACAATTATAGACATAAATAAATTTGCAGTTTATTTACAAATTGGAATAGGGATATTAATCAAATTTGGGGTTAAATAAAGATGTGTAATAATAAACCGCCTAAGACATGAGGTTAGACTCTTTTGTGGTGTAATACTGCCCGGACCCGCCCGACAAATCCAGCAGCCACAAATGCCAGTCTAATGTAAGAGGTCAAAGACACGTATTAAATGCGTAACAGTTGAAAAGACACGAGGTTAGGCTCGTTTTTGGTATAAGACTGCTCGGACCCGCCCGGCAAATCCAGCAACCGCAATTGCCAGTCTAATATGGGAGGTCTTTACAAGGTTACGGTTCTAATGAATTAAGTAACACTTAACTAGATAAACATGTGGTGGGACATGGAGGGTAAGTAGGTGCCTTGGGTGGCATGTGAAATACGATTAGATGCACTTAACCAAGTCGAAACATGTAAGAAGACATGAATAAAAATGGGGTTAAGTAGGTAACCCTAGTGGGGAACAAGCATAGGTAGAAAGCTTGTGTCATGCATGGGGGGCCCTTTTCAAACCAGTAACCCATTAAGCATCTTTGTGAGCTCGACCCAAGTCGAGGACGGGACACGCTTACTGGATTTGATTGTAAGAGGTCAAAACGGGTTAGCGGTTGCAACGCAAGTCCAACGGGGTCATGTGCGTGCGTGGGCCCGGGCCGGTAGGTAAGACGTTGTTGCATCATGTAGATATAAGCCGTGCATCTTTAGTGGTATCGGGTTGCCACTTTGGGGAGTGATACACCCCACTGTGGGACCAGCACGGGTATCTACGAGTTAGGGAGCCGATCGAATGGGGGTAGTGGGTACAACTAGTGGAGAAAGGGGCAGACGACGCCTATGAAGGGAGCTAGGGGTACACAAACTACCATTATCATTATTAAGTTTTGTAGGCGGGATCAACTTTTAGGGTGGCTAGTGGTGGTGCAGTATAGTAATTATCCTATAGTGATTAGGAACGAGATTAACGCCAGAATATTCCTCTTATTTGCTTTGTCATGCCCACTTGTTTCATGGTCATATCTTATCTTACTAGTTTATGCCTTATCCTAGTTACTTTAATAATTATATTGTTAAAGTTATTATACTCGCCAAACTTTATGTCTAACCCCCTTGTTTTCGCCTCTTTTCTTCCTCCCCCCCAGGTTCTCAGGGTGGGACTAGTACTAGTGAAGCTTGATCTTGGATCTCTTTCTCTCTCTCTTTTGGAAGTGCTTGGATTGCTGAAAGTAAAGTTCAGCTCATCTCTTTTATGGCTACTTGTGTTGGGGTTTTAATTTTATGTACTCTGAAACAATTTATCAAGATGGATATTAAGTGTACTTGGTTTATGAAGTTGTTATAGTCAAACTATTTCTCCACTGCAATAAAAGTTGTTTTAAAATTTTCAAGTACCTTAATTTATATCTATCTTGTTATATTCTGTTCTATATACCAAATATGCTCCATGGAAGTTAATGCATTCCCTTTGTGAGTGACATTAATGGACGTGGGGTGTTACACGTGATATCGGAGTTGAAGGTTACCAGACCAGATATGAATTTTGAAAAACTATTTTTCAAAAAGCATTTTATAAAGAAATACTTTCAAAAGTATGTTTTAGGGAAAGTATTTTCAAGAGAAAAGTTTGTTTTAAAAACATAACCCCCAAGATCCATATATCTTTCTTTCGAATTCTCCGTTTTGAATCTCTTTATTTTCTTTTCAGCATGTCTGGATTCCCGAGATACCCGAGGGGATACCAATACCAGGATGGTTTAGAAGGTATCTGGAAGCTTGGGCCAATGTCGTAGGCCTAGCAAACGCTCCTCCCCCTCCTCCCCGTGTTGATACTTTTACAAAGATATGCAAAGATTTTAGAGCAATGGGCGGGAAACCTTTTCATGGATCAGAGATGTTTGTTGAAGCTCGAAATTGGCTTAAGGAGGTGGAAGATCTACTTAGTATTTTCGAAGTAGAAGATGGAAGGAAGGTCCAATTGGCTGCTTGGTTAATGAAAGACGAAGCCTCGTTTTGGTGGGAGGTCACGAACGGAGAGCGTCCGGTGGAGACATGAACGGATTTCAAGCGTAGGTTCGAAATGAAGTATCTCTCACGAGCAGAAGAGAATTTATATATGGAAAGATTTTTGGCGTTGAAGCAAGGGGATTTATCAGTAAAGGAGTACGTCAACAAGTTCAATCAGTTGGCGAGATTTGGCTTGGAATTGGTAAACACGCCTGAGAAGAAGGCCCTAAGGTTCGTTAAGGGTTTGAATGAGCCACTACATGGGTTAGCTATGATCCACATTCCTATGGGGGCTACCTTTGAGAAATTGGTTGACATGGCGCTTATGCATGAGGAAGAGAAAGGTGCAAATGCTAATAAGACACCGGAGAAGAAAGGGGACCAAAAGTAACCACAACAACAAAACAAGAAAGGCGGAAAGAACAATAATGGCAAAGGAAAGAAGAAGTGCTTTAATTGTGGGACACCAGACCATCTGAGTAAAGACTGTAGGAAAAAGATGAAGACTGGATGTTTCCACTGTGGAGAGGCAGGTCATCTAGTTAAGGACTGCCCAAGGAAACATGGGCAAGGGCAAAGAACTTCTGGAGGGTAGCTTCAAGCTCTCATGGCACCAGGACAGGCGAGAGGGCAGATTCAGGCACTCATGGCATCAGGACAGGAGAGAGGTAGAAACATTTCCGTTGAAAGTTTAGTTTTTCTGTTTGATCATCCTGTTCATACTTTGTTTGACTCTGGTGCTTCACACTCATTTGTATCTGCTTCATTAGTTGAAACACTGCACCAAAATACAAGTCTAGTAATGGATCCCGTAGTAGTCTCAAATCCTATTGATGGTTCGGCTCATCTTTCTATGATTTGTCGGGATTTGAGAGTGTCTATCTTGGGCGTTGGTTTTGAACGCAATGCTTTTGTTCTTGGCTTCATGGGCAATGGCTTGATTCTAGGTATGGATTGGCTGACTAGATATGTGCCGTCCTAGATTGTGAAAGAAGGGTAGTTAGATTGTTGACTCATTATGGAAAGACCCTTGATATTTCTTGTGACCCTAGAGGTCCAGTAATGCTTAGCTACCTAGAATCCCTTGAACCATCCAATGATGATTTGAAATCTATTCGTGTGGTCCGTGAATATAGTGATGTCTTCGGCGAGGTTCGAGGTTTACCCCCGAGGCATGAGATAGACTTTCGAATATATCTAGTAGATAATGCAAAGCCAGTTGCATTACCAGTCTGCCACATGGCTCCGAGAGAGAGAAGAGAACTCAGTAAGCAAGTGAAAGAAATGCTTGAGAAGGGGTTCATAAGAAGAAGTATTTCAAAGTGGGGTCCTCCAGTCGTTTTTGCTACAAAAGCTGATGGTTCACTTAGATTGTGCGTGGACTATAGAGAGCTGAATAAGCTAACAAAGAAGAACAGGCACCCATTGCCGAGGATAGACGATTTATTCGATCAGTTGGTGGGTGCTTCAGTTTTCTCGCAACTGGATTTAGCTATATGGTTTCATCAACTAAGGGTGGCTGAAGATAGCATCGATAAGACTTCCTTTAGAACTCCTGACGGTTTCTTTGAGTGGCTCGTCATGCCTTTTGGTTTGATGGATGCACCCGCATACTTTGTTGACTTAATGAGCAGGGTGTTTATGGAGTTTCTAAACAAGTTTGTGGTAGTCTTTGTAGACGATATTCTGGTTTTCTCTAAAAATGAAGAAGAGCTTGCCCTACATCTTAGGGAAGTCTTAGAGACCCTACGAGCGCATCAGCTAAAAGCTAAGTTCTCCAAGTGCCATTTTTGGAGAAAAGAAGTGAGGTTCTTAGGACACGTGGCCTCTAAGGAAGGGATAGAAGTGGATTCCGCAAAGATGGTGGCAATCCAAGATTGTAAAACTCCTAAGAACGTAACAAAAGTAAGAAGATTTTTAGGGCTGGCTGGCTATTATAGGAAGTTCATTAAGGACTTCGCAAAGATATCAGCCCCTCTCACTCGATCAACGAAGATGAACTTGACTTTTTCTTGGGACGTTGACTGTGATGATGCTTTCCAACGTCTGAAGAGGGCTTTGACGACCGCTCCAGTTTTAGTTTTGCCAGACGGGAGTAAGACATTCACTGTATATACCGATGCTTGCGGGAAATGGCTTGGTGCAGTTTTAATGTAAAAGGGAAGGGTGATATGCTATGGTGGAAGGCAGTTGAAAGCCCACGAGAAAAATTACCCTACCCATGACTTAGAGTTGGCGGCCATAGTTTTTGTGCTTAAGTCATGGCGTCATTATTTGCTTGGCGAGAGGTTTGAGTTGTATACAGACCATAAGTCGCTAAAGTACTTATTCTCTCAGAAGGACCTAAACTTGAGGCAACAGAGATGGATGGAGTTCTTGTCATCCTACGATTTTGAGATCGCATATACCCCTGGCAAGGGTAACGTCGTAGGTGATGCCTTAAGTAGAAAGAAGTTAACTTTAAGTCCTTTGTTCGTAGAGCGGCAGAGTTTGGAGTATATATCTTCCTTTGACTTCAGAACCTCTGTCGATTATGTACCAGGATTATTGGCATCGTTAGCGGTGCAATCTACACTTTTGGGTTGAGTTGGAGAGGCACAGTGAAACGACCCACAATTGGTTGAGATAATAGGCAAGCTTATAGAAGGGGAGTCCTCGAGTCATCTGAATAGATATGCTATAGATGAGAGAGGTTGGCTACGTAGAGATGGAAGACTTTGCGTACCACAAGACGAGAGTTTGAAGAAGGCAATTCTTGAAGACTCACATCTCTCTAAGATGACCATACATCCCGGTGGTGATAAGATGTATAGGGATATGAAGCGAGTTTTCTTTTGGGCCAGAATGAAGAAGGACGTGGCCGAGTTCGTAGCTAGATGCTTAGTGTGCCAGCTTGTCAAGGAAGAGCAAAAGAAGCCCGGAGGTTTGCTCCATCCTTTAGAGATTCCTCTTTGGAAATGGCAAAGCGTTTCCATGAATTTCGTAGATGGATTACCAAGATCAAGGAAGGGTAATACGGGGATTTGGGTAATTGTAGACCGACTTACTAAAAGTGCCCATTTTATTCCCGTTAAAAGTAGAAGGACCGCCGCAGGGTTAGCATCCGTTTACCTTTGAGAGATAGTCCGTTTGCATAGCATACCCTCTAGCATTGTAAGTGATAGAGATCCCATTTTTACAAGCAAATTTTGGAAAAGCTTACAAGAGGCAGTTGGAACGCAATTATGCTTAAGTACCGCTTATCATCCTCAGACAGACGGCCAGACCGAGAGAGTAAATCAAATTCTAGAAGACCTTCTAAGGCTATGCATGCTAGACTTTGGAGGAACATGGGAAGAGCATCTTCCACTAGTGGAGTTCGCATATAATAATAGTTTTCAGGCTAGCATTGGCATGACACCTTTTGAGGCTCTTTATGGACGACCGTGCCGATCACCTGCTTGTTGGTGGGAATCCATGGACAAGGTTTTGCTTGGACTCGACATGATTAGGGAGACTTTGGAGAAGATAGACCATATTCGACGGCGAATGAAAACGGCGCAGGACCGACCGAAGTCATATGCTGATAGGAGACGAACCAATCTTGAGTTCAATGTTGGGGACATGGTTTTTGTTAAGGTGTCACCGTTGAGAAACGTAGTCCGTTTTGGATCAGTAGGGAAGTTGGCACCAAGGTTCATAGGACCCTTTCCAATTTAAGAGAGGATTGGGCAGATGGTGTATAGAGTAAAGTTACTAGAGAAGATCAACGGAGTTCATGACGTGTTTCATGTTTCGCATTTGCGTAAGTGTTTGCACGATACGGCGGAAGTGGTAGAGCCGAGTATGCTCGAAGAAGTGGAAGTAGAGCGCAATGCCACGATCAGACGAGCTCCTAAACGCATTCTCGGATCGGAGGTCAAAAAGCTTCGCAACAAAGAGGTCAAGTTGGTCAAAGTGCAACGGGGAGATAATCAAAGAGACGCGACTTGGGAGACGGAAGATAAGATGCGTACGCTATACCCTTTCCTTTTTGAGGGTATGTTTTATTTTCTCCTTTTTCTACCGCTTTGTTGATACTTGCCATATCTTTTAGTATTATCTTTGCGATGACATCTTCGATCTTTAGTTAGGATGAACTCAATGGTTGCAAACATGTGTTTGAGACATGTTATGTTTGGTGGATGCAAATGGATGCAATTGGTTGCTAGTGGTTGCTCGTGGATGCATGTACATACACCTGAGGCATTAGATCATCTCAATCACCTTCATATTGCATATAAATGTGTGTGCATATTTAAATTAATGGATGTATAATGGTTGTGTTATCATATGGATGCTTCAATGGTTGTGCACACATGTAGAAATAATGTGTATCGATAGGATTCTTTCACATACATAATGGACGCATGGCACTATTATGATTTGCATTAAGGAGGTCAGTAGACCGCCTGATTTTGCATTAGATAAGGAACATATACACACACTTCTTACATATGTTCATACAACATTAAAAAATTTGTAAGGACAATGGATGCCTGTGTTTGATGGTTGAGTAGATGGATGATTGGATGTTAGGATATGCATTCTCCTTAACTGGGAGATTTCAGAGGCGAAATCCTTTAAGGAGGGGAGAATGTAACACCCCATAATTTTAAATATTAAATTTAACAAATTAAAGAATAATTAATTTCAAATGTTGGAATTAAGGGAAACGGGTTGAGCTATTGCGTTCGTCTCGAAATTCTGCTTGAGACAGAGTCCGAGTTTGCGTAAAACGGACACCGTATGAAGGAGATATGGGCGAACGAAGTTAGGCAGAAAAACCGAAAAAAGACCAGAATGCACTGGTGCACTTGTGAAGTGCGCTACTACAAAAATGCACTAGCGCACCAGCCAAGTGCGCCCATGTCGGGCTGAAAGCCTGCACAGATTTCTGGAGTGTTCTGATCCGAACAATGAGTCATTGCTGAGTCACTAGGGCTTAGGTGGCTATCTGAATGGTTCTGGTTATTCCTAGGTTAATCCGACGGCTCTTAATTAATTAATCTTCTATAAAAACACCCTAAACCCCTAACCCTAATCACACAAATTCATACCAAGAGCCGCCAAGCGGTAAAAGGAGAACCTAGAGTAGCCGCCATACACTTTCAACACTAAAGCACGATAGAGGCTTGAATCTAAATCAAACCAAATCTAAATAACAACTAAGTCTACATCAAAGGCGAGCAATTCAGTTTCAGAATACAGATCCCAGAAAGACAAGACTATTATTTTTTGATTGTGAGTATGATAGCTTTCACAAAATAATTTGTTAAATTAATAATGATAAGATATAATTGGGATCATAAGAATATGATTTTGAATCATGTGATGTAAATTATATGTATGTTTGTGGTGTTGAATCATATGTTAGTTCTTATGTGAATTTTATGCAAGTTGGATCATATGTTAGTTCTTATGTGAACCCTATGCAAGTTGAATCATATATCTTATGCAAGTTTGTGGTGATTGGATCATATATTCTTATATGAATCTTATGCAAGTTTGGGTTGTTAAAATATATGTGAAACATGTATATGCATATGCTAGTTTATGTGACATTAATCTATATGTTTAGATCCATATGCAAGTTCACACCTTTATGATTAGATCCATAAGCAAGATTATATCTTTATGTTTATATTATATGCAAGTTCACACCTTTATGTTTAGATCCATATGCAAGTTCACACCTTTATGTTTAGATCCATATGCAAGTTCACACCTTTATGTTTGGATCTATAGCAGTACATAAGTTATGCAAGTTTATGTCCATCACCTATGCTAGTTTTGTATCATATGCTAGTTTGAATGAAATTCATATGCAAGTTATTGGCTATGTAATCTTATGTCATGTTCCTTAGATCTATTTTACGTGTTATGTGATGTTGTTTTTCTTTTTATGAGTTAGACTATTAGCGAGTCTAACATATGTCATATGGAAACGTACGAATAACATGGGGATGATGGGATAATATTGAATATACATAAATTGTGAATTGGCATAAATGGCCTTAAAAAGGCATATAATTAATCTAAGACATTAATTGGTATTTATGGACATAATTTTAAGAGACAATTATGGACATAAATAAATTTTCAATTTATTTACAAATTTGAATAGGGATATTAATCAAATTTGGGGTTAAATAAAGATGTGTAATAACAAATCGCCTAAGACACAAGGTTAGACTCTTTTGTGGTGTAAGACTGTCCGGATCCGCCCGGCAAATCCAGCAGCCACAAATGCCAGTCTAATGTGAGAGGTCAAAGACACGAATTAAATGCGTAACAGTTGTAAAGACACGAGGTTAGGCTCGTATGCGATATAAGACTGCTCGGACGTGCATGATAATTCTAGCAACCGCAAATGCCAGTCTAATGTGGGAGGTCTTTACAAGGTTACGGTTCTATTGAATTAAGTAACACTTAACCAGATAAACATGTGGTGGGACATGGGGAGGGGGGGGGGTTAAGTGGGTGCCTTGGGTGGCATGTGAAATTAAGTAGGTGCCTTGGGTGGCATGTGAAATACGATTAGACGCACTTAACCAAGTTGAAACATGTAAGAAGACATGAATAAAAATGGGGTTAAGTGGGAAACCTTAGTGGGGACCAAGCATAGGTGGAAAGCTTGTGTCATGCATGTGGGAACCTTTTCAAACAAGTAACCCATTAAGTATCTTTGTGAGCTCGACCCAAGTCGAGGACGGGACACGCTTACTGGATTTGATTGTAAGAGGTCAAAACGGGTTTGCGGTGGCAATGCAAGTCCAACGGGGTCATGTGCATGCGTGGGCCCGGCCGGTAGGTAAGACGTTGTTGCATCGTGTAGATATAAGCCGTGCATCTTTAGTGGTATCGGGTTGCCACTTTGGGGAGTGATACACCCCACTGTGGGACCAACACGGGTATCTACGAGTTAGGGAGCCGATCGAATGGGGGTAGTGGGTACAACTAATGGATATAGGGGTAGACGACATCTATGAAGGCAGCTAGGGGTACACGAACTACCATTATCATTATTAAGTTTTGTAGGCGGGATCAACTTTTAGGGTGATTAGTAGTGGTGCAGTATAGTAATTATCCTATAGTGATTAGGAACGAGGTTAAAGCCAGAATATTCCTCTTATTTGCTTTGTCATGCCCACTTGTTTCATGGTCATATCTTATCTTACCAGTTTATGCCTTATCCTAGTTACTTTAATAATTATATTGTTAAAGTTATTATACTCGCCAAACTTTATGTCTAACCCCCTTGTTTTCGCCTCTTTTCTTCCTCCCCCCCAGGTTCTCAGGGTGGGACTAGTACTAGTGGAGCTTGATCATGGATCTCTTTCTCTCTCTTTTGGAAGTGCTTGGATTGCTGAAAGTAAAGTTCAACTCATCTCTTTTATGGCTACTTGTGTTGGGGATTATGCTTTTAATTTTATGTACTCTGAAACAATTTATCAAGATGGATATTAAGTGTACTTGGTTTATGAAGTTGTTGTAGTCAAACTATTTCTCCGCTGCAATAAAAGTTATTTTAAAATTTTCAAGTATCTTTATTTATATCTGTCTTGTTATATTCTATTATATACACCAAATATGCTCCATGGAAGCTAATGCATTCCCTTTGTGAGTAACATTAATGGACGTGGGGTGTTACACCTGATATCAGAGCTGAAGGTTACCGGACCAGATATGAATTTTGAAAAACTATTTTTCAAAAAGCATTTTATAAAGAAATACTTTCAAAAGTACGTTTTAGGGAAAGTATTTTCAAGAGAAAAGTTTGTTTTGAAAACATAACCCCTAAGAGCCATATATCTTTCTTTCTAATTCTCCGTTTTGAATCTCTTTATTTTCTTTTTAGCATGTCTGGATTCTCGAGATACCTGAGGGGATATCGATACCAGGATGGTTTAGAAGGTATCTAGAAGCTAGGGCCAATGTCGCAGGCCCAGCAAATGCTCCTCCTCCTCCTCGTGTTGATACTTTTGCAAAGATATGCAAAGATTTTAGAGCAATGGGTGGGAAACCTTTTCACGGATCAGAGACGTTTGTTGAGGCTCGTAATTGGCTTAAGGAGGTGGAAGACCTATTTGGTATTTTCGAAGTAGAAGATGGAAGGAAGGTCCAATTGGCTGCTTGGTTAATGAAAGACGAAGCCTCATTTTGGTGGAAGGTCACGAACGGAGAGCGTCCGGTGGAGACATGGACGGATTTCAAGCGTAGGTTCGAAAGTTTCTCTCACGAGCAGAAGAGAATTTATATATGGAAAGATTTTTGGCGTACAAGCAAGGGGATTTATCAGTAAAGGAGTACGTCAACAAGTTCAATCAGTTGGTGAGATTTGGCTTGGAATTGGTAAACACGCCTAAGAAGAAGGCCCTAAGGTTCGTTAAGGGTTTGAATTAGCCACTACATGGGTTAGCTATGACCCACATTCCTATGGGGGCTACCTTTGAGAAATTGGTTGACATGGCGCTTATGCATGAGGAAGAGAAATGTGCTAATGCTAATAAGGCACCGGAGAAGAAAGGGACCAAAAGAAACCACAACAGCAAAACAAGAAAGGCAGGAAGAACAATAATGGAAAAGGAAAGAAGAAGTGCTTTAATTGTGGGACACCAGGCCATCTGAGTAAAGACTGTAGGAAAAAGAAGAAGACTGGATGTTTCCACTGTAGAGAGGCAGGTCATCTAGTTAAGGACTGCCCAAGGAAACAGGGGCAAGGGCAAAGAACTTCTGGAGGGCAGCTTCAGGCTCTCATGGCACCAGGACATGCGAGAGGGCAGATCCAGGCTCTCATGGCACCAGGACAGGAGAGAGGTAGAAACATTTCCGTTGAAAGTTTAGTTTTTCTGTTTGATCCTCCTGTTCGTACTTGTTTGACTCTGGTGCTTCACACTCATTTGTATCTGCTTCGTTAATTGAAACACAGCACCTAAATACTAGTCTAGTTACGAATCCTATAGTAGTCTCAAATCCTATTGGTGGTTCGGCTTATATTTCTATGATTTGTCAGGATTTGAAAGTGTCTATCTTGGGCGTTGGGTTTGAATGTAATGCCTTTGTTCTTGGCTTCATGGGCTACGACTTGATTCTAGGTATGGACTGGCTAACTAGATACGGTGCCGTCCTAGATTGTGAAAGAAGGGTAGTTAGATTGTTGACTCGTTGTGGAAAGACTCTTGATATTTCTTGTGACCCTAGAGGTTCGGTAATGCTTAGCTACCTAGAATCCCTTGACGCATCCAATGATGATTTGAAATCTGTTCGTTTGGTCCGTGAATATAATGACGTCTTCGACGAGGTTCGAGGTTTACCCCCGAGGCGTGAGATAGACTTTCAAATATATCTAGTAGATAATGCAAAGCCAGTTGCATTACCAGTGCGCTACATGGCTCCGAGAGAGAGAAGAGAACTCAGTAAGCAAGTGAAAGATTTTCTTGAGAAGGGCTTCATAAGAAGAAGTATTTCGGAGTGGGGTGCTCCAGTCGTTTTTGCTACAAAAGCTGATGGTTCACTTAGATTGTGCGTGGACTATAGAGAGCTGAATAAGATAACAAAGAAGAACAGGCACCCATTGCCGAGGATTGACGATTTATTCGACCAGTTGGTAGGTGCTTCAGTTTTCTCGCAACTGGATTTAGCTACAGGGTTTCATCAGCTAAGGGTGGCTGAAGATAGCATCGATAAGACTACCTTTAGAACTCCTGACGTTTTCTTTAAGTGGCTCGTCATGCCCTTTGGTTTGAGGAATGCACCCGCATACTTTGTTGACTTAATGAGCAGGGTGTTTAGAAAGTTTCTAAACAAGTTTGTGGTAGTCTTTGTAGACGATAATCTGGTTTTCTCTAAAAATGAAGAAGAGCATGCCCTACATCTTGGGGAAGTCTTAGAGACCCTATGAGTGCGTCAGCTAAAAGCTAAGTTCTCCAAGTGCCATTTTTGGAGAAAAGAAGTGAGGTTCTTAGGACACATGGTCTCTAAGGAAGGGATAGGTGTGGATCCCGCCAAGATGGTGGCAATTCAAGATTGGAAAACTCCTAAGAATGCAACAGAAGTAAGAAGCTTGTTAGGGCTGACTGGCTATTATATGAAGTTCATTAAGGACTTCGCAAAGATATCAGCTCAGCCCTCTCACTCGATTAACGAAGAAGAACTTGACTTTTTCTTGGGACGTTGACTGTGACGATGCTTTCCAACATCTGAAGAGGGCTTTGACGACCGCTCCAGTTTTAGTTTTGCCAGACGGGAGTAAGACATTAACTGTATATACCGATGCTTGCGGGACATGGCTTGGCGCAGTTTTAATGCAAGAGGGAAGGGTGATATGCTATGGTGGAAGGTAGATGAAAGCCCACGAGAAAAATTACCCTACCCACGACTTAGAGTTGGCGGCCATAGTTTTTGCACTTAAGTCATGGCGTCATTATTTGCTTGGCGAGAGGTTTGAGTTGTATACAGACCATAAGTCGCTAAAGTACTTATTCTCTCAGAAGGACCTAAACTTGAGGCAACAGAGATGGATGGAGTTCTTTGCATCCTACGATTTTGAGATCGCATATACCCCTGGTAGGGTAACGTCGTAGGTGACGCCTTAAGTAGAAAGAAGTTAACTTTAAGTCCTTTGTTCGTAGAGCGGCAGAGTTTGGAGTATATATATCTTCCTTTGACTTCAGACCCTCTGTCGATTATGTACCAGGATTATTGGCATTGTTAGCAGTGCAATCTACACTTTTGGGTCGAGTTGGAGAGGCACAACGAAACGACCCACAATTGGTTGAGATAGTAGGCAAGCTTATAGGAGGTGAGTCCTCGAGTCATCTGAATAGATATGCTATAGATGAGAGAGATTGGCTACGTAGAGATGGAAGACTTTGCGTACCACACGACGAGAGTTTGAAGAAGGCAATTCTTGAAGACTCACATCGCTCTAAGATGACCATACATCCCGGTGGTGATAAGATGTATAGGGATATGAAGCGAGTTTTCTTTTGGGCCGGAATGAAGAAGGACGTGGCCTAGTTCGTTGCTAGATGCTTAGTGTGCCAGCAAGTCAAGGCGGAGCAAAAGAAGCCCGGAGGATTGCTCCATCCTTTAGAGATTCCGCTTTGGAAATGGGAAAGCGTTTCCATGGATTTTGTAGATGGGTTACCAAGATCAAGGAAGGGTAATACGGGGATTTGGGTAATTGTAGACCGACTTACTAAAAGTGCCCATTTTATTCCTGCTAAAAGTAGAAGGACCGCCGCATGGTTAGCATCTGTTTACCTTCGAGAGATAGTCCATTTGCACGGCATACCCTCTAGCATTGTGAGCGATAGAGATCCCATTTTCACGAGCGAATTTTGGAAAAGCTTACAAGAGGCGGTTAGAACGCAATTATGCTTAAGTACCGCTTATCATCCTCAGACAGACGGCTAGACCGAGAGAGTAAATTGGATTCTAGAAGACCTACTAAGGCTATGCATCCTAGACTTTGGAGGATCATGGGAAGAACTTCTTCCACTAGTGGAGTTCGCCTATAATAATAGTTTTCAGGCTAGCATTGGCATGACACCTTTTGAGGATCTTTATGGACGACCGTGCCGATCATCTTCTTGTTGGTGGGAATCCATGGACAAGGTTTTTCTTGGACCCAACATGATTAGGGAGAGTTCGGAGAAGATAGACCTGATTCGATGGCGAATGAAGACGGCGCATGACCGACAGAAGTCATAACCTGATAGGAGACGAACCAATCTTGAGTTCAATGTTGGGGACATGGTTTTTGTTAAGGTATCACCGTTGAGAAATGTAGTCCGCTCTGGATCAGTAGGGAAGTTGGCACCAAGTTTTGCAGGACCCTTTCCAATTATAGAGAGGATTGGGCAGATGGCGTATAGAGTAAAATTACCAGAGAAGCTCAGCGGAGTTCATGACGTGTTTCACGTTTCGCATTTGCGTAAGTGTTTGCATGATACGGTGGAAGTGGTAGAGCCGAGCATGCTCGAAGAAGTGGAAGTAGAGCGCAATGCCACGATCAGACGAGCTCCTACACACATTCTCGGATCGGAGGTCAAAAAGCTTCGCAACAAAGTGGTTAAGTTGGTCAAAGTGCAATGGGGGGATGATCAAAGAGACGTGACTTCAGAGACAAAAGATAAGATGCGTACGCCGTACCCTTTCCTTTTTGAGGGTATGTTTTATTTTCTCCTTTTTCTACCGCTTTGTTGATACTTGTCCTATCTTTTAGTATTATCTTTGCGATGACATCTTCGATCTTTATTTAGGATGAACCCAATGGTTGCAAAATGTGTTTGAGACATAACATGTTTGATGGATGCAAATGGATGCAATTGGTTGCTAGTGGTTGCTCGTGGATGCATGTACACACACCTTAGGCACTAGATCGGCTCAATCACCTTCATATTGCATATAAATGTGTGTGCATATTTAAATTAATGGACGTATAATGGTTGTGTTATCATATGGATGCTGCATTTGGATGAATGGTTGTGCACACATGTAGAAATAACGTGTATCGATAGGATTCTTTCGCATACATAATGGACGCATGGCACTATCATGATTGCATTAAGGAGGTCAACTGAATCAGTAGACCGCCTAATTTAGCATTAGATAAGGAACATATACACACACTTCTTGCATATGTTCATACAACATTAGAAATCTTGTAAGGACAATGGATGACTTTGTTTGATGGTTGAGTAGATGGATGATTGGATGTTAGGATATGCATTCTCCTTAACTTGGAGATTTCGGGGGCAAAATCCTTTAAGGAGGGGAGAATGTAACATCCCATAATTTTGAATATTAAAGTTAACAAATTAAATAATACTTAATTTCAAATGTTGGAATTAAAGGAAACAGGTTACGTCATTGCGTTCGTCTCGAAATTCTGCTTGAGATAGAGTCCGAGTTTGCGTAAAACGGACACCGTATGAAGGAGATATGGACGAACGAAGTTAGGCAGAAAAACTGGAAAAAGACCAGAATGCACTGGCGCAGTTGTGAAGTGCGCCAGTACAAAAATGCACTGGCGCACCTGCCAAGTGCGCCCATGTCGGGCTAAAAGCCCGGACAGATTTCTGGAGTGTTCTGATTCGAACAATGAGTCATTGCTGAGACACTAGGGCTTAGGTCGCTATCTAAATGGTTCTGGTTATTCCTAGGTTAATCCAACGACTCTTAATTGATTAATCTTCTATAAGAACACCCTAAACCCCTAACCCTAATCACACAAATTCATACCAAGAGCCGCCATGCCGTCAAAGGAGAACCTAGAGTAGCCGCCATACACTTTCAACCCTAAAGCAAGATAGAGGCTTGAATCAAAATCAAATCAAATCTAAATAACAACTAAGTCAACATCAAAGGCGAGCAATTCAGTTTCAGAATATAGATCCCAGAAAGACAAGACTATTCTTTTTTGATTATGAGTATGATAGCTTTCACAAAATTATTTGTTAATTTAATTATGATAAGATATAATTGGGATCATAAGAATATGATTTTGAATCATGTGATGCAAATCATATGTATGTTTGTGGTGTTGAATCATATGTTAGTTCTTATGTGAATTTAATGCAATTTGGATCATATGTTGGTTCTTATGTGAACTGTATGCAATTTGAATCATATATCTTATGCAAGTTTGTGGTGATTGGATCATATATTCTTATATGAATCTTATGCAAGTTTGGGTTGTTAAAATATATGTGAAACATGTATATGCATATGCTAGTTTATGTGACATTAATCTATATGTTTAGATCCATATGCAAGTTCACACCTTTATGATTAGATCCATAAGCAAGATTATATCTTTTTGTGAAGATCTATATGCAAGATTACACCTTTATGTTTAGATCCATATGCAAGTTCACACCTTTATGTTTAGATCCATATGCAAGTTCACACCTTTATGTTTGGATCTATAGCAGTACATAAGTTATGCAAGTTTATGTCCATCACCTATGCTAGTTTTGTATCATATGCTAGTTTGAATGAAATTCATATGCAAGTTATTGGGTATGTAATCTTATGTCACGATCCTTAGATCTATTTTATGTGTTATGTGATGTTGTTTTTCTTTTTATGAGTTAGACTATTTGCGAGTCTAACATATGTCATATGAAAACGTACGAATAGCATGGGGATGATGGGATAATGTTGAATATACATAAAATTATGAATTGGCATAAATGGCCTTAAAAAGGCATATAATTAATCTAAGACATTAATTGGCATAATTGGTATTTATGGACATAATTTTAAGAGACAATTATGGACATAAATAAATTTGGAATTTATTTACAAATTTGAATAGGGATATTAATCCAATTTGGGGTTATATAAAGATGTGTAATAATAAACCGCCTAAGACACGAGGTTAGACTCTTTTGTGGTGTAAGACTGCTCGGACTCGCCTGGCAAATCCAGCAGCCACAAATGCCAGTCTAATATGAGAGGTCAAAGGCACGAATTAAATGTGCAACAGTTGTAAAGACACGAGGTTAGGCTCGTTTGCGGTATAAGACTGCTCGGACCCGCCCGACAAATCCAGCAACCGCAAATGCCAGCCTAATGTGGGAGGCCTTTACAGGTTACGGTTCTAATGAATTAAGTAACACTTTACCAGATAAACATGTGGTGGGACATGGGGGGGAGGGGTTAAGTGGGTGCCTTGGGTGGCATGTGAAATTAAGTGGGTGCCTTGGGTGGCATGTGAAATATGATTAGACGCACTTAACCAAGTTGAAACATGTAAGAAGACATGAATAAAAATGGGGTTAAGTGGGAAACCTTAGTGGGGACCAAGCATAGGTGGAAAGCTTGTGGCATGCATGGGGGCATTTTTCAAACCAGTAACCCATTAAGTATCTTTGTGAGCTCGACCCTAGTCGAGAATGAGAAACGCTCACTGGATTTGATTGTAAGAGGTCAAAACGGGTTAGCGGTGGCAACGCAAGTCCAACGGGGTCATGTCTGTGTGTGGGCCCGGGCTGGTAGATAAGACGTTGTTGCATCGTGTAGATATAAGTCGTGCATCTTTAGTGGTATTGGGTTGCCACTTTGGGGAGTGATACACACCACTATGGGACCAGCACAGGTATCTACGAGTTAGGGAGCCGATCGAATGGGGGTAGTGGCTACAACTAGTGGAGATAGGGGCAGACGACACCTATGAAGGTAGCTAGGGGTACACGAACTACCATTTTCATTATTATGTTTTATAGGCGGGATCAACTTTTAGGGTGACTAGTGGTGGTGCAGTATAGTAATTATCCTATAGTGATTAGGAACGAGATTAACGCCAGAATATTCCTCTTATTTGCTTTGTCATGCCCACTTGTTTCATCGTCATATCTTATCTTACCAGTTTATGCCTTATCCTAGTTACTTTAATAATTATATTGTTAAAGTTATTATACTCGCCAGACTTGATGTCTGACCCCCTTGTTTTCGCCTCTTTTCTTCCTTCCCCTCCCCAAGGTTCTCAGGGTGGGACTAGTACTAATGGAGCTTGATCTTGGATCTCTTTCTCTCTCTTTTGGAAGTGCTTGGATTGCTGAAAGTAAAGTTCAGCTCATCTCTTTTATGGCAACTTGTGTTGGGGTTTATGGCTTTTATTTTATGTACTCTGAAACAATTTATCAAGATGGATATTAAGTGTACTTGGTTTATGAAGTTGTTGTAGTCAAACTATTTCTCCACTGCAATAAAAGTTGTTTTAAAATTTTCAAGCACCTTTATTTATATCTGTCTTGTTATATTCAGTTCTATACACCAAATACGCTCCATGGAAGTTAATGCATTGCCTTTGTGAGTGAAATTAATGGACGTGGGGTGTTACATTGGCCATCATTTTTTTATATATAAGTCTAACTAAATACTGACGGAAACTTAATTACAGTTTAAAATAAACTGGCCTCAATCCTTTATTTTCGTTATCTACTTCCGTTGCAACTTAAAGTACCCAAACATGTTTTAATTTAATTATTATGTTCAATATACTAATTATAGTATAAAGTATATACGACTGATTTTATTTTCAGGCTTCTTCGTTCCTCTCTTGTTCAAAAGACCTGCGCTAAGCTTACACACACCACGTTGCCTCAACCCCGTCATTTCGCCACCTACGCACCACTAGGAATCCATCCAACATCATCGTTCGCCACACCCTAGCTGCCTCGACCTTCGCCCTCATCTTTGCAGCGCTCGATGTCCCAATCACTCACATTTTGCCACGAATGACGACGTGTTCTTAAGCCAAAATCGGCCAGCAAAGTTCCTCAACGGTGATCTCTACCGGTCAGCACCTCGAACTCGATGAGGCAAACAGGTTTGTAGAAGAAACATTTGTGATTCGATGATCAAGTCAAGAGAGAATTAAGGAGAATGTATCGTGTAATTTGGTTCGTTCGTTCATGGTGGAGGCGGTAAAAATAATTAGGGTTGACTAAGGGAACGAAAATACTGGGGTTGGAGTCTTTAGAATAGTATTTATAAGGTACGAAATAATATTATATAAAACTTCATCGTCAAGTAATGTTTAAAAACTACTACATACGACCTCTGTTTGCGGTGAAAATTTTCATCTTAGCATAATAAAATATTCTAGACACGATGGAAAAGGTTTCATTGAATTCCGAGGTCGTATGTGAAAATTCCTTTATAATTCACATATGTGAATCAACACGCATTTAAATTGCGTACGATCATAGAATAAATCCAAATAACTTGAAAACTGAAATACTAACAAAATAAATCACTATGAAATTTATAAAATTAATTCCGTCGAAAACGGAGTTCGTTAGACAATCCATTATTCTAAATTTTCAATTTAAATCAACAAAACGATTATTCAGATTTCTGATTTGGATGCCTTCAGGTGAGTGAGAAATTTACATACAAAGTTATAATAACATATTTATCTCGTTTGAATTAGATCTCAAAATATATGCCTATTATCATCAGATCTATTCATAGTATTATTGAATTTGAAATGGCACCTATCAGATCTGCTAATAAATATTGGCAAAACTTGGAATTTATGAATTGTGGTTAGGAAAAATACTAATTGTAGGTTCACTTAAATTGCTTATACATATTTCCTACAATTATGTTGGACAATATATTGTAGTTTGTTGTAAAACACTGAAGGTTTGGAAATCAGTCCCAATATCACTATTTAAATGTAGTTTCATTCCAAATCTCTAGTTCCAGTGTAAATTGATGAATTTTTTATTTTAATTTAAAAGACATATGCTTATTTGTGTTCAATTTTGTTGGGGTTTTAGTTTAATTATTGGAAATTTGTCATTTTCCTCTTTTTGAACAAAAGGCATTATTTTGAATTCACAAGGAATACGACAAAAAGGTTGAAGAAGAAAAAAGTTGTGCAAATGTACGTATAAATATAATGTACATATTTATGTGTAGTTTGCATTAAGTATTCGAAAATATACATAATCGTGTATATATATATATATATATGTTTATTGTGGTTTTGAAATATGTCCATTCCATTTATCAGGTATAACTTACAATAATTATAACTAACGATCCTTTTATAAGATTTAATACCATTCGGCAAGATTGAAAGCAAAAAAGGAATATTTGGTCATCAATTAAACCAAATTACTAAATTTAAGAATAAATAATAATAATAAAAGAAGACAATTATGTTGATCGCACAAATATATATGTATATACACACACACATTATCTATCCGAATCTACGTAAAATAATAAAATATACATTATATTAAATGATTGAATGTTTGAACGGTATTATGGAATTATACATGCAAATGTAATCCATATTTAATTAATATATTTATGGTGACCATTATAGCAATTAATCTGATTGGTTGCTATAAATAAAACCAGAAATGAATAAATAACCATTGTAAACAACGTTGATTTGGGGAGAGTAAACTTATTAAGGGAATTAAGTCAAATGGTTGCAATTCCTACGATTTATTAGGATAAACGTTGTAAACCACAATTAGTTAATTTAATTCATAACTGCATTAAGACATGAGGTTAGGCTCAACTTGTGGTAGAAATTTGCTTGGAACCGACCAGCAAATCCAGCATCCACAAGCGGCCAGCTTAATGTTAGAGGTCTGGTGCACAAATATATATATACACACACACACACACAAAACAGACAATAAGTAAATAAATAATGATGTCTATTAGGGTACAACAAGTAGATAATCCGGGACTGATAAGGTAAGGATATCCACTGCGAATTAATGTCCTAGGAAAATTATGACCGTTAGGCTCATAACTGACATTGATTATAATCAATGGAAATAAAAGGGAAATTAAAGATTTAGTGTTGCCATAGGAAAATATAACCGTTATGGTTATAAAGGGTAATAGACATATGAACAGAAATAAATGAAATAAAAAAGGGATTTATGGGTATTAAGTGTTGCTTAGATACTAAGTTCAATTAGGGAAATAATCAAATAAATATCCTAAGGTAAGGAGGATATAACTTTCCTTATTTATATTAGCTAATACAGAACTTATAATTAAAAGTTAGAGTTGTACCTAGTAGGTTAATGATGTAAAATATTATTAATCATAGGAACCCGTGACAATAATGAATCGTGTGCATATAGTATTTCGTGAAGAGAAACTAAATGGGAAGGACTTAATGACGTAGCCCACTTTACCCCTACAGGGAAAGGTATTAAAGATTAATGGGGTACGAACTTAATAATCTTCGGGTATAGTCCGCTTCCTTGGGTCTTAAGTGGTTGGGGTCGAAGAGTCCACCTAGGAGTAGGTCTTTTAGTTTATGGGTCTTAAATGGCATGTGTGGGGGGCCTACCCAAACCTGGAAATTTAAAATGTCAGATATGGCTACTATCCTATGGGAAGTAGTAACGACTAAGGAGGTTACCCAATAAGGTCAGCTAGATGATATAGCGAGCGATAAAATACTATCTCTCACCTTACACGGGGTTTATACGTGAATGACATAAGCCTTAACTAGTAGGGCCCATAGCTATGCCCTCTAGTTTATGTTAACGTTGAATAAGTTATCGAGGAATAATAAGTGACCAATGGGTCTGCCTATGATCTTAAGCAATCAGGGAGAATTCACCCTATCTATCATCAATAGTGAGGCATTAAATAATAAGGGATGAGTGAATGATTTTTTTTTTTAAATTAGTACGCTTTATTACTTATACTAGTCATATACTTTGTTTATATGCCTCATCAAAACCATATGCCCCCAAGCTAGATGGGTACGACATAAAGGAGAAGAGTACATATAAACTCCATATATTAACAATACAAAAGATCACCAACTCTCTCTTGACATCATACCTCTTTCCTCTTTACAACACATACAAACCAGAAAACAAAAAACATATAACAAAGTTGTTGCGACCATATAACAAGCATCCGCTTGCAAACAAGTCAATCAAAAGTTTAGCACCTCAAACTGCTTCAAAAAGTTCTATTCCCCATCTTCTTAGCAACTCCTCTTTCATTTGTGACCTTTTAGATTTGCTACCATTCTCCCTTTACAAAATAATGCACATCTTTCTCTATCATTTGGAGCATCAGTTCTTTTGTAGTACATTTATGCTTAGAAATTCTCAAATTTCTCTCATTCCATACATGGTAAACCGTTGAGGTTAAAGCAGCACAAGCTATGTCATATAGCTGATCTCTTTCTTTAAACAAACTCAAAATCTTTTCAGCCTTAAACTCCACTGTACCAATATCATGAACAGACATGCCCAGTTTCGTAACAATAGCATCCCAAACATATCTTATATACTCACAATCAAAATATAAATGCTTGATAGACTCTTTGTGACCCTCACACAAAGAAAAACTACTTTCTTCTAACAAACTAAATTTATTCACTCTCTCCTTCGTAGATAATCTATCATTTATGGCCAAATAAGTAATAAAACTCGTTCTTTTTGCATTTTTATTATGCCAAATGACTTTGAAATATAGTTTCTCAGGCTTTCTGTTTCTTACCTTATTCCATGCCTTATGAAAAGTGAATTCCCCACCTTCACTCCATTCATAATAATCCTCATGATGATTTAGATTAATATTAATAGAATTAACCTTATTTAGAACTTCATGTGTAGCAGAATGAAGAGAACCATTGATTCTACCATCAACAATTATAGAAGAAACTAAATCATAATGTCTACCCAAGTAAGAAAATTTAGAGATACCAATTATATCCACAATACATTTATTGTTAATATGGGGATCGAACCACAGAAAAGTAGATGTTCCTGAAGCAATAACTCTATTAAAAAACTGATTACCTAATGCTCAAAGTCTAAGAATGCCTTTCCAAGTGCAATATGTATTATTGTCTATCTGAATATTCCAGAAGTACTTACCATTGTAGTATTTTCTCTTCATCCATGAGATCCATAGAGATGAATGGGCTAGTGTTAAAGAGAAAATTGATCCTTCAGCTAGGTAATTTTCATTATATGTGTAACCTCTAAGGGGTGGTTGTTTGATTTGATGTGAGTGTACAGGACTTTATGAATGTAACAAATCTTATATGCCTAAGATTGGCGCTTGATACCATCCACTGGAATTTGTGAATTGATACTTAGGTATCTAAATGTAAGATTATTGGGGTAAAGATGAACAACAGAATTCACTGCTTACCATATCGTTGAAATATAATATATCATGATCAAAACAGAGAGTTCATGTAACCACTCTCAAAATAGAGTTTCCAAATTTGCAACATCAGCAACATGAGTACTATCCTCAACTTTGAACAGTTATAACAATCTATTCTTATAAGTTGATGTGTGTACCTATACTAGTGCATTTGACATATAAACAGTAGACAATCAAGCTTGAAAATAACATATGCTTTTCACTTGCTTATCATTTATGTTTTATGATTTAATAGGACAACGTGAAATATTGACTTGGAATAAAGCTTGGAAAGAATGTAGTCGCTGATCCTAACCTGAAGAATGCAGGTATCATACTTGAACCATTAAGCATCATAAAAAAGCTGCTACCATGAAAAAAATTTCATTCCTTGACATAAGTTATTCACCAAATTTGACATTTCATTTATCTATCTTTATGCACCTGCATTTAACAAGCCACCACAATTTTAATTTTGGCATTTAAATAAGGTTTGGTATTTCTTTTTATGAGTTATTAAAATGAAAATTTGAATATGCAATGGTATCATTGTTGTTCGTAGAAAAATTCATGTGCCTTACAAGTTGGAGTTTGGAAATTGGAACTGACTGGAACTCATCGCATTTAACTCCTCATTCCCAGGCATGCATAAGTGAAGTATAAATTGAATTATATTTTAATTTGACGCTATGCTTTGTTGACCGTTCAATATGAAAAAAAATGCAGTGAGCAGAAAACTAAATGCAAATTAATCCCATCAAATTAATTGTAACAGTAATGAAAAGATAATTGGCAATTTATGTACCAATGAAACATAAGAAATTCAATCAAATATCCACTTAATTCTGTAGTTTAGTGGATTAATACAACTGTTGAATGTTTCAGGTACAAGATGTAGAAGGTGTAGAATTATGTAGGACACTGAAGAATGTGGTAGCAATAGCTGCAGGTTTGTGAATATATTTTCTACTTGTCGTGTAGTATGAAATGCAGTCTTGTTGTGGAGAATGTTTTGGTTTATGGATTATGCAATTTTGTTTTGTGGAGTATGTTTGTGGAATATGTTGTATAATTCTTTGTGGTTGAAGTTAAATGATAAATGATAAATGACCTATGTTTTAGTTTTCATTTTGGTTCATCCATTTGTTGATGCTGCTACCTAGTTTTGTTCATGGCCGTAGCTAGTAGGACAATGTTGGCCAATTCTCAAAAGCTCCATAGTACATCTCATTGGTGACTACAAGGACCCCAACCTATGGCAATCTGCTTGGCTCAATGGTTATCCCCTGCGTGACCAACCAAGATCACTCCTTCGGACATCGACCTCTTACTCCCTGCCCAATCTATGTTGGTCCATGGGTCCAATCGATGAGATGATTCACTTACGGGACATTTGGAAAAAGGCGCAGCACTGGAAATGTTATATTTATATATATATTTAAATTAGATACAACACATGGTCGTATCTAATTTTCAAATAGATAAGGCCATGAGCACTGTCTAATTGTCAATTTGATATGGCTCATAGCCGTATCTATTTGAAAATTAGATACGGCCATGAGTCGTACCTAATTGACAATCAGATACGGCCATGAGCAGCATCTAATTGACATTAGGCAGTGCTTATGGCCGTATCTAATTGACAATTAGGCAGTGCTCATGACCGTATCTAATTGACAAACACGCCAAAATTTGATATGACCCATAGCACTGCATATTTGCATTAGATACGGCCCAAAGCACTGCCTAATTGAATATATGGTTGTTACAATCAAAATTAACTCCGAAACCAACTGATAGTGAAGGGGTATCGGAGGAGTACAAGTACAAAAGAGCCTCCCAAAAGCAAGAAGCCAAATAAAAGGAGGAGCAGAAAATAATAAAGAAGGGTCTGAGCAACATAAGCCGACACCCTCCAACGAGAAAAGAGCTCAAAGCCTACAAAGCGCCTACAAAGTCTATCCGGCAGAGCCCATCCAATTGGGTTCATCCGATAAGGTTCATCCGACAAGATCTATCCGACAAGGAATTTCTTGACAAAAGGTTGTCTAAATCGGAAACCAAGAAAGAGGGAAATAAGAACTCTGCCTATTGAAACCCGGAAGGGCCATCGGTATTAACTCGCTTAACACCGACACGACAATGGATGAAGATGTCAAAAGCATCACACCAAAAGCATATGGAGATCATCCGGAACTAGCTTCCGAAGCATCTAAAAGCCAAAAGGTCACATCGATAGACGTTAACGCACCATCGGGAGCCACCTTCCGGAGGGTCAGAAAATCCGAAAAGCTCCAATAGGAGGCCGACCGGAACACTAGCAAAGATATATGCTATCCATACTAATCAACTTAGTACGAACACCGACAACGGTTTCGAACTGACAGCTATGCACATACATTCGGAGGACAAGCTCCTCTAAATATAAACGAGAAAGCCGGAAGCCTACGTCTGGAAACTTACATCCGAAAGCCTACACCTGGGAGCCACTACCGGAGGTTCACATGTTGTCCGAAGGGAATCACATCAACAAGCTCATATCAATCTCAAAGAATCCCCGATTAACCGGGATCCTCACTTCAGAGGCCATAACCAACACCACAAAAGCGGCTGGAAGCCAAAACATCTGAGACCGAGGAGAAAAGCGGCTGACAAAGGCACCTGCATGCCCAATAGCCCAACAGTAGAAGGGTCCCGAATTATCAATAAATAAGACCCCATGAGTCACATTTCTGGGGGGGGGGGGGTGGGTGGGTGGATTCTCTCATTCTAACTCTTGTACTCCTTCTCTAAAAATTCTAGGACGGGATCCATTGAATGATTTCTTCCATTCTTTTCATGTATTTTTAATAAAGGATTAATAGAGAATGCATCTATACTCAAAGTATTTTCCTGTAATTTTATCATACAATTTATTGGTTATTATAGCTATGATTTACTGTTTGCTTCCTATATATGAGTGGATTATTGCCCAAGCCTTTCCACAGATTGGATGAAGCACCGGTTTCCATAGGTTTAAACCCATCTTGCAAGCCTAGGTTTTCCTTATGAGTTTAAATCTTTCCACGAACTTGGTGTGGAACCCCTTTCTGACATCCATTGAGTCCTTTGTCAAGAGCGGCGTTTAACGATCCCTCTCCTCAAGACCTTAACACCTAGGAGCAATAATTTAACCAAGACTTGTAAAGGTTAAACAACCCATTTATTTTCTCTTAGATCCATTCCCATTGGCCTATCTCCGGTGTTGAAGAAAAATATTGTTAACGTTTTGGCTCTAGAAGTAGGGCCTAAACCTCCGACCCTTTGGTTAACCTTACCCCATATCTACCTGTGCTGTTCCGTCCCGGATTGGACTAAGGCTTTGAAGAAGCGAAATTATGGGTAAGAAGTCCCAACAAAAGCCTTTCGGATCTCGAATAGACAAGTCAAAAATCATTGACCCTAGAGTGATAGAAGAGCAAAGATTAAGAGCGAAAGCCTTGTAGATGATAAAGCATAAGAGAAAAATAGGACAACACACTTACAATACTTATGATAATAGCCTTTCCTACATAGGACAAACCTTAACGCCTCCTCCAAGTGGTTCTTCATCAGAGGATACTTGTGTTTTCTCTTACCTAAAGAAATCTCTCTACAAGCAGATTAGAGGAACGACATTTGAACAAGAAATGATGAATGATTTTGATCACTTCACCAACAAATGGTCTGAGAGGTTAACACCCCAACCTCAGTATATTTTGGGAGGTAAAGCAGAGATATATATCCAACAACAAGACCGGGCCATAAAAGGGTTAGGTCCCAATGGAAAAAAGAGAGGGTGACACCAAGGTTTCCCAAGAGATACTACCTCACCACTTCAATCGAGAATATCTACTTCCTAACCAAACAAGAACTCAACTATTGGCCTTCCACAAAGAAGTGACCTAAGTATGAAAAGAAAACAGGAGGGCCCTATTGTAATTACCACATGATGGATGGACACGAAATCAATCACTGTAAAATCCTTGAGAAAATAGTTACCAAATTCGCCAACCGAGGCCAATTACCAGAATTTATAAAAAGATCGAGTTGAGTTCGATGAAAGTTCTTAGGAAAAGGATTTACAAACATGATCGAGGGCACGGAAAACCCTCCTTCTAGACCTTAAAAAGAAACCCAAAAGGGGTCAAACTGTAAATGGATTAAATCCCTTCTCATCACCAAATCGGTCAGGATAAGGCGTGTAACGAACTGGGATTTTCGACTCCGAAAATCAACATAAAACTGCCATGTTGACTATTCAGACATCAGAAATACCTGATCATTAATAGAAAAAAGTTAGTGGGTGAGAATTGATAAGATAGAAAATTAGAATAGAAGAAGAAGAAGATAACCACAAAACAGGATCAGAGTAATATGAATCTCACAGCGGAATGAATAAAATATAATATAACATAACTTTGAAATAAAACAGTATATATATATACACAATAACATTATCAGAGTACAAAACTTACAAACAACGGAAATATCAATAGCTATATAATCCTGAAGCCTCCTGCTTCAAGCTCCTCCAAGTATATCTATAAAGACCTGGACTACTTGACTGCCCATACAAATTTGGGCACCCAAGGGTTTAGGGAAAACAAAACAAAATAAACTCTAGGTCAGTCACAGGACTGGTGTGAGTAAACTCAAATCATTTGGTTTAACTTTTCAAAATCCTTTTTAAAAGAAAAGGTAATCGTAAGACCAATCCACACATAAACACGGATGGTTTTTACCTTACGATAACCCAAAACAGTTTTGGAAATCAATACTTCTCTGATATTATAATAATGTCTAGTCACAAGTAAATAACAATCTAGCAGAATGCTTGCATCTCACGTTCCACATATATAGTATACAAACAAAACCACGGGAGCTTATTGGAGATTGGATTCCGACTATGACAAGGTATGGGACCACCTGCCGATAGTGTGTCTCTAGAGGAGATTACACTGGGTTCAATAAGAACGTCTTGCAAACCGGCCCACACATGACCGATCACTGATTTCGCTTGAGTGTACCGAATGTATATCACAAACGGTTGGGAACTACCCACCGTTTCCCGAAAAGGGACAACATCGAAAATAGATAAAAGAATGAAATGGATTTTCTCTAGATAGGTGATATACACCCTAATGGGAGCGACCCACCTAGCCATGCTGCCAGCCCGATTTCTGTCATTTCCCGGTTGATGAGGCTTGAGGTCATTATGTATCTTATGGAACATCTGACCAACATTCACTTTGAGTGCCACTTTGTCATACCCGCCAAATCACAAATTGATTTCCCCAAAAATACCATGGGTATAAATCTAAGAGAAACGAATTCCTCCGCCACCAACATAATTACGTTTGAAGAGATAAACTTATGCGATCCATTAGATATACTTTGTCAGACATCCGTCCATTCACGTTTGTCCTGGGACTGGACAACCGAAAGCACTATTCTATAAACAGGATAGCCCTTGCATCACCCTGTCTTCATTATCTCCATCATATTTGATCGCAATGCTAACGTCCATACAGAGTGGTTTTCAGATAATAAATCTGATCCCGGTCTCTCCGTAGTGACAACGGAAAATGGTCAAAAATTTCGATAGTCGGTGATTTAACTATCAAAGAAAAATAAGAGTACAACCAACGATCTTATTTCCAGATAGAAATTCAATCGATCAATCATCAATCCACATTTATCCCTTTATATTAAATTATCTTTAATTTTATCTATTTTCCTATCTCTATATATTCGTAAATTCTTATTTTCTAAATTAAGAAAATATACTTCATTAATCATTTAGGAAAACATTTCCCCATTTACTCCCATTCCTCATTTGCTATAATAGAAAACATTTCTAGTTCTTATTTGGAAAACATTTCCAAACTCCTTCATCGGATTTAAACTGATGTTTAAATATAACGTTGCTATGCAAACTCGAACCATTTTCACTCATTAACTAGATTCACTTAACCAACCATCACTATCGAACCTTAACCATTACTTAGTTAAAATTGAAGCCAATCAAGTTGGGGTATAACTACCTCTCAGACCTTAACTGAACAACAATTCTAACCTTGAAATAGACAAAGTTCACCTTTTAAAACTCTAACAACTTCCTTACGAAACTCTCGGATTCTATTTACGAATCACTCTTCTTTCACAGAATCATTTGATTATAACGATAGTTTTATAATCCCATGCTTCCGAAATATAATAACTCAAATACAAATTTTATTTATTAATTTGGATAAATAACTAATTTATTAATAAACAAATAAGTCTTGATTTAGAAACGGAAAGTAAATAGTACTTTCCTACATTCGATATAATCGAATTTCAACTTACAATTCTCTCTCGAATAATCTCTATTCGATAACTCCCCTTTCAAATAACTATATTCGGTTATCTCTCTTCGAATAACTATATTCGATAATCTCTCTTTCGAATAAACTGTATTCAATAACTCTTCCTTTCGGATAGCTTATATTCGATTAACTCTCTTCTTCGAATAACTTATATTCGATAATCTCTCTCGAATAACTTATATTTGATAATCTCTCCCAAATAACTTATATTTTATAATCAAATATCGGTTTCCAATCGAATACTAATTTCCTTGTAAAATCCTGATTTATTCAATATATAATTTCTTCAAATAAATCATTTTTAAAACATTGGCTTAGTTGAGTTCTAATTACAAATCTTTACGGATTTTATTTTGATCCCTTTTTACATTTCGAGTATTGAAATGGATTTCATCATTTCTTTTTCAAAACAACTCCAAATTTCCCGTTTCGTTTACCGTTGAATTTGAAATCTCAATTATCCCCTGATAATTATATTTTAGTTCATTTATAAACATTGTTTATAAATCACAACACTTGTTTTCCTTATTTAACAAGTTATTTATTTCTAACCATTTGAAATCCCATCTCTGTTTAACTTCTATTTCAAAAACCCAATTTCCTTTACAAATGTTTTTATTTCTAAAATCTTTACTTAATTCCATTTTTTTCACGATAAATGTGAATAATATCCCTTTTATACAATCCCTTTAGTTTGATTTTGTATTTAAAACCATATCCCAATTCCAACTTCTATTTACAGATTTATTTATATGAAATCTTCTTTTTATTTCTAACAGTTAAATCTCATTTAAAATTCCCTTTATAAATGCTGAGTTCACATTCTATTTAAAATATCGGTGTTAAAACCCGATCTCAACTTCTCCATAGAAGTTTAAACTTATATATTCCATTTATCAAAAGATGTAACACCCCACCTCCGCTAGGTCACTCACAAAGGGAATGCACTAGCTTTGGTGGAGCATTATCTAGGTAAACATACACAGAAATATTACAAGACAGAACATATAAAACAGCGGAAGAAGAACCAAATTTCGTTGCTTTAAAATCTAGAAAGGTCTAAAGCCTTTTACATCAAAATGCTACTAAATCCATTACATCGAAATCTGTCTTACAATAGTAAAGAAGCATAAAACCATAGTCATAAATCATTCCCTAAGTAAAACAGCAAAGCAAGCCATAGCCAAGAGAAATCCAAGAAGTACATGAAAGAGCCTTGGAGCTTGGTAAGATCCGAACTAAGCTGTATTCCCACCCTGCGAACATTGGGGGGGGGACGAAAGAAAAAGAGGCGAAACAAACTGGGTCAGTCATAAAGACTGAGTAAGTCCTAGTGGATTTCAGCATAAAAACAGGTGAAGATAATATGGAATGAATAAACTGAAAGTATACATAAGCATGATGACAAGGTAAGCTACAGGCACGATGAATCAAGTATAACATTGCAAGGTTTCTATTAAGTATAACATCGCAAGATTTCTAAGCTTCACCATTCCACTATTTTCTTTGATTTCCTATATTCTCTGCACCAACTGTACTAGTACCCCAGCCCGTATCATCCTTTCCATGTATATGTACAATCCCTTGCCATATATCGTACGTGTTTCATCACGTACTTCTATACTACTTCAATGTAGTGCCACCATTCTTGAAATCGTTTGGACTGCCACCCTTGTTCTGGCCAGGTTTCCTTATCATGAACTATCGCGTGTTCAACTAGGATTTATGCCACCTAGGACCACTAGGGATTATGCTACCTATTGAACGTTTTCTAGATTCGATTAGGGTTTATGCCACCTAGGACCACTAGGGATTATGCTACCTAACGAATTCCACGTAACGATCTATTAATCGATCGACTCCCTACAAGTCCTAGCTCGTTCATGTGTCTATGTCATACGACCCAATCACGAAATGTAGTCACCTGTGCTAGGTCCACCATAGGGTGTATCAAGCCCTAGGGTGCCAACCACCGACACGAATCAAGCACGCACAGTGTAAACCTACTGGTGCCCAATGCCAGCTTTTTTACGTGCACGACCATAGTCCGCCTGAACCTACAATGGCGCACCAACTCAACCGTCGTTCTGGTCGCTTACAATCAGCCCAGTAATCGTGGCCCACCCTGCCTAGTTCTAGGGTACCGTGATACATCTCATGGGTTACTGCTGAAAAGGACCGCACAACTAGGGTTTCCGTCCAGTAGGTTAAGTGTTGTCATTTAAATTCGAGACTTAACCCCATCTGTCTAGCATGTCAAGTTGGTTAAGTGTTGTCATTCAAGTTCATGACTTAACCTGCCTACATGTCCTATCAAATTGGCTAAGTCTTGTCGTTCAAGTTCATGACTTAGCCCTACGAATCATCATGTCAAATTGGTTAAGTATATTCAAGCGGTTCATGACTTAACCCTATCAAGTCATCGTGTCAAATTGGTTAAGTATATTCAAGTGGTTCATGACTTAACCCTATTATGTGGCATTAATTCATTAATGCATCCCAACCTCTCACATCAGACCTGTTGTTGTGGTCACTGGATATGCCGGGCAGTTCCGGGCAGATTTACACCACAACTCAGTCTGACCTCGGGTTTCAAGCGCGATATGACCAACTACCCACATTGGATCCTAATGTTTGCAGTAACTGGATTTGCTGGGCGGTTCCGGGCAGATTTACATTGCAAACTCAACCCAAGCTCGAGTTGGCCATTTTCATGTTTATTCTAAGTGTCATGACCATGTTCAAGTTTCATGTCAAGTTCGTGTCAAGTTTTCAAGGCAGGTTTCATGTCAAGTCGATGTCAAGTTCGTGTCCATATCCAGGTTCAAGTTATAACAGCGTTCATGTTTCAAGTTTTTCCTTTTATCAGGTTCATAATTCATGTTCATAACCAATTCATGTTTTGCCTATTCTACCCAAGTCGTATTCCCATCGCACGTAAACGTGAATCGATCTATACTACAAATAAATCCAAATCTCGAGATAGAGGGAATAGCATCAAAACTATGATAGGCAAAAGGGACTAGCATAAAGTGATAAAAGGGGTTACAAGACTAGTATGATATAACTTGAGATAATTGGTTACAACATCACCGGTATATAGGATTTCAAATTTAGCAAGATAAGGCGATGGTCATGATAAACGCTGACATAAAAGAATAGGCATGCAAAAGCAAGCCAAATTCATGGATAATGGATCCAGCGGTTTTGGTGTACATAATTGCGAATTAACTAAGCAAGTCACACCCTAGGTATACGATCCTACAAAAATGCCAATTCGGTGTACAACATGGGTTTCAATCAACTATAATAGTCCCAGGTAATTAATCCCAATAGTCATAGTCATGGTCATAGGTAGAAATCTCATAATTAAGAACCCTATGCGATTAATCACAATAGTCACGGTTAATCATCCAAAATAGTTCTAGGCAATAGTCATAGGCAATTAACAGTAATAGTTTCAAAGTCATGGTCATAGATAATGGCCTTATGTTCATAATCATAGGTAATAATTCCCATAGTCAAGAGTCATAGGTGATTGGCCACAATTGTCCTTGTCATAGTCACAGGTAATAGCCTTATGTTCACTGTCATAGGCATAGGCATAGTCTTATGTTCATAGTCATAGTCATAGGCATAGGCATAGGCAAAATCTTATGTCCACAGTCATTGGCAATTAACAGTAATAGTTTCAATGTCGTAGACAATATTCCCAATAGTCAAGATCCAAGAATTTATGTTACAATCTGGCGTTTGCATAATAAACTAGGTCCAACAACATGAATAGGCATGATTCAATCGATAAGAAATAACCCAAAATCATAGATTCAAGAAGAGACAAGAACAGATCTAAATAGATAAACAAGCTTAGGTCCAATTTCATTTCATTCCATGCCCACATTAAATTTAACAAGTTTAAATCTCAAAGTAACTAGAACTTACAGAGCGTGGATCGAGAATTAGAGTGCAGAGATTTGATTCTGGAAACGGTTACTGCAGTTGTTGAATCTCTATTTGTTTAGTCTTGTTCTAGTTGAAAACCCCCAATTTGCAATTCCTAGCTGTTGTCTTGACGAAGAAGAAGTAGTCTCTTTTAATTTAAATATTATCATTTTGATTTTCACAGAGGTAGCATAAGGACAGAATGAAATGGTGTAGAGAGAATGAGGCTAGGGGCTGTTTATATAGGGTTAGGCAGACGAATCTGGTCACGAAACAAGTCTAAATACATCAGAATGCATCTGGTTCAGGAAATAGGTTCGGGAGGCAGGTCGACCCCCAGGTCGACACTATGGTCGACCTGGTCCCTGGGAGGTCGACACTATAGTCGACCCCCAGGTCGACCTGGTCCATGGGCAGGAATTTTCCCGCCCAGCCTGTTCTGGGGTTTGAATTCGAAATTCGAATTCGAATTTCGAGATGTTTTTGATTCTGAAAATTCCTGAAACTTCGGAGGGTCATATCTCCCTCATACGGACTCCGATTCTCGCAAACTCGGACTCGTTTTCAAGCAAAATTTCGAGACGAACACAATGGCGCAACCCGTTTCCCTTGATTCTTGTTTTAAAAATTAATTCTGCCTTGATTTCTTATTTTAACATGTTATTAAAATACGGGTTGTTACATAAGATAAATATTCTTTTTAATTTATAAACATCGTTTATAAATTTATTCGCTCAATTTATCTGTTAAAACAGATTTCTATTTAAAATCTACTTTGAAACCATCTCCTCGTTGTTCTTTTATATCTTCTCAATTCTCTTTTATAATTCTATTTATTTCCCCAAATAATTTCTTTTGTACCTTCCCTTACTTACTTCTATTAGGTAATTTACCCAAAAACGGTCTTTTAAACTTCCATTAACAGTTAGTAATTTTATATAGAAGTTTCTTGTTTAATTTTAACCTATCCCTTCTTTTCATAAAACCTTTTTGATTTCATAATTTTTTTATTTCAATATACACTTCACAAATTCCTTTTTAAAAACCCTTTTGATTTTATAAACTTTTAAAATTTAATATCCACTTCAAATTTCCTTTTTATATGAAATCCTTGATTTTAAATAAATATTTTATTTCAAATTATAGTTTGAAATTTCCCTTTTCACATTCCAGTATTTCCTTGGTATTTAAAAGTCCCAAATAACAATGATCAAACACACATAATCAACAACAGATTATAAATCACATCATATAACACAATATATGAAAAACAGTAAAATAAATGTTGAGGAATCTAGTTGGATTCCTCCGACCTGTTTCCCTGCATTCACAGATGTTAATCACATGAATAACACGAATATGAAATATTCTGATAAACAGAATTAATATTCGATTAATGATTTATTTATCTATATTTTCAACCAGTTAACTAGCAGTTCAACTAAACAGCCAACACACAGCAAACAACCATCATTTATAAATTCTAAAAATATTTTATAAAAATATAAATTGAGTAGAGTTAGTGAGATCTACTCATATTGGATGGTTATCGTTAAATTAGGATTATCGATCATTGATTTGATTCAGGCGTTTAATTCCACCATAAATCCAAACGAGCTCCAATTCACTCTCGGTCAATTCCATTGTGTTGTTCCCGTCCATACGATCCCAATGGATCTTGTTTTGTCCAATTCTTATATCGTACGATAAAGTTACGATATTATGATGTTAATATACATTTTATTACACAAATTATATTCATTAAAACTCTATTGGGCTCACCCCTTTTCTGAAATCGGCCCAACTCCATTCCACCAAGGCCCAGACCCACTTCTTCGTAACCCATCTTCTCCGATCCTCAATTCCACGTTCCAGACAATCCCTCACCATTTCCGCCTTCTTCCTCCATCTTTCTCTCCACCCTCCCTTCACTAAACTTCACACCGCGAATACCATCTTCCATATCTTCGACTCCCCAATCCGACTGGCTCCATTATCCTCAACTCGAACGCAGCAATGGAGTCGCGACTTTATATCTCGCGCACGCTGACCGATACAACCATCGACACAGATTTTCATCGTATACCCCAAAACTGTGTACATAAACTCGATTTCCACTCCTCATTCCAAAAATGACCTTCAATTCATGAATCGAAGCTCCTAAACCCTTTCGAATCCTAACCCTAAGTGCTCGCTGTATAAGCACAACGGAAATGAATTGCGTCGAACCCTTTGAAAAATATATACAAACGAAGAGAAACACCAGAGGAAGCTAGAAAAAACCTGTTTGAGGAATTTAGAAATTTTTCTTGAATTGTTTTGATTTTTTTTCCAAACTCATGAAATTTGCTGTGGAGGATTTACTGGCGGCTGTAACCCATCTGACCACACATAAAAATTATTATTAGAGTTAGGGAGATAATGAGATATTTATAGAGAATATATATATATATTCGATTTAATATCCAATATAATCAACCATTGCTTTCGTTTAGCTTCTAAAAACCTGTACAGTCACTTATGGTATCCAAAAATCATGAAAATAGACATACAACTAGAGTTTGACATCACGGACCCAACGAAACTGGTTTCGTCGAATTCCGACAATGTTTGCTCACACAGCGTATTTTTAACTGTCAAAATACTAACTGTTTTTCACATTAAAATTCCGAACGGCCACATACTGACCCCAAAAATCACGAAACTTGGAATCTAACAACAATTTAATATTACAGATCCAACAAAATTAGTTTCGACGAAAACGGAGGTCGTTTGCAAAACTGGCTATTTTTAAAGCTCTAAATAACCCATTTAAATATATAAATATATTTAAAAATAATTAAATTAAATCTAAATAAATTTATATTATCGTATATATTCACAATAGAATATCATACAGCTCCAATTGGATTTATAACTTAATATTCAAATCCCGGTTGAGTTGATATTCAATTTATATTGAAAAATCCATTTTAAAATATAAATAAATCGCTATAAATTATAAAGGAATTCCATAGCAACTTTTCAAAAATTTGATTTTGACATAAATCAAAATCTACACAATGAAATCCTGATTTTTTTTCTTCCATTAGAAAAATATACTTCACCAGCTCCGAACGTTTCTTATTTCACAGAAACCCGATTTAAAACAGACCTTGTATATTCAGTTGAAGTTCGAATCGCCAAATTATGAACTGCAGCGCCATTTGAAGATCGATTTTAATTATAATATAATTATATGTTCAAACTTCGTTTAAGTAATATATTCGTTATTATAATTCAACTCTAAACTGGATTATATCTTATAAATGATCTAATTCTGACAATTGTGGGAATTCAGCTATTTTCGACCATTTTGAAAATAAATATATTATTCTATTATTACTATTAAATTAAACATTCAGTGTTATTTAGTTCTGGCCATTTTAAATTACCAAACCATTATTTTAAATAATTAAATAAATCATTTACAATACCGTGAAATACGGGTCGTTACATTCTTCCCCCCTTAAAATAATTTCGTCCTCGAAATTGCTAAGGTAGAAAACAAACCCTATTAACTAGGTAAAATTGTTTTGTTTACTTATTAACTTTAGTTTTAACTCAACCAATTTGATTTCAATTAATTATTAATTTATTTTGATTAACGAAAATTTTCAAAAATTCTGAAAATTTTCTAACACCCGAAATTTTCGAAAAATTTCGCCAGTGCCTCCTTTGTACCGGTCAATAGTTCAAACCCCAACTCGCCTCTCTAGGCCCTTTCATTTCAAAAAGAAAATCAAAAAGCCAAGCGGCTTGCCGATTTGGCACATAAAACCTCATATGGAAATTTAAATATGTACCTTTTTGTCAGGCGTATCATTATATCCTTGCACTTGCTTCTACCCAATACCTGCTGATCATATATTCATCTATACCAATCGATTTCCAATCAATTTCAACCAATCAAACCTCAACACAATTATTCGCTTATCCAAAGTCAAATTCCATTTCAAACTCGAGTTCCATTCTCGATTCCAAACTCCTAACTCACCAATCCAATACCATTTTAGATTCTTATCTCATAATTCAAAATCTGATTTTACTTGATATGTTATATTCCAATTCAATTTCCAGTTAATTGATTTCAATTCAATTCCAGCTTATTTCCACAAATTTCTGTTTAAATATGTTTTTGTTCAAACAATCCCACCTGGGAGTTTTTAAACAATTTATCTCTTTCAAAAATCAAATATTCCTTTTCAGGATTCAAAACAACTTGTTTTCTCAAAGCAATTCAACACAAAATCTTTGGTAGTAATCCGTCACTTACAACTCGAAAATGAACACTGATGATGTGGCCAGCATCATCAAAGTTATTTCCCAGCGATCGAAGTGAGTTCAATACTATACCACTTTTCAAAACATATTTAAACATTTGCATTTTGGAATCTTTTTCAAAATATCATTCATGATGCTTGTAAAACAATTTTAAAAATCTCTCAAGATCTTAAAATTCTCATATATTAAATCCAAATCCACTTACAAACACTCTTTCAACTTTTAGGAATTTTAATTCCAATTCTTATTTTAAATTCAGATTTAATTCATCCAATTCCATATATTACACTTATATGAATTCTAATTGGTTATATTTAACCATTTCACTTTTTATAATCTCATTTGATTATAATAACAACCAACACATCCAACATACTATAATATTTCCAATATTAATCATTCGTTTATATCAAAATATAGTTTAGGTAAAATTATTTCATTTACTCTATTTCAAAACATACTGTGTTGGTTTATCGTACTTGAGTGTTTAGAAATCCCTATCGATACAGTGGATCAAACTGAACGACCAGGACTCATAAACAACTCAACCAATAAATCTCCACAATATAAAACAATTTTCAATCAATCTAAAATTACCTTCACTCGTATTTGTACATTCAAACTCAATTTAGGGTATTGCTAACCCCATCTCTATTGAGTTACACCACAGAGCAAAGGTAATCACTTAACCTTCAGCTTTGATACCACTGTAATGAACTGGGATTTTCGACTCCGAAAATCAACATAAAACTACCATGTTGAATATTCAGACATCGGAAATACGTGATCATTAATAGAAAGAAGTTAAAGGATGAGAATAGATAAGATAGAAAATTAAAATAGAAGAAGAAGAAGATCACCACAAAACAGAATCAGAGTAATACGAATCTCACAGCGGAACGAATAAAATATAATATAACATAGCTTTGAAATAAAACAGTATATATATACAATAACATTATCAGAGTACAATACTTACACAAAGCGGAAATATCAATAGCTATATAATCCTTAAGCCTCCTGCTTCAAGCTCCTCCAAGTATATTTGTAAGGACCTGAACTACTTGACTGCCCATACAAATTTGGCACCCAAGAGTTTAGGGAAAACAAAACAAAATAAACTCTGGGTCAGTCATGGGACTGGTGTGAGTAAACTCAAATCATTTGGTTTAACTTTTTAAAATCCTTTTCAAAAGAAAAGGTAATCGTAAGATTGATCCACACATAAACACGGACGGTTTTTACCTTACGATAACCGAAAACAGTTTTGGAAATCAATACTTCTCTGATATTATAATAATGTCTAATCACAAGTAAATAACAATCTAGCAGAACGCTTGCATCTCACGTTCCACATATATAGTATACAAACAAAACCGCGGGTGCTTATTGGAAATTGGATTCTGACTATGACAAGGTATGGGACCACCTGCCGATAGTGCATCTCTAAAGGTGAATACACTGGGTTCAACAAGAACATCTTGCAACCCGGCCCACACATGACCGACCACTCATTTTGCTTGAGTGTATCGAATGTATATCACCAACGGTTGGGAGCTACCCACCGTTTCCCGAAAAGGGACAACATCGGAAATAGATAAAAGAATGAAATGGATTTTCTCTAGATAGGTGATATACACCCTAATGGGAGCGACCCATCTAGCCATGTTGCCTGCCCGATTTCTGTCATTTCTCGGTTGATGAGGCTTGAGGTCATTACGTATCTTTTGGAACATCTGACCACCATTCACTTTGAATGCCACATAGTCATACCTGCCAAATCACAAATTGATTTCCCCAAAAATACCACAGGTATAAAGCTAAGAGAATGGAATTCCTACGCCACCAACATAAGTACGTTTGAAGAGATCAACTTACGCAATCCGTTGTTTTGTCAGACATCCATCCATTCATGTTTATCCTGGGACTGGACAACCGAAAGCACTATTCTGTAAACAGGATAGCTCTTGCATTACCCAGTCTTCATTATCTCCATCATATTTGATTGCAACGCTAACGTCCATAAAGAGTGGTTTTCAGATAATAAACTTGATCCCGGTCTCTTCGTAGTGACGACGGAAAAAAGGTCAAAAACTTCGAAAGTCGGTGATTTAACTATCAAAGAAAAATAAGTGTACAACCAACGATCTTATTTCCAGATAGAAATTAGATCGATCAATCATCAATCCACATTTATCCTTTTATATTCAATTATCTTTAATTTTATCCATTTTCCTATCTCTATATATTCGTAAATTCTTATTTTCTAAATTAAGAAAATATACTTCATTAATCATTTGAGAAAACATTTTCTTATTTACTCCCATTCCTCATTTGCTATAGTAGAAAACATTTCTGTTTCTTATTTGAAAAACATTTCCAAACTCCTTCATCGGATTTAAACTGATGTTTAAATATAACGTCGCTATGCGAACTCGAACCATTTTCACTCATTAACTAGATTCACTTAACCAACCTTCACTATCGAACATTAACCAACCTTCACTATCGAACCTTAACCATTACTTAGTTAAAAATGAAGCCAATCAAGTTGGGGTATAACTACCTCTCAGACCTTAACTGAAAAACAATTCTAACCTCGAAATAGACAAAGTTCACCTTTTAAAACTCTAACAACTTCCTTACGAAACTCTCGGATTCTATTTACGAATCACTCTTCTTTCATAGAATCGTTTGATTATAACGATAGTGTTATACTCCCATGCTTCCGAAATATAATAACTCAAATATAACTTTTATTTATTAATTTGGGTAAATAACTAATTTATTAATAAATAAATAAGTCTTGATTTAGAAACGGAAAGTAAATAGTACTTTCCTACATTCGATATAATCGAATTTCAACTTACAATTCTCTCTCGAATATTCGATAATCTCTCTTTCGAATAAACTATATTCGATAATTCTTCCTTTCATATAGCTTATATTCGATTAACTCTCTTCTTCGAATAACTTATATTCGATAATCTCTCTCGAATAACTTATATTTGATAATCAAATATCGGTTTCCAACCGAATACTAATTTCCTTGTAAAATCCTGATTTATTCAATATATAATTTCTTCAAATAAATCATTTTTAAAACATTGGCTTAGTTGAATCCTAACTACAAATCTTTACGGATTTTATTTTAATCCCTTTTTACGTTTTGAGTATCGAAATGGATTTCATCATTCCCTTTTCAAAACAATTCCAAATTTCCCATTTCATTTACCGTTGAATTTGAAATCTCAAGTATCCACTGATAATTATATTTTAGTTCATTTATAAACATTGTTTATAGATCACAGCACTTGTTTTCCTTATTTAACAAGTTATTTATTTCTAACCATTTGAAATCCCATCTCTGTTTTACTTCTATTTCAGAAACCCAATTTCCTTTACAAATGTTTTTTTTTCTAAAATCTTTACTTAATTCCATTTTTTTCACGTTAAATGTGAATAATATCCCTTTTATACAGTCGTTTGATTTCGTATTTTAAAACAATATCCCAATTCCAACTTCTATATATAGATTTATTTATACGAAATCTTCTTTTTATTTCTAACAGTTAAATCTCATTTAAAATTTCCTTTATAAATGTTGAGTTCACATTCCATTTAAAATATCGGTGCTAAAACCCGATCTCTACTTATCCATAGAAGTTCAAACTTATATATTCCATTTCTCAAAAGATAAATATTCTTTTTAGTTTATAAACATCGTTTATAAATTTATTCGCTCAATTTATCTGTTAAAACAAATTTCTATTTAAAATCTACTTTGAAACCATCTCCTCGTTGTTATTTTATATATTCTCAATTCTCTTTTATAATTTAATTTATTTCCCCAAATAATTTTTTTGTATCTTCCCTTACTTACTTCTATTAGGTAATTTACCCAAAAACGGTCTTTTAAACTTCCATATAATAGTAATAATTTTATAAAGAAGTTTCTTATTTAATTTTCACCTATCCCTTCTTTTTATAAAACCTTTTTGATTTCATAAAAATTCTTATTTCAATATACACTTCACAAATTCCTTTTTAAAAACCCTTTTGATTTTATAAACTTTCAAAATTTAATATCCACTTCAAATTTCCTTTTTATGTAAAATCCTTGATTTTATATAAATATTTTGTTTCAAATTATAGTTTGAAATTTCCCATTTTTACATTCCAGTATTTACTTGGTATTTAAAAGTACCAAATAACGATGATCAAACACACATAATCAACAACATATTATAAATCACATCATATATCACAATATATGAAAAACAGTAAAATAAATGTTAAGGAATCCAGTTGGATTCCTCAGACCTGTTTCCCTGCATCCACATATGTTAATCACATGAATAACACGAATATGAAATATTCTGATAAACAGAATTAATATTCGATTAACGATTTATATCTATATTTTCAACCAATTAACTAGTAGTTCAACCAAACAGCCAACACACAGCAAACAACCATCATTTATAAATTCTAAAAATATTTTATAAAAATATAAATTGAGTAGAGTTAGTGAGATTTACTCACATTGGACGGTTATCGTTAAATAACAATTATCAGTCATTGATTTGATTCAGGCGTTTAATTCCACCATAAATCCAAATGAGCTCCAATTTACTACTGGTTAGTTCCATTGTGTTGCTCCCGTCCATACGATCCCAACGGATCTTGTTTTGTCTAATTATGATATAGTATGATAAAGTTACGATATTATAAAGTTAATTTACATTTTATTACACAAATTATATTCATTTAAACTCTATTGGGCTCACCCCTTTCCTGAAATCGACCCAACTCCATTCCACCAAGGCCTAGACCCGCTTCTTCATAACCCATCTTCTCCGATCCTCAATTCCACGCTCCAGACAATCCCTCACCATGTAATGACCCGGATTTTCTCTGAATATTTAAATTGGTTTTAAATATTATATTTGGAAATATTAATGGATTATTAATATTGAATTCATTATTAAAAACAACGATAGAACAATTATATTTTTATTTAATTTAATTGTTTTGTAATTTAATATAAGCGTTAAAAATACATGTTTCCAAATGACCTCTGTTTTGGATGAAACAAAATTTATTGGAAAACGTACTGCTAGTTATTGCTAGATTTCCAATTTGAAGCCAATCGGAGTTGTTTTGTCGGTGGATGAAATTTAAACAAGAACCGATAATATACTGGAATTTGAATAGTGTTTTTATGCAGACGAAGTCGGTTTTCAACAAAATTAATTCCATTGGATCCGAAATGGTAAAACGTAGGAGTGCATCCATTTTCATGGTGACTGGATGTCAAGTTTGATAGTATGAATATAAAACTCTTAATGTAAAAAGCTGTATATGGCGGTATATTGAACAACCGTGTAAAAGCAACTTATTAAGTCAAAACTAAAATAATGTATAACCATTTCCTTCCACATGAAGCCTACCCTAGATTATACAAATCCAAATTTTATAACTTGAATATGCCGCTGCAGCATTATTTAATATATGCACATGCATATTCCAATCAAATGAATACTTTCACATGCTAGTTAACTATGTACGTTCCTTTCTTTGCTGACAACTGCAGTCTCTAGTGTATACACCTCAACTCACTTCTTTTCTACCCAATACTAGCCCTTAACTTAGCCAAGTACCTACGTATACTATCGGTTACTCAATCTTTAAGATATGAAGAAGGCTACCCTAGTGAAATGAACGTTCAACAAAGTGAGATACATGGCATATCTATCCAAAATCAAATCAACTGCTCATGCACAAAGGAAGGACAAAGGCAGCTTGCTGCAATAATATTTTCCTTCTGCAACCATAGCCAGCCTTTGTCTAATTCCTTTAGTTTAAAGTACCAACGTACTGAACTCCCATCACCCAGCTAATGAAAATGAAAATCTACCCTAACAAGAACAACCTACTCTATTCTTTTACCTTCCCCAGTTGTTCCCGTTTGAAGTATTTCACCTTCAGCATGTTTGCTCATGCCATTTTCCATCACACAGTAGGTATCTTCAAATCAATCTACTAATGAAGAGAGACATTATGCTAGCTACCCTCCAGCAGCACATGCCACCAAAATCACCCAACGTTGAAAAGAAAATGTCACGCGACATCGAAATGAAAACACACAACAACATACTACTCTACACTAAACTACACTCCTACCCTGTTTCCAATGCTAAAGTGAATAGATCAAAGACTGACCACGTTGTACCATCCATCTTCCTTCAGCATGAAGAAATTGAAACTGGATATCCCTAGCCTACCCTATGCTATTATCTTCACTGCTAACTCTCACATGCCCATACTCACCAAACGTGATGGCCAGACTAATGTCTTGTCAACCCTGTAGCAGATAAACGTGCCTACCACTTTTTTATTTTCCTATAAATAGGTGTACCCAGTTTTGGTTTCAAGCACACCAGGCTTCATCGAGAAAACTGAAACCTCTAATAAAAATAGAAAAGAGAATGAAAAAAAGAAGATCTTAAGCCAGAGAGGTAAACGCGGACAGGTTCAGACCGGAAAGGTGGTGAGAAGCCATGGTGGAACCTAAACTGGTCAAAGGAGGAAGTCAGTTTGGGGTTAACGGTGACGGAGGCGTGTGATGTGGCATTTTTTCTGAGGAGGGGGATGGTGCTGGTTTTCCTAAAGTAGTGGGTATTTGCGTTAAAAGGGGGGTGCATGTGTTTTGTGGTATGGCGTGTTGTAGCAGTAGGAGGTGTTTAACGCATGGAGGGCGGGTTCATTTGTTTGTAAGGTGGACTGGTAAAAAAAAGCAAGGAAGAAAGCAAAAGAATGCACTGATAAGGAAACAACGTGGAGTATTTTAGAATAGCAGATGCAGGAATTATACTTTGGGAAAGAAAGAAGAGTATGTTTGGGTTGATATAGGGGGATCATAGGTTTCAGACCTCTTGAAAAAAAAAGTAGAAGGGTAAAATGATAATAGGAATGTGTGGAAGTTTGAGAGAAAAAGGGTAGGGCGAGCATGAAACTGAGGATGCATAGGAGCGGTAGTAGTAATGGGGAGATGCATTAGCAAGGTAGGAAGTTTGGGACGAGTAGTAACAGCGTGAAAAGCTTTTTGTGGGGGATGAAGGAGTCTTAAGTGTTCTTGGGTATGCTTGAAGAGAATGGGCCAAAATAGCTGAGCCTATAAAAATGAAAAAACAAAAGGGAGATAAAAGAAAGGATAACAGTGCGTGGAAAATGATGGGGGCGTAGGAGAGGTTGAGTAGTTGTGCAGAAGGAAGCTTCAAGAAAATATTATGGGGAAGAAGACATTGTTTGAACAGTGTAATGGGTGCGGGTCTGAATTGTTAGTGTGGGTGTGGGCTCTTGACGAGATAACCTTTGGGCCTTATAAAAAAATGGAAAAAGGAAAGAAAGTAGATTTGAAGAAAGCACGATTCTAAAGCAGGCGAGGGTAAGTAAGCTTTAATAATGTCTAATAAATGTGATAATCGTGGTTGATTATATTTACAAGTAATTAAACGTTAGATGATTTTAATTAAAGTTTTTAATTTTATTAATATAAACCGTTAACTTATAGTATTTATAAATCATTCGCATAAAGACAGAATAGAGCAAAAAGACAACGTTGGAACCGTGTCAACAAGTAACCAGTTTGGACAGTGCTGGACGCTGATGAAAGTTTTAAATTAAATTAAACGCTGGTTTAATTTAATTAAATCAACGACAGACGGTAATCAAGGTGAGTTAAACTCACTCAGTTATCCCACTTATATTTATTATAAGTTAGGTTTATTATTTGAATGTTATGTTTGCTAGTTATTGGTTGTTTGATAATTGTTTGGATGCTTGTTAAATATTTTTAATCGATTATTTAAATTAAACGGTTGTTTAATTTAAATGAAATGACATCGTTATTTTTAACGGTGATTTCCAAACAAGGTAACTTACCTTGTTGGTTATGTTTATAACAATATAAACGTATTAAATTAAATTGGATGCTTGAATGGTTGTTATTAGTTGACCATTATCAGTTAAATTTATTGTTTATCATCATCATATGAATAGTTGAACCCATATGATTGGATTATTGAATGGTTATTGATTGTTAAATCTAAATTCAACATTTGTTTGATTATTAACCAATTGGTGATATTGGTAAGGAATTTATAGCAGATGGCCAAATTATAAACTATTTTATATATGCAGATTTACCATTATTGATAGAAATGAAGTTATGAGATTTATTTTATAACTGAATATGGATTTTTAAATATATTACTTTTATTGGGTATATAAAAAGGGAATAAACCAACAACATATATATATATATATATATATTTGTTTGTTTAACCACCAAATCACTATTTTTGTACCGAAATATGCCATGTGCGAAGCACATGCCTCTTCTTAATTTTTAAAATGATTTATAACGTAAATTCTTATATTAATAAGATTGACAAGCAAGTAAGCAGGGATTAACGTAATGACTAGTAACTGAGATAAATTGTTGTATGAGACAATTAAAAGGAGATTATATTGAATTGATTATTATTTTAATAATCAAATGTGATTATTTAAATTAATTAAATTTAAATTGGAAGATGAATCGAGATTTAATTAACAAGTTAATTATGGTTAGAGTGGACCACATCAACTGGGTTAACAAAAATGGATTTATCAAATTAATTAATTTATGTAATGGAAATATTTATTGGTTAAGTAAACCATTTTAAATGATGATATTTAATTATCATTTATAATCAAAGTAAAGACGTCAGGATTTAAAGGAGTAATCGAAGCTTATGAAACGGTAAGGCATTTTATAATGAAATGATATTTTAAAAGTAAATTATATTAATGATGGTATAAGTTAAATTTATATTGTGGTTTAAAGAAAATTCTTATTTGAGACTTTATTTAATCGGATTTGTGAAACCCAAGATTTTGTGAAGTTATAAAACCCAAATTTCTATTGGATATATACTATTGACATTTGAATAAAGTAAAAGCAAGGATTTGAAATTCTAGATTAGAACATACCCGGGGATCACTTAAGATAACTGATTTTTGAATATTAATCTAGTGAAGAGTTGAAATGGAAATGAAAATGGAATTAGAATGAGTTAAGTTACAAATATACGATATAGATTCGAGTTTTCATCAAGGTATGATTAAGATGGGATTTGTTTTGATATTTGGATGAATATCGGGTTCGATATTACAACTGATATCATCTTAAGATAAGAACATTGTTGATCAAGGTCTGAGAGGTAATTAAATACCCCAACTTGAACGACTTCGGGATTATCGGAGGATGGTATTAGTTGTGATGGTAAAGATGTTAGTGTAATTTATTTTGGGAATAATAGTGTAACATTATTTGAAAAACTTGAAAATATATAATGGGATTCTGAAATAAAAGGAGATAAAAAGGGCTTGAGAATAGGAAATGATATTTTCATAGTAAAAGGAGAATTAAAAGAGATATGTGCAAATATAAGAAGACAAGATTTGGAATGAGTTTATCTAGAAAGGAAAGTGACGATTATGGGGTAAAATAACAAAACCAAGAGAGATATCATAATGATTGTTTATGACGATAAGTTAAATCGATTTTCCAAATGGTAGAAGATAAGTAGCAAATGACTGAATAATATTTAACGATAGAATCTTAAGATATTTTCTTAAGTATATAAATGAAATGATTTGAATATTTACATAAATAAATGATTTGAGAATTTTAATATATTAAAACTGATATACTATTTTTAAAGGCCAAGTGATGCTATATAATAAAGCAATGGATCTGTTCTATTTTGATGATTGTTTATTTTGATAGTTAAATAACCGACTATCAAAATTTTGCCCAACGTTATTGGTAAGGAAAGAATGGGATCGAATTTGTATTCGAAAACCATTCCGACCATTGAATACGAAAATGTGGAAGAAGGTGATCGAGATGGAGCAATTGAAGACCGTAAATCTTTATGAATGGAAGGACTATTGTTGGATTTCTCTAGCTGATCCCTAGAGATAATTTAACAATGATTCTGTCAGGATTGAAATCTACGGATTTGCAAGGACTACTCGCTACTGATCAATAGGGTGATTCCTAGGATGTAGTAGGAGGGTGCCTTCGGTTCATCCTGTTCCTAGATGACATGTATGGACGATGTAAACGGTGGTTAGATGTTCCAAAAGTCGATTATAACCTCAAGCTTCACAACCGGGAAATGACAAAAATCGGGCAAGCAGCATGGCTATGTGGGTCGCACCCATTAGGGTGTATATCACCTATCTAGAGAAAATCTATTTGCTTCTTTATTCTATTTCGATGCTGTCCCTTTTCGGGAGACGGTGGGTCGCACCCGACCGTTGGTGATATACATTCGATACACTCAAGCGAAATGAGTGGTCGGTCACGTGCAGGCCGGGTTGCAAGACGTTCTTGTTTAACCCAGTGTATTCATCTCTAGAGATACACTATTGGTAGGTGGTTCCATACCTTGTCATAGTCAGAGTCCAATCTCCAATAAGCGCCCGCGGTTTTGTTTGTATACTATATATGTGGAGCGTGAGATGCAAGCGTTCTGCTAGATTCTATTTATTTGTATTTAGACACTATTATAATATCAGAATAAAGTATTGATTTCAGAACTGCTTCGGGTTTTCGTAAGGTAAAACTCGTCTGTATTTATGTGTGGATTTGGTCTTACGATTACCCTTTCTTTCGAATTTTTTTTAACTCTAAAATCAAGTTGGATGTTACCCATAAACTACGCGAGTTTTCTCACTCTGGTTCACTAGACTGACCCGGTGTTTTGTAAATGCTCGGGTTAGACCGGCTGTACAAGTTCAGGTATCGGATGCTGTGAAGTCCAATGACGAGCTGAAGATGTTCAGACGTATGATATTATCTAGTATTATTCTGCTGTGTGACGTATTTGAGGACAGATTATCATAACTGTCCCAGTGTATTGATGTACTCTGGTAATTGTAAGTTTTATTTCAAAGCTCTCTATAAAGCTTATTTCTATATATTATTTTGTTCCGTTGCAACGTGAGACTCTGATGGTATTGTGTTGTTATTCTTCTTCTTCTATTCTACCTTTCTATCTTCCTTATCTCACCTCTAATTTCTTTCTAATAATGTCCCGGTGTTTTTGATGCTTGAATGTTCGACACAGTGTTTTTGTGTCGATTTTCGAGGTCGAAAATCCCTGTTCGTTACACACCATTTTCGCCTTCTTCCTCCATCCTTCTCTCCACCCTCCCTTCACTAAACTTCGCACCGCGAATACCATATTCCATCTCTTCGACTCCCCAACCCGACCGCTCCATTACCCTCAACTCGAACGCAGCAATGGAATCACGACTTTATATCTCGTGCACGCTGACCGATAAAACCATAGACACAGATTTTCATCGTATACCCCAAAACTATGTGCATGAACTTGATTTCCACCCCTCATTCCAAAAACGACCTTCAATTCATGGATCGAAGCTCCTAAACCCTTTCAAATCCCAACCCTAAGTGCTCGCTATATAAGCACAGCGGAAATGAATTGCGTTGAACCCCTGGAAATATATATATACAAACGAAGAGAAACACCAGAGGAAGCTAGAAAAACTTGTTTCAGGAATTTAGAATTTTTTCTTGAATTGTTTTGATTTTTTTTCCAAACTCATGAAATTTGCCATGGAGGATTTACTGGCGGCTGTAACTCATTTGACCACACAGAAAAAGGATTATCAGGGTTAGGGAGATAACGAGATATTTATAAAGAATATATATATATTTCGATTTAACATCCAATTATAATCAAACGTTGCTTACATTTAGCTTCTAAAAACCCATACAGTAACCTATTGTATCCAAAAATCATGAAAATAGACATACAACTAGAGTTTGACATCACGGACCCAACGAAACTGGTTTCGTCGAATTCCGACTCTATTTGGTCACACGACGTATTTTTAACTGTCAAAATACTGACTGTTTTTCACATTAAAAATCCGTATGGCCACATACTGACCCCAAAAATCATGAAACTTGGAATTTAACAATAATTTAATATTACAGATCCAACAAAATTAGTTTCATCAAAAACGGAGGTCGTTTGCAAAACTGGCTATTTTTAAAGCTCTAAATAACCCATTAGATATATAAATATATTTAAAAATAATTAAATTAAATCTAAATAAATTTATATTACCGTATATATTCACAATAGAATATCATACAGCTCCAATTGGATTTATAACTTGATATTTAAATCCCGGTTGAGTCAATATTCAATTTATATTGAAAATTCCATTTTAAAATATAAATAAATCGCTATAAATTATAAAGGAATTCCATAGCGATTTTTCGAAAATTTGTTTTTTACATAAATCAAAATCTACACAATGAAATCCCGATTTTTCTCTTCCATTAGAAAAATATACTTCACCAGCTCCGAACGTTTCTTGTTTCACATAAATCCGATTTAAAATAGACCCTGTATATTCAGTTGAAGTTCGAATCGCCAAATTACGAACTGCCGCGCCATTTGGAGCTCGATTTTAATTATAATATAATTATATGTTCAAACTTCGTTTAAATAATATATTCGTTATTATAATTCAACTCTAAACTGGATTATATCTTATAAATGATCTAATTCACACAATATTGGGAATTCAGCTATTTTCGACCATTTTGAAAATAAATATATTATTCTATTATTACTATTAAATTAAATATTCAATATTATTTAATTCTGGCCATTTTAAATTACCAAACCATTATTTTAAATAAGTAAATAAATCATTTACAATACCGTAAAATACGGGTCGTTACAAGGCATCCCCCGGAGGGGGATGGTGTGTTAGTCTTTCTCGATGCCCGAATCATAGGGGGTTAGGTTAAAGCATCAGAAGTGCAAGCCTCCATTTCACGTCAGAAATGGTCTTGGCAGTGCATCTAAAATTAGCACGCCCTGCCTCTGCTCATAGAAGAGTACGCCCTGCCTTTGCTAGAACTAAGCATGTCCTAACCCTGCTCGCAAAAGAGCACGTCCAACCTCTACTTATGTTCCGCGTTACCCGCAGAAGGGAACACTGACCCCTATCATCACCTACGATGGTCAGGATAGGGCGCCCCTCGGAGGGAGGTGGCGTGTAAGTCTCTATCAGTACCTACGATGGTTAGTCTAGAGCGTCAAAAGAGTAAACTTTAGTTATGAGCCTACGATGGCCTCGTCTAAGTTTCTAAGACCTTATCATCACCTATGATGGTCAGGATAAGGCGTCTACTAGAGGGAGGTTAGGTAAGTCCTTGGGCCCTGCTTGTGGATAAGCTAGCCAAGCGCACTGGATGCACATGCCCAAAGAGTGGCCAACAAAGCACATACATCCTCTGCTTTGTCACCAAAAGCCCAGAGAATGGCTCAAGAAGCACGTACAACCTCTGCTTCACAAATCGAATCTGAAGGGGATTCAAAAAAACTAATACGGGAAGGGAGCTTCTGGTCATCAATCTCTAATCACCCGAACAAAGGCTGGTTCAGGTCTTCTAGACCGATACCCGAATCTGGGTTGATACCATTCTTCATAGATATTGGAAGGGGATTCCCGGTCTTCAATCTATAATTGCCTGAACAAGGGTTAGTTCAGGTCTTCCACATTGATACCCGAATATAAGATTGATTCTGTTCCTGGCAAAGACCAGAAGCATATTTCCAATCATAACCCGAATCTGGGTTGGATTAGATGTACACATACCAGAAGGGGTCCTAGTCTTACCTCGATACCCAAATTTGGAGTAATCTAAGAGAAACTACAACTAGGCATGGGGTTCCGGTCTTGTCACGAATACCCAAACATTGGCGGAGTCAGACTTTTGAATCTAAGCAAGAAGTAATTATTCATCTTTCTTGGAAATTCAAATATGACTCAGAACTACACTTCGGTACTACTAAAGATGATCTTATGATTCTCTCAGGGAAGTGTCTTTAACCTATACGTTCATTATTTTATTTCTTATACTAAGCTGCTTGCACGGCATGGGAAACAACATTATATCAAACCATTGGTTCAGAGAAGAACTAGGGAACAGATCCCAAACATTTCTAATAGAATCCAATAACTAGGATTACTCCCCTTTTTCTAGGAGATCTTTCCCTGGGGGTTTCCTAAGGATAATCATTACATGAAGAAACTTTTACTAGCACTTAGCACAGCAGGTCTCCACTTATTACAACACCATGAGTTATAATGACATTGTTTCTAACAAAAGCGGTACATCGAATAAATCACACAATACACAAGCATACCTACTATAAGTCACGACATAGACCGTTACATAAACCCAATCGATGTTTTGAAAAGGACCTATATTACCAACATATAAGAAAAGTCTATCATTCCGAATCGAGGTTTTGCAAAGAGAATTCTAAGGAAACGCAATTCTCCTTAGATTTCTTTAATTCATCCTCTAACTTGTCAATTTGTTGGTACAGTCTGCCTACCGCCGCGTCTGAACTTTCAGAAGATTTTGTCGCTAACTTATGTTGCAAATTGTAAATTATTTCATCTTTCTCCTTCAATTGCTTTTCCAAATGAGACACCTATCCCTTAAGATTTGTGACTACTATCTTTTGAAGATAATACATCTTTTTATAGCCTAAAAGGGGAGCAACCACAAAAATGTCTTGGTAGCTGACAATATATGAAGTTCTATCTCTAAACTGTGAAGGAGGAGTTTGGAATGGGTCCTCCTAGTCATAAATAGGATGATATGTTGTAACACTTAAAACATAGACATCAAATATACATTAATAACATCAAGCATTCCAAGAAAAGACAACCACACGACTATTATCAAATCGTACACACGTACACACCATGTCCACATTGGCATATTACTACAACACCATAAACTGCCAAATGTCACGAAATCAACACAATTCACGGAAAAATTAAAAGAAAACGTATACTTCATACAATAATATTCTAAACTCCTTATTGAATTGCTTTCACAAGAAAAAATTCCTTGAGAATCCCCCCGCATGTTCAAACACAGAGTCTAAAGCATTACTATAACTTACATTTTCGGAGAAGCAGAGAACTGCTGTAATATAAGAAGGCTAGTTATTAACGAAATTTAAGAAGAAGGAAGGTATTTTGAAAGCGAAAGCCATACCTGTGTAACATCGATGTCGGAAAAATCTGGAGTCCCTTTCTTCTTTGGATCTGAAGAGCCACCTTCCTTGGAAGTTGACTCCTTCGTTGTGGGAGAGGATGTTCCTTCACCCTTTCCGGGTGCGCCTTGTTGATCCGTGTTTTCTACTATCTCTCCTTATGTTGTGTTTTCCTCCTCCACTTCTTCCTCATAATCCTCAGAAAACTCACCAATAAACAAAAGCAACACGGGATTTATCTTGTTCATCGATGTAACCTTTGCTCTCATCTTACCCGCTCAATCTTCTCCAAAACTCTATCTCGGACGGAGGGATCGATTGAAGAGTAGTCAAATTCCGAAAGCCTCTTATAATTGTCAGAGAAAGCAAGGATAAGGGCATCTTCATAATACTCCATGGCAATGGTATTAAGATGAACATTCAAAAAGTTGGAAATTCTGTCACTAGCCTCGTAAATTATTCTTTTTGCAGTAAAGAGTTGAGTTTTCATCCGATCCACCTCAACAGCATGGTCCACCTCCATCCCCTACTTTTCCTCCTTAAGGTCTTCAACTTGCTTCACCAACTCCTCTTTAGCCTTTCTTTCCCTTTCCAGTAGGGTCTGCAACTCATTACACTTGTTATCACCTTCCGCCTTATCTTGCAACAAAGTATTAACCCTATCCATCAGCCTCCTATTCTCCTCCTTAAGGACATTGACTTCCGTTGTTGAAGTAGAAGCCATCCCTCTAGATAGATACCAGGTCTTCATTATCTGAGGAAGGGAAATAAATTAAGCTGCGCACATAAACAATATGAATACAAAGGAATCATAAAGAATAAATTGATACCAAAAGTTGGTCCCTGATTTACTACCAATGAAAATATTCTGAATCTAAGGGTGAAGAAGTCATTGTGATATTAGCAACTTCAGGAGATAAGAGAGCAAGACCCACAAGCTTATCGAAATAAGAGGTTGACGAAGGAGGTAAAGGAGAGATAGCAGGCTGAGAAGAGGAAGACATCAGAAGACTATGCCCTTCCCCGCCTAACTCGCTGAAAGTATCGAGAAGGACAGGGCTGCTTATGGATTTACTTTTCGGAGAAATATCGGGTGAAGCATCCAAATTAACCACCTGGTCATCATCTAGGGTAGAAGGATAAAAGGTCTGCCTTGTTCTCGGGGCAACAACAATGTCCTATGATAAGCTAACCGACTTATCGTGTGTGGGTTTCTTCGACGGTAATTCAATATCGGTTTGGGCGAGCCTTTTTATAGCTTGAGCACTGGACCGTTGAAAGCTGCGAGGGCAGATGCATCTTGAGAAGGTGAAGATCCTAAACAAAGAAGAGTAAAAGCAGTAAAATAATAACAAAAAGGAGGCTGGAGAAGAAGTGATAAACTTTGTCTAATAAAAGAAAAAGGCATAACCTTATCCAAATTACCTGGATGGATGGGAGAACCTGCGTTGAATGAGTTAGAATTCAACACTAGCCCTTTAAAACTAGCAAATTGGATGGGATGTTGTCCCAGTATCTTCTGCCCAGGGGAGTCATGCCGTATTAGCGAAGCCTGTCGGTAGTTAAGGGGAATGACCAGCACATGTGCTCCACCGGTGCTTTGAAGATAGGCTGGACAACTTGGGCTTCCTCTGTTATTAAAATCATAACTTTAGAGGGGGGTTCTGTGATAAAAGAAGGATACTAGTAAGTAAAAGCCTCGAACATAAAATATTTACTTTCGGGAACCAGAAGCTTACAGTCATCCATAAATTTTCCCGATATACCGGGAGGATATTTAACAAGAAAAAATTGATCTTCCCATGGCCTTGTCTTGCTAATACTATCACTAACCAGTCTCTTTACGAGATTAGCCCTCTATATCGGAAACTTTGAACTTTTAGAAAATCAGACCATATGACAGATGAGTTTAGGGCTTAAAGAGTCCTAACCTGAAGCAAGCGCTAAGGACTCCAAGCATAAGAGAGTTGTGTATGTATTAGGTGAAAGCTGAATAAGAGCAACTTTCAAATCAACTAAAAGCCTATGTAAGAAAGGGGGGAAGGAAGAAAGCCTCCATACCAAATATGGATTGCAAAATACGCAAAATTCCCTTCTGGTGGGTTCTTGAGAAAATTTGGAGAAGCGACTATCATAGCATCAATATCCGATATGACAAAACTATCCAATATGGCATTCACAGAACGTCGGGAAGTGATTAAGAACGACGTTGGAATGAATTCTTTTTTAGGGCGTGATACCCTAGACTCTTTGGTCTTCCCCTCAACTAGACTCTTGCTAGACATAAATCTGCCAGGTAACATCGTTCCGCAACAATGCAATTAGTGCACATACCTCTTACCCAAACAGACGTACATCTTTGATGCATAAAATAAGAACCATTACGTCTTGATTAACACAAAGGGCGGTCGACCCAAAAGGCCAAACCAAATTCAAATGTGGGATATCAGATAGGACTACACCTAATATACTTTAGAAGACATACAACTAAGTTTTTTTCAGTAATAATGGGGGAGGCAGATGTAACGACCCGAGGATTTTCGACCCAGAAAATTGACATTTAAAACCAATGTCGATTATCCAAGTATCGGAAATACTGGATAGTTAATGAAAGAAGTTAGAGGGTGAGGATAGATAAGATAGAAAATTAGAATAGAAGAAGAAGAAGAAAATCACAACATCAGAGTAAACACGAATCTCACAGCGGAACGAGTAAATATGTTTCATAACATAACATTGAAATAAAACAGTATCTGTATACAATATCATTATTAGAGTATAACACTTATAACACAGCGGAAATAACAATAGCTACATAATCCTGAAGCCTCCTGCTCCAGCTCTTCAAGTATCTGTAAATCCCGACTACTTGACTGCCCATATAAAATTGGGCACCCAAGAGTTTAGAGAAAACAAAATAAAATATACTCTGGGTCAGTCATGGGACTGGTGTGAGTAAACTCCAACCATTCGGTTTAACTTTTCAAAAATCTTTTCAAAAGAAATGATAATCATAAGACCGATCCATACATAAACATGGATGGTTTTTACCTTACGATAACCCAAAACATTTTCAAAATCAATACTTCTATGATATTATAATAATGTCTAATCACAATTAATTAACAATCTAGCAGAACACTTGCATCTCACGCTCCACATATATATAGTATATAATCAATACCTCAGGCGCTTATTAGGGATTGGATTCCGACTATGACAAGGTATGGAACCACCTTCCGATAGTGTATCTCTAGAGAGGAATACATTGGGTTCAACAAGAACGTCTTGCAATCCGGCCACACATGACCGACCACTCATTTCTCTTGAGTGTATCGAATATATTGTCACCTACGGTTGCTAGCAACATAACCGTCCCCGGGAGATACAGAAGCGAAAAGAAGTAACAAATATGAATATTCTCTAGATGGTGACAATACACCCTAATGGGGGCAACCCACATAACCATGCTGCTTGCCCGATTTTTGTCATTTCCCGGTTGATGAGGCTTGAGGTCATAACGTATCTTTTGACAGATAACACCTCCATTTACTTTGAATGCCACATCGTCATATCTGCCACATCACAAACTGATTTCCCCAAAAATACCACGGGTATAAAGCTAAGAGAAACGAATTTCTTTGCTACCAAACGTGGATACATTTGAAGTGATCAACTTATGTGATCCATTAAATATACTCTATCAGACATTCATCCATATACGTTGTCCTGGGTCTGGACAAACCGAAGGCACTATCCTGTAAACCCCTCTTAGGAAATTTCTATCTAGGATCGCTAGAATAACCCTTGCACAACTCCTCTTCAATTATCTTCATCATACTTGATTCGAAATGCTAATGCCCATACGGAGTGGTTTTCAAAAAAGGTATCTGATCCCGGTCTCTCCATATCGACAACGAAAAATGGTCAAAACTTTTATAGTCGTTGATTTAACTATCAAAGGAAAACATGTGTACAAACAGCGGTCGTATTTCCAAATGGAAATCTTACCGAGCAAATCATCAATCAGCACTGATCCCCTTTTTATTTAATTTGTCATTCAAATTTTCATTTCCCTATCCCGTTTCCATATATTCGTAAATTCTTATTTCCAAATTTAGAAAATATACGTTATTAACACTAGAAAACATTTCCATATTTACTCCTATTTCTTATTTTCTTTATTAAAAACATTTCTGATTCCTATTTGGAAAACATTCCCAAAACTCCTTTATTGGATTTAGACAAATGTTTAAATAAAACATCGCTATGCCAACTTGAACCATTAACACTTATTAACTAAATTCAATTAACTAACCTTCACTATCGAACCTTAACCATTCCTTAGTTAAAAACGAAGTCAATCAAGTTGGGGTATAACTACCTCTCATACCTTAACTGAACAACATTTCTAACCTCGAAATAGACAAAGTCCACATTTTAAATCTTCAATAAACTTCCTTACGTAACTCTCAGATTCTATTTAAGAATCCACTTCTTTTACAGAATTCATTTGATTATAACAATAACATTATAATCCCTACTTTCGAAATAATTAACTTTAAATAAATTTTATACCATAATTTAAATGAATAATAAACGATTATTAAATAAATCTTGATTTAAAAATCGGAAAGTATATAGTGCTTTCCTACATTCGATATAGTTGAATCCCAATGTATAATTCTCTCTCGAATAATCTCTACTCGATAATTCTCTTTCGAATACTATATTCGATATCTCTCTTTTTCAAATAAACTATATTCGATCATCTCTCCTTCGAATAAACTATATTCGATAATATCTCCTTCGAATAAACTATATTTGATAATATCTCCTTCGAATAAACTATATTCGATTATCTCTCCTTCGAATAAACTATATTCGATAATTTCTCCTTCTTCGAATAAACTATATTCGATAATCTCTCCTCGAGTAACTTATATTTGATTCCCTCTATTTGAATAACTAATATTCAACTAACTATATTCAATTAACTAATTCGATTATCTTTAATTCGATTAACTTTAATTCAATTAACTAATTCGATTAACTCTAATCGATTAACTCCAATTCGATTAACTCTAATTCGATTAACTCAAATCGATTAACTCTAATCTATTAACTCTATTTCAAATTCCTATTTCCAAACTAGTTTCCTTTAAAAATATTAAATTTATAAAATATTTATTTTAATCCATTATTCACATTAAATGTGAAAAATATTTCCTATGTATATCATTTTAGTTTGATTTCATATTTAAAAAATAAAATTCCATCTCCAAATTCTATTTATACTTTTATTCATAGAATTATTCATACGAAATATCCTTTTTATTCTAACACTTAAATCTCATTTATAATTCCCTTTATAAATGTTGAGCTCAATTTATATTTAAAATATCAGTGTTAAATCCGATATCTACTTCCCTATATAAGTTTAGACTTATACATTCAATTTATCCCATGATAAATTATTTTACTTAATTTATATAATATTATTTATAAATTAATCTTCTCCCTTTATCTGTTGAAATAGATTTCTATTTAATTCCACTTTGAATAAATCTTTTCCATTTATCTCTTAAAACAGATTTCTATTTACAATCTACTTTATATCCATAACTCATCTTTCCTTTTATAATAATTCTATTTATTTAATACATATTTCCTTTTATAATTATTCTGTTTATTTTCTAAATAAATATTCCTTTTTCAATTCTATTTGTTTTACAAATAAATTCCTTTTATATAATCCTGTGATTTTATTCAATATATACGTTGAAAATTCCTTTTTCATTCCAGTATTACTTACGATACTCAAAATAACAATGAAAAAGATCAGTGTCATCCAACCACATTATACAATCATAGATTATATATAACACATCATATATCACAATATATGAAAAATAATAATATAATTATTGAGGAATCCAGTTGGATTCATCCAACCTGTTTCCTGCTTCCACAGATGTTACACAGTATAATTCACATCAATTTCATTTCAATATGGACGATTCTGATAAACAGAATCAATGTTTGTTTAACAATATTTATATACAACTATTTCGATATTTTCAACCAATCAATTAGTAGTTCAACAAACCAATCAACACACAACAATCAATCAATATTTATTAGTTCTAAAAATACGTTATAAAAATAAAACTGGGTAGAGTTAGTGAGATTTACTCACATTGGACGATCATCGTTAAAGACGATAATTGTCGGTTGATTTAATTCCGACAATTTTTTTGCTATAAATTGTAACGAGCTCCAATTCACTCCCAGTCAGTTCCATTGCGTCGCTCTCATCCATACGATCCCAACGGATCTTTTTTTGTCCAATTCTGACAACGTACGAGCAAGTTATGGCATTAACAAGTTTGTATGTACATATATAATTTAATTTAAATAAAGTTGAATTTAGTATGGGCCTTACCCTCTTCACAAAATCGGCCCACCCTACCACTACCCGTCTATAGTAACAGCTTCTTCCCCGATACCTTAACCGTGTGCTTCCAGGAACCACTCCTCCATTTTCAAAACTTCACGCCTCTCGTTCCTCTCCATTCCTCAATGAAATCATACAAGACAACCACCATTGAACTTCTCTTCTCGAGTACACCAACCCCAACACCATCACTACCATCTCGCATTACGAACTCCCCTTGCGTCGAATAGCTTCGCACGCTACCAGGTAATTTCGAGCGACGACTTTTTGCCTCGTATCACCTAGAAAATTAACATAAGATGCTAAACCACTCTCTGATCCCAAAAACCATCACGAATTCATGAATCGTAGCCTCAATCTCATGATAATTGCAACCCTAGGACGTATTAACGCACGCTGGAGAAAATAAAGTGACCAAAATTTGTGTCGAACCCACTGATTCTCATATCAGATTGAAGAGAAACACTTCACGAATCTAAACAAGCTTGTCTTTCGATTTATCGATTTCTCCATGATTTTATTTTGATTTATGAGGATCTAAACTTTTTCTGAAAGAAAAGAAACGACGACACCTTTGTCTGTTGACTAGGGAAAATTACTTTAGATTTAGAAAGGATGTTAAGGGGTTATTTATAGGATAAAAACATTATTTTTATATTCATTATTTTATTTATTTTTATTGAACTACTGCTTGTATTTATCACTAAAAATCCGTGTGATCACACATAGTATCCAAAAATCCTGAAAATTGACATACAACTATAGTTTGACATTACGGACCCAACGAAACTTGTTTCGTCGAATTCCGAATCCGTTTGCTCATACAGCATATTTTTTAATGTCAAATTATCGATTTTTTTCACATTAAAATCCCGTACGGCCACATACTGACTCCAAAAATCATGAAAATCGAAAACTAACAATAATTAAATATTCCGAATCCAACAAAATTAGTTTTTTCAAAAACGGAGTTTGTTTGCAAAACTGGCTATTTTTACAGCTCTAAATAAACCAATTTAAAATTTAAAATATTTAAAAATAATTAAATTAAATATTTATAAATAAATATTATCGTTTATATTCACAATAGAATATCATACAACTCCAAAATATACACATCTAGATTTACAATTCGATATTTCAAAATTCCAGATTATATCGAATATTCAATTTATATTGAAAATCCTTTTACAATATAAATAAATCGTTATAAATTATAAAGGAATTCCATAGCGACTTTTCAAAAATTTGTTTTGGACATAACTCAAAATCTGCATAATGAAATCTCGATTTTTCTCTTCCATGAGAAAAATATACTTCACCCGCTCCGAACGTTTCTTGTTTCACAGAAATCCGATTTAAAATGGATTCTGTATATTCAATTGAAGTCCGAATCGCCAAATTACGAATTATAGCGCCATTTCGAGCTCGATTTTAATTATAATATAATTATACGTAATATATTCGTTAATATAATTCAACTCTAAACTGAATTATATATTATATATTATCCAATTCACACAATATTGTGAATTCCACTATTTCCGACTATTTCGAAATATAAATATATTGTTCTTTTATTTATATTAATTAAATATTCAGTATTATTTAATTTTTATCAATTTAAATTACCAAACAATTATTTAAATAATTAAATAAATTATTTATAATACCGTAAAAATACGGGTCGTAACATTCTTCCCCCTTAAAATAATTTCGTCCTCGAAATTGCTAAGGTAGAAAACAAACCCTATTAACTAGATTAAAAATTATTTGTTTGCTTCTTAACTTCAGTTTCAACTGAACTGATTAACTTCAATTAATTATTCATTCATTCCAATTAACGAAAATTTTCAAAATTTCTAAAAAATTTCTAACACCTAAAATTTTCGAAAAATTTCTCCAGCACCTCCTTTGTATGGCTCAATCGGTACAACTACAACTCGCCTCTCTAGGCCTTCTCCAGTCCAAAAGAAAACCAAACAGCCAAGTAGGTTGCCAAATCGGCGTATAAATCACCAAACTCATATATAAATAAACATGTACCTTTTTGTCGGACATATTATCATTTTCATCTGTCACCAATTCTGCATATACCAGTATCTTCCCAATCAAATTCCAATAAGTTTTTTAACCTCAAACCAAATATTACACTTATACACGTCAAGTTCCATTTCAAACCAAAGTTCCATTCTTGATTCCTTACTCCTAACTCTTCAATTCAACCTACTTAACTTCGTTAAGTTCCATTCACCTATTTCATTAATTTATTTATTCCCCTAATCAGTTATCTTCATCCCAAAATCACAATTCTGATTTTTATTTCAAAAATTAATCCATTTACTCAACTGAGTCCAATTATATACCAAATTCCAACTCGACTTGATATTACTCCATTTCAACACAACTTCCACTTAACTGGCTTTAACTCAATTTCAATTGGTTTTCACAAATTTCTTTTTAATTTGTTTTAATTCAAATAATCTGTCTTCTGGAAGTTTTTAAATAGCCTAGCTTTTTGGAAAATCAATTATTCCCTTTCGGGATTCAAAACAACTTCCTTTTCCAAAATAATTCGAAAACAATCTCTTTGATAGTAATCTGTCACTTACACTCGAAAATGGACACTGATGATGCAGCCAGCATCATCAGTGTTATTTCCCAGCTACTGAAGTGAATTCAATACTATATCACCTTTAAAACCATTATTAAACAATTCTATTTTGAAATTATTTCAAAATATCATTCACAATGCTTGTAAAACAATTTAAAATCTCCCAGGATTTTAAAATTTCCATATATTTAATCCAAGTTCATTTATAAATACTTTTCCATCTTTTAGGAATTTTAATTCCAATTCTGATTTAAATTTCAGAGTTTATTCATCTGATTCCATTTACTACACTTATATGAATTCTGATTGGTTGTTTACATAACCATTTAATTTATAATCTCATTCGATTATAATATCAACTAACACATCCAATATATTATAATCATTTCAGTATCAATCTTTTATATCAAAATATAATTTGGGTAAATTATTTCATTTGCTCTCTTTTCAAAACATACTGTGTCGGTTCATCATATTCGAGTGTTTAGAAACCCCTACCAATACAGTGGATCAAACTGATCGATTGGAACTTATAAACAAATCAACCAATAAATCTCCACAATATAAAACAATTTTTATAAAATCTACAAATATGTCCACTCATATATATACACTCAAATCAATCTAGGGTATTGCTAACCCCATTTCTACCGAGTCACGCAACCGAGCCAAGGTAATCACTTAACCTTCAGCTCTGATACCACCGTAACGACCCGGGGATTTTCAACCCAGGAAATTGACATTTAAAACCAATGTCGATTATCCACGCATCGGAAATACCGGATAGTTAATGAAAGAAATTAGAGGGTGAAGATAGATAAGATAGAAAATTAGAATAGAAGAAGAAGAAGAACATCACAACATCAGAGTAAACACGAATCTCACAGCGCAACGAATAAATATGTTTCATAACATAACTTTGAAATAAAACAGTATTTGTATACAATATCATTATTAGAGTACAACACTTACAACACAGCGGAAATAACAATAGCTACATAATCCTGAAACCTCCTGCTCCAGCTCTTCAAGTATTTGTAAATCCCGACTACTTGACAGCCCGTACAAAATTGGGCACTCAAGAGTTTAGGGAAAACAAAATAAAATAAACTCTAGGTAAGTCATGTGACTGGAGTAAGTAAACTCCAACCATTCGGTTTAACTGTTAAAAAATCTTTTCAAAAGAAATGATAATCGTAAGACCGATCCATACATAAACACGGATGGTTTTTACCTTACGATAACCCAAAACATTTTCAAAATCAATATTTTCTGATATTATAATAATGTCTAATCACAAGTAATTAACAATCTAGCAGAACGCTTGCATCTCACGCTCCACATATATATAGTATACAATCAAAACCTCAGGCGCTTATTGGAGATTGGATTCCGACTATGACAAGGTATGGAACCACCTGCCGATAGTGTATCTCAAGAAAGGAATACACTGGGTTCAACAAGAACGTCTTCCAACCCGACCACACATGACCGACCACTCATTTCTCTTGAGTGTATCAAATATATTGTCACCTATGGTTGCTAGAAACATAACCGTCCCCGGGAGATACCAAAGCGAAAAGAAGTAACAAATATGATTATTCTCTAGATGGTGACGGTACACCCTAAGGGGGGTGACCCACATAGCCATGATGCCTGCCCAATTTTTGTCATTTCCCAGTTGATGGGGCTTGAGGTCATAACGTATCTTTTGACGGATCACACCTCCATTTACTTTGAATGCCATATCGTCACATCTGCCACATCACAAACTGATTTCCCCAAAAATACCATGCGTATAAAGCCAATAGAAACAAATTTCTCTGCTACCAAACGTGGATACATTTGAAGTGATCAACTTACGTGATCCATTAGATATACTCTGTCAGACATTCATCCATATACGTTGTCCTGGGTCTAGACAAACCGAAGGCACTATTCTGTAAACCCCTCTTAGGCAATTTCTATTTAGGATCGCCAGAACAGCCCTTGCACAACTCCTCTTCAATTATCTTCATCATACTTGACACAAAATGCTAATGCCCATATGGAGTGGTTTTCAGAAAAGGAATCTAATCCCGGTCTCTCCATATCGACAACGGAAAATGGTCAAAACTTTGATAGTCGGTGATTAACTATCAAAGGAAAACATGTGTACAAACAGCAGTCGTATTTCCAAATGGAAATCTTACCGAGAAAATTATCAATCAACACTGATCCCCTTTTTATTTAATTTGTCACTCAATTTTTCATTTCCCTATCGCGTTTCAATATATTCGTAAATTCTTTTTTTCTAAATTTAGAAAATATACGTTATTAACACTGGAAAACATTTCTATATTTACTCCTATTTCTTATTTTCTATATTAGAAACAATTCTGATTCCTATTTGGAAAACATTCCCAAAACTTCTTCATTGGATTTAGACAAATGTTTAAATAAAACATCGCTATGCCAACTTGAACCATTAATACTTATTAACTAAATTCAATTAACTAACCTTCACTATCGAACCTTAACCATTCCTTAGTTAAAAACGAAGTCAATCAAGTTGGGATATAACTATCTCTCATACATTAACTGAACAACATTTCTAACCTCGAAATAGATAAAGTTCACATTTTAAATCTTCAACAAACTTCCTTACGTAACTCTCGGATTCTATTTACGAATCCACTTCTTTTACAGAAATCATTTGATTATAACAATAACATTATAATCCCTACTTTCGAAATAATTAACTTAAATAAATTTTATACCTTAATTTAAATAAATAAATAAATAAATAAACGATTAATTAAATAAATCTTGATTTAAAAATCGTAAAGTATATAGTGCTTTCCTACATTCGATATAGTTGAATCCCAATGTATAATTCTCTCTCGAATAATCTCTACTCGATAATTCTCTTTCGAATACTATATTCGATATCTCTCTTTTTCAAATAAACTATATTCGATTATCTCTCCTTCGAATAAACTATATTCGATAATATCTCCTTCGAATAAACTATATTCGATAATTTCTCCTTCTTAGAATAAACTATATCCGATAATCTCTCCTTGAATAATTTATATTTGATTCCCTCTATTCGAATAACTAATATTCAACTAACTCTATTCGATTAACTAATTTGATTATCTTTAATTCGATTAACCTTAATTCAATTAACTAATTCAATTAACTCTAATCGATTAACTCTAACTCGATTAACTGTAATTCGATTAACTCAAATCGATTATGTAACACCCCGTAAATTTAAATAGTAAAGTTAACATATTAAAGAATACTTAATTCAAAATGTGAGAATCAATGGAAACGGGTTATGCCATTGTGTTCGTCTCGGAATTCTGGTTGAGATAGAGTCCGAGTTTGCGTAAATTGGACTACGTATGAAGAAGTTATGGCTGTCGGAAGTTTCTAGAAATTCAAATTTAAATTCAAAAAAAAAAACGAATTCAGACTCAGAAGTGGGCGGGGCGGGAAATTTACCGCCCAAGGCCAGGTCGACCTTAGTGTCGACCTCCCCCTATACAGGTCGACCTTAGTGTCGACCTGGGGGTCGACCTGCCCCCCTCCCTCGGGCAGATCTGAAAGATGACGATTTTGTGACTCAGTGCTGAGTCCTTAGGGCTGAGGTGTCACCCTATCTTGGCTGGGTGATCTTGATTTATTCTAGGTTGATCGGATGGCCTAAATTAATCTTAAATTCTATATAAACACATGTGGACTCAAACCCTAAAACCAAATAAAAATTAGAACCATGGCCGTCATGCTATCACCTTGCAACCTAGAGTAGCCGCCACCAACTAGAGGGAAAGTGAAGCTAATCAACTCAATTCAACTCGAATTTGTAACAACAACAACTAATTTGTCTACTTCAAAGGCGAGCTAAATCAATTTCAGAACTCAAATTCCAGAACTCAAGACCTTCTTTGAGTTGTGAGTTCAATATCTTTAATAAGATAATTAATAAGTTAATTGGGTTGAGTTATAAATTGGTTTATATTGCTATGTTTGCGAGACATTGGAAAAATGTGATATTTTGTGAATATATGCAAGTTGTTCATAATGATAGTTTTGCTGTGGATCCCTTTTCATATGCCAAATCACCTATGTTCAACTTGATTCACGTTTGATATCATTTTATATGCAAGTTTGGGTGTAGATTATATGCTAGTTTCTATATGAATTGTACACAAGTTTACATGTGAATCAAATAAACTGACTATATGCAAGTTTAGGTAGAAATTGGATTCACATATATGCAAGTTTACCCCTTTAGATTTAGATCTATGATGTACATAGTTTTATGCAAGTTTATGACTATGGCCTAAAACTATATTATATATATGCTAGTTTACACCTTTGGATTTAGATCTATGATGTACATAGTTTTATGCAAGTTTGTGACTATGGCCTATGCAAGTTTTGGATGAAAAATATATTATATATATGCAAGTTCACACCTTTAGGCCTATGTTTAGATTCATGACAATAACAAGTTTATGCAAGTTATGTTGTAATCCTTATTTGCAAGATTAGATCCATTTTGTGTGTTATGCAAATTTGCGACGTTTCTTCCCTTTTATGTGTTAGACTAATTTCTAGTCTAATATACATATATGTCAAGATAAACGAACGAACAACGTGGGGACGATGAGGGTAATATTGAATATACACATATTGAGAATTGGCATAATGGCCTTGAAAAAGGCATATAATTAAATTAAGACATTAATTGGAAAAATTGGCATTTATGGACATAATTGAGACAATTATGGACATAAGTATATTTGGAATTTATTTACAAATTTTGAATAGGGATATTAATCCACTTTGGGGTTAAATAAAGATGTGTAATAATAAACCGCCTAAGACATGAGGTTAGACTCGTTTGTGGTGTAAGACTTCCCGGACCCGCCCGACAAATCCAGCTGCCACAAATGCCAGTCTAATGTGAGAGGTCGAAGGCATGAACTAAATACATAACAGTTGTAAAGACACGAGGTTAGACTCGTTTGTGGTGTAAGACTGCCCGGACCCGGCCGACAAATCTAGCTACCACAAATTCCAGTCTAATGTGGGGGGTCTTTACAAGTTACGGTGTTAATGAATTAAGAAACACTTAACCAGATAAACAAGTGGTGGGACATAAGGGCGTTAAGTGGGTGCCTTGGGTGGCATGTGAAATCAAGTGGGTGCCTTGGGTGGCATGTGAAATACGATTAGATGCACTTAACCAAGATTGAAACATGTAAGAAGACATGGATAAGAACGGGGTTAGGTGGGGAAAAACCTTAGAGGGGACCAAGCATAGGTGGAAAGCTTGTGTCATGCATGAGGGCCCTTTTCAAACTAGTAACCCATCAAGTATCTTTGTGGGCTCGACCCAAATCGAGGATGGGACATGCGTACTGGATTTGATTGTAAGAGGTCAAAACGGGTTAGCGGTGGCAACGCAAGTCCAACGAGGTCATATGCGTGTGTGGGCCCGGGCTGGTAGGTAAGACGTTGTTGCATCGTGTATATATAAGCCGTGCATCTTGGTGGTATCGGGTTGCCACTTTGGGAAGTGATACATCCCACTATGGGGCCAGCATGGGTATCTACGAGTTAGGGAGCCGATCGAATGAGGGTAGTGGGTACACCTAGTGGAGATAGGGGCAGACGACACCTATGAAGGCAGCTAGGGGTAAATGAAACTACCATTATCATTATTGAGTTCTGTAGGCGGGATCAACTTTTAGGGTGTTTGGTGTGGTGCAGTGTAGTAATTATCCTATAGTGACTAGGTACGCCTTTAAACGTCATCTTTATTCATCTTATTTCCTTTGTCTGTTGTGTCATACCCATTAGTTCACAGTCATTTCCTTATTTTCCAGCTTATGCCTAGTCCTAGTTACTTAATGATTATATTGTTAAAGTTATTGCACTTTCCAGACTTTATGTCTGACCCCTTTGTTTCCACCTCTTTTCTTCCTTCCCCCCGCCCCCTAGGTGCTCAGGGTGGGACTAGTACTAGTGGAGCTTGATTTGGACAGCTTTATCTCTTTCTCTGGAAGTTTGCTTGGATCGCTGAAGTAAAAGTTCAACCTATCTTACTTATGGCTATTTTATGTTGGGGTTATGTCTTTCATTTTATGTACTCTGATTTAGTCAAGATGGATATTATGTTCTTGACTCTAGTCTTTGGTTTTTGTTGATGTAATCAAACTTATTTGTTTACCGCTGCAATGAATGAAGTTTTAAATTTTTAAGTATTGTTTTATATCTGTCTTGTTGTTAAGTTTCTGTTCTATACACACTTAAAATGCTTTATAGAAGTTAATGCATTCCCTTTGTGAGTGACAATAATAGACATGGGGTGTCACAGATTAACTCTATTTCAAATTCCTATTTCCAAACCAGTTTCCTTTAAAAATGTTAAATTTATAAAATATTTATTTTAATCCATTATTCACATCAAATGTGAAAAATATTTCTTATATATATCAATTTAGTTTGATTTCGTATTTAAAAAATAACATTCCATCTCCAAATTCTATTTATACTTCTATTCATAGAATTATTCATACGAAATCTCCTTTTTATTCTAACACTTAAATCTCATTTATAATTCCCTTTATAAATGTTGAGTTCATTTTCTATTTAAAATATCAGTGTTAAAACCGATTTCTACTTCCCTATATAAGTTCAGACTTATATATATATTCATTTATCCCAAGATAAATTATTTTATTTAATTTACATGTAACAACCCGAAAATCTGGGCCAGTTTAAAATTTTTATTTTGGCCATTATAGCGAATTTTGAATATTTAAAATAGATTATTTTAAATATAATCGACGAGAAATTTATTTTGAATAGAATTCGAACGTATATATTATACGCGTCGTCGTTAGAATATAAAATAATTATATATAATTATAAAAGGAATTGAAAATGGCGCGGTAGTTCGAAAATTCGATTTCTAATTTCAAATGAATATACAGAATTCAATATAGGTCAGAATTGAACGAAACAAGAAATATTTGAATCTGTATAACTATATCTTTGTAACGAAGTTAACAAACTGAGATTTCATCTTAGGAATGATAAGATATGTCCAGTTTAAAATTAGAAATAGTCGCTGTGGAATTTATATATATTTTTATATATATAAGGCCCTTAAAAATGGACATTTTGCAAATGACCTCGGATTTCGACGAAATCAGTTTTGTTGGGTCCGCAGTGTCAAGTTATTGCTAGGTTTCAAATTTCATAATTTTTCGAATCAATATGTGAGCGTGGCAAAGGAAAACGCGTTTGACCAGTTTCAGTTGATTTTAGTCGACTGGAAATTGGCCATTTTTCTAACGGTCTCAGAATTCGACGAAACTAGTTTTGTTAGGACCGTATCGTCAATACGAAGCTAGAAAATATTTTTATGGGATTTATAAAGTTCGTATGTGACCCCGGTAATTTGAAATGTACGTTTAAAATTAAAATTTAATGTTTTATACTTTAATTTGAAGAATAACTGATCGAAACAGTCGAATCAGCTTGCGTGACGTATCCCATTGTGTTCGGAATGGGGGTATTTAGCTAGGGGCAACATCCGTTGAATTTAATTTGGAGTTTGTTTGTGAAAATTTGCTTTAAAGAAATAAATTAATTAAAATATTAATAAAAAAAAAAATTATATAAGAGCCCCTAGGTTTTTCCCAAACCCTAATTCCCTCAGTACAGAACCCGCCCCCAAATTCAAATCGCGACGAGCGATTTAGAAGCTCCTCCCCACGTTCGATCTCGCGCCGCCCACCGCCTGCTCCGCCTGCCCCCTCGCGCCGCCCAAGCAAGCGCCGCCACCTCCTCCTCCCGCTCAGGCGAGAGCGAACAACCCTAGCCCCGGTCTGGAAAACGGAAGCCGCCGTAACCCCCACCTCGGCTCCGACGTCCAACCCCGCCTGATGACCACCGACAGCAGCATCCCCCCCTTCTTCGCAGGTAACAGTAAACATTTTATTTTATTTTTATTTTAGGGTTTTAAACTGTTTTTTTTTAAAAGCATTTTAAACTGGTTTTAATTAGATTTGTAAACTGATTTTTAAGAATTTTATAAACTGAATTTTTAAATATTTAAAAACTGATTTTTTTTTTTTTTTTTTTTTGAGTTAGAAATAAAATTAGAACTCTTTTGAAAATAAAATTAGAATTGGTTTTTAAATTTGTATATAGCATTGATTAAGAAATATATAAATTTGTTAAAGAAAAATATAAAAAAAACTTTGCTAAGACAAAATATATATATACCTTGTTTAGAAAAATAAAAATGTACATTGTTTTAAATTAAATTTAGCATTGGGTTTTTATAATGAGGTAGAAATAAAAATTCGATTTTTATATATTGAACTTCGAAATAAAAATTCGATTTTTATATATTGAACTTTGAAATAAAAATTCGATTTTTATATATTGAACTTCGAAATAAAAATTCGATTTTTATATATTGAACTTCGAAATAAAAATTCGATTTTTATATATTGAACTTTGAAATAAAAATTCGATTTTTATATATTGAACTTCGAAATAAAAATTCGATTTTTATATATTGAACTTTGAAATAAAAATTCGATTTTTATATATTGAACTTTGAAATAAAAATTCGATTTTTATATATTGAACTTTGAAATAAAAATTCGATTTTTATATATTGAACTTTGAAATAAAAATTCGATTTTTATATATTGAACTTTGAAATAAAAATTCGATTTTTATATATTGAACTTTGAAATAAAAATTCGATTTTTATGTATTGAACTTTGTAATAAAAATTCGTTTTTTATATATTGAACTTCGGAATAAAAATGTGATTTTTATATATTGAATAACAAAGTAAAAATTCGATTTTTGCGTATGTAGTGAAAGCAGCAACGAAGGTGACAAAAAGGCGAAACGACGAAGACTTCTGCAAAAGAAGAGCCGTGGAGCTAGGATAGCTATATGTGAGAATTTCTCACCTTTCAATTTATTTTTCTAGTTATATATATACTAGGATGCAGACGGTGCTTAGTAGCACCCGACACCCGTCCACAGACCATGGACTTGTTTGTTTGACTGTTTGGTGATTGATTGTGATATTGGTTTGAATGTGGTTTGTGGTGTGAAAAATCGAATCGATAAATTGGTTAGGATTAGACGTGCGCCGTTATAAGGCGAAGGAGTAAGGCTAGGTTAGACCCTTACTCCAAAGTTTGTGGTTTGCATAACGAATTGATTTGATTGATGTGTGAATGGCGTGGGCCTTCACTAGACCGGGGATAAGGCTAGGCCTTGTCCCGTTTCTAGTATCGTGCCGTTATGCCGCCGAAATTTTCTAAAATAAGTTAGAAAAATAAAAATAGCATTTTATTTAACGAATGAACTGAATATAAATTCATATGTTAAAATAAAATGTGTTATCGTTAAAAATATAATTTTTAACGTGAATGTGAATAAATAAATATTCATTTACAAACCAGACGGTTTGTTTATGTACACCTATTTGAATGACGTTGATTGGGTCGATAAATTTTACACATCGCCTAACTGCACAAATAAAATATGTGTTTGATTGTTTGAAACCCCACACGGGTGTTAGGATGAAATTTGAAGTTCACTCATCCTGATTTATTAAATATGTCGATCGATTGATTGACAAGCTGCTATAAGCGTTAAATGTCTATATTTGATGCTTATACAGTGTAGTGCACTTTGGTTGATGGTTGATTATTCATCGTTGTTGATATATACATGTGTTGTAGAAAATCCATATAATTAACATTATATGGTAATTGATTGGGCCTCATTCCAGTTTCGAGAAAAAAAGAAATATTTGAAATAGAAATATTTGAAATAGAAATATTTGAAATAGAAATATTTGAAATAGAAATATTTGAAATAGAAATATTTGAAATGGAATATTTGAAAATATCAATATATGAAGCCGTGTTGATTAGATTGACGCCATTTTGACGTGAACGATATTTATATCGATTTTAGAAAACGATTTCGAAATGAATTGAATTGAAAACGAATTCAAAAGGAATTGAAAACGATTTCGAAATGAATTGAATTGAAAACGAATTCAAAATGAATTGAAAACGATTTCGAAATGAATTGAATTGAAAACGAATTCAAAAGGAATTGAAAACGATTTCGAAATGAATTGAATTGAAAACGATTTCGAAATGAATTGAATTGAAAACGAATTCAAATGGAATTGAAAGCGAATTGAAATGAATTCAAATTGAATTGAAATTTGAATTGAATAGAAATGAATTTTGAAACGAATTTATAAAGAAGAATTCAATTTTGCTTTGAATTGAAATGGAATTTGAAATAGGTTTTGAAACGATTTTAAAACTATTTATATAGTTCGTTTTGAATAGAAATCGACGAAATATATATTATATATATTATATATATAATATAATGGCCTGAATAGAACGCGCCGCGCCGCGGCAGTTCGCGAATTTCGACCATTTATTTCAAACGGACATTGCGGGAGATCCGACCGTCGGATTCTCCTAAAACAGGAACCGTTGGGTTCGTATCGAAAAGAGCTTTCTAATGAATGTTAGAAATTTGAAATCTAACGGTTGGATTTGGAGATACGTCCAAATCAAATTCGAAAAAGGTCGCTGTAAGTGCAGTTCGATGGCCGTTGTTGGAAATCGACTGTACGGGCCTTGATAAAATTATTAAAAATAGTAATAATTTGTGTAAAATCATAAGAAATGATTTGTGAAAGAATTGGGGTGAAAAACTCCATATTTGAAAAGATAAAAATGGATTTTTATCGAAATGAACTAGTTTTGAACTAGAATTATAATTCTATTTATTTTTAAATAAATAAATTGAATTCGAAAAGGGTTTTAAAAATAACCAAAATTTCCAATGATTGCATTGGAGTGGATTTGAATCGAAATTGTCTTCGGAATATTTCGATGTTGGAATTCGTGATTATACAGGTGTTGTTATGGAAATTTGAAAGATATATATTGATATCGTTATTTCCAATACGACATTTGTTAGTCGTAGAATTCGATATTGAATATAAGCCGATATATTTTCTATTCAGAGCCTTGTATTGAATATCGAATGTGATTTGGGTTTGTCGTGAATGGTGTCTTCACTAACACTATTCTTGAACCCAGTTGAGAAAAGATTAAATCTTTTTATTTAGATTTAATGAAGTGTACCAATTAAATAATATTTAATTGGAATTGAATTGATATTGATTTTTGGGTTTATCGTGAGCAGTGTTTTAAATAACACTCGTTCTTTAACCCGATAATTAATGAATGTGATTTTGGGTTTATCGTGAACCGTGTTTTAAATGACACTGATTCTTTAACCCAGTCGAAGATTAAAACTAAGTGGAGTTTTAATGAATCTTTAATTAGATTGAAATGATCGAAAGTGGAGTATCACCAGTTTTGCTCCAGGCGATAGTTAAATCTTTAATTAGATTTGAACGTGAAATGGTAATTGAATTTACCGATAACACTGTGGTGTTAGATATGAAGTATTACCAGTTTTACTTCATGGGATGAATAGGTTGGGATTGGGAAATTAAAACAAATGATTACTTCGGTAAGGTTCGCTAATCCCGACTAGTTTGAATTGATATTCAAAAATGGATTAAAGAATAAATTCAAGGAATTTATCTTTGATAAAATTAATGGGAATCTTTCCCTATGAATGTGAAATTTAGAAACTAACTGTCGGTTAGCCAAGCAGAATGGTTTTCTGGATATTGATCTGATGTTGGTTTCGGCCTTCGGGGTTAATATTTGGGGAATTATTCTCTTGATTAATTTACGGTTAGTGACTAATGAATTGGAATGAGGCGTATGTTGTGTTTGTGTAACACTTTTATAAAATATACGCGAGTTATTCGGGAAGACCGGGTTTATCCCATTCTGAATAACTGATACGACGATAAGTCGAAGATGAAGACGATGGTCGAAGACCGGAAGTCTTCACGTCGTTTGGGTGATAACTGATGATCTTGATTGGGCTGTACACCCAAGAAGATGGAAACAGTTAGTGATCGTCCAGACGTACTTGGAGATCGATGGATATGCGGGGTACTAGGTGCCTCCGGTTTCGTTCAGACCCAGAACGGACTTGTAAATGGACTGTGGGTCTGACATCGGATTTCATTCTGTGTGACTGATATCGGTTGCATAGGATGGTTTGCCTGTGTGGCATGCTAAGATGCAAATGATCGAGGCTTCTGTTGAAAAGCAAAGTCTTGTGGTGATGATCAAAGCACGGCCTTTGTGGCGTAGCTTTGTGTAACGTTTACCTCGCGTGTTTCACACCCGGTATGAACCAAAAACGGGAGACGGACCTCAGGGAGGGCATGCGTTTCTTTCTAGCTAGAAGTGGCGTCAGTGGTTTTACACGCCCTGACGAGTTTGACTTATGTGGTTGTTGCTGTTGCGAGGCGCCTCGGTTATATCGGTTTCGGCCGATGCTTCTGGTCGGCTGACGGACCAGACTTGCGCCCCAAAGGGCGGGGAAACGTAGTGTTCAGGCATTTTAATCCACATCGGTGGACCGGCCCTGTCGCTCCTAGGGTCACTCGAGCTCTGATCCTGAGACATGGTAGGCTAGATTGTCTCAAATCGGTTGAGGACTATCTTTTGCCTCGGTTCATAGACGGAAATCCAATTTCCAAATACGTGACATTTGCGGTTTTATTTGTAAACCTATACATGGCGACATAGTGGCATGGGACGCTCATGTCGTCTATGATTGATACTTATGATTTGAAGTTGTTTTATACACTATGCACTTATTATAGTATCAAATGATTTGTTTTAAACGTATCAAGCATTCTTTGGCTGTTATAAGGGAAAACCCTATCCCCCGGCTTGCGTTTGCATTGTGTGATAGGACCTGGGTCTTATAACAGCTTCATTTTTCTTTATTTAGCATTGCGCTAGTTGTTTGATGCACTGGTATTCTTGGGAGAAAACCCGTTCCGTGTTATACGGCGTGGTCCCTTGATTTACCTAATGATTTAAAATAAAGATTAACTGTTTTAGTTCTCACACCAGTCACATGACTGACCTGGAGTTTATTGTTTTAACCTAAACTCTGGGTGCCCTTATTTTCGACACGGGCAGCTAGTAGTTTTGGTTTTGCAGATTTATATTCACAGGATCCTGGTTTACAGCTGGAACGATATCCGGAAAGCTTTGTATCCGTATGTCTACTTCTAGTTGTCTATTGTATTATTTTCCGCTGCTATGTATTTAAATATAATTTAAATCTCTGGTATTCCTGTGTTATATTCATTGATACTCTGTATATTCTTGTAATCTGATGCACTGTTGTAATATATAGTGAAACGTTCTTCTGTATGCGTTCTGCTATGGCTTGTTCTCGAACTATCCGACGCTTTCCCTTACGGGGAGGTTGCGGGTCGTTACACGTGGTATCAGAGCTTTGGTTTACAAAGCTAGAGAACAAGACACATTAGAAACGTACGAAAGAATACATCAGATATTGGGTTAGTAATATCCAATTAGAATGACTCGTTAGAGATAGGATCAGTAGTATCCTAGAACGAGTGTGAAGAGTATGTTTTTGAAAATGAAAACAAATTTCGTTTTGAAAATTTAAATCAATTATTCGTATTTGATTATTTATTTTATATTGATTAGGACAATCCGATATATAAAGATTTTGTATATATGTCTTGCAAACGTGTATTCGAAGTTTTAATATATTGGGTAGATATAGAATCCCTCTAGTGCCCGGGAATGATTCTGGTGATGGGGCACTGTCGCCAGTATTTATTTTCGAGCGACGAAAGTGAGATTTCTATATATTTCCTATTGACTGGTGTGAGAACCAAAATTAGATAGGGCCTATTGTTGTGATTTGGCATTAAAAATCTGATTCTTGTATATGTATCAAAATTATGAATTTGAAACTCTAATTCACTAATTGATTGATGTTTGTGTTGTTTGTTTATTTGTTTGCTAATTTTGAACCATTTAGCCTAACTGAATCAAATATTGAATTGTATTGAAATTTGGTCGCATTTGCTTGCATATACATATACTTACATTGAACAGGTCATAGCAAGGAGGCTAGAGCCAGAGAATAAAATTTGTTTGCCCGACAAATAGGTACATGTTTACTACATAATTTCCTGTTTTGTTTGGGTGATGATGATTTTGTGAGCCTATTGGCTAGCCGCTTGGCTTTTTCTTTTTCTTTTTGAGATCTGAAGGACCGGGGAAGCTATTTGAAATTCCCCGATGCTCCCGGTGCAGGGGAGGTTATGGCGAAATTTTTCAAAAATTTAGGGTGTTAGCCAAATTTTTGAAATTTTGAAAATTCTCAGAAACTAAAGAGTTGGAGAATGGAAGCCAGATCGAGCGTAGTGTTGAATAATCAAACCACTTTCGACTTTGTTCCTTTTCGGGGACGAAAAGTTTTAAGTGGGGGAGATTGTAACAACCCGAAAATCTGGGCCAGTTTAAAATTTTTATTTTGGCCATTATAGCGAATTTTGAATATTTAAAATAGATTATTTTAAATATAATCGACGAGAAATTTATTTTGAATAGAATTCGAACGTATATATTATACGCGTCGTCGTTAGAATATAAAATAATTATATATAATTATAAAAGGAATTGAAAATGGCGCGGTAGTTCGAAAATTCGATTTCTAATTTCAAATGAATATACATAATTCAATATAGGTCAGAATTGAACGAAACAAGAAATATTTGAATCTGTATAACTATATCTTTGTAACGAAGTTAACAAACTGAGATTTCATCTTAGGAATGATAAGATATGTCCAGTTTAAAATTAGAAATAGTCGCTGTGGAATTTATATATATTTTTATATATATAAGGCCCTTAAAAATGGACATTTTGCAAATGACCTCGGATTTCGACGAAATCAGTTTTGTTGGGTCCGCAGTGTCAAGTTATTGCTAGGTTTCAAATTTCATAATTTTTCGAATCAATATGTGAGCGTGGCAAAGGAAAACGCGTTTGACCAGTTTCAGTTGATTTTAGTCGACTGGAAATTGGCCATTTTTCTAACGGTCTCAGAATTCGACGAAACTAGTTTTGTTAGGACCGTATCGTCAATACGAAGCTAGAAAATATTTTTATGGGATTTATAAAGTTCGTATGTGACCCCGGTAATTTGAAATGTACGTTTAAAATTAAAATTTAATGTTTTATACTTTAATTTGAAGAATAACTGATCGAAACAGTCGAATCAGCTTGCGTGACGTATCCCATTGTGTTCGGAATGGGGGTATTTAGCTAGGGGCAACATCCGTTGAATTTAATTTGGAGTTTGTTTGTGAAAATTTGCTTTAAAGAAATAAATTAATTAAAATATTAATAAAAAAAAAAATTATATAAGAGCCCCTAGGTTTTTCCCAAACCCTAATTCCCTCAGTACAGAACCCGCCCCCAAATTCAAATCGCGACGAGCGATTTAGAAGCTCCTCCCCACGTTCGATCTCGCGCCGCCCACCGCCTGCTCCGCCTGCCCCCTCGCGCCGCCCAAGCAAGCGCCGCCACCTCCTCCTCCCGCTCAGGCGAGAGCGAACAACCCTAGCCCCGGTCTGGAAAACGGAAGCCGCCGTAACCCCCACCTCGGCTCCGACGTCCAACCCCGCCTGATGACCACCGACAGCAGCATCCCCCCCCTTCTTCGCAGGTAACAGTAAACATTTTATTTTATTTTTATTTTAGGGTTTTAAACTGTTTTTTTTTAAAAGCATTTTAAACTGGTTTTAATTAGATTTGTAAACTGATTTTTAAGAATTTTATAAACTGAATTTTTAAATATTTAAAAACTGATTTTTTTTTTTTTTTTTTTTTGAGTTAGAAATAAAATTAGAACTCTTTTGAAAATAAAATTAGAATTGGTTTTTAAATTTGTATATAGCATTGATTAAGAAATATATAAATTTGTTAAAGAAAAATATAAAAAAAACTTTGCTAAGACAAAATATATATATACCTTGTTTAGAAAAATAAAAATGTACATTGTTTTAAATTAAATTTAGCATTGGGTTTTTATAATGAGGTAGAAATAAAAATTCGATTTTTATATATTGAACTTCGAAATAAAAATTCGATTTTTATATATTGAACTTTGAAATAAAAATTCGATTTTTATATATTGAACTTCGAAATAAAAATTCGATTTTTATATATTGAACTTCGAAATAAAAATTCGATTTTTATATATTGAACTTTGAAATAAAAATTCGATTTTTATATATTGAACTTCGAAATAAAAATTCGATTTTTATATATTGAACTTTGAAATAAAAATTCGATTTTTATATATTGAACTTTGAAATAAAAATTCGATTTTTATATATTGAACTTTGAAATAAAAATTCGATTTTTATATATTGAACTTTGAAATAAAAATTCGATTTTTATATATTGAACTTTGAAATAAAAATTCGATTTTTATATATTGAACTTTGAAATAAAAATTCGATTTTTATATATTGAACTTTGAAATAAAAATTCGATTTTTATGTATTGAACTTTGTAATAAAAATTCGTTTTTTATATATTGAACTTCGGAATAAAAATGTGATTTTTATATATTGAATAACAAAGTAAAAATTCGATTTTTGCGTATGTAGTGAAAGCAGCAACGAAGGTGACAAAAAGGCGAAACGACGAAGACTTCTGCAAAAGAAGAGCCGTGGAGCTAGGATAGCTATATGTGAGAATTTCTCACCTTTCAATTTATTTTTCTAGTTATATATATACTAGGATGCAGACGGTGCTTAGTAGCACCCGACACCCGTCCACAGACCATGGACTTGTTTGTTTGACTGTTTGGTGATTGATTGTGATATTGGTTTGAATGTGGTTTGTGGTGTGAAAAATCGAATCGATAAATTGGTTAGGATTAGACGTGCGCCGTTATAAGGCGAAGGAGTAAGGCTAGGTTAGACCCTTACTCCAAAGTTTGTGGTTTGCATAACGAATTGATTTGATTGATGTGTGAATGGCGTGGGCCTTCACTAGACCGGGGATAAGGCTAGGCCTTGTCCCGTTTCTAGTATCGTGCCGTTATGCCGCCGAAATTTTCTAAAATAAGTTAGAAAAATAAAAATAGCATTTTATTTAACGAATGAACTGAATATAAATTCATATGTTAAAATAAAATGTGTTATCGTTAAAAATATAATTTTTAACGTGAATGTGAATAAATAAATATTCATTTACAAACCAGACGGTTTGTTTATGTACACCTATTTGAATGACGTTGATTGGGTCGATAAATTTTACACATCGCCTAACTGCACAAATAAAATATGTGTTTGATTGTTTGAAACCCCACACGGGTGTTAGGATGAAATTTGAAGTTCACTCATCCTGATTTATTAAATATGTCGATCGATTGATTGACAAGCTGCTATAAGCGTTAAATGTCTATATTTGATGCTTATACAGTGTAGTGCACTTTGGTTGATGGTTGATTATTCATCGTTGTTGATATATACATGTGTTGTAGAAAATCCATATAATTAACATTATATGGTAATTGATTGGGCCTCATTCCAGTTTCGAGAAAAAAAGAAATATTTGAAATAGAAATATTTGAAATAGAAATATTTGAAATAGAAATATTTGAAATAGAAATATTTGAAATAGAAATATTTGAAATGGAATATTTGAAAATATCAATATATGAAGCCGTGTTGATTAGATTGACGCCATTTTGACGTGAACGATATTTATATCGATTTTAGAAAACGATTTCGAAATGAATTGAATTGAAAACGAATTCAAAAGGAATTGAAAACGATTTCGAAATGAATTGAATTGAAAACGAATTCAAAATGAATTGAAAACGATTTCGAAATGAATTGAATTGAAAACGAATTCAAAAGGAATTGAAAACGATTTCGAAATGAATTGAATTGAAAACGATTTCGAAATGAATTGAATTGAAAACGAATTCAAATGGAATTGAAAGCGAATTGAAATGAATTCAAATTGAATTGAAATTTGAATTGAATAGAAATGAATTTTGAAACGAATTTATAAAGAAGAATTCAATTTTGCTTTGAATTGAAATGGAATTTGAAATAGGTTTTGAAACGATTTTAAAACTATTTATATAGTTCGTTTTGAATAGAAATCGACGAAATATATATTATATATATTATATATATAATATAATGGCCTGAATAGAACGCGCCGCGCCGCGGCAGTTCGCGAATTTCGACCATTTATTTCAAACGGACATTGCGGGAGATCCGACCGTCGGATTCTCCTAAAACAGGAACCGTTGGGTTCGTATCGAAAAGAGCTTTCTAATGAATGTTAGAAATTTGAAATCTAACGGTTGGATTTGGAGATACGTCCAAATCAAATTCGAAAAAGGTCGCTGTAAGTGCAGTTCGATGGCCGTTGTTGGAAATCGACTGTACGGGCCTTGATAAAATTATTAAAAATAGTAATAATTTGTGTAAAATCATAAGAAATGATTTGTGAAAGAATTGGGGTGAAAAACTCCATATTTGAAAAGATAAAAATGGATTTTTATCGAAATGAACTAGTTTTGAACTAGAATTATAATTCTATTTATTTTTAAATAAATAAATTGAATTCGAAAAGGGTTTTAAAAATAACCAAAATTTCCAATGATTGCATTGGAGTGGATTTGAATCGAAATTGTCTTCGGAATATTTCGATGTTGGAATTCGTGATTATACAGGTGTTGTTATGGAAATTTGAAAGATATATATTGATATCGTTATTTCCAATACGACATTTGTTAGTCGTAGAATTCGATATTGAATATAAGCCGATATATTTTCTATTCAGAGCCTTGTATTGAATATCGAATGTGATTTGGGTTTGTCGTGAATGGTGTCTTCACTAACACTATTCTTGAACCCAGTTGAGAAAAGATTAAATCTTTTTATTTAGATTTAATGAAGTGTACCAATTAAATAATATTTAATTGGAATTGAATTGATATTGATTTTTGGGTTTATCGTGAGCAGTGTTTTAAATAACACTCGTTCTTTAACCCGATAATTAATGAATGTGATTTTGGGTTTATCGTGAACCGTGTTTTAAATGACACTGATTCTTTAACCCAGTCGAAGATTAAAACTAAGTGGAGTTTTAATGAATCTTTAATTAGATTGAAATGATCGAAAGTGGAGTATCACCAGTTTTGCTCCAGGCGATAGTTAAATCTTTAATTAGATTTGAACGTGAAATGGTAATTGAATTTACCGATAACACTGTGGTGTTAGATATGAAGTATTACCAGTTTTACTTCATGGGATGAATAGGTTGGGATTGGGAAATTAAAACAAATGATTACTTCGGTAAGGTTCGCTAATCCCGACTAGTTTGAATTGATATTCAAAAATGGATTAAAGAATAAATTCAAGGAATTTATCTTTGATAAAATTAATGGGAATCTTTCCCTATGAATGTGAAATTTAGAAACTAACTGTCGGTTAGCCAAGCAGAATGGTTTTCTGGATATTGATCTGATGTTGGTTTCGGCCTTCGGGGTTAATATTTGGGGAATTATTCTCTTGATTAATTTACGGTTAGTGACTAATGAATTGGAATGAGGCGTATGTTGTGTTTGTGTAACACTTTTATAAAATATACGCGAGTTATTCGGGAAGACCGGGTTTATCCCATTCTGAATAACTGATACGACGATAAGTCGAAGATGAAGACGATGGTCGAAGACCGGAAGTCTTCACGTCGTTTGGGTGATAACTGATGATCTTGATTGGGCTGTACACCCAAGAAGATGGAAACAGTTAGTGATCGTCCAGACGTACTTGGAGATCGATGGATATGCGGGGTACTAGGTGCCTCCGGTTTCGTTCAGACCCAGAACGGACTTGTAAATGGACTGTGGGTCTGACATCGGATTTCATTCTGTGTGACTGATATCGGTTGCATAGGATGGTTTGCCTGTGTGGCATGCTAAGATGCAAATGATCGAGGCTTCTGTTGAAAAGCAAAGTCTTGTGGTGATGATCAAAGCACGGCCTTTGTGGCGTAGCTTTGTGTAACGTTTACCTCGCGTGTTTCACACCCGGTATGAACCAAAAACGGGAGACGGACCTCAGGGAGGGCATGCGTTTCTTTCTAGCTAGAAGTGGCGTCAGTGGTTTTACACGCCCTGACGAGTTTGACTTATGTGGTTGTTGCTGTTGCGAGGCGCCTCGGTTATATCGGTTTCGGCCGATGCTTCTGGTCGGCTGACGGACCAGACTTGCGCCCCAAAGGGCGGGGAAACGTAGTGTTCAGGCATTTTAATCCACATCGGTGGACCGGCCCTGTCGCTCCTAGGGTCACTCGAGCTCTGATCCTGAGACATGGTAGGCTAGATTGTCTCGAATCGGTTGAGGACTATCTTTTGCCTCGGTTCATAGACGGAAATCCAATTTCCAAATACGTGACATTTGCGGTTTTATTTGTAAACCTATACATGGCGACATAGTGGCATGGGACGCTCATGTCGTCTATGATTGATACTTATGATTTGAAGTTGTTTTATACACTATGCACTTATTATAGTATCAAATGATTTGTTTTAAACGTATCAAGCATTCTTTGGCTGTTATAAGGGAAAACCCTATCCCCCGGCTTGCGTTTGCATTGTGTGATAGGACCTGGGTCTTATAACAGCTTCATTTTTCTTTATTTAGCATTGCGCTAGTTGTTTGATGCACTGGTATTCTTGGGAGAAAACCCGTTCCGTGTTATACGGCGTGGTCCCTTGATTTACCTAATGATTTAAAATAAAGATTAACTGTTTTAGTTCTCACACCAGTCACATGACTGACCTGGAGTTTATTGTTTTAACCTAAACTCTGGGTGCCCTTATTTTCGACACGGGCAGCTAGTAGTTTTGGTTTTGCAGATTTATATTCACAGGATCCTGGTTTACAGCTGGAACGATATCCGGAAAGCTTTGTATCCGTATGTCTACTTCTAGTTGTCTATTGTATTATTTTCCGCTGCTATGTATTTAAATATAATTTAAATCTCTGGTATTCCTGTGTTATATTCATTGATACTCTGTATATTCTTGTAATCTGATGCACTGTTGTAATATATAGTGAAACGTTCTTCTGTATGCGTTCTGCTATGGCTTGTTCTCGAACTATCCGACGCTTTCCCTTACGGGGAGGTTGCGGGTCGTTACATTACATAATATTATTTATAAATTAATCTTCTCCCTTTATCTGTTAAAACAGATTTCTATTTAATTCCACTTTGAATAAATCTTTTCCATTTATCTCTTAAAACAAATTTCTATTTACAATCTACTTTATATCCATAACTCATCTTTCCTTTTATAATAATTCTATTTATTTCATACATATTTCCTTTTATAATTATTCTATTTATTTTCTAAATAAACATTCCTTTCCTAAATAAATATTCCTTTTTCAATTCTATTTGTTTTACAAATAAATTCCTTTTTATATAATCCTGTGATTTAATACAATATATACTTTGAAAATTCCTTTTTCATTCCAGTATTACTTACGATACTCAAAATAACAATGAAAAAGATCAGTGTCATCCAACCACATTATAATCAATCATAGATTATATATAACACATCATATATCACAATATATGAAAAACCGTAATATAATTATTGAGGAATCCAGTTGGATTCCTCCAACCTATTTCCTGCATCCACAGATGTTACACAATATAATTCACATCAATTACATTTCAATATGGACTATTCTAATAAACAGAATCAATGTTTGTTTAACGATATTTATATATAACTATATCGATATTTTCAACCAATCAATTAGCAGTTCAACCAACCAATCAACACACAATAATCAATCAATATTTATCTGTTCTACAAATACGTTATAAAAAAATAACTAGGTTGAGTTAGTGAAATTTACTCACATTGGACGATCATTGTTAAAAACGATAATTATCGGTTGATTTGATTCCGACAATTTATTTTGCTATAAATTGTAACTAGCTCCAATTCACTCCCAATCAGTTCCATTGCGTAGCTCTCATCCATACGATCCCAAGGATCTTTTTTGTCTAATTCTGACAACGTACAAGCAAGTTATGGCATTAACAAGTTTGTATGTACATATATTATTTAATTTAAATAAAGTTGAATTTAGTATGGGCCTAACCCTCTTCACAAAATCGGCCCACCCTACCTCTACCCGTCTACAGTAACAGCTTCTTCCCCGATACCTCAACCGTTAATTTCCAGGAACCACTCCTCCATTTTCAAAACTTCACGCCTCTCGTTCCACTCCATTCCTAAATGAAATCATACAAGACAACCACCATTGAACTTCTCTTCTCGAGTACACAAACCCCAACACCATCACTGCTCTCTCGCACCATGAACTCCCCTTGCGTCGAACAGCTTCGCACGCTGCTAGGTAATTTCGATCGAAGACTTTTTGCCTCGTATCACCCAGAAAATTAACATAAAATGTTAAACCACTCTTTGATCCCAAAAACAATCACGAATTCATGAATTGTAGCCCCAATCCCGTGATAATTGCAACCCTAGGACGTATTAATGCACGCTGGAGAAAATAACGCGACCAAAATTTGTGTCGAACCCACTGATTCTCATATCAGATTGAAGAGAAATACTTCACGAATCTAAACAAGCTTGTCTTTCGATTTATCGATTTCTCCTTGATTTTATTTTGATTTATGACGATCTAAACTTTTTCTGAAAGAAAAGAAACGACGGCGCCTTTGTCTGTTGACTAGGGAAAATTACTTTAGGTTTAGAAAGGATGTTAAGGGGTTATTTATAGGATAAAAATATTATTTTTATATTCATTATTTTATTTATTTTTATTGAACTACTTCTTGTATTTATCACTAAAAATCCGTGTGATCATACATAGTATCGAAAAATCCTGAAAATTGACATATAACTAGAGTTTGACATTATGGACCCAACGAAACTTGTTTCGTCGAATTCCGAATCCGTTTGCTCACACAGTGTATTTTTTAAAGTCAAATTATTGATTGTTTTTCACATTAAAATCCCTTACGGCCACATACTAACTCCAAAAATCACGAAAATTGAAATCTGACAATAATTTAATATTCCGGATCCAAAAAAAGTAGTTTCATCGAAAATGGAGATTGTTTGCAAAACTGACTATTTTTACAGCTCTAAATAAACCAATTTAAATTTTAATATATTTAAAAATAATTAGATTAAATATTTATAAATAAACATTATCATTAGTATTCACAATAGAATATCATACAGCTCCAAAATATACACGTCTAGATTTACAACTCGATATTTCAAAATCTCAGATTATATCTATATTCAATTTATATTGAAAATCCTTTTATAATATAAATAAATCATTATAAATTATAAAGGAATTCCATAGCAACTTTTCAAAAAAAAAATTTAGACATAACTCAAAATCTACACAATGAAATCTTGATTTTTCTATTCCATTAGAAAAAAAATACTTCACCAGCTCCGAACGTTTCTTATTTCACAGAAATCCAATTTAAAATGGATTATGTATATTCAATTGAAGTTCGAATCGCCAAACTACGAACTGCAGCACCGTTTCGATCTCGATTTTAATTGTAATATAATTATACGTTCAAACTTCATTAAAATAATATATTCGTTAATATAATTCAACTCTAAACTGAATTATATATTATATATGATCCAATTCACACAATATTGTGAATTCCACTATTTTCGACTATTTCAGAATTTAAATATATTGTTCTTTTTTTATCTATTATATTATATGAAAGCACAAACTTTCTACAACGACCATTCAGATCCAGATTCTTAAAAAATCACAAGCTCGACACATGTACAGCGGTTCAATCCTCGCCGTTCAGTAGAATACCTGTCTGAACCCTTCAGCGACCGCGAAAACCCTTTAATAACTCCCCTCACGTCTTTACAGTTCCATTTTCTCCTAAAAAATCTAGATTCTGCCATGTGTCAACCGCTTAGATCAAACAGCTACCATTTTCCATCCGCACAAAAAGCTTTTGTATTCCTCATGTATGTCACCCCTCATTCCCATCCTATTCCAAGAAGATGTACCTTTTCTTTTTCCTTTTCCAATCACAACGAAATAACTCCATTCAGCCGCCAGCCCATCCTTTTCCGCCCATCTTCCTATCTCCATGCTTTTGCTTCAACTGTCATCACAACTATCCCTCCTCATTTTGTTGTCTTCCTACCAGACCACAGCCACCAACGCCTTCTGCCGCTGATTTCATCCAACTGACTACGGTTTTGATGCGGTAAGTTTTCATTCTCTACTACCTCTGCGGATTTTTTGCTTTTTATCCTAACTGATAAATCTAATGTTAGGTTATGTTTGGCAGTCTGTATTTGGTAAATTTCTTCTCTTTCCAGACTTGATTTCCATTAACTGCCTCTTCTCCCAATTAGATCAATCCGCCTTTTCGAATTTTCATGTTTTCATGTTCTGCTTTTGCTGCTTTTACAGGAGTGGATCTCTCTACAAAATAAACAAACCCAATGACATTATTCTGACCAGGCTTCACTGTGAAGAATATTGGCGACTCTCCATGATGTGTGAAAATGACTTTCAACCTTTATATCATGACAGCATATACTGAATGTTTAACCCACAATGCCTTCACCCAAGCAATGCAGCATCCTCAAGCCACATTTTTGGGTTCCATTACTCATGTAGGCGATTCCGGGACAACTGGTTATACAACTCAGCATCAAACTAATGTGAGTTGCCTTTACGTCCTAAAATTCATATGAATAAAATGAAATGAAATAACAATGTCTCGTTTCTCTTTAATATGATATTTTCAAGAATTCTATTTCTCACTTTAATACTTCTATTTCAGTTCATTTATTTATTATTTTTATATCGGTCAAAGTATTCTAAAATCCATATTTATTTGCGATTAATAATAGGATTTATGGTGATGATGCTGGAGAATTTCAATTGACTGCAGTACTTGAATTGATGATATTTGTGTCGATGTAGATTTCTCCAATACACTTGAAAGAACCGGGAACTTTGTGAGGTAGTTTTCTGGATATTAACCTTTATAATGAAGTTTTGTAAAGGTTTATTCTATTTTTCAACATTTCTTTTGGGTCTTCTGTCTAAGTTAATCTGACAATTCATATTTGATAAATCTGTTAAACCAAGCAAGGAGATGAGTATTAAATACCGCTCACATGTTTTAAATTATAGCACCATTAGTAAAACATGATTTTTCACTTAGGATTTGTCATGTAAAAAGTTATACAATGACTAATAATATCAGTAATTTATGAATTTAATCATCTAATAATACTTCTTAATTCATTAAGCTGATTGCAATTTAAAAAGGTTTATTATTCAGAGCGTTTACAATTTATTTTCTATAATAAATTATTCCTGCTTTCTCTGTCCTTTATATTTTAATGGTTCTTACAATAAATAACTTCTTTTGGATTTTTTCATTTTAAAACACTAGAACTTGAATTAAAACATTGACTATTTTAAAATACCTTGATCTTTTTATTAGAGAATTGTAAGCTAATTTTGAAGTTTGTTCTTTACTAGTATTTTGACAACTCGAAAAAGGTTTAAATTTCATTTTAAGGAATTTTGTAATATTTTGGCTTTTAGTTTATTATTTCAAACGTTCAACACTAATGGGAAAAAAGCTAAAGTTTAGCAACTTCGGTAAAATACCGGTTATTCATACGAAGTGATTTTCTTTGGCTAAGCAAGTGCTTTTGAGTATTATCAAAATGATTTCCGTGGATGTTTTTTTATCTTTATTTTTTTATAGTAAAAAAGCACACTTTCAGGAAAGTATGACTTTTTATTTATTTTAAATAATTGAATTTCTTTTAAATGTTTCATCTCTTTTAAGAAAAAAATAGGTATAGTCAATTGAATTTTATTTTTAGAATCCTCTATTATGGAGTCGTAATGACTATAACTTTAGAATATAACGACTAATAATAATTAAGAAAGCACTACTTGATTGCATCAAATGCAATATTGCATTAATTACATAACTCGATTTGTCGGACATGTTCATATCTTTCTTTATATCCATTGGAGTGCTTTCAACTCTGTGAACCATTTTATGATTGCATCATTTCCAGTTCCACCTTATAAAGTAATATCAGTTGTTTTATGACTAATCAGGTAAGAATATCTGAGTTTATAAAGGCTAATTTCGTAACTAATCAGGTAAGAATATCTGAGTTTTTAAAGGCTAATTTCGTTGTTGTTCAACTGTTGTCACCTTTGTCCAATTACAGATTATTGCTATAAAATACACACTTTGTTGGAGAAGTCATAATTTCCAAAAGCCATACCAATTTGTCCGACACATAGAGCCCAAGTTGTATGGCACATATAGCACTTCTTTTACAGTGTAGGCATGGTGTTGTAGGCATTAGTTAGGGGATATATGGTGATACAACATTGAAACATCAGCATATGCTTTATATACAACTATTAACATGCTAGGTAAATTATATATATGATTTTCGATTTACTAAAAACCTCCCAAACTTAGTTTTTGTGAGTGCATACATTAAACGTACTATCATGTGTTCCAAATAGTAAGCTATGTTCTTAAATCTATTTATGAATACATATTTATCACAATGAGATGATCAAATTCCAATAATGTTGGTTTTTCTCTGCCATCTTTGGTGATTGACTATTTTATCATGATTTCTAGGCCTATTTATCTACTATTAATGTAAATAAATATTTTACGTTTTGAAATAGAAGTGTGTCCATGACCATAATATAGGCTAATTTCATTACATCTACATGGATGATAAGACCTTTTTATAACTTTTCCCATTTTTCTAATAATAGATAACATATAATCTTCCTACATTCTGTATTTACCATTTAACAATGTCGTTTTAACTTGATGTACGTTAAATCGACAGTTAACTAGTAGTCTGCATCCCGCTTGATATTAAAGTTTAATTGCCATTTAAATCATCATATAACCAAATTTTGTTGATAGATATAGTTTGACGATTCATTGAAATTTATACATCTGAGCATTGTAAACTTTTGCATTCTCAGATATTTGGATTTATTCCTATCATTTGAAAATCAAATTTGATTTTTATATGTACATGTTGTTCAAATATTAAAAAGTGGTTGTTACTACAAATCCATTGCCGTAGATGGTAGTAACTACAAGGCCATATGAAAATTTCCTAATTTTGAACCATCTTATATTTACGATTTTGTTTATATTTGATTTTCTGATAGTGTATATCTTACATTACATAATGGAAAATGTAAACTCATATATGTGGATTGAAATAAAATCATTGATTTGACTATTTTTTTTGGTTGTTGCTGGTACTAAATACAAGTTACCCTACTATATCGTGCTCCAATATAGTTTTTGTAAATATACTTCCTCACGTCAGGCCTACCTTGACTACAGGCTAGAATTTGTAAGAAATAAAACAGTGAATAATGCTATTCAACATAATTAACATCAACAACATATGAAGAACGTTTGTTTCATTTTCTCTCTTTATGGATTAAATCCCACCAAGTTTGCTTAAGTATAACTCAATTGCATAGTACGATGTCATGATCATACTCAATACTGCACTTTTACATGTTTCCATTGTTACAATTCACCCTCTTAGCAGTTGAACCTCAATAGCAGTTGAACCTCAACTTATATTTCACCTTCGCAACAAAATATGCTTCATTGAAAGAAAAAACAGTCTTCTTTAAAACGGGTATAACAACTGTGTCAATTACATTTAGTCTCTACTATAGAAACAATATTTTCTTTAAATCAAGCTCTATGTAACCCCCCTTCCCCCCAGATATGTCTAACACTGCATGCAAACAATGTGTCAGTTATAATTTTATCTGCTTAGTTTTTAATTTATTTCATCTATGTACCATATTCTATGTTTAATTGAATTGTTATCTAAGTTTATGCTTAATAGCTTGCATTGTTCACTTTTTGTGGAATGATATTTTGGGTAAATTTATTCATACACATATTTGTTCATCCCTCCTACATTGATTGAAGATATAAGGATGACATTAAAATGATTCATGGACTGTTATTTTTCTTCAGGTTGTTGTTGGTGCTTTGGGCATAATGTACAACTAAGGGACAAATGTTTTTATGTAGCTACATCACAATTACTTATATTATCATTTATTTACTTTTAGGCATTTCGAAAATCATAAAAACCAGTGTAACAGTATTCTATATGCCCAATATGTTGTTGTTGCTTGAGATTCTCTATTTCATTTATTGTTGTTTTGATTACTTTTATATGCTAATTTTTTGTTATTTTTTTATTTATATGTCAGCCGATCAATTGCTTCCAATTAATGTCTTCCGAATGGTTTCTATCAGACTGTCTATTTGCAGCCTCATCTACTTATTATATTACTTCATCAATATTGCAAATTTCTCAGCAGTTGTATGTGATCTGACTTTGTTTTGTAGCTAGGTACAAATAGTCAATTCATAATCTTGCCGTCACGTCATTCTTGAGACAAAAGCATTTCTTATGTTGTCTTAGTCAACGGATTGTTGAATATATAAATTTGTCATATATTTTCATGATATAATGTATCCGCTGTTTGTACAAGTCACCAAGGAAGATGCAAATTCAGTTTGTCAATATTCCAACTATTTGCTTATGGACAAGTAACATCTTAAATGACTTTCATTCTTTCTTATATATGGCAGAATGTAAAATTCATCATTTAGGAAAAAAATATTATATGCACATACCTGTAAGTTGTTGAATCCTATAGCTCATAGATACCAAAATGAATCTAAAGTTGGTTGTCCAATCCATGTGTGTGCTTTGCTATCAAATAGTCTTATATGTTCATTTCTGTTCACACTTACAAGCAAATAATACACTTTGCTGATGTACAAGGGTTTTTGCTATCGTAGTGACAAATGGTGAATTATTACTCACGTGGATGCTACTCTTTTAAATAGTGGAAGCTATATGAATTTGTATCTAATAGACAAAGGGAAGAAATTTGCATCAAAGATTATGTTTACCACAATATTGGGATATAATTACGTCGATATAATAAGTATATCTTTTTGGCCAGCCCGTGTGCGAAGCACGGGTTCGCACTAGTATTAATTAAATATTCAGTATTATTTAATTCTGATCAATTTAAATTACCAAACCATTATTTAAATAATTAAAAAAATTATTTATAATACCGTAAAAATATGGGTCGTTACAACAGGTATCCTGACATCATTTTTTTTTGGAGAAACTAAAAATTGTCACCCCAAAAAACTAGGCAAATCAGCACAAACGGTGAAGGAAAGTTAGCCGTAATTATATTAGAAGTCATTTCATTTCGTATCGATGGCATAGGACATTAATTTATGAGAAAACATTTCCTTTTTACCTTGTAAGGTGAATTGTATTCTCCTAAACAAAGTAACGAACGAAACAAATAACCACTAATGTCGGACATTAGGAATGGTGAAAAGGTGATTGATGCCCAAACCTATTTTATGATCAGCATAATCCTAACTGACTTTCCTATCAATTTTGGCACGTAATTAAGAGTACGACTTATATAAAAAGTAAAAATACTCACAAAGAATCGAGCTTGGAATTTCAAAAAGAAAAAATTGAAGCAATTTCTTAGAGGAACAGTAATCTTATTTGAGGGTTTGATTTGTAGGTGAAGGACAGAAATAAGGGAGAAGAAGAATTTAATTTCAAGACCGATCTGAACCGTATAGGCAAAGATCAATCAATGCTTCCGATCAAGGGAGATCAAAAGACCCTGAAGTAACACTTCGGAAAAGACAAAGAGTTTGACTTGAAAAGTCAAAAACACCCCTACACTGGGCAGGGAAAATGTTACTACCAAAATTAACTCTGAAACCAGATGATGGTAAGGGGTATTGGAGGAGTATAAGTACAGAAGAGCCTCCCAAAAGCAAGAAGCCAAATAAAAGAAGGAGTAGAAAATAATAAAGAAGGTTCTGAGCAATATAAGCCGACACCATCCAAGGAGAAAGGAGCTCAAAGCCTACAAATCGCGTATGAAGTCTATCCGATAGAGCCCATTCGACTGGGTTCATCTGATAAGGTTTATCCGACAAGATCTATCTGACAAGGAATTCCCTAACGAAAGGTTGTCGAAACTGGAAACCAAGAAAGAGGGAAATTAGAGCTCTCCTATTGAAACCCAGAAGGGCCATCGGTATTAACTCACTTAACACCGATACGACAGGGGACGAAGATGTCAAAAGCATCACACCAAAAGCATATGGAGATCGTCCAGAACTAGCTTCCGAAGCATCTGCTGCATTAAAGACAAAAGGTCACATTGATAGACGTTAACACACCATCGGGAGCCACCTTCTGGTAGGTCAGAAAATTCAAAAAGCTCCACCAGGAGGCCGACCGGAACCCTATCGGAAATACAGGCTATTCGTACTAATCTACTTAGTATGAACATCGACAACGGTTTTGAACCAACAGCTATCCACATACATCCGGAAGACAAGCTCCTCAAAGTATAAATGAGAAAGCCGGAAGTCTATGCCTGGAAACTTACATCCTAAATCCTACACCTGGGAGCCACTATCGGAGGTTCACATGCTGTTCGAAGGGCATCACATCAACAAGCTCATCTCAATCTCAAAGAAGCCCCAATCGACCGGGACCCTCGCTTCAGAGGCCATAACTAGCACCACAAAAGCGATCGGAAGCCAAAACATTCGAGTCCGAGGAGAAAAGGCGCCTACAGGCCCAATAGCCCAACAGCGGAAGGGGCCCCGAGTTCTCTATGAATAAGACCCTATGAGTTATATTTCTGGGGGGATTCTCTTATTCTAACTCTTGTACTCCTTCTCTAAAAACCCTAGGACGGGATTCATTGAAGGATTTCTTCCATTCTGTTCATGTATTTTAAATAAAGGATTAATAGAGAATGCATCTATACTCAAAGTATTTTCCCGTAAATTTATTATATAATTTCTTAGTTATTATTGCTATGATGTACTGTTTGCTTCCTATATATGCCTGGATTCTTTCCCAAGCCTTTCTACGTATTGGATGAAACACCGGTTTCCATAGGTTTAAACCCATCCTGCATGCCTAGGTTTTCCTTATGAGTTTAGATCTTTCCACGAACTTGGTGTGGAACCCCTTTCCAACATCCATTGAGCCCTTTGTCATGAGCGGCGTTTAACGATCCCTCTCCCTCTCCTCAAGACCTTGACACCTAGAGCAATAATCTGATCAAGACTTGCAAAGGTTAAACAATCCATTTATATTCTCTTAGATCCATTATTAGCGGCCTATCTCCAATGTTGACGAAAAATATCATTAACAATGGTGTAATGGATATTCAAATCTGAAAGTTAGTAGTAGCCTAAATTGTTTTGTTAGGAAAAAAGGAATGTATTTGCATAGTTTGGGTAAAGAAAGAATAATAGGAAAAATGACTGCAAAATGAAATTATGAATAAATGGAGATTAGTGTAAAATAAGGAGTTAACTGTATTGCGCACTAATTCGACGACCTCAAAAATAAGAAAAGTAGTATTTTGCAATCATAGTTTCCTATTATAGTAAGTACCTATAATTATGGAAATGAATTTTATAACGGTTTCAACGACCATTCAACTTGGAGTATGTCTAACTTCCTAAAAAGAATAAATGGTAAACACAAAAGAGAAAGGTAACATAATTGAAAGAAATTCTATCGGAATATGATAAGCACATTTCAGTAACATAAGAGAAAGGTAACATTATTGTAAACTTATAATTGGAATATGATAAGCACATTTCAGTGGCAATAATATGTAAGAAAGATTACAACAAAAAAGTTATAATTTGGAAAGTGAAAAGAAAGGAACAATGCTTATTATAAATAAACATGAAATTTGACGTTTAGTTTAATAAGCCTAAAGATATTCTATAGTGGCCTTGTAATTAGATAATATTCTACGGTAACCAGCAAAGTTTGTTTATAAATAAATAATATTCGATTGAATGGATTAAATATTATAAATAAAAAAAAGGAAAAGTAAGCAAAACACATAAGGATAAATTAGACATAGGGTCTAATAAAATAACGATATGTGTTAGGTCCATTTCATAAGGATGAAGAACCCAACGGGATAGATCATAGAAGGTGTCGACAGACATGGCAAGAGTATGTCCAACTTATTCGAAGAAACTAGAGGGAAGTGCGGGACTTCTATGGAACGTAAGGATACACTGTGATTTCCCTCTATGGCATTTCTAATTAAGCTATACCCACAGAGGCATGGTCTGTACGGTTTCATCTGGTGAATACCACTTGGCTGCATCTTAAATGATGGTCAGCCTAAAGATAGATAGGAGGATGATTTTATGATGATTCAGCGGTTGTCTCAAGGAGGAAGGCTTCATGGTCAGGATCCAATAAGGGTAGTAGGTCGTCGGATACCTGTCATCGTCAGCCCGGGCGTGTGCGGGAAAGACTAGATTTAAGCCAAAAGGCCAATGATCTTTTACTATCGGGTCATTGGATGAAGGACCACATGTTTGTTTAGATTAGATATTAGGGCGGTCATTTAGCTCTTTTTAATAATCTTTCATTAAATTGGGGGCAGGCTAGAGTGAGGCTTGGAGAACCACCTAGAAGACATACCTAAGTTTGGATATCTATATTATAGGCTTAACGAGATTGTCCTTTACAGGTATGTGAAAATACCCCGACTGATTTTCGTGGAGAAACTCCGGAGTTAGGGAGCCCATATGGTGTAGCGATAAAGACTTATTCGCTTTTGCAACATAACCTAGTACGCTTTCGTGGCGTGGCGTTGGACACTTGATATGCCTTCGTAACATAGTCTAGTACGCTTTCATAATATAGGGATGGAGGTCCTGTACGTTTTCATAGTACGACGATGGGGACCACTCGAGGAGGGTAATGTGGGAAGTACCTTGATATTATGTATATAACTACATATATATTGTTTATTAGGTTAATCTACTGGGGAGTAGATGGGTATGATTTATGTGGAAAAATCAAAAGTGTATTGGGAAATAAAAAATATGAATCAAAGATAGAACGGTACACGTAGTTTGTAGAAAGTATAATTTATCCATTCACCAGAACTTTTGTTCTAACCCCCTTCTCAAAACAAAACTACAGGTTAGACAGGTGGTAAGATTCTACACATTAGAGAAACTTATTAAATATTGTCATTATGTTGATGAATATTTACTTACTATTAAATTTTATTCCCTTTCGCTGTCAGATTTCTATCAAAATTCGGGTTGTCACATTTGGTATTAAAGCCTAGGTTTAGGATTCATATATAGATAGTAAGTGAATATATTTGTATTTTTAAAATATTATATATATATTACCTATATCCATAGAGGAACCCACTAATTAAGTGAACAATGAATGGAGGAAGTTGGGATGTCAAATTTGTACATTTAGGAAATAGTTATGGAAATTTGAGGATTATACAACCATGATTGGCTAGGGTGGAAAGTGTGCAAAATTTTTGAAAAAGAAAAGAAGATTTCGTGTGTTGAAATTTTGGTATTTCAACTTAGTGGATTGGGTGGTTGGGCCTTGTAAATTAAGAAAGATTAAGAAAGAGAAAAAAATGGATTATGAATTTTTATATATACATTTGGTGCAAAAGTGGTGTTAATCTTATTCTTTAGTTCAGACATAGTTTGGTAGAAGTTCGTGTAAAAAAGAAATTTAGGACAAAGAAATGTAATTTCGCACAAAAAGTTTGTAAATTGCTAAAGTTAGAACCCACTTTGTACTTAACCCCACAGTTAGAACTTTTAAAAAGAACTTCTAAAAAATGTAAAAGTAGGAAAAAAATTCCAAGTTTCAAAAATTAAAAGATTTACAATTTCAGAAATTTACTAGTTTGCAATATTAAGAGTTGCATTAAAAGGATTTTTGAGAAAATTGTGCAAACTTATTTTCAAAAGTATTGAATGTGTAAGCAAGTTGTGGGGTTAAGTGATATAAGTGGTTAAGAGAAAGCACGAATAAATGGATTGGCCTTATGGGGTGCATAGGTGACCTTGGGTGAAATAAAATATAAAAGTTTTCAAGGACAGATTGTGACACACTTTAATTTGTTGGAATAAAAAGAATTATAAGATAGGTTTTTGTAAATCAATAAGTTTTTAAGCAAACATATTTTGTTAAAACAACAAGGAAATGTGCAGCGAAAGAGGTGTATAAAATATAGGTGAAGCACCATATTTGGTGCCATCTATTTCAAAAAAAAGTTTTGAAGCTTCCTTGTTACTTTACACGGAACACAAAAGTCCTCTTTAGAATAGGTTAGAAAATTAATCTTATTTAATTAAAAATAATTTAGTGAGAAGGGTTTCATTAGTGTGCAAGGACAGTTAGTAAAGGTTTGTGGCAACTTAGAAAAGATACTTCAAGTGGTTACTGTTTAAGAGAAAGAGGTAAAAAGTAAATTTAAAAGTTGCATGGTTTAAAAGAAAAGGATAATGAGAAAATGAACAGAGAAAAAACTAGCTAAGATTCTTATAAGTGAATTTATGACATGGTTATTAATTAATAGTAATTCTTTTTAGCACCCTTTGAGGAACTACAAAAATTTTCTTTTAGTATAGATTGCATCCCATTGTTGCGTTCTATTTTAGAAAAATAGAATATTTTAGTAGGATATTTTCTTCCTAGGTGTTGTAGTGTTCACTAGGTAAGAGCAAAAACATAGGATATTGTAAACAAAATGAAAACGAAGGTAAAAGATGACCAACAAAAAGAAAAACAAAGACGACAACTATAAAAATTGAGAATAATAAAAAATAATGAATTCTTCCAAGTAAGTTTGGAAAACTAAAAAGATTTTTTTCTAATGTAAACTGTGCTTGGAATAGAAAAATTGGGATTTTTTGTAAGATTAACAATTACGGTTCCATGTACAGGGAAAAGTGCGTAAAAGTGGATGAAAACATGTAATTTTCCATTTTCTACATCTTTCTAACATAAGAAATCAAATTCAGAAAATTAGACTTTTCTGAAATTTGTAGATTTAAAGTTGGTAGGTAGGGTTTTGATGTAAAAATTGGATGAACTATGCTCTTACTCTATATGAGTGTAGGAAAAATTAGATGAAAAAGTGTTTTTGATTTTCAAAATATCGCATTCATATAGAAATTGCCTATATACTTAGGATGTGTGCATCAAGATTTTAAAAGATTTTCAAGAAAATTGGCATTCATATAGAAGGTTTCGCTTAGACATTCGTTGCATTCATGTATTTTCATATTGTATTACACTTTGCATAGGTGCACAGATGGTTGTGAAAATTGGATGTACACATGATGGTTGTAAATTATGCGAGGAATTACAAAATTCTACCCTTCTCAGATTTCAGGGACGAAATTTCCTAAGAAGGGGAGAATGTAACATCCCACATTTTTAATTAAATAAGTAAAATTCGTACAATTTTCTGAATTTGGTCCCGGAACTGACGTCATTACATCTGCAGTGATTTTCTGATCAGTTTACACCTATGATTTGCATAAAACGGACTTAAGACAAAGACGGTATTATTAAATGAAGCTTTAGAATAAACATGAAAAAAAAGAAGAGAAACACATATAAGACCAATAATATTCAATGTTCTAATTTTGTGTACAAAAGAAGTGTTAGGTGGAGTGGTTAGGCACTTTTCGCCTAGGTTATGGCATGCAGTTTCGAATCCTACCAACGCCATGTTTTTAAATTTTAAGGAGACCAACAAAAAGGATGCATGTTAAAATAGAAAAATATGTGTGTGTGTTCATATAAGGAAAAATTATATATATAGTTGGGTGTGCGTGTGTGTATATATATATATATATATGTGTGTGTGTGTGTGTGTACACACACACACACACATATATCCCTCTTATTCTTCCACCTACTTCGCCTTTGACACCGCGTTCCCTCCCCTACACTCCCGTTCATCTCCGCCTATTCCCCCTGGTCCACCACCTCCAATTGCAAACCCCTCTTCTGATAAACCCTCTCTTTCCAATTTCAAATCTAATCCTTCAGATCTGCAACCTACCCCTATTAGATCCGCAAATCCTTCATCATCTGATGCCTCCTTTCCAGCATTCACTAAGAAAGACTATGCATACGTTTTTAATTCACTCCCTCGCAACGCAGGAGCCTATCAGCCCAAGCACTTCGACATTCCTAGGGATGACATTCCACAGCAGATTCCAGAGTCAGTCAGATCTGAAGGTATGTAATACTGGAGCAATTTTTTGGTGGGCTTTTTCCTAGATGGTAATTCTTCATACTCCATGGTGGTAAATTTCTTAAATCGAGTCTGGAAATTTGATGGGGAAGTTAGTATTGGATCGCATGTATGCACTATTTTTTTAAAATTCTCCAATGTTTCAGATAGGGATTTTTTTTTTAAATCTGATCCTATTTTCACTAAAGGACGTATGTTCATCATAACTAGATGGGATCCAATAATAGGAAATTCACAGGCTTAGATTAAAAAAAATTCCGGTATGGGTTCATTTTTTTTGTATTCCGACAATTCTTTGGACTTTATTGGGTATAAATTGGTTAGCTTGTCATGTCGGGAGATTGATATGCTTTGACACTAGCACAGAAAAGCTTCAAAGATTTAGGTATGCAAAAGCGTTAATTGAGATTTCCTCAGATTTTGATCTTCCTGATAAAATAATGGTAGGAGGTTTACGTAAAGAATGCCCTTCAGTTAAATTATCCTATGACTGGAGACCCAAAATACGCACTGTTTATAAGGTAATTGGTCATACAACTAGCAGTTGTGAGTTTAATATCCATGCAGAAGATAAACAGGATAAGCATGTTGAGGATCTTATTGATCATCATCAACAATTTAATAGGAAAGATACTACTAATGCTAATCAAGGTAATTGGAAATATGCTAATACAAGAAATGCCAAGTATTGGAGAAAGAAAGGGGTTCAAAATAGTAGTAAGACAATAAAAGATGTGGCAAAAGTTAATGACAATCCCTTTAATGTTCTAGAATCAGAAGCAAATGGTAACAATAGTCATGAAACTGCTGACGTGAATAATGTTAATAATGGTAATGATGCTGATCATATAGATGTTAACATGGTTGATGCCCATGAAGCTGCACTAGATTCTGAAACACCAAAAAGAAATAATATTGATAAAGAGGTTCTTAATAATGTGATCAACAATGTTGCACAGTTTGCTGAAGACGCGGCTCTGCAGGGTAACATATTAGAAGGCCATAGCAATGAAACTGTGCAAACACCAAAGTCTTTATCTGGTAATAGCACTTCAAGTTCTTTAGATTCCTTACTAGACTTATCTAGGACAAATACCTCCATTTCTCCTGTCGATAAAGGTTTGAAGCTTACTCCATCAGCTCTTAATCCTTCACGTCACCGGTCACTTCTTATGCTAACTTGAACCCTCCTCAAGATCTTACTTTACCTCCTCCAATGGTCACCGGTTGTGGTTTGACTTTTTCACAAGTTAACACCTCTTTAACTTCTCTATCTTCTGCAACTCCTACGAGTTCTCTTCATTTTTCATCTAAACCCAAGATGCTGAAAGGAAATGTAATAACCCGGAAAATGTGAACCAATTTAAAATTTTTAAAATTGGTTATTACCAAAGAATTTGAATAATTGAAATAGCATATTTCAATAAAATAAAGAATTGGGGCTAGTATTGCAGTTTGAAATTTTGAATACAAACCTTGTCTGACTGTACCGGGTGGAAAGTATAACGGATTTTAGCGAAACTGAAAATATTTAAATCTGTTTATGAATACCTTTCTAACGAATCTGAAAAATCGAAGTTTAATAACGGGAATCAAAAGTTATGGCCGATTGAATTTTCAGAAAGGTCGCTATATAGCATATATAGCCCCTGGAAATTGAAATTTTGCATACGACCTCGGAATTCGACGAAACCACTTTTGTTGGGTCCGGGATGTCAAACTATTGCTAGGTTTCAAATTTCATAATTTTTGGAGCTAGTATGTGAGCGGGGCAAAAGAAAATGTGATTGGTCTATTTCTGTTAAAATGGGTCGACCTAAAAATAGCCGTTTTTCAAACGAGCTCAGAATTCGACGAAACAGGTTTTGTTAGGACCGTATCGTCAAAACAAAGCTAGATTTATTTTTCTGGAATTTTTTGATTCAGTTTGTGGCCCTGGCAAATTGAAATGTACGTTCAAATTAAATATTGAATGTTTTATATTTTAATTTGAAAAATAACTGACTGTAACAGTCGAATTGGCCAACGAAACATATCCCATTGTGTACGGAATGGGGGTATTTAGCTAGCGGCGACAGTCGTTGGGTTTGATTTCGAGTTCGTTGGTAAAAACACTATTTAAAATCTCCTATAAAATCTCCTAGAAATTGGAGCTTGTGTGACGAGGTGGAAGATTTACCATACGAGCGAGAGGCTTGCATGGCGATGATTATATACTACAGGTTGAACTGATGACTGATATGGACTATATAAAATATAACGATAAATTGCCAGATTAATAAAAACCCCACACGGGTCTGAAGTTGACAATAATCACGTCTCTCTAGTTATTAGATACAACACATGGACTATTTATTTCCACACGGAAACGGGGTGACGAGAATTTATTCTCTGGAGTGATTATCTATGCATGCTCCCCCGTAAACACCAGAATATATCACTAAAAATATGTGGATGCTTTTTAAGATTTATTGGGTACCTAACACGGCCCAATAAATTTCCAAACCCCTCCCCGTACAAAGGAGGTTATGGCGAATTTTTTTGAAATATTAAGGCGTTAGTGAAATATTTGAAGTGAAAACGAAGTTGAAAATATAGAATGAACTATAGTTGGAATTATAGAATGAACTATATATATATATATAAATATAAATATAATTAAAAGGAATCGAAGCCGTGCAGTTCGTGTTTCGGAATCGTAATTTGAAACGATTAGTACGAGAAATCCGACCATCGGATTTTCCCGAAACCGCAACCGCTGGGTTCGCCTTGGAAATATCTTCCCAACGGCACCAACCTTGTAAAAATCCAACGGTTGGATTGTCCGGAATGTTTAATTCAAATCTGAAGAAAAACAGCGCCAGAATCGTTTATATTTATATATAAATATAATTAAATTAAATCGAATAACGACGCTGCAGTTCGAATTTTGAAACTGTAACTTCAAACGACTAGTGTGGAAGATTCGACCGTCGGATTTTCACGAAACTGGAACCGTTGGGTTCGCTTTGAGAATATCTTCCCACTAATATAGACTTTGTAGAAATCCAACGGTTAGATTTTCCGATATGTGTAAAACAAATTAGGGGAAAAACAGTGTCACGGCACGACCTGAAACGTCGTTTAATTAAATATGGCCATTTTTAAATAAATAAAAATGGCGAAAAATCGTTATAAAATATTATAAACAACATAGATTGCAAATAAACCAATTGGGCTTGAATTGTTTGATATTTGATGGTTGTATGTGCTTGACACGAAAATAACACTAAAGAACTGAAAGATGGATGTCGAATAATATAACCATGGAAAGAATCGATTTAAATTCTAATTACGTGAATTATTTGAAAAGGCCGAGCTAACCCTCATTTCAAATAATTTATCGAGCGATTCGAATTGGAAAATGCAAAGACGATTCAAGACCGACGATCTTCGTATCGGTTGGATGGGCGCTGTTGAGGTTCCTGACCGGAGTAGCTACCGTGAAGGAACGGAAGTAGTAGCCGTCTGAACGTATGTGTTGATTGGACGGATATACGAGGAATTTGACGCCTCCGGTTTTGTTCAGACCCAGAACGGACTTGTAAATGGACTGTGTCTGACATTGGATTTTGTTCTATACTGATTGATCTCTGTTAAATATATATCTGTTTGGCGGCGGAGAATTTATTCTTTTGCTTAACGCCCTTCTCTGAGACGTACGAGCTCAGAGGTTATATATCGATAGAAATCAATCGTATGGAGTGGATTGCCTATGTGGCATGCCAAGATGCTATGATCAAGGCTTCTGTTGCAAAGCAAAGTCTTGTGGTTGATGATCAAAGCACGGTCTACGTGGCCTGGCTTTGTGTATAGCGTGGATTCGCGAGCCTCACACCTCGGTATGAGTTAAAAACGGGATACGGACCGCTGGGAGAGCACGACGTTTCTTTCTAGCTATGGTGGTGTCGGTGACTTACCAGCCCTGACATTTATATCTATTTTTCACCTATGTGGTTGTTGGAATGCGAGGCGCCTCGATTATTGGTCTGTAAGGACCGGGAAACATGTGTTTAGGCATAATTAATCCTCAAACGTAAGAGAGGACCGGCCCAGCCGATCCAGGGTTACCCAGAGTGTGTAGTCCTGAGGCATTTGCTAGAATGTCTCGAAGCGGAGAGGAGCTTGCCCCTTGCCTCGACTCATGACGGAAATCCAATTTCCAATACGAAATAACGGACTCGATTGTAGAACTAGTATGGCGACATAGTATATGGTAGCTATGCCGCCTATGATTGATATTTATGATGCTATTCATTTTTGAAACATATATGCACTAGTAATAATATCAAATGATTTTGCTTTACACGTATCAAGCATATTTGGCCATTATAAGGTAAAACTCTATCCTCCGGCTTGCGTTGCATTGTATGATGGGACTTGAGTCTTATAATGGCTTCATTCTTTTTAAAAGCATTGCGTTGTTTTAAAAGAATTTACTTTGTTTTAAATGCACTAGCAATCACTGGAGTAAACCCGTTCCGCGAAAGTAGCGTGGTCCTATGATTTGCTTATTACTGTTGTTTAACTGTTAAATAGATTCCTCATACCAGTCCCCATGACTGACTCGTTGTTTGTTTCACTTTGCAAATGCAGGTGCCCTTATTTTCACACGGGCAGCCTAGTTCACAGGTGACAGGTTGTTTTTGGCTCTGCACTGTTGCATAGAGTGCATTTTGGCTCATGGCAAGGCTGACTTCACAGAGACGACTTTGACATTTTCCGCCATTATTGTACTTGTATTATGATTCCGCCACTGGCGATGCAGACTGATTTACTTTCCGTACTTATTATCGTATGTATAGCCTTCGGCGATGTAGACTGATACCCTTATTATGTCTCACTGCATGTATGTATTCCGCCTCTGGCGATGATGACTGATCACTTCCCTTTTTTTTTACTAAGTTATATCCTACGCTGTGCTATTCTGATGTTGTTACATGTTGTGATTCCGCTGTCATATCCATGTAAAATTATTCTATTTATTGTTTTTGCTATTATCTGTACTCTGCTATGATGATTGATGTGTTATATCCCAATGATTATCCTTAATACCGCCCCTCGGATTTTGGGATCGTCACAGGAAAATTCTGGGGCGACTCTGATTTAAATGACGGTAATGACTTCTTGCTAGAGGATGTGATGTCACTCACCAACAAGATGAAACGACATACCAGGAAGAATCCTGGTCCCATGTTTGATCCTGTCTTAAATTGAGTCTCGAGTCACTGGACTCTTTGTTAGTGACAGCTTAGTTATTGGTAAACTGTGATGAGAAACTTACTATGCATGTCTAATTCACATTTTAAGCTTTTCGGGAAAGTGGGCTTTGAGAGACTATTGATCAAGGTTAGGTTTAATTTGTATCTATTTATTAGAATCAGCGGCTTTTTCCGCAATAGATATCGCATTGGGTACTAAGTTCAATTAATAATTCTTTACATTATTTTGTTTCTTCTACGCATATATGTATGGCAGTCAAATATGTATGAGTATATATATATATATGTTTATATAATATATATACATACTTATACACATTTTCTTCCATATATATATGTGTTTGACAATTTCTGATAGTTTTGTTGAGCTTTTCGCAGATTCAAGTTGTTGATTATCAGGCAGTACTTAGGGGATAGCTGGATGGATTGGTAGTAGTTCGTACTTGTCAGATGTTCAGGTTGATGGATACTACTGTTGGTCTTGGAGATTTCAGGTTGTAGATGAAACTGTGGAGCTTTTGGGATTGTTGTTTGGATTGGCCATCTTTGGTTGCTTTGGATATATTGGTGTATGAGGAGTAGGAGTGTTTGTTTTTGTTTGGGGATTTGTTACACCTTTTTTTTTCACTTAGATTGTTATATGTATGGATATAGATATACTTCTTATCGGGTGGTGGCCTTGTCGGAATTCGATAATGAAGTATGATGGGTGGTGGCCTTGCCGGAACTCATCTATCTATTATCCCTTACATTACTATTTGAGACTCCCGTTTTTTGGGTCTGTATTTGGATATTTGTATCACTTCATTTTTATTATATATATGTGCTCTCTTCCTTTTGGAAGACCACACATTTTTTGTTCAAAAAAAAACTTATTATGCATGTGGTTTGGAATTGGTTTATGGGGATGATTCAGTGAATTATGTTGCCTGTTTCTTTCTTTGCAATTTGGATATAGGAATTTTCTACTTGGTTCTCGTGTGATGTAGTATCTTCACCTCGATATGAATAATGTTGCAATAAGTATGCTTCTTATTTATTTTTGTAATCAGTTTTTGTAAGTTCAAGGCTAGACATTCAAGAGTTTGTATTGCTTTTGCATTTTAAGTCGATGTAACTCTTGTTTTTGCGAATAATAAACTTTTCACTTGGCTTTCAAAAAAAAAGAGAATTCCATGAAGTAAATTACTAGATGTCTTTTTGAAATACCCAAAAGCCCTTTGTACGTGTTTTACTTCGTTCGCTGCTGCTTCATCAAACCAAAAACCCTAAATCTGTGCAAAGTGACGCAAACTGATTTCAATCCCTTTGCGCACACACAACTGGGTTACTTCACTCCGATACCTGATGAAGCATCCCAAACTACTTTTATCGACCTATTATCGATCGATTCTAGATCTATTGTCTCAAATAATGGCTACTGGACATTTCTACCAACAATTTTGTCATCGCCTCGATTCCAGATCTACAAATCTGTTCCAAAACGTCGTTTAGAACGTACTTCTCGCTGATCTGCTAGTTCGAGTTTAATGCAATTTCAGGTATGTTGTATACTCTTTTTTTTGAACAAAACGGGTATTTATATTACAATAGAAAAAGTACAACAAGAGTTTTAAGATGGAACAATAGCAACAACAGGAAAACAAATACTATACAAGAGGAATAAAAACCAGCTTAAAACCAAATAATACAACCCCTACAAAATACGACATGAAAACACTAAATAAAACACAAAACAAACCATTATAACTAGACGCAGGACAACACAGCAAAGCAAAAAACACCAAAGGTCCAGATAATCCATCCAAAGAAGAATCAGCAAAGCCCAGAAAGCCCAACAAAAAGTCCCACAATGAAAATCTTAACATGAACGCATAACACCCAAAAACAACAGCAGAAAACATACAAAACCACGCATAAAGGAAAACACAGCTTCTCCAAACCAACCAAGCAGATAAGAACTGACGTACTTCAAAGACACCATCAAAACATGCAAACAGCTAAGCCAACATGGTCAAGAAGGAGAATAAAAGAGAGCTATTTTTTGGTTATCCCTCCATTTTTAACTCCACCTGACATTCCATTTTCACCCTACCCTTTTGGATTTTGATCTAGCTTTGAATTGAGATATTAACTTATTCCATTCCGGGTTATCTTCCACAAGTGGCTCATTACCTATCTCAATTTTATCCCTTTTCAATTTATTGGACTTGTATTTATATCTACCTCTCTTAAAACTACTAGAAGAACTGTATACTCCTCCATGAAAACTTCCTGTTTAGGCTTATTATTTAAATCATCCATGTTAATCTCCAATATATCGTCAGTCTTCAACATCTCCGGTTTTCTCTCATCTTTATTAACATAATCAAACCGACCATTAGTGAGGTTTCCTACTGTAAGGGACCCTAAATCAAATTCTCTGAAGCCAATTATTATCGCTTGGAATATCTCATTTCCGCGTTTCCTCATTTCTCTACTGCGGTTCTTCCTCTTCTTCTAATTCGATGCACAAATTCCTCCGTCTCTTCTACCTTTTCTTTCCCCACCCAATTCGCCAATTCCTCCTTTCTTTTCTCTTCGTTTACGATTTGACCTGATTCCCCAGACCTCTAAAAAAAACCAATTTTATCACTGCCTCCCAAAAAACCACATTTAACACTGATTTATACGAAAATTTGCATTTTTTCACTCCGAAAAATCCAATTTTTAATTGGATTTGCGAATCTTAAAGCGGTTCAATCGAACATTATCGATTGACAGAAAATTCTCCAACAGAGATCGCTTTGATTAAGCATTTGTTACCCTTGGATCGCAACAAAATTTCATCTTACATAAATTGCTGTTGAACAGATTTTTGAAGTATTCAAATTATGAAATTACATATGTTGACGTATAAAAGTCACTAAGGTGTATTTCATTATTCAATATTATAGTTGAACATAAATATGCTAATGTTGGGAGATGAGTGCCCATAATGCAACTATTTGTTTACAGATAAATTCATACTATGTACTATAATGAAAGTACATTGATTCAATTAATTATGCGTACATAATTTTTTGCATGTGCATAAAAACATAGCATCAAAAATGGTTCATATTGATTTGAATGTTATGCCTTTACATGACAATGATAAGCAAACAGTCAAGCATCATGTTGAATCTACACAGGTGTCCACGTTGGAGCTAACTAATCATATGGTATTTTTGTCAAGCTAACCAATTTTTATTTTTTATACTTTTATCATACACATAATATGAATCCATTTGTCTGCCTACCAATGAACAGGAACAATTTGAGAACCATATTAGTCATATGCAAGAAGCTGCGACTACAAAATCTACTAGGCAAGGTAATCTTTCAAACCAATGAACTATTCTTTTTCAATATCATTTTTTGCTTTATCTCTTCCATAATAAGTAATGCAAGTTTTACAAAATATATAAATCAAATTTTTAATTAATTGATAAAATGTGATATCTTATATAAATGCAGGGATCAAGCGTACATTTGTCTTAAATGTATCACCCTTATCTAGCATCGATGACTAACCATTTGAAGTTGCTTATGTGCAACAATCATTAATATAATCCCTTTCACATATAGTGATTATTTTCCATTCAACATTACTCTTAAATTGTATTAAAATGAATTAACACCATGATTAAAATTTAAATTCAGTGGAATTTAAATTGCATACTTTCATTTTTTTAAAGCATAACTTTTAAATTTTATTGATATGACTTTCTTATATGATTTTGTTTTCGCTTAATTTTTAGATTCCATATAATTAACGGATGAACCTACTATGTTACAAGGCTCAAAAGCATTCACAAATGGTTTATTTTTTTTAAGAGGTTCAGAAAAAACACAAACTACGACTACTAAATCTATTAGTCAGGCTCCTTTTCAAGGTAACTCTTTTATAAGTATCATAATATCGTCCATGTTTGTAACAGGTTTGTATAAATATGATATATTTTCATTCACCACAAATGCAGGTAGGTGTAGTTTTGATTTGTACACCTTACCATCTTCTGATGATGATGCACAATCATTTGAGAATTTAATATATTATGTGCAAAGATCCCCAAAAGTTATTACTAATTCGCTTAAGGTAAGTATACAAGTTTATCATTCCTTTTTAAGTGTTATCTGATTCTTATGACTTCTATGCTACTCTTTTCCAAAATAAAGCTTGTACTGCATCCAACAATAGTGAGTAATGTACCCAGATATAATTAAAATCACTAAGTATTTTAATAATGTGCATGTGTATGTAGATGTCGCATGGAGTTATGAGTGAAACGTCTACTGCGTTCAGTCTTGAGAACAATCTTGGTGCACTGTCTCCACATCATCTGCCATGTTCCTCGCACGGTATACACAATTACATTTAGCGATAATGTTGCTCTATTTAATTATATGTCTACATAGTTTAAGTTGAATTTGTATTTTAAATCATTGTATATGTGTGTGTGTGTGTGTATATACACACGCGATATTATTTTATCAAATTCAAAATTAATTCCTTTGTAGTTTACTAATGTTTTTTAAATGTAAGAGTTATTTAATTTGAATTATTAGTTTTCATTTTTCTTTCAATTCTTTCACAGTTATACGTTTGTTTCACCTCATTTCCTTTACCCATGCTTATTTATGACAATTTTTAGGCATTTAATATATTTATGCAAAAATATGCATCACATCCATGGATAATACCACGTTTTTCTCGTACTAATACATTAAAAAATTGCTTATGCATCATTTATGTAAAACCTTTTGTCTTTGTGATTTTGTCTCATATGTTATTTTTTATTTATTTGTAACTGATAATCATTACCTAAACAGAATCTTCATTGCGTGGGACAACCATGTTGAAAAAACTGCTAAGTATAATAGAAATCGTGCATCTAATCAACGAGCTAGACGTTTGAGAGAAACTAACCAACAACAACAACATCGAAAGTCCATGGATGCCGCATGACATAGGCAAACCACAACTCAACGTAGAAGTTCAAACACAAAAAACTCATCTGTTCCTACTTCGATATCAGAATCTTCAGCTGCAAAAATTACCAATGCCCACAAATTTAGAAAATTGTGCCAAGATATGCAATGGAGATATTGTCGTGTTTGCACTCGGTATTTTCCAGATTTAATTGTCTCTTCATCTTCGTGTTCTAATTATCATAGTGATAAACCACTGCATGACCTTCCACCCGTGTTTAGTTCTCAAAATTTAATGGATTCTGGACATGTTCCACCTGAATTATCTAGCCTTACAAGCTTGGAGCAGATACTTATAGCACGCATTCATCTGATGATGTCAATTTATCGTTTTAAAGGACAACAATATAAACACAGCAGAAATGTTATTAATTTTCCACAAGACGTCAATGCAATTGCATCTTCTCTTCCATATAAGCTAGATGATTTATCGGCGGTCTTAGTTGTTAATAGAAGTGGAGTATATGAAAACAAAGAGTTTCGAGTAAGATGTGAACACGTAAGACAAACTCTACTTTGGCTTAAAACCAATAATATTTTTTATGCTGATATACACATCAACGAAGTATATCTCAATGAATTACCAGAAGACGACATACCTATTACACTTCCACATATTCAAGATGATTCAGAAAACATTTCAACCCATAGCTATAATTTAGATCCAGCAGGGCCTTCAGAGATTGAAAATGAAATAATTGACATTGAAGAATTTGAATCATCAGGTGTAGTAACGAATATGGTACAACCCAATCAACAAGCTTGTGTATTATCCGTTCTACAAAGTCAACAAAATAATGAAAGAGTAGTTGAAATGCCTATTTCATCTAATGCTATCGATGAGTTTAATACTTCCAGGTATATCTCAATGGCTTTTCCAACATTATTTCCACTAGGGAATGCCGATTTGAGACAAACACGACCAAGAAAAATTAGACTTCTTCAGTATTTCCAATACTTAATGAAATATCATGATCAAAGATTTGCAAAAGATGCTTGATTTCATTATTTTGCTTACGATTCTGTTAGTAGATGGCGTGCACTAGATATTGGTAATATCTTTGTGCAAAAAAACCCCGAAGATGGAAATTTGACAATTCAGGATAATTGTGAAATGTTAAAATCGGGAGATAGGCAGTTGTCTCAACGCATTTCTTATTTTGCCAAAGGCATCCGCGGAAGTCATTCTTACTGGTTTGCAAGATTGAAAGAGCTTACAACTATGGTAAAACAATTAGGGGCACCAACGATATTTTTCACATTGAGTTCAGCGGATATGCAATGACCGGAACTTTATAAACTTCTCGATCCAGCAAATGAATTGCAAAATTTAAATCCTGCCCAAAAAAGAAAAAGAAAAGCACAATTTTTAAATGAAAACCCACTTGCTGCTGCATGGTTTTTCCAAGCGAGGGTTCATATGTTCATAAAAGATTTCCTAACACCTGATTTTTCTATTAAAGACTATGGGTATCAATTTGAATGGAAAAATCGTGGAAGTGGACATATTCGTGGCTCTCTTTGGCTGCACGGTGCACCAGACTTATCTTTTAATAATGGAAATTTGCTTAATAATGATATAATTATCGAGTATTTTGATCGATAGAACTTTTACATGAACAAGAACACCCTTGTGCAAGAGTTGTTCCGCTTGATGCAAATTTAGATATCGATGATGATGACTACGCAAACTTGATAACTTGGGTTATGCGTCATTCTAGGTGTGGAAATCATTGTTTACGATTACATAAAAAACCAAACAAATGACATGTCGCTTTAAATATCCATTTGACGTGTTGCCACGGTCTAAAATTGCAGAAGATCCTCCATATAGTAAAATTTTCCGGTTTCAATCAAAACAGAATGATCCTTTTGTGTGTTCACATAATAGAAAAGTCCTTCAAGTTTGATGTGCGAATATTAATTGGTCTCCGATCCTATATGTTCATGCAGTGGTAAATTATATTGGAAAATATGCGGTAAAAGCAGAGCCAGTATCAAAGACCTTTATAGATACGTTCAGAGCAATAGTCGAAAACGTTCATCGTCTATGTCAAACTTCTAAGTCTGCAATAAAAATACTTCTACTTAAAAGTATATGAGAATGAGATATTTCTGCACAAGAGGTATGTCATCTTTTGATGTATTACCCATTTGTACATTCATCTAGAACTATGGTGCAACTTATAGTAAGTGAGAAAAGCATGTTATCAACAATTATACGACGTCGAAATGGTGCAATAGATGAAGATACGGTCGAATCAGATCCAAATTTTAATGCAAGGTATATGGATCGACCAAGAGAATATGAAAATCTTTCACTTATTGACATGGCAAAAAAACTATCGCTACTATAATAAAGGTTGGCATAAGCTTCGAACTGAGGCGGTGGTTTGAATTATACCAGATTTAAGTAGTAAAATTTCTCCACTTAGCGATAAATGGGAACTTTTCTGTGAACATCAAGTATTCATTATTTACTGCAATTACATTCTTTGTTAATTCAGCTTTTCTACTTTTTATGAACTCTTCTCAAAACATCATATGTTTTTACTTGTATGTCACATGGTTAATCGTGTTTTATAATTCGAAATATTTACACAATTCTGGATTATTACTCTTACTTCTAATCATTACATACAGGTGCTATTGCATCATCACTATCGAAATCTAAATGAAGCAAGAGGAAGCTTAGAGAAATGGTCTCAAAGATATGTTGATTTGGGTTTAATTCAACCTGATGCATTTCTAAATGCTATTGAAGACCGGTTTGAAGTTGATGATGATATTACAAATGATAATGAAGAAAATCAGTAAGAGGAATGGATGATTGCAGCATCGATGAGACCTCTATTTGTTGATGGAGGAGAGGTAGAAATAGGTTTAAGAAATTTTGATACCTCACATAATTGGAATGAATCGCTTCAACGGTATCCTAATATAGATGTTGAATGCAATTTTATACATGTCAATTTGCATTCAACTGCTGAATATACAAATGAAACTATAAACAATTGTACTGACATTCCTTTAGATATGTTATCAAACGATCAACAAACTGCACATGACATAGTATATAAAACTATATCACAAGGAAACTCAATTCGAATGATCATATATGGTGAAGCTGGTACAGGAAAATCAACTCTTATAAACGCCATTATTCATATAATTATTACTCATTTTGGAAGTAGTAAAGCGGTTGGCATTATGGCTCCAACCGGAGTGGCCGCATTCGATATTGGTGGCAGCATTATCCATCATGAACTTTCAATCTCTACAGAAAGAAAGTCATGCTATAAAGAAATTTCAGGAGAGCAATGTCGTCATATGCAAGAAGAATTTAAAGATACCAAGTTGATTATAATTGACGAATATAGCATGCTTGGTAGAACAATGATTGTGAGTGTTGATTTACGTTGCCGTGATCTTTTTTCAGTGAATGACTTGTTCGGTGGTGTTTCGGTTGTCTTAGTTGGTGATATGCGACAACCGCCTCATGTGTGTGATTGTTCATTGTATCTGAAAGGTGGAAATCTCTTGCATGGAGGAGTCGCATATTCAGGTTTCAATAAGTGTGTAGGACTATCATATATATTCTGCCAAGCTGGGGATAAACAGCTACCTTTACGGCAGGCTTTAGAATGATTAAGTAGAGGTGCGTCTACTTTAGACAATTGGAAACTATTCAAAACAAGAGATTGGGCATTGCTATCAAACGAAGTTAAAGAGACTTTTAAAAACGCTCTTTATCTTTTTCCAACAAGGACGGTTGCAAATGAGCACAACAAAAATCATCTGATTGAACTTGGAAAACCCATTGCACATGTTCCTTCAATAAATAATTGTGAAACAGCATCTAACGCTTCTTCTGATGATGCAAGAGGTTTATACAAATATGTTTATCTCTGAGTAGGTGCATAAGTGATGTTGCGGTCAAATCTTTCAGTGCAAAATGGGTTAGTCAACGGTGCAATTGGTACTGTTGTGGATATCGTGTACTCTCATTCATCAAGCTCTCCTAATGATCAACCGCTGGCAGTGATGGTAGATTTTGATAATTATCATGGTATTCGATTTCGTGAGGGAACAAACATTATTCCAATAACTCCTCAAATGGTAAATTGGAAAACTTCTTCTTGTACATCGTGTATGAGAACTCAATTACCTTTGGTATTATGTTGGGCAATAACGATACATAAAAGTCAAGGACTCACACTTGATCGAGCAATCATTAATATTGGCGATCGGGAAAGTCTTGGTTTAACTTTTGTTGCAATATCACGAACTAGAAAATTAGAGGATCTTGCTTTCAACCCTATGTTTTCTTTTGAAAGACTTACGCAAATTTTGAAATGCAAAGGCTTACATTCTAGATTAATGGAGGAAGAATGGTTGCATAAAATGTCTCTTGAATAAATGGTAAATAAATCAATTATTCTTTCTTCAATTCTTATGATATATTTATAACCTAATAAAAATTCATGGTCAAACGACTCATACATTATAGCTATGACACATTAGACACATACTTGATTTTTGATTCATACTTGATTTTTTAATTCACTGACTATATTATTAATTAGCATTTTTATTCATAATGTAGGCGAGTCGATGAAATTATTTGTTGCCTTCATATAGGAAAAGGAGAGATTTACATATATGTGGAACCAAATGCGGTAAGTTTTGTATTATTTTTGAATGTATATTCATTCGGAAAATTTATATCTATTTTCTTTCTTTGGCAGATTAGTAGATTTATATCTAATTTCCATTGATAGTTGTTGGAATGCACTGCATCTTTGATAGTTGGAAAGCTTTAGGTGAATTCTAGTTCAATACATTTTGCTATACTCTATTGTTACCTTATTTTATTTGAAGTCTACATGTTACTTAGTTTATTTCATTACAGTTACAATTTCAAAATTTCGGCATAGGAGTTCTGAGCAGCCATTTATTCTTCAATAATAATGTGGGCACTCAAACGCAATTACTAATGACAGAAGTGTCTTTATTTTACTCAGTTTATTAGTGTTGTTTACATTTTTATTTGATCTCATCGTACAGCTTAATAAAAGGCAGATGCACTCTATCTCCGGCAATTTCTACGTTATTACATAGAAGTTATAATAACTCCTTATTTTATTCCTTTTATAACATTTGTTGCTGACTTATTTTTGGTTTTCAAGTGTTTGTGCTGATTGCAACGGAAGTTAAACTGATTTGATGATCGAAGATGGTGAACAGATTCAAAGGTATTATTAGTCTATTTATTTTTTCTTCTGTACATTCAATGCAAGTCAACATGATATTTGATATTTTCATTTTTTTTCTAGCTAATATCCAATTATTAATACTCCTACAGTCCTATTATTTTATTTGAGATTCCGTATTTTTCCATATGTTTTCGTGTAATTGGAGTCTACACATAATGAATAAATTCATCCAGATTATAAATAGAGTCTGATCAAGGAGGAATCATTGTAGTGAAAATGAAAATGAAACTTACTACAGTTCATAGTTCATTATAGGTCTACGATTGTTCTGACTTTTAATTTATGTGCTTCATTTCATGTAAACATAGTTGATGCAATTCAAATTAATGCTAATGCCAACTAGCATGGCCTATGAAATGACATTGGAAATCAGGTTAATATGTATGATATGTTTGAATAATTGCACTTGATCGGTCAGTTTCTTATTCGAAATGGTAGCATTATGTTTAATCTAACACATTGTTGAAAATAAGTATTATAAGGCTATTTTGCTAGTTACACATGACTCTGTCTATTATTTTTTCTTCAAATAATCTACGGATACACTTTAGACATTTACACACACTATTTCACAATGTTTAATGTGATCTGGAAGTTCAGCATCTATAATAATAAACTTACTTTCATTTCCTTCTACCATTATTATATGTAATGTAAAAACATCTCTTTTGTTCCTAGCTTAAAGAATAATATGGTATATTATTGATGAAAAATTAATGGCATTCTCTTGACCTTTGTAGCTTCCGTATTGGGCTCTAAGCTTGCTTTGCTTGTCGAAGCGAGTCCATTTGATATTGATGCTTCGACTCTTCAATGACTGTTTCACGATGACCTTGCTGCATGCTTCTATAGCTTTTACACTGCACCAAAAGTGGCATTTGGCTTTACTTGTTTTCAGGTGGTTATTCATTTCTGCTATTCACTAAGTTTGGATAATGTTTGTCTTTTGTATTTCCCCTTGTGTAATATTTTCTTCTGTCATCTACATTTTCCCTATGTATTATTTTGTTCTTAGTCTTTTGTATTTTCTGTGTTGTTTTGTACTGCAGTGCAGCGGTTTCAGTTAAGATGAATGTGCTTCTCTTTGCTCGACCTATGTTTCTACTAATGTGGAAGGTATACTATAATACTTATTGAGTTGGTGCATGAATGTATTTCTAATGTATATTGTTAGAATTATCTCTGGGGTTTGATTATTGTATAGGGCATGGACAAGGGCGGAGGCACGTGCAAGCTGGCCTGGGCACGTGCCCCCCCAGAAATCCTTCGTTGAAATAAAAAAAGGACTTTTTACAATCTTAAGCCTGTTTTAATAGTTTATTACATGATTAGCCATGTTTCAGAAATAATTACAAATATAGACCTGTTTTGTCAGGGGCGGGATATAAGCGCCTTTTGAAAACACGCCTTCATGCGCATTTTCAAATCTCGCCTGTGTATTTGGGGTAATCTCAAAACTTTATATATACTCACCATTCTTCTCATAATTCTGATTCATACTCAACCACAGCTTCACAACTCCGAATATTTTCAAAATGTCTTCTCAAATAATGGTTGAGCAAGAGGTTAACTCGTATCCAGTTTGCTGCCACTGTGGATATATGGCTGAAGTTGTCGTCTGTGATGATGGCGAAAACATTGGTCGTCGAAGTCTTCTTTGTTCCAATTATCCTCACGGATGCAATTTTTCAAAATGGATTGACGAACCGCTTTGTCCCAGGGGCATAGCATATGCGAATGAGCTGGAGTAAGAAATCAGACGTCTCAAAAAACTCCTAGAGGACTTGCAATTTAAATCTAACCACTAGTTTTTCTATTATTCGTCGTCGTTGTAGGTTTCTGAAGATTAGTTTGACTTATTGTATTATCTGTTGTCATTGAATGTTTCTGAAGTTTAGTTTGAATTATTGTATTATCCATTGTCGTTGTATGTTTCTGAAGTATAGTTTAAATTATTGTATTATCCGTTGTCGTTGTATGTTTCTGAAGTTTAGTTTGAATTATTGTATTATCCGTTGTCGTTGTATGTTTCTGAAGTTTAGTTTGAATTATTATTTGTGTGTTTGTAGGAGTTGAAAGATCAGTACGAAGTATTGGATGTTTCTGTTTTTCTAATGAATTATTTTATGCTTATGAAGTTTGAATTAAAGCTTTGTATGTTTGCTAGTTTGTACAGTGTACATTATGACATAAATAAGAATTGACAACTCACTGCCAGAAATTAAAGCTGGGTCAGTCTGTTTCTGTACAGTACGATCTGCCGCAAATCAGGTGATTTGACTAGACATGGGTAAAGTTGGCCCAATAGTTCAGAATAGTTGTGTTGACAAACATCTGCCAAATCTGAGCCAACATTCAGCACATTATATCTCATACAATTCAATCTTGTCTTCAAATAACTTCAAGAAAAATAAACACAGTCAACAATGGCGCCTCCTTTTATTACTGCACTTATCTACTACGACGGTGAGTTAGTCGTGGATGGGCACCAAAATGGAAGATATGTGGGATGATTATGCAAACCAAGGAGAGTTCGAAGGGGTTGTACACTTGGTGCTTTGAAAGACACAGTTTTCCAAGCAACCATAATTAACCCTCTCGAATATGATATCGAGTTGTCGGTCAACTGGCCTACTGAATCGGGGTCGAGAGTCGTAGCACTTTCAGACGATGAAGATGTACAAGTAATGTTTTCCACTGTGAAGAAATCGTTTGAGTTGTTTGTTGGAAAAACAGCAAAAGAAATCGTGGAAGATGATGTGGAAGAAATAATCACACCTCCTATAGTGAGTAGCGGTTTCGGTTATTTCACAGAAATGTTGCAAACTCATGATCCATCAGTCAACTTTAGTTCTCCTTTATACACCAATCCGTATTGTCCACCAAATGTGGCTGAGCAGCAGCAACAGCAACAACAACAATAAGAAGAACAACGGACTGATCAGTCAGAATTGTTAGATATGAGCCAAAGGTAGTTAATCCACATCAAGTTAGTTTTATAACTACCCATTGAAATGTAAGATCTAACTGAAATGCATTTATTAACAGATTGAATGTAGAAGCCGAAGCAGAATGGGATGCAGGTCCTTCACAACAGGCCGAACATATTGACAGCATGGCAGTTGCCACGACAATAGTTGATGATACATGCTGGACCGGAGTCAACAATGAACCACTGAACTATGACTATGATACAAACATAGTAGATCCCAAAGAAGATAGTGATGAGGTTCAAATGGAAGTACCCATGGACGATGATCTCTGTACGGCACAAATGATGGCCAGATCCGTAGTGGCTAATCTAGAGTTTTCTAGCGAAAAATTCTCGGCTGCCTGCATACAAAATGGTTTTGATGTTGGGATGGTATTCCAAAGCAAGGAACAGTTTCTCCATCAACTTACGGAATGGTCTATTCTGCACGGTGTTTCATACAAGGCAGTCAAGTCGAATAAAACAATATATACCGCTGTATGTTGTGTTGACGATACTTGTCCATGGCGAATACATGCTATAGTGTCGAAGAAATCAGAAAATGGATTGTGGGAAATCAGAAAGTTGCTTCACGAACATAACTGTGTCAACCCTACGATTAATTTAAACCACAAGCAAGCTACTTCTGTGTTTCTTGTATCCAAAATCATGGATTTTGTGAAGGCCAATTTGGATATCTTAGCTGGGACGGTGCAAGTGCTTGTCGACGAGCAACTCTTCATCAAAATCAGTTACATGAAAGCTTGGCGAACGTTGAACAAAGCTTTGGAAAAAATATACGGTGACTGGGCCGAATCGTATTCGTATTTGCCTCAGTATTTTGAGGAAATAAAAATACGTAATCCAGGTTCAGTAGGACATGTAGTTCACGATGAGTATGGGGTATTTCAACGTGCTTTTTGGGCATTTGGTCCTTCCATTACAGGTTATGTACACTACCGTCCAGTGCTCTCTATTGACGGGACACATTTGTACGGTAAGTACAAAGGAATACTGCTTGTTGCTACCGCTGTAGATGCGGACGACTGCCTTTACCCATTAGCTTATGGGGTGGTCGAGTCCGAATCGTATGATAGTTGGGCATGGTTCTTTTCATGCATGCGTGAGTTCATTTATAGCGTACAAAATCGACACATTACATTTATATCTGACAGAATGAAAGGGATTCCAAGCGCTTTGCAGGATAAATGGCGACAACCGCACAAACATAGGTTCTGTGCAAGGCATCTTAAAGCAAATTTTCAAGCTGCAGGTCATCGAGACAAGCGACTTGTAGGCTTGTTTTACACTGCTGCATGTGCTTCAGAAGTGGTTGAATACAATAAACTTAGAGAAGAGATCAAGACAACTAAGCCGGAGGCGCATGACTGGATTGAGCGAAGCCTAGGGAATTGCGAAGAAAACTGGGCTCTTTGCAAAGACGACGGCGACCGCTTCCATATTATGACGACCAATGCATCTGAAAGTTTTAATGGCGTACTAAAAGGCGCCAGATCCTTGCCTATAAAAGCATTGGTTGCAAGAACGTTCTTTCGATCAGTTGAGTATTTCTATAAGAGACGAGAAAAAGGGGCGGGTCTGAATTCGAAATTTACTCCAAAATAGGAAGCTAAAATTACAGGTCGTGCTATTGACGCACGGCGTTGTAGGCTGGTTCGATTTGGTCGATATAAATGGCAAGTGATTAACAGTTACGGCGATGAATATGATGTTGTGATCAACGGTTCTGATGTCACATGTACATGTAGACTCCCACTTCTGCAGAATATACCATGTGCTCATGTGATGGCGGCTTGTTCAGCACAGGATTTTGGTGGTAATCTGGCACATCACGATTTCGCTTCTGAATGGTACTCCGTCCAAAGTTATAGAGCTACATACGACCCAGAGTTTAATCCTATACGCGATAAGAAATACTGGGACCCATACAACGGTCCACTAATACACGCTCCGCGTGTCCGAAGACTAGCTGAACGACCCAAATCAACGAGATTAAAAAATGTTATGGACGAGCATCAAACACCCAAAACAAACAGGTGCAGCAAATGTGGATCGTTGGGCCATAACAGAAAGCGGTGTACTTCAGTAGCTTAAAATGGAGATGTATGTTTGTTGATGCGATGTCAGTGTGTTGCATTTCGTGTATCTGTATTTCTTATGTTTCGAACTTATCTGTCCTTAACCGGACTATGTATCTCTCTTATATTTGAATATTAAAATTTGGTATTTGTTTTACGTTGTTTGGTTAGGCTATATATACTATTTAAATGTCGTGGTAGTTCAAAGTTTAACGTTTACACATTCATTCGAATATATAGGAATCGTTATACGTCGGTTTTCATTGAGACACAAAACGTTCGAATCTATAGAACTATATTTCAGTAATGAAACGGAAAAATGGGAATTTTATATTACAAATATCGAGTTATGTCCAAATCATATTTCAAGGAAGTCGCCATGTCCAAATGTGATAGTGCCTAAGTATATATAATTCTATAGTATATAATTGTTAGAATACACGGGCAAGTTTTCAGAATGCGCCTTTGTGCGTGTTTTCAAAACTCGCCTTCGTTAGTCCAAAACAGGTCTATATTTGTAATTACTTTTAAAACATGGCTAATCAAGTTATAAAGTTTTAAAACAGGTCTAACATGGTAAAAACTCCTAAAAAAAAACCGCACTCAGAAAACCACTCGCTCAGAGAAAAAAAGAAAGAGGAATCGCTCTCGCTTTCCTCACGAAAACCTAATTCTTCAATCCTCCAGCCTCAATCGCTTCGCCTCTCCGCTCGCAGCCCCAATTCTCCAGCCTTCCGAAATCGCATCTCCTCCACCGCCCCTTCAGCTCCTCCACGCAGCTCCTCTTTGATGAATAAGGGTTTAATAATGTTTGTCTAAATTTATATTATAATGTTTGCCTGAATGAGGGTTTAAATTATAATGTTGTTATGTGGGTATCATGAGATTTGCTGGACAACAAAGATTGTATTTTATGCCTTTTCCACAGCATAAAAAGGCATTGATGAAAATCTCGCTGGACATCAATGAAAATTGTTAATGCCTTTCCACTATTTTCCACTGCATAAAAAGGCATTGATGTACCAATTTTCATATGTTAATAAAATAAAATCTCGCTGGACAGAAAGGCATTAACAAAGATTATAATTTTTTTATATGCCTTTTTGTCCTCTCTTAGTCCAATGTCTTTATGCTTGTTAATGCCTTTATGTCCTCTCTTTGTTGTCCAATGTCTTTATGCTTGTTAATGCCTTTAATTGAGTGTTGAAAAAATAAATTGTAATATGCTAGATATGCGAAAATATTTAAAGAGAACCATTGAAGATGTTTCCACTGATGCTGAAGTCGGTACACCTTTTAGTAATGCAGTTGATGATGATAATCAAAACCCAATTATTGCAAATTCGGTAGTTCGAAGTCGTATTCATGTCGATTTATCAAATCTTCCATTCGAAGTTGTATTCTTTGTATGTCCTCTCTTAGTCCAGTCGATTCATTTGCCTCTTTTGACAAAGTGAAGCTAGTTCGATTATCTGAATTTTATCCCGATGATTTTTCTGAAGCAGAACGCATGGATCTTTATAATCAGTTGGAAATTTATGAAATTGATATGAAGTCTAATGAGATGTTTAAAGATGTGAAAGGGATTGGTGATTTGGCTAGGAAGATGGTGTTGACAAAAAAATAATTGTGTATAATTTGGTTTATAAGCTCTTGACATTATCTTTTATCTTACCCGTTTCAACTGCAACTGTGGAGAGAGCATTTTCTGCTATAAATATAGTGAAGAATGACCTACGAAATCGAATGGGAGATGAATGGTTGAATGATAGTTGCGTTGCATACATTGAAAAAGACATATTCAAAGAGATTAGCAACGATACGATTCTCGATCGCTTTAAAAACATGAGAACTCGACGTGGGCAACTTTAAAGTAGTACAATATATGCATGTTTTATTTTGTTTGAAAGATCAATAAGTGATCGTTTTTGTAATCGAATATTGTGATATTACTATATTTAGTTGTGTTTGTTTGATGGTGTGAAATGATATTTATATACATAATCATATAGACAACATGAAAAGAAAAAAAATCGGGGGCTACCGCCCCCGAACCCCCTCAACTATTATCTTGCGCCCCCCCAATAAAAATTTCCTGGCTACGCGACTGGGCATGGATACTATGGGCTGCTTTCTGCATTGTTATGTGCTGGATTGTTGCAGGTGTATATTATAACTTGTCTTGTATATGTCAATAACTTTTCAATGTAGTGTTAATTCAGAAACTCTCACCATCTGTCTGAAGGGCAGCTGTTATAATTTACTTACTAGAAAAATTGCTCTCTCCTAAAAAAAAAGAACCCACCAAGAACTTGGTTAAAGAACTGCTATTTACATAATGGACAAACATGCTTCATCGACTTTGTCTGATCAAATAAGCATATGCAGGATTTGTATGCCTCAACTTCTCAAATTGGTTATCAGCAGAATAGCTCGTTGCATCAGACACTCGAGCATCGGATTTTGTTTTACTACGTTTTTCTGATTTGCTGAAAAGCCAGCTTAATTCCTCCCCTTCACGCACCATCAAAGGTTCAGGTTTTCAATTCGTGAAAAGCTCCTCATACCTTTGCCCTGTGTCATCATGGCGTTTCTTGCTTCTTTTATGTTTGAAGGGTAATGAAATGTTTTTAGTTTAATAAGTCCGGTAGGTGGACCACTTCTTTAGGAAGGATATTTTCCTTTTGAATAGTTCACTCACGTTGTTTTAAACGTGTCTATTACTGTTTTGCTTTGTCATGCTTTTGTACAGGCTATATATTAGCCATCTTTGTTATTCAATAAAATGAAGCTGTTTGTTCTGATTCATAAATAATTATTACAGCCTCAACAATCTGGTATCAGAGCGATACTTGAGTAATTTTCAAAACAGAGGAAAAAGATGAGTGACGAGAGGTATACACAACCTTCTATTCCACGTTTTGACGGACACTACGATCACTGGAGCATGCTAATGGAGAATTTTCTGCGGTCAAAAGAGTATTGGCATTTAGTGGAGACTGGTTATTCTAGTCCAGCCGTGGGGAGAGTTTTGACAAACAAAGAAAAGGAGACCTATGAGGAGCTGAAACTCAAAGATCTGAAGGTAAAGAATTACCTGTTTCAGGCTATCGATCGCACGATTTTGGAGACAATTCTCGTGAAGGACACTTCCAAACAGATTTGGGATTCAATGAAAAAGAAATTTGAAGGAAATGCCAGAGTAAAGAGATCCCACCTGCAAGCTCTCCGCAAAGAATTTGAGATGTTAGAGATGAAGGATGGAGAAGGAGTCACCGACTACTTCGCTAGAGTATTGTCCGTCGCAAGTAAGATGAGAACCTATGGAGAAACGATGGAGGACGTGAAAGTTGTGGAGAAGATTCTACGATCTTTAACCGAGAGATTTGACTACATAGTCTGCTCAATCGAAGAGTCAAAGGATATTGATTCACTTTCTATTGATGAATTACAAAGCTCTCTTATTGTGCACGAGCAGAAATTTCAGAGAAAGGTTGAAGATGAAAAGGTTTTGGCAGTAACATATGACGGAGGTCGAGGTCATGGAAGAGGCTGCTTCAGAGGTAGGGGCAGAGGAAGAGGTAGAGCTGGGTTAAACAAAGCAACCGTGGAATGCTATAAATGTCACAAGCTCGGACATTTTCAGTATGAATGCCCAACTTGGGACAAAGAGGCGAATTATGCAGATCTCCAAGAAAAAGAAGAATTGCTTCTCATGACCCATGTTGAGATGAATGAAGATCGGAGCGAACGTCTTTGGTTCCTAGATTCCGGGTGTAGCAATCACATGTGTGGCGATAAAAGCATGTTTTGCGAGCTTAAGGAGAACTTTCAGAACTCTGTCACGCTTGGGAATGATACAAAGATGTCTGTGATGGGAATAGGAAATGTAAGGCTGATGGTGAAAGGAGTAAATCATGTTATAACTGATGTGTATTTTGTACCAGACTTGAAGAACAATTTGCTAAGCATAGGGCAATTACAGCAGAAGGGACTTGCTATTCTCATCCAAAATGATATGTGCAGAATTTATCATCCTCAAAGGGGCCTTATCATTCAAACAAAGATGACTGCTAATCGAATGTTTGTATTATTGGCTGTAAATCAGCCCAACTCCACCAAACATTCATGTTTTAGTGCAGCCGCAGGAGATCTATCTCACTTGTGGCATTGTCGTTATGGCCACTTGAGTCCAAAAGGTCTGAGAACTCTTCAACACAAGCAGATGGTCCTTGGTTTGCCAAAGTTTCAAACTAAAATAGTTGTGTGCAAGGAATGCGTGATGGCCAAGCAACATCGAGAACCATTTCCAAAGAAAAGCGCATGGAGGGCTTCTGAGAAGCTTCAACTAATCCACTCCGACATTTGCGGACCAATCACTCCAATCTCCAACAGCCACAAAAGGTACATTATAACCTTCATTGATGATTTTAGTAGAAAAACTTGGATTTATTTTATTACTGAAAAATCAGAAGCATTAAAAACTTAAAAGTTTTTAAGAGTAGTGTGGAAAAAGAAACAGGAAAATATGTTAAATGCTTACGCACTGTAATGGCGCGTTTTGTTAGCTGTCGAATAATTAATTTATTTAATTATTTATATATCGATCTGGCGATATCGATAACTGAAAGTACAACGTTCGAACTTATAATTTAAAATTATAATTAAAACGAACTTGAAACGTCGTGGCAGTTCGCAATTTGGCGATTCGAACTTCAACTGAATATACAGAATCCGTTTTAAGTCGAATTTCTGTGAAACAAGAAACGTACGGATCTGTTGAACTATATTTTTCATATGGAAGAGAAAAATCGAGATTTCGTCGTGTAGATTTTGAGTTATGTCCAAATCAAATTTCAGAAAAGTCGCTATAGAATCGTTTATCGACCGTAACGGTTTATTCGATATAACTAGATATCGGGTTTGAATTTAGACAAGGTTCTTTTGAGACGTAGCGATAATTTAATTTTTAGAATTTTATAGTAATTTTTATTTAATTAAATAAGCAACTTTTTATTTGGAGTATTTTGCAGCCTTAATCAGCGATTTCGGGGTTTCACAATATGAGTCCATCTACCGGTATTATTACATTTTTGGGATCGTGACACATTGTACGACTCACTAGTATTTTCATATCAGTCCGTGAACAAACAGAGTTCCGCATAATGGGTTATTCTCAAGCGTAAAATAATTATCCTAACCCAGTCTTCATTTTGTGGATCAAACAAAGCCACGTTCATCACTCACGTGGACAGCTATGGACCAAATCAAATTCATGGACGTAAGAGGAAAACGTGGCCTCTAAATCTCCCCTTAAATCAAAAAGGAAACCCCTATATATAATAACCCTTAAAGTTTTTCTAAATCGAATTCTTGGTTCACTTCGTATCTGCGCCTCCACTCTTTAAAACAAATGAACCGCACTTCTCTTTTCTGGAAAACCAATTCGCCATCTCTGAAATCAAAGAAAATGAAAATGAAAATCCCAAAATCCTTTAACCTGTATATTCGAAATCGTGTTACTCTGCTCTTCAATCTCGTGAGTGGATTAGTGTTATCGGCCTTCGGTTCTGTGTTCGACGAAGAATTCTGGTTTGGGTTTTCTGTTTCAACGAGCTAGGGTTTGGTTTGTTGAAGGTTTGAGGGGATGAAGGGTAAATCGAACACCAGATTTGGGTTTGGGTTGAAAACCACACCTTATGTGCGTCATTGTGTGGAGTTCGGTGTTCATTTTGTCGTGGGATTTTTCCTGTGCGCAGAGAAATGGTGAACGACAGATATGGAAAGTGGAGGGCGAGTTGAATGAGAAGGAGATGGGTTAGTAGAGAATTCGAAGTGGAGATTCATGGTGGCATTTGCTGTTGAATCCGTGGAAGAAATGGAGTGTGAGGATGAAAGGAGGATTAGGAATGGCCTTTTGTTTTCACGGTGAAGTTCCTGGAGATGGAAAATCACGTTGGGGGAGAAAGGTTTTTACGGTGGGCTTGAGTTGGTACTGGGCTAAACCGGTGATGGGCTGCTATGGATCAAGGGGTAAAACCCGTATGGCAAATTAATTTAATTTAAGTTTTATTTAAAATTCAAATTAAAATGTATTAACTTCGTAATCGAATATCTTGGTCATATGAAATCAGTTTGACGAACCGTAAGTTGCGTTGGGATCGTAGGAACGGGAGCAACACAATGGGACTGACCGCGAGTCAATCCGAGCTCGTTACAATTTATGGCGAAATAAATTGTTCGACTGAATCAATGAACGCAAACCGATATTTATCGGTTAACGCGCAAATGTGAGTAAAACTCACCAACTCTGAACAGTTCTACTTTTACAATGTATTCTTGGAACTGTTAAATATTGTCTGTTTGACTGTGTGTTGATTGTTTGATTGAACTGCTAGACAGTTAGTTAAATTTCTATATTGATTCTGTTTAACAGAATGTATCATATGGAACTGAAAGTGATGTTATCTATATTGTCTAACATCTGTGATGCAGGGAAACAGGTTGGAGGAATCCGACTGGATTCCTCAACAGTTTTTTTATTGTTTTTCATATATTTTGATATATGATGTGAATTATAACCTGTTGTTGATTGTGTGTGTATGGACGATATTGAACATCGTGATTTAATATGATTGAATACCATGACATACTAGAATGTAAAAAGGGAATTTTCAATGTTTATATTGAAAATAAATCTTATTTATAAAATCGATAGGATTTTATAAAATGAAAACATTTATTTATTTAGGAAATAAATAAAGGAACATTTATTTAGATTATAAATAAATGGAATAAAGGAATATTTATTTAGGGAATAAATAAAGGAACACTTGTTCGGAAAATAAATAGAATTATACAAGGATAGATTTAAACACGTGCTTCGCACACGGTATAACACGATATGGATTTAAATAAGACATTAAATAGGAAATCTGTTTTAAACAGATAAATTGAAGTAGATTAATTTATAAATAATGTTTTATAAATTAAATAAATTATTTATCGTTGATAAATGGAATATATATAAGTATGGACTTATATAGAGAAGTAGAAACGTTATTAAAAGGACATTTATAAAGTGAAGAACCGTTACTAAAAGTAAATCTTTATAAATGGATAAACGTTGTAAAAAGTAAATCTTTATCAATGGATAAACGTTGTAAAAAGGAAATCTTTCGAAATGAGTTATTCGAATTAGATATTTGAATAGAGTTAAACACATTAGAGTGATTCGAATTACTTATTCGAATAGAGTTAACAAAGCAATTTGTTAGGTTAACCAAAGCAAGTTAGTCGAGTTAATCAAAGTAATTGGTTAAGTTAACCAAAGTAAATTAGTCAAGTTAAACTAAATGGTTAATCGAAGTAAATTAGTTGGGTTAATCAAAGTGAATTAGCTGAGTTAAACTAAGTAAATCGGTTAGAGTTAATCAAAGTGAATTAACTAAGTTAAACTAAGTGGATTAGTTCAGTTAATCGAGACAAGTAAATCAAGTTAGGTTAAACCATTTGAGTTAACCAGTTAGGTTAAACCATTTGAGTTAACCAGTCAAAGTTTACCAGTTAAAGATAAACAGTTAAAGTTGACCAGTTAAAGTTGACCAGTTAAAGTGGACCAGTTAAAGTTGACCAGTTAGAGTTGATCAGTTAGAGTTACTCAGTTAGAGTGACCAGTTAGAGTTGACCAGTTAGAGTTATCCAAGTGGAGTTAATCGAGTAGAGTTGCCGAGTATCACTTATTCGAAGTAGAGTTATCGAATATAGTGTATTCGAGGGAAGAGTAATCGAATATAGTTTATTCAAGTGGAGAAATCAAATGTTATTCATTTGAGAAGAGTTACCGAATATTATTTATTCCAAGAGTAGTTATCGGATATTGGTTATTCGAAGTTAGTTAATCAAAAGGAGTTATTCGAAGTTAGTTAATCCAAAGGAGTTATTCGAAGTTAGTTAATCCAAAGGAGTTATTCGAAGTTAGCTAATCCAAAGGAGTTATTCGAAGTTAGTTAATCCAAAGGAGTTAGTCGAAGAGTTAATCGAATATAGTTATTCGAAAGAAGGTGTTAATCGAATATTGTTATTCGAGTAAAGTTAAAAGAGTTAATCGAATTTAGTTATTCGAAATGAGTTATTCGAATTAGATATTTGAATAGAGTTAAACACGTAAGAGTTAATTGAATATTAGTTATTCAATTTGAGTTAATCGAATGTAGTTATTCGAGAAGAGTTAAATCGAATTTAGTTATTCGAAAGGAGTAAATCAATTTGAGTTAAGTTAATCGATTTGAATTAAGTTGAATCGAAATGGAGTAAATCGATTAGAATTAAGTTAATCGAGTTAGAGTAAATCGAATATTGGTTATTCGAAGGTAAGTTATTCAAATTAGTTATTCAAAGGAGTTAATCAAATGAGTCGATCCAAAAGAGTTAGTCGAATATTAGTTATTCGAATAGAGTTAAAGGAGTTATCGATTTTAGTTTGATCGAAAGGAGTTATCGATTAGTAAATCGAAAGGAGATTTTCAAATATAGCATATTCGAAAGAAAGAGATCGAATATTGTTTATTCGAAAGAGAGAGATTTCGAATATGAGTTATTCGAAGAGAGATAATCGAATATAGGTTATTCGAAGAAGAGTTAATCAAATATAGATTACTCGAAAGAGAGTTATACGTCGAATTCAATTTTAGCGAATTCGGGAAAGTACTATTTACTTTCCAGGGTTTAAATCAAGATTTAATTATTGATTTAGAAATTAGGTGTCTGTTAAATTATTCGAGTTAGGAGATAAAGTTATAATTTAGGTTAGACATTGCAGAAGTAGGAATTATAACGTTATAGTTATAATCAAACGTTTTCATATAAGAAGTGGATTCGTAACCTGAATCCGAGAATTTGCGTAAACAGATGATTAGAAAAAGTGAGTGACGAACTTCATCTATTTCACAGTAAAGGACGTTGTTCAATTAAGGTCTGAGAGGTAATTATACCCCAACTTGATTGACTTCAGAATTGACAAAGGAATAGTTGTGGTTCGATCTAAAAGGTTGATTAGGAATAAAGTTAAGGAATAAGCGATAAATGGATTAAGCGAAACGATGTTTTATACAACGTTCATTGGAAATCCGTAAATGAGTTTTGGAAACGTTTTCCAAATATAGTCAGATATGTTTTCTAAACATAGAAAATGAAATGTTTTCATGATAAGAATTTAAGAAATAGAGTTAAGCAAATTCAGAAACTGACTGGAGAGGGTAAGTTGAACGGTTTTCTAAGTGACGATCTGATGTTGGTTTCGACCTTCCGAATTGATACTTAGAGAATTGTTCTCATACTAGTTACAGTTAGGGACTGATAGTTGCGAAATAATAGTGATGTGAAAATAAGCTATGTAATGTTTTCCAATGATTAATATCATATATTTTCTAAATATATGAAATAAGGAAATATGAACATATATATGTATATGATGATTGATCGATCGAATTTCCATTTGGAAATAAGATCGTTGTTTGTACACCGACATGTTTTCATTTGATAGTTGAATCACAGACTATCAAAGTTTTTACCATTTTAACGTTGTTAATATGGAGAGACCGGTTGGATTATTATCCAAAGAACCACTCTGTATCGGCATAAGCGTTGCGAGCAATATATGCCAAAGATAAATTGAAGACGGAGTAAAGTGCAAGGGCTGTTGTATAAGTCTTAGATAACAGTGACTAAGATGGATATACTGAATAGTGCCTTCGGTTTGTCCAGTCCCAGGACAACGTATATGGAAGAAGGTCTGACAGAGTATATCCAATGGATCGCGTAAGTTGATCTGTTCAAACGTATTCACGTTTGGTGGCGGAGGAATTCGTTTCTCTTAGCTGTATACCCGTGTTATTTTTGGGTAAGTCAATTTGTGATTTGGCGGGTATGACGATGTGGCATTCAAAGTGAATGGTGATCAGATGTTCTGAAGATAGGCGTAGCTTCTGGCTTCACACCAGGAAGTAACAAAAGTTGGGCTAGGCAGCATGGCTAGTTGGGTCATTCCCAAGCAGGGTGTATTGTCACCGATCTAGGGAATATTCATATTTATACTTCTTTTTTTGATTCTGTATCTTCGGATGACGGTTTGATGGCCTATAACCGTGGTGGCAATATATTCGCGACACTCAAGCTAAATGAGTGAGCGGTCATGTGTGGCCGGGTTGCAAGACGTTCTTGTTGAACCCTGAGTGTATCACCTCTAGAGTACACTATTCAGAAGGTGCTCCCATACCTTGTCTGTTGGAATCCATTCTCCGATAAGCGCCCTGCGGTTTATGATTTTATACTATGTATGTAGAACGTGAGATGCAAGCGTTTCTGCTAGATTGATATCTATTTGTAATTAGACATTATTATAATATCACAATGATATTGCTTGTCAAAGTTGTTCAGATACTCATAAGGGAAAAACCCGTTCCGTATTCACGGCGTGGTCTTATGAGATATCCTATACCTGTTTTAAACTATTTTACTCATACCAGTCCCATGACTGACCCGGAGTTTACTTTGTTGTTTTCCCTAAACTCTTGGGTGCCTAAATTTGTACGGGCAGTCAAGTAGTCGGGATTTACTTGGAGAGCTTGGAGCAGGAGGCTGCAAGATTTTATAGCTATAGTTATTTCCGCTGTGTTGTAAGTGTTGTACTCTGATAAGTGCTATTGTATATATATAACTGTTTACTCCAAAGTTATGTTATATATTATATGTTATTCGTTCCGCTGTGAGATTCGTGTTACTATGATGATTCTGATGTTCTTCTTCTTCTTCTATTCTATTAGTTCTATCTTTTCTTCCTCACCCTCTACTTTCTTTCACTAACGTCTCGGAATTTCCGACTCTCGAGGAGTCGGAAATTTCCAGCCGTTACAGTTGGTATCAGAGCTTAAGTTAAGTGATTACCTTGGCTCTGTGGCATAACTCGATATAGATGGGATTAGTAATATCCTAGATTGAGTTTGAGTGTATATATATGAGCGCGTAATTGTTATTCAATATAAAATGGTTTTATATTGTGGAGACTCATTGGTTGAGTGGCTTATGAATTCTGGTCGATCAGTTGATCCACTGTATCGATAAGGGTTACTAAACACTCGAATACGATGAACCGTCATGGTATGTTTTGAAAGAGGGTAAATGAAATAATTTTTCCCAAATATATTTGTTTATAGAAGAAATATATATCTTGAAATTATTATAGTATATTGATTATGTTGGTTGTTATTATAATCGAATAAGATTATAAAAGGGTGAAATGGTTATGAATGACCAATTAGAATTCATATGAATGTAATATATGAAGTAGTTTGAATTAAATATGAATTTAAATCAGATTTGGAATTTAAAATAAGGAAATTTTAAGTTCCTGGGAGATTTTGAAATGTTTTCAAACAGTGTGAAAAATATTTGAAAGGTATTTCAAAATGAAAAGGCTTAAAATGATTTTGAAAAGAATATACTATTAAACTCACTTGTATCACTGGAAAATAATCCTGATGAATCTAGACATCATCAGTGTTCATTTTCGAGTTCTAAGTGACGGATTACTACCAAAGGTTTTGTTTTTGAATTGTTTTGAGGAAACAAGTTGTTTAGAAATTCAAAGGTTTTGAATTGGCATTATGATTTCAAATTGATTTGAAAGAAACCCAGGAACTTAAGTTCTGGAATTAAAATTTAACTAATGAAGTTAAATAAAATGAGATGGTAAAAATAAATTGAAATTTAACTTGAACCGAGTTAAATAAAATTGAATTGGGATTAGAGATAATCTAGAATGGAACCAAATTGATAAGTCAATAATTTGGAATTTGATATTAGAGTTCGAATGAAATTCGATTTGGGATTTGAGGATATGAACTGATTGGAGATCAATTGGAATGGATAACATTGGTATATGTTGAAGTGGTAGCAGATGCAAGGGATAGAGTTAAATGCCCGACAAAAGGTACAAGTTTATATCATATATGAGTTTGGATTTTATGAGCCGAATTGGCAAGCCGCTTGGCTGTTTGATTTTCTTTTGGATTGGAGGAGGCCTAGAGAGGCGAGTTGTGGTTTGACGTATTGAGCCGTACAAAGGAGGTTATGGCGAAATTTTTCGAAAATTTAAGGTGTTAGAAATTTTTTAGAATTTTCGAAAATTTTAGTTGGTCGGAAATAAATTAATAAATTAATTAAAATTAAATGGGTCCAGTCGAAACTGAAATTTAGAGGTAAAAAGGATTTTTAAATCTAGTTAGTAGAGTTAGTAGCATTTTTCTAACTTAGCAATTTCGAGGACGAAATTATTTTAAGGGGGGAAGTCTGTAATGGCGCGTTTTGTTAGCTGTCGAATAATTAATTTATTTAATTATTTATATATCAATTTGGCGATATCGATAACTGAAAGTACAACGTTCGAACTTATAATTTAAAATTATAATTAAAACGAACTTGAAACGTCGTGGCAGTTCGCAATTTGGCGATTCGAACTTCAACCGAATATACAGAATCCGTTTTAAGTCGAATTTCTGTGAAACAAGAAACGTACGGATCTGTTGAACTATATTTTTCATATGAAAGAGAAAAATCGAGATTTCGTCGTGTAGATTTTGAGTTATGTCCAAATCAAATTTCAGAAAAGTCGCTATAGAATCGTTTATCGACCGTAACGGTTTATTCGATATAACTAGATATCGGGTTTGAATTTAGACAAGGTTCTTTTGAGACGTAGCGATAATTTAATTTTTAGAATTTTATAGTAATTTTTATTTAATTAAATAAGCAACTTTTTATTTGGAGTATTTTGCACTCTTAATCAGCGATTTCGGGGTTTCACAATATGAGTCCATCTACCGGTATTATTACATTTTTGGGATCGTGACACATTGTACGACTCACTGGTATTTTCATATCAGTCTGTGAACAAACAGAGTTCCGCATAATGGGTTATTCTCAAGCGTAAAATAATTATCCTAACCCAGTCTTCATTTTGTGGATCAAACAAAGCCACGTTCATCACTCACGTGGACAGCTATGGACCAAATCAAATTCATGGACGTAAGAGGAAAACGTGGCCTCTAAATCTCCCCTTAAATCAAAAAGGAAACCCCTATATATAATAACCCTTAAAGTTTTTCTAAATCGAATTCTTGGTTCACTTCCTATCTGCGCCTCCACTCTTTAAAAAAAATGAACCGCACTTCTCTTTTCTGGAAAACCAATTCGCCATCTCTAAAATCAAAGAAAAAGAAAATGAAAATCCTAAAATCCTTTAACCTGTATATTCGAAATCGTGTTACTCTGCTCTTCAATCTCGTGAGTGGATTAGTGTTATCGGCCTTCGGTTCTGTGTTCGACGAAGGATTCTGGTTCGGGTTTTCTGTTTCAATGAGCTAGGGTTTGGTTTGTTGAAGGTTTGAGGGGATGAAGGGTAAATCGAACACCAGATTTGGGTTTGGGTTGAAAACCACACCTTATGTGCGTCATTGTGTGGAGTTCGGTGTTCATTTTGTCGTGGGATTTTTCCTGTGCGCAGAGAAATGGTGAACGACAGATATGGAAAGAGGAGGGCGAGTTGAATGAGAAGGAGATGGGTTAGTAGAGAATTCGAAGTGGAGATTCATGGTGGCATTTGCTGTTGAATCCGTGGAAGAAATGGAGTGTGAGGATGAAAGGAGGATTAGGAATGGCCTTTTGTTTTCACGGTGAAGTTCCTGGAGATGGAAAATCACGTTGGGGGAGAAAGGTTTTTACGGTGGGCTTGAGTTGGTACTGGGCTAAACCGGTGATGGGCTGCTATGGATCAAGGGGTAAAACCCGTATGGCAAATTAATTTAATTTAAGTTTTATTTAAAATTCAAATTAAAATGTATTAACTTCGTAATCGAATATCTTGGTCATATGAAATCAGTTTGACGAACCGTAAGTTGCGTTGGGATCGTAGGAACGGGAGCAACACAATGGAACTGACCGCGAGTCAATCCGAGCTCGTTACAATTTATGGTGAAATAAATTGTTCGACTGAATCAATGAACGCAAACCGATATTTATCGGTTAACGCGCAAATGTGAGTAAAACTCACCAACTCTGAACAGTTCTACTTTTACAATGTATTCTTGGAACTGTTAAATATTGTCTGTTTGACTGTGTGTTGATTGTTTGATTGAACTGCTAGACAGTTAGTTAAATTTCTATATTGATTCTGTTTAACAGAATGTATCATATGGAACTGAAAGTGATGTTATCTATATTGTCTAACATCTGTGATGCAGGGAAACAGTTTGGAGGAATCCGACTGGATTCCTCAACAGTTTTTTTTATTGTTTTTCATATATTTTGATATATGATGTGAATTATAACCTGTTGTTGATTGTGTGTGTATGGACGATATTGAACATCGTGATTTAATATGATTGAATACCATGACATACTAGAATGTAAAAAGGGAATTTTCAATGTTTATATTGAAAATAAATCTTATTTATAAAATCGATAGGATTTTATAAAATGAAAACATTTATTTATTTAGGAAATAAATAAAGGAACATTTATTTAGACTATAAATAAATGGAATAAAGGAATATTTATTTAGGGAACAAATAAAGGAACACTTGTTCGGAAAATAAATAGAATTATACAAGGATAGATTTAAACACGTGCTTCGCACACGGTATAACACGATATGGATTTAAATAAGACATTAAATAGGAAATCTGTTTTAAACAGATAAATTGAAGTAGATTAATTTATAAATAATGTTTTATAAATTAAATAAATTATTTATCGTTGATAAATAGAATATATATAAGTCTGGATTTATATAGAGAAGTAGAAACGTTATTAAAAGGACATTTATAAAGTGAAGAACCGTTACTAAAAGTAAATCTTTATAAATGGATAAACGTTGTAAAAAGTAAATCTTTATCAATGGATAAACGTTGTAAAAAGGAAATCTTTCGAAATGAGTTATTCGAATTAGATATTTGAATAGAGTTAAACACATTAGAGTGATTCGAATTACTTATTCGAATAGAGTTAACAAAGTAATTTGTTAGGTTAACCAAAGCAAGTTAGTCGAGTTAACCAAAGTAATTGGTTAAGTTAACCAAAGTAAATTAGTCAAGTTAAACTAATTGGTTAATCGAAGTAAATTAGTTGGGTTAATCAAAGTGAATTAGCTGAGTTAAACTAAGTAAATCGGTTAGAGTTAATCAAAGTGAATTAACTAAGTTAAACTAAGTGGATTAGTTCAGTTAATCGAGACAAGTAAATCAAGTTAGGTTAAACCATTTGAGTTAACCAGTTAGGTTAAACCATTTGAGTTAACCAGTCAAAGTTTACCAGTTAAAGATAAACAGTTAAAGTTGACCAGTTAAAGTTGACCAGTTAAAGTGGACCAGTTAAAGTTGACCAGTTAGAGTTGATCAGTTAGAGTTACTCAGTTAGAGTGACCAGTTAGAGTTGACCAGTTAGAGTTATCCAAGTGGAGTTAATCGAGTAGAGTTGCCAAGTATCACTTATTCGAAGTAGAGTTATCGAATATAGTGTATTCGAGGGAAGAGTAATCGAATATAGTTTATTCAAGTGGAGAAATCAAATGTTATTCATTTGAGAAGAGTTACCGAATATTATTTATTCCAAGAGTAGTTATCGGATATTGGTTATTCGAAGTTAGTTAATCAAAAGGAGTTATTCGAAGTTAGTTAATCCAAAGGAGTTATTCGAAGTTAGTTAATCCAAAGGAGTTATTCGAAGTTAGCTAATCCAAAGGAGTTATTCGAAGTTAGTTAATCCAAAGGAGTTAGTCGAAGAGTTAATCGAATATAGTTATTCGAAAGAAGGTGTTAATCGAATATTGTTATTCGAGTAAAGTTAAAAGAGTTAATCGAATTTAGTTATTCGAAATGAGTTATTCGAATTAGATATTTGAATAGAGTTAAACACGTAAGAGTTAATTGAATATTAGTTATTCAATTTGAGTTAATCGAATGTAGTTATTCGAGAAGAGTTAAATCGAATTTAGTTATTCGAAAGAGTAAATCAATTTGAGTTAAGTTAATCGATTTGAATTAAGTTGAATCGAAATGGAGTAAATCGATTAGAATTAAGTTAATCGAGTTAGAGTAAATCGAATATTGGTTATTCGAAGGTAAGTTATTCAAATTAGTTATTCGAAGGAGTTAATCAAATGAGTCGATCCAAAAGAGTTAGTCGAATATTAGTTATTCGAATAGAGTTAAAGGAGTTATCGATTTTAGTTTGATCGAAAGGAGTTATCGATTAGTAAATCGAAAGGAGATTTTCAAATATAGCATATTCGAAAGAAAGAGATCGAATATTGTTTATTCGAAAGAGAGAGATTTCGAATATGAGTTATTCGAAGAGAGATAATCGAATATAGGTTATTCGAAGAAGAGTTAATCAAATATAGATTACTCGAAAGAGAGTTATACGTCGAATTCAATTTTAGCGAATTCGGGAAAGTACTATTTACTTTCCAGGGTTTAAATCAAGATTTAATTATTGATTTAGAAATTAGGTGTCTGTTAAATTATTCGAGTTAGGAGATAAAGTTATAATTTAGGTTAGACATTGCAGAAGTAGGAATTATAACGTTATAGTTATAATCAAACGTTTTCATATAAGAAGTGGATTCGTAACCTGAATCCGAGAATTTGCGTAAACAGATGATTAGAAAAAGTGAGTGACGAACTTCATCTATTTCACAGTAAAGGACGTTGTTCAATTAAGGTCTGAGAGGTAATTATACCCCAACTTGATTGACTTCAGAATTGACAAAGGAATAGTTGTGGTTCGATCTAAAAGGTTGATTAGGAATAAAGTTAAGGAATAAGCGATAAATGGATTAAGCGAAACGATGTTTTATACAACGTTCATTGGAAATCCGTAAATGAGTTTTGGAAACGTTTTCCAAATATAGTCAGATATGTTTTCTAAACATAGAAAATGAAATGTTTTCATGATAAGAATTTAAGAAATAGAGTTAAGCAAATTCAGAAACTGACTGGAGAGGGTAAGTTGAACGGTTTTCTAAGTGACGATCTGATGTTGGTTTCGACCTTCCAAATTGATACTTAGAGAATTGTTCTCATACTAGTTACAGTTAGAGACTGATAGTTGCGAAATAATAGTGATGTGAAAATAAGCTATGGAATGTTTTCCAATGATTAATATCATATATTTTCTAAATATATGAAATAAGGAAATATGAACATATATATGTATATGATGATTGATCGAATTTCCATTTGGAAATAAGATCGTTGTTTGTACACCGACATGTTTTCATTTGATAGTTGAATCACAGACTATCAAAGTTTTTACCATTTTAACGTTGTTAATATGGAGAGACCGGTTGGATTATTATCCAAAGAACCACTCTGTATCGGCATAAGCGTTGCGAGCAATATATGCCAAAGATAAATTGAAGACGGAGTAAAGTGCAAGGGTTGTTGTATAAGTCTTAGATAACAGTGACTAAGATGGATATACTGAATAGTGCCTTCGGTTTGTCCAGTCCCAGGACAACGTATATGGAAGAAGGTCTGACAGAGTATATCCAATGGATCGCGTAAGTTGATCTGTTCAAACGTATTCACGTTTGGTGGCGGAGGAATTCGTTTCTCTTAACTGTATACCCGTGTTATTTTTGGATAAGTCAATTTGTGATTTGGCGGGTATGACGATGTGGCATTCAAAGTGAATGGTGATCAGATGTTCTGAAGATAGGCGTAGCTTCTGGCTTCACACCAGGAAGTAACAAAAGTTGGGTTAGGCAGCATGGCTAGTTGGGTCATTCCCAAGCAGGGTGTATTGTCACCGATCTAGGGAATATTCATATTTATACTTCTTTTTTTGATTCTTTATCTTCGGATGACGGTTTGATGGCCTATAACCGTGGTGGCAATATATTCGCGACACTCAAGCTAAATGAGTGAGCGGTCATGTGTGGCCGGGTTGCAAGACGTTCTTGTTGAACCCTGAGTGTATCACCTCTAGAGTACACTATTCAGAAGGTGCTCCCATACCTTGTCTGTTGGAATCCATTCTCCGATAAGCGCCCTGCGGTTTATGATTTTATACTATGTATGTAGAACGTGAGATGCAAGCGTTTCTGCTAGATTGATATCTATTTGTACTTAGACATTATTATAATATCACAATGATATTGCTTGTCAAAGTTGTTCAGATACTCATAAGGGAAAAACCCGTTCCGTATTCACGGCGTGGTCTTATGAGATATCCTATACCTGTTTTAAACTATTTTACTCATACCAGTCTCATGACTGACCCGGAGTTTACTTTGTTGTTTTCCCTAAACTCTTGGGTGCCTAAATTTGTACGGGCAGTCAAGTAGTCGGGATTTACAGATATACTTGGAGAGCTTGGAGCAGGAGGCTGCAAGATTTTATAGCTATAGTTATTTCCGCTGTGTTGTAAGTGTTGTACTCTGATAAGTGCTATTGTATATATATAACTGTTTACTCCAAAGTTATGTTATATATTATATGTTATTCGTTCCGCTGTGAGATTCGTGTTACTCTGATGTTCTTCTTCTTCTTCTATTCTATTAGTTCTATCTTTTCTTCCTCACCCTCTACTTTCTTTCACTAACGTCTCGGAATTTCCGACTCTCGAGGAGTCGGAAATTTCCAGCCGTTACACGCACTGATTGTGGTGGAGAGTTCACTTCTTCTGAGTTCAACGATTTTTGTAAATTGCATGGCATTAAGAGGCAATTGACCATAGCATACACTCCACAACAAAATGGAGTAGCGGAGCGAAAGAATAGAACCATAATGAATATGGTACGTAGCATGTTGATTGGGAAGAAAATTCCAAAGTTCTTTTGGCCTGAAGCTGCAAACTGGACTGTACACATTCTTAATCGAAGTCCAACAGCTGCTGTAGAAAACAAGACACCGGAGGAAGCTTGGAGTGGAAACAAACCTTCGGTTGAGTATTTTAGAGTTTTTGGTTGTATTGCTTATGCACATGTGGCTGACGTGAAGAGAACTAAGTTAGATGACAAGAGTGTTGCATGTGTCTTGCTTGGGGTTAGCGAGGAATCAAAGGGTTATCGTTTGTATGACCCGGTGGCTAAAAAGGTGGTCATTAGTCGAGATGTAATTTTTGAGGAAGAAAAACAGTGGGATTGGGATGAAAATTGTAAGGAGAAGACATTGTTAGAATTAGAATGGGGCGACGAAGAAACAACAAATAATAAGAATATAGAAATTGTGAATGATGATAGTCAAATAATTGAAGAGCCTAGTGGCAATAATGAGGAAGACAGGGAAGGTGAAGATGACTATCCTACTTCTAGTAATGAGGTTGGTCAAAATGAAGGGAGGCTGAGACGTCAACCCGGGTGGATGTATGATTATGTTACAGGTGAAGGTCTATCAGAGGATGAAGCAAACATGGTTCTCATGGTGTCCGCTGATCCAATAGATTATGAAGATGCAGTAAAGAATAAGGAATGGAGACTTGCTATGGATTGTGAAATTAATGCTATAGAGAAGAACAAGACATGGACTCTAACATCATTACCGACAGGAGCAAAAAAAATTGGAGTGAAGTGGGTTTTCAAAACAAAATACAATGAGCATGGAAAGATTGTTAAACACAAGGCTCGACTAGTTGCTAAAGGATATACGCAGAAGTATGGAATAGACTACACCGAGGTATTTGCACCAGTAGCAAGAATGGATACCGTAAGAATGATCATTGCCTTAGCTGCGCAAAAGGGTTGGAAGATTTTTCAGCTTGATGTTAAATCAGCTTTTCTTCATGGTGAGCTGAACGAAAATGTTTATGTTGAACAACCAAAGGGATATGAGAAAAGAGGCAGCGAGCATCTAGTTTACAAGTTGCATAAGGCTCTTTACGGATTAAAACAGGCTCCACGAGTTTGGTTCAGTCGGATCGAAGCACACTTCATTAGCGAAGGATTTATTAGGTGTGACAGCGAGCAAACTTTGTTCACTAAGAGAAACATGGAAGGAAAAACAATTATTGTAAGTATTTATGTTGACGATTTGATTTTTACTGGTGATGATGAAATTATGATGCATGATTTCAAAACTTCCATGATGAGGGAGTTTGACATGTCAGATTTGGGAATGATGCGATTTTTCCTTGGCATTGAAGTATTACAAAGGTCGGATGCTATCTACATATGCCAAAGGAAATATGCCCTTGAAGTTTTAAAGAGATTTGGTATGACTGACAGCAGTCCAGTCAACACTCCAATAGTTCCAGGTTGCAAAGTCAGCAAAGATGAAGACGGTGATGCTGTTGACGAGACATACTTCAAGAAATTTGTAGGAAGCTTGATGTATCTTACAACCACCAGACCGGATATGATGTTTGTCACTTGTCTCATTAGTAGGTACATGGCTAAACCTACCAAGCTTCATCTGCAAGTGGCTAAAAGAGCTCTTCGTTATCTGAAAGGAACTGTGAACTTTGGAATCCAGTACAAGAATGAGAAAAATGGAAAGTTGCTCGCTTATACGGACAGTGATTATGCCGGAGATGTGGATGATAGGAAAAGCACAAGCGGATACGTGTTTTTACTGAGTTCGGGTGCAGTTTCATGGTGTTCGAAGAAGCAGCCAGTAGTGACTCTATCGACCACAGAGGCAGAATTTGTGGCAGCTACTGTGTGTGCTTGCCAAGCTGTTTGGATGAAGAGAATTCTGAAGGAGTTGGGAGATTTTGGTACAGGTTGTGTATGCATTAAATGTGATAACAACTCAACTATCAAGTTGTCTAAGAATCTGGTGATGCATGGTCGGAGCAAGCACATTGATGTAAGGTACCATTTTTTGAGAAATCTTGTTAAAGAAGGTGAGATTGCATTAGTTCATTGTGGAAGTCAGGATCAGGTGGCAGATTTAATGACCAAACCATTGAAGCTTGATGCTTTTTTGAAGTTAAGGGAGTTATTAGGAGTTCATGAAATTCCTGATATAAACTGACTGCAAATTGCAGCAAATTTAAGGGAAGGATTGAAGGGTAATGAAATGTTTTTAGTTTAATAAGTCCGGTAGGTGGACCACTTCTTTAGGAAGGATATTTTCCTTTTGAATAGTTCACTCACGTTGTTTTAAACGTGTCTATTACTGTTTTGCTTTGTCATGCTTTTGTACAGGCTATATATTAGCCATCTTTGTTATTCAATAAAATGAAGCTGTTTGTTCTGATTCATAAATAATTATTACAGCCTCAACAATGTTTACTCTCACCAGATCCCAGCTCACTTGTAACTGTACGTGCTTTCGTAGGATGTCCAGAAGAACACGGTGCTTCATTTGGGTCTGCAGCTACTGAAGTTCTAAAGGTTTCGACTGAAACACCTGAAGTTCTAAATGCAGTTTCCTTGTCTTTCACTTGCAGTATTATTTTGAATGTGAAATTTACTATCTTGGTGGCAATTTACTATGCTGTGATACATGTCCTCGAACCTATCATCTTGAACGTCTTGACCCACCGCTTGAGGTACCAAATATTTTCACTAATTTTTCTTTTTTGTAGGATTTTATGTCAGTGTGCTATGTGCATTTACAAATCTGTTATGATCAATCGGATTTTATGTCTCTTGAAATCTGTTATACATCCATTGGATTCATTTTATTGTAAAGTTCACCCCATAAATCTGTTATGATCAATCAAGGACCTAACAGTTCATATAATCTTCAATTGAAGGTACAGCATCAATGAAACAACCGACACCAAAGAAGCGGTGGCACTGGTGGCCCATGGTGATAGTCAACATATTATTTCTTTTAGTTGGTTAATAGTTAAAAGCTTAATTGAATTTCATATTGTATAGATTAATAGTAGTGATGCATTCACTGCTGAATTTGGTTCTTAAACTGAAGATAATGCTTTCTCAAAAATGTCACTGAATTTGGTTCTTAAACTAAAATTTTCTGTGATACAGACATTGCAGTTATTCTCGTTATGCTAATGATTAATGTTTTGAAAATAGCTGCAGCAATGTTTGACATGGAATATTCTCGATGATTGCAAATACATGAATGAGTTGAGAGGATGATTGCAAACTCATTTATCCGACAGCGATCTAAGGGTCATAGTAGACGAATGCCACTCAAGTTATGATGGGATTTTTAGATTAAACGGTATAGCTGCAAAAACTGATGTGTTCCATATAATCACGGGAATGTGGATATTTCCTGCTGAAAGATGTTTTGCATGGATGGGTGGATTCAAAACGTCTGATTTGATCAAGGTTTGTAATTTTTTCTTTTACCCTTTTGAAGCATTTGCAATGGTGCATTTTGTGCGCACATTTCAAACTGAAGCTTAAGTCGTCAAGTATATATATTAAAACAAAATGAAACTTAATTTAGCATTCATCCGAACCACATTCTGGCAAGCTGGTATTTCTGCACTTGCTTGAGTAAAGCACAATTTCATGTGTATTTGTGTTCTATCATTGACAGCTTCGTTTTAATCCCTTGTACTTGTATATTGGATTGACATGTAAATGTAGCAATTTGTGATGATATACTCAATATGAAGCCTGCCATAAAGAATAGGCTGGATAGTACAAATTTTATTCCCAGACATGAGATGAAAAATCAATTTCGACCTTAAGCCTAGTTCAAAACTTATTATAAAGATGTGTCTTTGTTTCACTTTATTAGCATTTTGCATTGTGCAAGCACAAATTTTCACAGGAAAAACAAAAAAACAAAATATTGTTCAAGTACAAATTGCAAATTTGTGCTTGTGAACTTTAAAATTACACGGATCTAAATCTCGATCTTGTGAAAACCATGGTTATTTTTTTAATAAAATTTTGAACATGGCAAAGTTGAAATAATTTTTTTCCTGGGGCCTGTAAATAAAGTTTGTCCGGCTGGATATTGTATAAGATCATTTTGACAATCATTTATGTATGTAAATCATGTGATACTAAAACTTTAATATTATAAAAAAGACATCAATCTACTACTTCTTTGAAATAATTCGAGTTAGTAACTATATAATTAAGAAACTGGATGTTTCTGAATTTCAGTGTACCAGCATCAGGCTTATAAAAACGTGGATCTATAGTGAAAGGTTATAAATTACCTAGCAACCATGATAATTTAACCATATATTACAAAAAATCTACATGTACAGATGGTCATGCCACAGCTTGATCCACTAACAAAGCAAAAGCTAATGGGAATATGCAGCTTTCAACAATCATCATAACAGATGGAATATGCACTCTCACAAGGCTTCAAGCAGCCGCAACATTCATCGTCTGACACGATTTCAAGTGGGTCCCTCAGTGAAAGCACAAATGTTTGCTTTGATAGTTTCAACTTCTGCTAAAAAGGAGGAAGACTGCACTGCACCTTGTAGAATATGTTATGCTGCACATCTAAGACACAGAAAGCTTCTTTCATTTTTCAGAATATTAGTAATTTCCATTTGTAATTGTATACATAATGAATTAAAGAGTGTACATAGTATTTGAAAGAGAGTACATATTACTTATTACACAGTAACATGTACTTTTACTGTATAATCTATTTTTTTTTTTTTTTACTGTATATTACTTAAAATGCAGATGGAGGTATGATAGGAGCAGACAAGCTGATAATACTTATGAATTGTCAAAATTTATCTACAATTGCACACAGATCAGGTACTATAAGTCTATAAAGAAAGCCAACAATTCACATAAAATTTAATTGGGTCCCCAGCAACTCAAATACACGAACATCCTTAATGACACCTCGGACTTGTCATTAGCTTTATGTATCCTCATTTTGTTGCTTAACCCATCAACTGAATTAGCAGCAGGAACCAATCAATCATCCAAAGCAATGGCGTCTGCAGCAGGATCGATGGCGGCGGCACCGTTCTGGAGAGCTGCAGGCATGAGTTACATTACATATTCTAACATTTGTGTGAATCTCGTACGCAGCTGTTTGAAAGAGCCATACAAATCCGAAGTCGGTGCTAGGGAGAAGGTTCACTTTTCCATCACCAAATGGACTAGTGGAAAATCTGAAAAGCCCACTTTGCGCACTGACTCGCCTGATGAATGAGAGCTGGGTTTCTGCTACTTGCATTTGTTGGAAGCTATTTTTGCATTCCTTTGGTCTGCTTACTTGAAATTTAATTTTAAATGCTTAGTTGGTTGCCGTCGTTAACTGGTAATACAGGTCTGTGCATTTTACAAGCAGAGAATAAAGGCTTGTGATTAATTTCCGAACTATGATTGTAAGTGGAAAAAATGTTCTCATGCCTAATATTGCATTTTCCATTAAAAAAATAAAAATAAAAAAAATAGCAGCAACAGCAGAAGAAGACATATTTATATTTTTATATTGATTCAGAGAAGAAGTCATGCTATTCACGGCATGTTAATGCACAGACCTACGAACGTAGTTCCATCTACACAGGCAAGCTTGGTGTATAAGTTCTTCTACTGCTTCTACGTTTCCTGAGACAACCCAAGCAGTTTTAGATATTCTTATACTAATATTTTTGTTTTGTTATTTGCAAATTCTGTGTCATGTTTTCAAGCTGGTTTACTTGTCATGCATGGATTAATAGGCGCTAATATTGTTTGATTTGTTATTTCATTTTATAAAATCAATAATGATTCTATATATATATATATATATATATATATATATATATATATATATATACATATTAATTAATAGAAATTACATGTTTGCATCCTTTGTAAAGATCAATCAGCCCTATCCTCAACCACAACTAAAGTATTCTGTGCCACCTTATTAATTTTAGCATTAAGCATTGAAGATGTTTGAGAAATTTTCAGATCTATAATGAAAACTGAAGTAAAGTTTCCATGAGAACAATTTGGAGAAAACCTCAAAAAGACGAGAGGCTTTTAGCTATTATTTATATCAGTGCCTTACAGGCTGTCAACTACAAATTCCAACAGAAACGTACCGCATGGTAACAATACAACTTGCAATAGCATATACTAAAATGAATACAACAAAACAAAACAATTAACTAATTGCATGAAGACTGTTGCTATCATCCCCCCTCAAACGAAATGGGGTAGACACCACATGAAGTTTGGACTTAAGATAGTGAAACCTGTCAATAGGCAAAGCCTTGGTAAGAATGTCCGCCACTTGATCCACTGATGGAACATAACGCACAGCAAGTTCTCGAGCAATAATCTGGTCACGAACGAAGTGCAAATCAATCTCAATGTGTTTACTTCGAGCATGAAAAACGGGATTAGCAGCTAAGGCAGAAGCACCCTGATTATCCACCCATAATACTGGACAGCTAGGTAAAGTGACATGCAGTTCATGTAACGAAGAAACAAGCCATTTGATCTCAGCTGCAGCATTGGCTAAAGCACGGAATTCACTCTCTGTACTCGAACGAGCCACTACCTGTTGCTTCTTTGCTGACCAAAAAATTAGATTACCACCTAAAAGCATGGCATAACCACCTGTGGATCTCCTATCATCAGGGCAACTAGCCCAATCTGCGTCAGAATAACCTTGAAGATCAAGCATAGCTGCTGGTTTGATGAGTAAACCCTCTGAAATGGTACCCTTCAAGTATCTAAGAAGTCTCTTACTTGCCTCCCAGTGTATGACTGTAGGAGCTTGCACAAATTGGCTCAGTTTATTTACGATAAATGCAACATCTGGGCGAGTTATTGTTAAGTACTGTAAAGCTCCAATTGTACTTCGATATGTAGTAACATCATCAAATGGAACACCCTCTTTGAGAGACAATTTATGAGTAGAGCTAGTGGGACTAGAACAAGCTTTTGCTCCTTCAAGATGAAGTTTAACTAGCAAGTCGGTAATATACTTAGTTTGAGATAAGTACATACCGGTTGCGGTTCTATGGACTTCAACACCAAAAAAGTAGTGCAAGGATCCAAGATCTTTGAGAGAAAAACTAGTATTGAGATCGGATATTAGCTTAGATTGGTATTTGGGCCAGTCACTAAAATATCATCAACATAGACAAGAAGCAACACTAAATTCTGTCCTGAACCATAGATAAACAACGAGCTGTCAGACCTGGATGCTACGAAACCCCAACCAAAAAGAGTGCACTTGAGTTTATCATTCCATGCTCTCGGAGCTTGCTTAAGACCATATAAAGCTTTGTGCAACTTACAAACATAACTCGGTTTTGATGGATCAACAAAGCCTTGAGGCTGTTGCATGAAAACTGCTTCATTTAGAGTACCATTTAGAAATGCATTACTAACATCTAGTTGTTTAACATTCCAATTCGAAGAAACAGCCAATGTCAACACAATTCTAACTGTGGCTGGTTTAACTACAGGACTAAATGTTTCTTCATAGTCAATACCAGGTTCTTGAAGATACCCTTTAGCTACAAGTCTTGATTTGTACCTGTCAAGGCTCCCATCAGCCTTCAGCTTAATTCGAAACACCCATTTATTGCCAATAAGATGCATGCTAGGGTCATAAGGCAGCAAAGTCCAAGTACCTTGATTAATAAGAGCGTCATATTCTTCTTTCATGGAAGCAACCCATTTAGAATCTTTTAAAGCAGCCCTGGTAGTAGTCGGTTCGGAAGGTAAAAGTGACTCGGGAAGAGGATGTTGAGTGGCCAGGTAAGCTTTAGGTTTGTATATTCCATGTTGAGATCTTGTAATCATATGATGAGTCCTTGTAGGTGGGATAGTTTGGCTTTCGGATGGAGCAATTTTGGTGTTAGGTACAACTGTAGTAGGACATTGAGGTGAGCTTTGTTGATATTGGTGAGATGAAGATTCTGGTGATGAGAACGGTTCTGGAACATCAGTAACTATAGCTTGGTTAGGTAGCATTTCAGCATTGCAAGAAGGTAACTCGGGTGAATTGGGCGCAGCAGTATTGTCGGCATCAGAATTTGCAGTGATAGAAACATCATTAGTATGAGAACATGAAGCACTAGTAGAAAACCGGGCTGTAGGAAACTGATGAGAATTCAAATCAGATACTTGATTCTCTGTTGTGGAGATGGAATATTGAGTTTCATTAAACACCACATTGCGAGCAATAAAGATTCTCCCTGTTTTATTCTCACATATATATCCTTTATGATGCATTGAATATCCCAAGAAGATGCAAGCTTCAGACCTGAAACTCAACTTATGATTGTTGTAAGGTCTCAAGTGAGGATAGCAGATGCATCCAAAAGGTTTTAGAAAATTGTAATCTGGTGCATGATGAAAGAGACACTCATATGGGCTGATATCATTTAGAATAGAAGTAGGAAGCCTGTTAATGGAATAAACTGCACATTGAAATGCATGCCACCAATAAGACATGTCGAGACCAGACTGAGCCAGTAAAGTAAGTCCTATTTCAGTGATGTGTCTATGCTTTCTTTCTGCTCTTCCATTTTGTTCATGTGTATATGGACATGGATGTTGAAAATGGATACCTTGATCACTTAAGTATCTTTCAAATCTTCTATACTCACCTCCCCAGTCAGCTTGTATACTTTTTATTGGCAAACCAAATTGTTTTTCAACAAGAGCTTTGAATTTAATAAACACCTCAAAAGCTTGTGATTTTAGTGTTAAAGGAAAAATCCAAGTGAATCTACTAAAATCATCAAGAAAATGCACATAATAGATGAAACCATCTTTTGATGGAGTATATGAAGGTCCCCATAGGTCAGTATGAATGAGTTCTAAAGGCTGATTAGCTCGACTTGAGGACAAAGAGAAAGGCAGTTTATGACTCTTACCTTTTTGACATGCATCACAGAATTTTAAGTCTTTCATTGAGCACGAATTAGGAATTTTTGAAAAAATTTTGCTTAAAATTCTGGAGGAAGGGTGACCGAGTTTGCAATGCCACACATTAACATCATTAGAAAGAGATGAAGATAAAACTTGTGGACTAGAACCACAACTAGAAACAGATTCTTTATTCATTTCAAATTCATTACAAACATTTGACACAGTATTTGGAAAACAGGACTTATTACAAGAAGATGCCAAAGTATCACAAGAATAAAATGTACCATAAAATGGTTCTGATGTTGTAGCTAAATGACACTGCAGACCATTAGAGGACTTAGAAGAATTTTCTCCAAGCATGTACAAACCATTTTTAACCTTCCCTTTGAGAAGCACATTCCCGGTTTGCTTGTCCTTGACAAAACAGCAAGATTTGTGAAATTCAAGAAAAACATCGTTATCTTGAGTTAACTTGGAAACACTGACCAAATTTTTTGTGATAGCAGGAACTTTTAAAATAGTTTTCAAGTGAATAGGAGAATTTGATGATGAAGGAAGAATAGCATGACCAATATGAGAAATTAATAGTTTCTTACCATCACCTACTGCCAAAGATTCAGATCCAGCATAAGGTGCAGCAGAATCCAGATTTTCCATGCCAAAAGCAACATGATTTGTTGCACCAGTATCAGCATACCACATAGAATTTTCAGCAAAATCAGGTATTCCAGGTGAAGAATATGCTTGATAATACAAATCACTTTCATACTCAGCTAGATAGGCCTGAGGTTGAACAGTAGCAGATGCCTTTGGTGTGATAAAGCTTTTATCAAATCTGTAATGACAAATTGCAGCAGTATGTCCCAATTTCAAACAAACTTGACATAAAGGTTTTGAGTTAGATTGATTGGGAATACGATTGTATGGTCTAGATCCAATTCTTGAAGTGGTATCATGAGGAAATCCTCTATTGCTTTGAGCTGGAGGTCTGTAAGTGCCTGGATTACTGAATCTTGAAGATCCAACGGTGAGATTTGCAGAAAACTTGGATGTGATGTCAGCAACAGTATTGTGGCGTTCAAGTCTACATTCATGAGCCATGAGTAAAGCCTGAATTTCTTCAAGAGATTTTGTTTCACTGTTAGATGTAATTCCCGAGACAACCAGATCATATTCCGGACCAAGACCATTAAGAAGCTGAAGCTCAAGATCATCATCATTGACCATATAACCAGCAATGGCCAAATTATCACAAAGAGATTTTACCTTATCAACATAATCAGAAATACTTAGATTACCTTTTTGAGTATTACACAGCTGACCTTTAAGTTGCAGCAAACGAGCCTTGGATTGACTAGAGAATCTTTGTTCAAGAGCTTTCCACAGTGAGTATGACGAAGTGTGTGAAGCTACCGTAGCAAGAACAGCTTCAGTCATCGAAGATCGCAACCAGGAGAGAAGGAGTTGATCCTTTCACTTCCACTGGCTGTAAGCTGGATTTGGATCTCCATTGATCAGCAACTGAGGAGGTTTGTTGTTACTGAACAGAAAATCATTAAGATCATGACCTATCACAGTTGGTACCACTTGAGATTTCCAAGCCAGAAAATTCAATCGATCAAGTTTGATTGTCAATGAAGATGTTAAGGACTTCGAAAAAGGATTCCAAGGTTGATTTGGAAAATTAATAGGGCTTGAATTCATCGAAGCAGAATTTACCAAATTAGGATTTGATGGAGTAGAATTCGCAGAATTATTTGAGAAGTTGGCCATGGACCTTTGTCAGAAGCTCTGATACCATGAAGATGTTTGAGAAATTTTCAGATCTATAATGAAAACTGAAGTAAAGTTTCCATGAGAATAATTTGGAGAAAACCTCAAAAAGACGAGAGGCTTTTAGCTATTATTTATATCAGTGCCTTACAGGCTGTCAACTACAAATTCCAACAGAAACGTACCGCATGGTAACAATACAACTTGCAATAGCATATACTAAAATGAATACAACAAAACAAAACAATTAACTAATTGCATGAAGACTGTTGCTATCAAGCATCTACACATTTATTAGTCAAAGTTCCATATTCGACCTTTTCTTTCTTACTATCAACAGCAACAGATATGCTTTCAGTTTCAATAAGATTCATATCCTTTTCACTATTTTCTTGCATGTCATTACTAGAGCTATTAAGTATACTGAAAGGTTTTGAAATACTCACCTTCTCTTCCAAGTCTTGCATTGCATGGATTTTTTAGTATCCTTTGTTGCACCTTTTTCTTTACCAACCCGCAATCATTTAGAATTATTACCCAGTAGAATACCCTCTTCAGTATTATCAGAACCATTCATATTCTGAAGGGTAGCAGTATTATCTATGTCCATCTCGCTCATTTCATTTGAATTCGTTTTAGGAGCCCAAACTTTTACCTATTTACAAGCAGCATTCGTATGACCAAAGATTTTACATTCAGAACATATATCGGGAACCCATTCGTAAACAAATCTTTGCCAAACAACTTCACCATTAAAACATTATATTGGAATATATTCAGGAAATTGGAAATCTATTTTCACGTCAATTAAGACTCTGGCATGCACTGTTCAGACTGCATTTTCAGTGGGGTTATCCAATTTCAACGGTTTTCCCGATAAAGAAACTATTCTACTAATCCCTTCAGTGGTCCAAAAATCTAAATCTAGATTAGGTAGATGTATCCATATGGGTAATGTGTGAAGAAACTCCCGATTTAATTTCAAACCTGGTACCCATTTTTTAATAACTATTAACCTCTTATTATAGTAATGAGGTTGTGAGGTTAAATTCCTATCACAATCTTCTCCATTCTCACATTTAATAATATAAAATCCGTTTTCCCTGGAGAATAATTGTTTACCTTTTAAATTCCAAACTTGATCTATGTAATCTTTTAAGAAAATAATAATATGGCTTTCTTCCAAAGACACAAAACACTATAGAGTTAATCCATCTTTCTCTCGCTTTATTTGTCAATTCCTCATCTATGACAGCAACTCTAAAGTTATCCTTAGTGGCGGGTTCTATAAAACACTATAGGTATGTTGTATACTTTTAAGACATATTTGTATGTCTAAACCACTGCTAAATTGTTAAATTTGGGCGATTGAAATATATTAATGAGAAGACATTATTTGTTTTCATAATTAAGTCAATTATGGGAAACAAATTAATATAGAGACCGCAATTGATTTAAAGAATCAATCAAGAATTGATGGGTTGAGAGGGACATTAATTGTTCCAATAATCAAGCCAAATATGGGGAAAAAAATTAATTGATTTGGAGAATCAATCAAGAATTTATATAGGTGGAAACCAAATTAATGCGCAAGATTTGTGGCGAATCAAATCAAGGAAATTCCTAAACATCTTCATCCTTATCTTCTAGAATTCTCTATTCTTCCTATATATATAAAGCCATTTGCTCACTTTTGTATCATCACAAGAAAAGATATTTCTCCATATTATTCCTCAATAGATCCCTATTTTCTGTATCTATTATAGGGTGAGAATTAGTATTGAGTTTTTTTGCTGTAATTCTTCTCATTTTTGTAATCTTCTCTTGAAGTAAAGAAATAAAGAAGTTGTTGGGTCTCGGTGGACATATGACGTTCATATCCGAACCACATTATGTAACGACCCAGAAAATCTGAACCAATTTAAAATTTTTAAATTGGCTAAAATAATGGATTTTAAATATTTAAAATAAATATTTTAAATAATGGCGATGAAAACTGAGTTTGAATCGACAATGGAAAACGAATATAATTAATTATAATTATATATAGAATTGAAAATGGCGCGGTAGTTCGATAATTCGATTTCAAACTTCAATTGAATATACCGGGTGCAAAACAATCCGGATTTTAGTGAAACCAAAAACATTAGGATCTAATTGATGATATCTTTCCAACGAATCTGACCAATCGAAATTTGATAGCGGGAATCAAAAGATATGTCCAGTTGAAAATTCTGAATAGTCGCTATGGAATTCAGGCCCTTAAAAATGGACATTTTGCAGATGACCTCGGATTTCGACGAAACCACTTTTGTTGGATCCGCAGTGTCAAGTTATTGCTAAGTTTCAAATTTCATAATTTTTCGAATCAATATGTGGGCGTGGCAAAAGAAAACGCGTTTGACCAGTTTCAGTTGATTTTAATCGACTGGAAATTGGCCATTTTTCCAACGGTCTCAGAATTCGACGAAACTAGTTTTGTTAGGACCGTATCGTCAATACGAAGCTAGAAAATATTTTTTTGGAATTTTTCTAGTTAGTATGTGACCCCGGTAAATTGAAATGTACGTTTAAAATTCAATATAATGAATTAAATGTAAATTCAACGGGAACTGATTGTAACGATCAAATCAGCTAGCGATACATATCCCATTGTGTTCGGGATGGGGGTAAGACGCTATGGACGGCAGGCGGTGGGCCTCGTTTCGAGGTTGTACGTAAAAGTCAACCTTTTTGCAAAATTAAATAATTAAATAATAAAATAATAAAAATAATTCTTAATTTCCCTCCTTTATCTCCTTTCTGGCCCCCCCCCCCCGATTCAGTTAAACAGAAATAAAAAAAAAAGAAGAAAGAAAGATTGACGCCCCTGAAGCATCGACGCCACCGCCAAGACGACTGTCGAACCCCCCACCACGCGCCGATACCGCTCCTCCCCCTCGCGACGCAGCCGCCTCCCCCGTTCGAGACCTCGCAGCCGCCTCCCCCGTTCGAAACCCTAGCGCCGCCCTCCTCGAAGCCAGACTCCGCCTCCCCTCCGACGAACTGCGAACCCCCCCCCCCATGTAAGTTTTTTTTTTGTTTAGTTATTTTATTTTTATGTAGTTAAAAACTGGGTTTTTAAAAAGGGAAAAACCTGATTTCTATAAACATTAAAAACTGAATTGATTTTTAAAAGGATTAAAGAACTGATTTTTGAAAAAGGTTTAAAAAACTGAATTGATTTTTAAAAGGATTAAAAACAGATTTTAAAGGATTTAAAAACTGAACTGATTTTTGAAAAAGGATTAAAAACAGTTTTTTTTAAAGGTTTAAAAACTGAATTGATTTTTAAAAGGATTAAAAACTGAACTGATTTTTGAAAAGGGATTAAAAACAGTTTTTTTTAAAAGGTTTAAAAACTGAATTGATTTTTAAAAGGTTTAAAAACTGAATTGATTTTTAAAAAGATATTAAAACTGAATTTTAATTAGGTTGAAAGCTGAATTTTAATTAGGTATAAAAACTGAATTTTAATTAGGTTGAAAACTGATTTTAAAAAGTTATAAAAACTGATTTTATTTTGAAAAGGAAACTGATTTGAAAAGATTTTTAAAACAGATTTTTTTTTTGAATGATTTTAAAACTGATTTTTTTTTTAAAAAAAGGGTTTTAAAAGATTTAAACTTTAAAAGGTAAAAGATTTAAACTTTAAAAGGTAAAAGATTTAAACTTTAAAAGGTAAAAGATTTAAACTTTAAAAAGTAAAAGATTTAAAAGAAGTAAGATATGAAAATTATATTTTTAAAGTAATAAAAATATAATTTTTACACCGTAGGAATATTAAAGATATAATCTTTATTTTTGAAAAGGCGGAATCTATATCTTTGAAATTCGATTTTTATATATTGAATAACGTAGTAAAAATTCGATTTTTACATATGTAGAGAATACGGGCAACGAAAGCGACAAGAAGGCGAAATAGGCGAAGATTTCTATAAAGGAAGTGTCGTGAAGTTGGATAGCTATTGGTGAGATTTCTGATTTAAAAATATTATATATGTGTGAAATGAAAGTGAATAGCTATATATAAATATCTATATATATATATATATATACGCCCCTCGTCCACAAACCATGGACGATATTTATTGGTTGAAATTGTTGTGAAAATTGATTGATAGCGAAGGATTGTTTGGGATTGTTTGTGATTGATATTGGTTGATTGTGGTTGAAAAATACCCGTTTGTGGTTGAAAAATATTTGGTTGAAACCACATAGGATTAGTTGTGGAAATGAAATAAATATATACATGCCGCCTGCGTGCGAACTAGATGCATGATCCCCATTGTCAAAAACCGCGAGGTTTTAAGGTAGAGCGAGGAGCCGTACTAGGGACGGTCCCGGTTTAACTACCCTGCCGTTATGCTGCCGAAATTTTGAATAATATTCGTGTGTTTGAATTATTTTCATATGCTTAAACTATAATTATTCATTGAATAGAAAACATTCATGTGTTGAATTGATATTCATTCGTTAATTAGAAATTCATGTGTTGAATGGTATTCATATTTTGAAATAAATTGTTTGATAATAAAAATCACCTTTTATCGACTATATGAACAGTGTAAAATAATCTCGTTTTAAAAGAAATTGTTGTATGATAAAAATCCTATTTTTATCGCCAATATGAAGTATATAAAATAATAGTGTTTTGAAATGAACTGTTTTACAATAAAAATCACATTTTTATTGTATGCATTAATCGTTGAAATGTGAAGTGTTAAAAATAGCCACTTGTTCAAAATAAACATATATGAGTTGAAATATTCATTAATTAGCTAATGAAATGATTTGCACCTATCTATGTAACATTAGAATGAATGGTGTTTTTAAACCAAACAGAAATCAAATATGAAGTTGAATAGAAAATGATAAATGATAAGAACTGTATATATATGTACATGCATATTTATTGAACAGGTTATAGCAAAGGGGCTAGAGAAGAGGAATAAAATTTTGTGCCCGACAAATAGGTACACATTTACTGCTTTGTTTGGGTGATGATTTTATGAGCCTGTTGGCTAGCCGCTTGGCTTTTTCTTTTTCTTTTTGAGATTAAAAGGACCGGGAACGCTATTTGCGATTTCCCGATGCTCCCGGTGCAGGGGAGGTTATGGCGAAATTTTCCAAAATTTTAAGGTGTTAGAAAAATATTTGAAGTGAAAACGATATGGAAATGATTGAATGAACTATATTTATATAAATATATAAATATAAATAAAATTAAAACGAAACGAGGCCGTGCAGTTCGTATTTTGAAACCGTAATTTCAAACGACTAGTGCGGGAAATCCGACCATTGGATTTTCCCGAAACCTCGACCGTCGGGTTCGCCTTGGAAATATCTTCCCAACGGCACCAACTTTGTAGAAATCCAACGGTTGGATTGTCTGGAATGTTTAATTCAAATCTGAAGAAAAACAGCGCCAGAAACGATTATATTTATTTATATATATAAATATAATTATATTTAATCGAATAACGACGCTGCAATTCGTATTTTGAAATCGAAATTTCAAACGATTGTACCGGGAGATCTGACCGTCGGAATTTCCAGAAACTGGAACCGTTGGATTCGTTTTGAAAAGACCTTTCTAGTGATGTAAATTTTGTGAAGATCCAACGGTTAGATTTTCAGATAAGTGTAAATCAAATCTGAAGAAAAACAGCGCCACGGCCGCGTTATGGCCTGAAGCGGCGTTTTGAATAAATAGGCTATTTTAAAATAAATAAAAATAGCGATAAATCCTTATAAAATATCATAAGCGATATGGAATGGAAATAAACTGAATTTGCTTGATTTATGTGGCTTTTGATGGTTGAATGTGTTTGGTGTGAAAATTACATTAAAGAACGAAATTGGTGTTGTCGAATAATTTAACCATTGAAATAAATTGAATTGAAATTCTAAATATACGTGAATTATTTGAGAAGGCCGAGTTAATTCTCATTTCAAATAATTGACCGACGATTGAAAGTCGAAGATAAGGACGGTGGTCGAAGACCGGAGATCTTCACCTCGTTTGGATGGTAACCGAGGTCCTGATTGGGAGGCATCCCGAAATATGGATAATGAGTGGTGATCGTCCAGACGTACGTGGTGATCGATGGGTTTGCGAGGTATTTAGTGCCTCCGGTTTCGTTCAGACCCAGAACGGACTTGTAAATGGACTGTGTGTCTGACATTGGATTTTATTCTGTGTTGATTGATCTCTATTAAATATACATCTGTTTGGCGGCGGAGAATTTATTCTTTTGCTTAACGCCCTTCTCTGAGACGCACGAGCTCAGAGGTTGTATATCGATGGACATCAGTCGCATGGCATGAATTGCCTGTGTGGCATGCTAAGATGCAGTGATCAGGGCTTCTGTTGAAAAGCAAAGTCTTGTGGTGATGATCAAAGCACCGCCTGTGTGGCGTAGCTTTGTGTATAACGTGAATTCGCGAGCCTCACACCCCGGTATGAACCTAAAACGGGAGAGGACATCAGGGAGGGCCTGCGTTTCTTTCTAGCTAGGGTGGTGTCAGTGACCTACCAGCCCTGACATTTATATACTTTTCACCTATGTGGTTGTTGCTGTTGCGAGGCGCCTCGGTTTGATCGGACGATCCGGGTCCGATGGAGTCATTCGTTGGCTCGTTTACGCCCCAAAGGGCGGGGAGACGTAGTGTTCAGGCATAATAATCCACATCGGTGGACCGGCCCTGACGATCCAAGGGGCAGTTGCGGCTGTTCCTGAGACACGGGCTAGAGCGTCTCGAATTCGGTAAGGACTATCTTTTGCCTTGGTTCATGACGGAAATCCAATTTCCAAATACGTGATCGTGCGGTTTCAGTTGTATATATATATTTGGCGACATAGTGGCATGGGACGCTCATGTCGTCTATGATTGATAGTTATGATTTGAAATTGTTTTCAAAACATATAAACACTAGTAATAATATCAAATGCCTTTGTTTTATTCGTATCAAGCATATCTTGGCCGTTATAAGGTAAAAACTCTATCCTCCGGTTTGCGTTGCATTGTGTGATGGGAACTGAGTCTTATAACGGCTTCATTTTTATAAAAAGCATAGCGATGTTTAAAAGAAAGATTTGTTTTAAAGCACTGGCAATCCAATGGAGTAAACCCGTTCCACGAAAGTGGCGTGGTCCTGTGATGTGCCATATTATGTATGTGTTGAGTAGATTTCTCATACCAGTCCCATGACTGACTCGTAGTTTGTTTCACTTTCAACTCGGGTGCCCCTTTTTCTACACGGGCAGCCTTGTATTCAGGTTTAGCTGGTTCTTTCTGGATAGCTGGAGCTGAAGATGGATTCTATCATTTATTTCTTTTTATGCTGTTCAGCTCCTATTGTACATATTTTGTTTATTTCCGCTGTAGACATTTATGTATAGCTGAACTGTATTTGTACTAAGTAAGATCCTGTATACTGTGTAACTCTGATGATTACTTTTATCCAGTATATTTTGTTGTTCATTATCTGGTGTATTTATTTAATTCTGTTCTGCTATTATCTGTTTCTGTGTTATATTCCAAAGATAACCCTGTTTCCGTCTGAACGGGATTTCGGGTCGTCTCATCGTGGTATCAGAGCTTTGGTTAAACTTAGTTCTGGAATATAACATTTGAACGAACTCGTCAGAAATAGAACCAGTAGTGTTCTAGGACGGGTAACTCCATACAGATAGGATCAGTAATATCCTAGTATGAGTAGCAGAATAAGAACAACTCGTTAGAGATGGGGTCAGAAGTGCCTCAGAACGAGTCGAGAGTAATATGTTTTTAAATAACGTATTTGTGATTATATATATAGTCTGGTTTTAGAAATATAATTTTTGAATATATAAAAGATATATATTTGAAAAGTTAAGAAGGTTAAAAACAATTGGATTGGTTGTTGTGTTGTGTGATTGTAGATTTATCAAACCACTTTCGACTTTATTCCTTTTCGGGGACGAAAAGTTTTAAGTGGGGGAGATTGTAACGACCCAGAAAATCTGAACCAATTTAAAATTTTTAAATTGGCTAAAATAATGGATTTTAAATATTTAAAATAAATATTTTAAATAATGGCGATGAAAACTGAATTTGAATCGACAATGGAAAACGAATATAATTAATTATAATTATATATAGAATTGAAAATGGCGCGGTAGTTCGATAATTCGATTTCAAACTTCAATTGAATATACCGGGTGCAAAACAATCCGGATTTTAGTGAAACCAAAAACATTAGGATCTAATTGATGATATCTTTCCAACGAATCCGACCAATCGAAATTTGATAGCGGGAATCAAAAGATATGTCCAGTTGAAAATTCTGAATAGTCGCTATGGAATTCAGGCCCTTAAAAATGGACATTTTGCAGATGACCTCGGATTTCGACGAAACCACTTTTGTTGGATCCGTAGTGTCAAGTTATTGCTAAGTTTCAAATTTCATAATTTTTCGAATCAATATGTGGGCGTGGCAAAAGAAAACGCGTTTGACCAGTTTCAGTTGATTTTAATCGACTGGAAATTGGCCATTTTTCCAACGGTCTCAGAATTCGACGAAACTAGTTTTGTTAGGACCGTATCGTCAATACGAAACTAGAAAATATTTTTCTGGAATTTTTCTAGTTAGTATGTGACCCCGGTAAATTTAAATGTACGTTTAAAATTCAATATAATGATTTAAATGTAAATTCAACGGGAACTGATTGTAACGATCAAATCAGCTAGCGATACATATCCCATTGTGTTCGGGATGGGGGTAAGACGCTATGGACGGCAGGCGGTGGGCCTCGTTTCGAGGTTGTACGTAAAAGTCAACCTTTTTGCAAAATTAAATAATAAAATAATAAAAATAATTCTTAATTTCCCTCCTTTATCTCCTTTCGCCCCCCCCCCCCGATTCAGTTAAACAGAAATAAAAAAAAAAGAAGAAAGAAAGATCGACGCCCCTGAAGCATCGACGCCACCGCCAAGACGACTGTCGAACCCCCCACCACGCGCCGATACCGCTCCTCCCCCTCGCGACGCAGCCGCCTCCCCCGTTCGAGACCTCGCAGCCGCCTCCCCCGTTCGAAACCCTAGCGCCGCCCTCCTCGAAGCCAGACTCCGCCTCCCCTCCGACGAACTGCGAACCCCCCCCTGTAAGTTTTTTTTGTTTAGTTATTTTATTTTTATGTAGTTAAAAACTGGGTTTTTAAAAAGGGAAAAACCTGATTTCTATAAACATTAAAAACTGAATTGATTTTTAAAAGGATTAAAGAACTGATTTTTGAAAAAGGTTTAAAAAACTGAATTGATTTTTAAAAGGATTAAAAACAGATTTTAAAGGATTTAAAAACTGAACTGATTTTTGAAAAAGGATTAAAAACAGTTTTTTTTAAAGGTTTAAAAACTGAATTGATTTTTAAAAGGATTAAAAACTGAACTGATTTTTGAAAAAGGATTAAAAACAGTTTTTTTTAAAAGGTTTAAAAACTGAATTGATTTTTAAAAGGTTTAAAAACTGAATTTATTTTTAAAAAGATATTAAAACTGAATTTTAATTAGGTTGAAAGCTGAATTTTAATTAGGTATAAAAACTGAATTTTAATTAGGTTGAAAACTAATTTTAAAAAGTTATAAAAACTGATTTTATTTTGAAAAGGAAACTGATTTGAAAAGATTTTTAAAACAGATTTTTTTTTTGAATGATTTTAAAACTGATTTTTTTTTAAAAAAAAAAGGGTTTTAAAAGATTTAAACTTTAAAAGGTAAAAGATTTAAACTTTAAAAGGTAAAAGATTTAAACTTTAAAAGGTAAAAGATTTAAACTTTAAAAGGTAAAAGATTTAAACTTTAAAAAGTAAAAGATTTAAAAGAAGTAAGATATGAAAATTATATTTTTAAAGTAATAAAAATATAATTTTTACATCGTAGGAATATTAAAGATATAATCTTTATTTTTGAAAAGGCGGAATCTATATCTTTGAAATTCGATTTTTATATATTGAATAACGTAGTAAAAATTCGATTTTTACATATGTAGAGAATACGGGCAACGAAAGCGACAAGAAGGCGAAATAGGCGAAGATTTCTATAAAGGAAGTGTCGTGAAGTTGGATAGCTATTGGTGAGATTTCTGATTTAAAAATATTATATATGTGTGAAATGAAAGTGAATAGCTATATATATATATATATATATATATATATATATATATATATATATATATATATATACGCCCCTCGTCCACAAACCATGGACGATATTTATTGGTTGAAATTGTTGTGAAAATTGATTGATAGCGAAGGATTGTTTGGGATTGTTTGTGATTGATATTGGTTGATTGTGGTTGAAAAATACCCGTTTGTGGTTGAAAAATATTTGGTTGAAACCACATAGGATTAGTTGTGGAAATGAAATAAATATATACATGCCGCCTACGTGCGAACTAGATGCATGATCCCCATTGTCAAAAACCGCGAGGTTTTAAGGTAGAGCGAGGAGCCGTACTAGGGACGGTCCCGGTTTAACTACCCTACCGTTATGCTGCCGAAATTTTGAATAATATTCGTGTGTTTGAATTATTTTCATATGCTTAAACTATAATTATTCATTAAATAGAAAACATTCATGTGTTGAATTGATATTCATTCGTTAATTAGAAATTCATGTGTTGAATGGTATTCATATTTTGAAATAAATTGTTTGATAATAAAAATCACCTTTTATCGACTATATGAACAGTGTAAAATAATCTCGTTTTAAAAGAAATTGTTGTATGATAAAAATCCTATTTTTATCGCTAATATGAAGTATATAAAATAATAGTGTTTTGAAATGAACTGTTTTACAATAAAAATCACATTTTTATTGTATGCATTAATCGTTGAAATGTGATGTGTTAAAAATAGCCACTTGTTCAAAATAAACATATATGAGTTGAAATATTCATTAATTAGCTAATGAAATGATTTGCACCTATCTATGTAACATTAGAATGAATGGTGTTTTTAAACCAAACAGAAATCAAATATGAAGTTGAATAGAAAATGATAAATGATAAGAACTGTATATATATGTACATGCATATTTATTGAACAGGTTATAACAAAGGGGCTAGAGAAGAGGAATAAAATTTTGTGCCCGACAAATTGGTACACATTTACTGCTTTGTTTGGGTGATGATTTTATGAGCCTGTTGGCTAGCCGCTTGGCTTTTTCTTTTTCTTTTTGAGATTAGAAGGACCGGGAACGCTATTTGCGATTTCCCGATGCTCCCGGTGCAGGGGAGGTTATGGCGAAATTTTCCAAAATTTTAAGGTGTTAGAAAAATATTTGAAGTGAAAACGATATGGAAATCATTGAATGAACTATATTTATATAAATATATAAATATAAATAAAATTAAAACGAAACGAGGCCGTGCAGTTCGTATTTTGAAACCGTAATTTCAAACGACTAGTGCGGGAAATCCGACCATTGGATTTTCCCGAAACCTCGACCGTCGGGTTCGCCTTGGAAATATCTTCCCAACGGCACCAACTTTGTAGAAATCCAACGGTTGGATTGTCTGGAATGTTTAATTCAAATCTGAAGAAAAACAGCGCCAGAAACGATTATATTTATTTATATATATAAATATAATTATATTTAATCGAATAACGACGCTGCAGTTCGTATTTTGAAATCGAAATTTCAAACGATTGTACCGGGAGATCCGACCGTCGGAATTTCCCGAAACTGGAACCGTTGGATTCGTTTTGAAAAGACCTTTCTAATGATGTAAATTTTGTGAAGATCCAACAGTTAGATTTTCAGATAAGTGTAAATCAAATCTGAAGAAAAACAGCGTCACGGCCGCGTTATGGCCCGAAGCGGCGTTTTGAATAAATAGGCTATTTTAAAATAAATAAAAATAGCGATAAATCCTTATAAAATATCATAAGCGATATGGAATGGAAATAAACTGAATTTGCTTGATTTATGTGGCTTTTGATGGTTGAATGTGTTTGGTGTGAAAATTACATTAAAGAACGAAATTGGTGTTGTCGAATAATTTAACCATTGAAATAAATTGAATTGAAATTCTAAATATACGTGAATTATTTGAGAAGGCCGAGTTAATTCTCATTTCAGATAATTGACCGACGATTGAAATTCGAAGATAAGGACGGTGGTCGAAGACCGGAGATCTTCACCTCGTTTGGATGGTAACCGAGGTCCTGATTGGGAGGCATCCCGAAATATGGATAATGAGTGGTGATCGTCCAGACGTACGTGGTGGTCGATGGGTTTGCGAGGTATTTAGTGCCTCCGGTTTCGTTCAGACCCAGAACGGACTTGTAAATGGACTGTGTGTCTGACATTGGATTTTATTCTGTGTTGATTGATCTCTATTAAATATACATCTGTTTGGCGGCGGAGAATTTATTCTTTTGCTTAACGCCCTTCTCTGAGATGCACGAGCTCAGAGGTTGTATATCGATGGACATCAATCGCATGGCATGAATTGCCTGTGTGGCATGCTAAGATGCAGTGATCAGGGCTTCTGTTGAAAAGCAAAGTCTTGTGGTGATGATCAAAGCACCGCCTGTGTGGCGTAGCTTTGTGTATAACGTGAATTCGCGAGCCTCACACCCCGGTATGAACCTAAAACGGGAGAGGACATCAGGGAGGGCCTGCGTTTCTTTCTAGCTAGGGTGGTGTCAGTGACCTACCAGCCCTGACATTTATATACTTTTCACCTATGTGGTTGTTGCTGTTGCGAGGCGACTCGGTTTGATCGGACGATCCGGGTCCGATGGAGTCATTCGTTGGCTCGTTTACGCCCCAAAGGGCGGGGAGACGTAGTGTTCAGGCATAATAATCCACATCGGTGGACCGGCCCTGACGATCCAAGGGGCAGTTGCGGCTGTTCCTGAGACACGGGCTAGAGCGTCTCGAATTCGGTAAGGACTATCTTTTGCCCTGGTTCATGACGGAAATCCAATTTCCAAATACGTGATCGTGCGGTTTCAGTTGTATATATATATTTGGCGACATAGTGGCATGGGACGCTCATGTCGTCTATGATTGATAGTTATGATTTGAAATTGTTTTCAAAACATATAAACACTAGTAATAATATCAAATGCCTTTGTTTTATTCGTATCAAGCATATCTTGGCCGTTATAAGGTAAAAACTCTATCCTCCGGTTTGCGTTGCATTGTGTGATGGGAACTGAGTCTTATAACGGCTTCATTTTTATAAAAAGCATAGCGATGTTTAAAAGAAAGATTTGTTTTAAAGCACTGGAAATCCAATGGAGTAAACCCGTTCCACGAAAGTGGCGTGGTCCTGTGATGTGCCATATTATGTATGTGTTGAGTAGATTTCTCATACCAGTCCCATGACTGACTCGTAGTTTGTTTCACTTTCAACTCGGGTGCCCCTTTTTCTACACGGGCAGCCTTGTATTCAGGTTTAGCTGGTTCTTTTTGGATAGCTGGAGCTGAAGATGGATTCTATCATTTATTTCTTTTTATGCTGTTCAGCTCCTATTGTACATATTTTGTTTATTTCCGCTGTAGACATTTATGTATAGCTGAACTGTATTTGTACTAAGTAAGATCCTGTATACTGTGTAACTCTGATGATTACTTTTATCCAGTATATTTTGTTGTTCATTATCTGGTGTATTTATTTAATTCTGTTATGCTATTATCTGTTTCTGTGTTATATTCCAAAGATAACCCTGTTTCCGTCTGAACGGGATTTCGGGTCGTCTCACATTAAAACTTTTGTGTCTTCTTCTCCTCTTCTATTTTTGTTCTTTTGTTTGGTGATATTTTTATTGAGTTAATGGTTGATAATTAATCGACAAGCTAGATCCTATTTTTGCATCGCTTCCGCATTTGTGCAATTATTGCACAACAGTTTGGTATCAGAGCTAGTTGTCTTGTTCTAGATTAGTTACCAATGGATAATTCTTCTAGTAGTTGTATGAAAAATTATGGCGTCACCAAATTTGTTAGAAGAGAAGTTTTGGGACATGGAAGGTCAAAGTGAAGACTAATGACGGTGTTCTTCCGCAACAACTTCATTCACTTAGAGAAAGAGATAAGTTGCAACAACGCCTTAGAGGAGGTATGCATAGATACCACTTCTTGGGTTCTAAAAGAGATGCTTGCTATTATTGTAAGAAGAAGGGACATTTCATATGAAATTGTTCAGCCCTGAGAAAGAAGAAAGAAAGAAAGAGAAAGCTTCAATTCAGGCAGCAGTTAGATCAGATGCAGATAGATGTGATAGTGATGCATCATTATTATCACCCAACATTTCACCTTTAGAGACTACACGTTGGGTGATTGATTCTGGAGCCTCTTGTCATATGACGCCATATAAGAGTTGTTTTGTCAGTTATGAGAAGATTAATGACGAAGCAGTTCATTTGGAGAATGGCACATCTTGTCATGTTGTGGGGGCGTTGGAAGTGTGAGGTTTAAGATGCATGATGGTGTTATTAGGACTAGCACAGATGTTAGACATGTTCCGATGCTGCATAAGAGTTTGTTATCAGTTAGAGCTTTGAGTAGACTTGGTATGAGGATGATAATAGATAGAGAGAATTTAAGAGTGGCGACGGTTTCCTTGGTAGTGATGAAAGGGGTGCGAGTCGACGATATTTATATGCTTAGTGGAGAGATAGTCTTGGAAGATTCAGTAGTTTCTACCGATTGTAGTGTTCCAGATTCTACTCAGTTATGGCACCTTAGTTTAGGTCATGTTGATGAGGAGAGCCTGGAAATATTGAAGAAGCGTAGGTTAATTGTTGTTGATTCTCAATTAAATCCTAGCTCTTGTTAAGATTGTTCTTTTGGAAAGAAAAAGCATGTCACATTTGATGTTGGAAGACCTAGAGCTACATAGTTTCTAGAGTATGTTCATTCATATGTTTGGGGACCCACCCTAATTGCATCTTTAGGTGGAGCCAGTTTCTTCGTCTTATTTGTGGATGATTTCTCACGTATGACTTGGGTCTATTTCATGAAAACTAGATCTGAAATATTTGCTTAATTTCAGAAGTGGAAGACCTTAGTTGAAAAGAAGTCAGGAAAAAAACTGCAAGTTCTTAAAGTTGGCAATAGTAGTGAATTTGCGTCACAAGAATTCACTAACTATTGTGCGTCCAAGCACGTACTTAGAGATTTTTCTATGAAGTCACGTCCTTTTGAAGTGGCGGAGAACATGTGTCGGATATTATGGGAAAGAGCTACGAGCTTGAGACTGACTGCTAGTCTAGAAGAGGGATTTTGAGCAGAAGAGACATCTATGACAGTATTTCTCATCAACCGTACACCTTCTATTGCCGTAGATATGAAGATCCCAGAAGAAGTATAGAAAAGAGAGCCTGTTGATTATTCATTCCTTAAAGTGTTTGGTTATTCAGCTTATTTAGAAGATGAGAGACTTGATAAGTTGAAGCCTAGAGGAAGCAAGCACATTTTGTTAGGCTATGGAGAAGGAATGAAGAAGTATAGGTTATGGTGCAAAACAACTAAGAGAATTGTGACTAGCAGGCATACAATATTTGATGATAGGTCTTTATTGAAGGTGGAGCCTCTATCAAGTGATGACATTAGGAGGACACAAAATTCCCAAACATATTTGGAGTTATCAGATTGTTTCCATATTCAGAGTGAAAGTGGTATTTCCGATGGTACCGTGGTTGATGAGAAGATTTCAGAGGTTCAGACTCTAGGTGGAGCTCGGTCGCAGTTAAGACCTTTTAGTTCAGTTAGCCCTATTAGTAAGCATATTTGTAATGATGATTATTCATCTTATGCTTTGAATGATGCGGAGCTTGGTGTTGAGTTTGATAAGGTAGACTTGGTGAAGTCGAGTAAAATTCTTGAAAAGGAGGTTGAATTAGATAATATTGAGCATGTCCTCACTCAATACAAGTTGGAGAAGGTGAAGCGCGCTATGATGTCTCCATTAGTCTCTCAGATTTCTGTATCTACATGTTTGTCCCCTTCATCGGATTTTATGAAGAATTTTGATATTTGCTCATATGCAATTTGTTTGTTGATGTGCATATTATATTTCTTATGCTTGGGAAAGATTTGGAAGCTCTGTTTGTGTAACGACAAGGAATTTCGCTCGATCCGAATCGATCACTAAACCGACCAAGGCCGTTCGAAACACCTGATGTTTTGAGAACACGACAAATCGGAACACAAACAGAAGAACCTTTCATTGCTTATTACAACAATTCCATCAGAATACAAGAATATTACAGAGTATGAATAAATATTACACAGAAAATATTAGAGATTTAATACATTACATAGCAGTGGAAAATAATACAATACACAACTGAAAGAGATATACGGATACAGAGCTTTCCGGATATCGTTCCATCTGTAAATCAGGATCCTGTAAATATAAATCTGCAAAACCAAAACTACTAGTTGTCCGTGTCAAAATAAGGGCACCCAGAGTTTAGGTTATAACAATAAACTCCAGGTCAGTCATGTGACAGGTGTGAGAACTAAAACAGTTATTAATCTTTATTTTAAAGTTAGGTAAGTCAAGGGACCATGCCGTATAACACAGAACGAGTTTCCTCCCAAGAACACCAATGCATAAAACAACAGCGCAATGCTAAATAAAGAACAATGAAGCTATTATAAGACCCAGGTCCCATCACACAATGCAACGCAAACTGGAGGATAGGGTTTTTACCTTATAATAGCCAAGAATGCTTGGTACGTGAAATTTCATCTTTTATTATTACTATAAGTGTATAGTGTCACAACCATTTCAATTATAAATATCAATCATAGACGGCATAAGTGCCCCATACCACTATGTCACCATATATAGGTATACAATCAAAACAACAAAGTCACATATTGGAAGTTGGATTTCCATCTGTGAACCGAGGCAAGGGATCGTCCTCCACCGAATTCGAGACACTCTAGCCCACCCCTCAGGCAAGCGCGTAGGCAAGCCTTGGATCGTCAGGGCCGGTCCATCGATGTGGATTATTATGCCTGAACACTGCGTTTCCTCGCCCTTTGGGGCGTAAATGAGCCAAATGACTCCATCGGCTACACATAGTCATCGATATATCCGAGGCGCCTCGCAATCCAACAACCACACAGGTGAAAATAATATAAATGTGAGGTCTGGTAGGTCACTGACACCATCGTAGCTAGAAGGAAACGCAAGCCCTCCCTGATGTCCTCTCCCGTTTCTGGTTCACAACCGGGGTGTGAGGCTCGCGAATCAACGTTACACAAAGTTATGCCACACAGGCGGTGCTTTGATCATTAACCACAAGACTTTGCTTTTCAACAGAAGCCTTGATCAATTGCCACTTAGGCATGCCACATAGGCAATTCACACCATGTGACTGATGTCTATCGATATACAACCTCTGATTCCATACATCTCAGAGAAGGGTGAAGTAAGAGAATGAATTCCCCTTCACCAGGCAGATGTATATTTAATAGAGATCAATCAACACAGAGCAAAAACCAATGTCAGACACACAGTCCATACAAGTTCGTTCTGGATCTGAACGAAACCGAAGGAACCATATTCCTCGCATATCCATTGATCTCCAAGTACGTCTGGACGATCACCAACTGATTCCCTCCTCTAGGGTGTATAGCCCAATCAAGACAACAGTAATCACCCAAACGATGTGAAGACCTCCGGTCTTCGACCACCGTCTTCATCCTTGACACATCGTCGAATCAGTTATTCAGAATGGGATAAACCCGGTCTTTCTGAATAACTCGCGTATATAATAAACAAGTGTTACACAAACACAATATACGCCTCATTCCAATTCAGAATATTCTTTTACTCAAATATTCTTATACTTTGGGAAAGGTTCCCATTAATTTTATCAAAGATAAATTCTTTAAATTTATTCTTTAATTTTCTTTTGAATATCAATTCAAACCAAATTATGGTTTATCCAAACTAGTCGGGATTAACGAACCTTACCGAAGTAATCATTTGTTTTAATTTCCCAATCCCAACTTATTCATCTCATGAAGTAAAACTGGTAATACTTTATATCTAACACCACGGTGTTATCGGTAAATTCAATTACCATTTCACGTTCAAATCTAATTAAAGATTTAACTATCGCCTGGAGCAAAACTGGTGATACTCCATTCTCGATCATTTCAATCTAATTAAAGATTCATTAAAACTCCACTTGGTTTTAATCTTCCCGAAAATCAATATCAATGGTTGTTTAACTTGGGAAATCATATCCTGTCTTTAACAGGGTTAAAGAACCAATGTCATTTAAAACACGGTTCGCTATAAACCCGAAATCACATTCCATTAATTATCGGGTTAAAGAACAAGTGTTATTTAAAACACCATTCACGATAAACCCAAAAAGCAATTCAAATTAAATTCCAGTTAAATTCCATTTAATTGGTATACTTCATTAAATCTAAATAAAAAGAATTAATCTTTTTCTCAACTGGGTTTAAGAACAGTGTTAATGAAGACACCATTCACGACAAACCCAAATCCCATTTGATATTAAATACAAGGCTCTGAATAGAAAATATATCGACTTATATTCAATATCAAACTCTACGACCAACAAATACCGTATTGGAAATAACGATATAAATATATCTTTCAAATTTCCATAACAATATCTGTATAATCACGAAATCCAACATCGAAATATTCCAAAGACAATTTCGATCCAAATCCATCTCCACTTTATATATTGGAAATTCTAGTTATTTTCAAAACCATTTCAAATCCACTTTATTTATTTTAACAATAAATGGGATTATAATTCTAGTTCAAAACTAGTTCATTTCGATAAAAATCTATTTTTATCTTTTCAAATTTGGAATTTTTCATCTTAATTCTTCACAAATCATTTCTCATGATTTTACACAAATTATTACTATTTTTAATAATTTTATCAAGGCCCGTACAGTCGAATTCCATCAACGACCATCGAACTGCACTTACAGCGACCTTTTCCAAATTTGATTTGGACATAATTCCAAATCCAACTATTAGATTTCAAATCTCTAATATTCGTTAGCAAGCTCTTTTCGATACGAACCCAACGATTTTGGTTTTAGGAGAATCTGATGGTCGGATCTCCCGTAACATCCATTCGAAGTCAATGGTCGAAATTCGCGAACTGCCGCGGCGCGGCGCGTTCTATTCAGGCCATTTAATATATATAATATGTATATTATATATATTTCGTCGATTCTTTTTAAAACGTATTTTATAAATTGTTTTAAATTCGTTTTCGAAATGATTTCAACTTCATATTCAATTTCGAATCAAAATTGAACATTCCACATCATCGATATACAAATGATAATATTTTCAAAATATTATATTTTGAAATCACTTCTTTTTCTATAATCATTATAAAAACAAATATAATCGATATAAATATCGTTCGTGTCAAAATGGCTATTAGAGATAGGGTTTGACTTATTTTCTAGGGCTTTATAATTTTATTATATTATTATTATTTTATTCTCCCAAAAAGTAGCTTACAATTTCGATCTCAAAACGAGACCCACCGCCGGTCATCCCTAGCTAATTACCCCCATTTCGAACACAATGGGATATATATCGTAGGCTGATTCGACTGTTTCGAACAGTTTCCGTCAAAATCAAAATATAATTCTATATATTGATTTTGAACGCACATTTCAATTTATCGAGGCCACATACGGACTCTAAAAATTCCCAAAAAATATTTTCCAGCTTTGTATTGACGATTCGGTTCTAACTAAACTAATTTCGCCAAATTCCGAGAACGTTTGAAAAATGGCCATTTTTCAGTCGATTAAAATCAACTAAAACTGGTCAAATGCGTTTTTCTTTGCCACACTCACATATTGATTCAGAAAATTACAAATTTTGAAATCTAGCAATAACTTGACATAACAGATCCAACAAAAGTGGTTTCGTCGAAAACCGAGGCCATTTGCAAAATTTCTATTTTTAAGAGCCAACATTCCATAGCGACTATTCTGAATTTTCATCTAGGCATAACATTTTATCCCCGCTATGAAATTTCAAATTTTTGGATTCGCTGGAAAGATATTCTCAAATAGATTCTAATAATTTTGGTTTTGCTAAAATTCGGTTTATTTTGAATCCTGTACATTCATTTGAAATTTGAAATCGAATTTTCGAACTACCGCGCCAATTTCAATTCCTTTTATAATTAAAATAAAATATTTATATTCTATCGTCAAGTCAAATAAATATATACGTTCTATTTCTATTCAAAATAAATTTCTCGTCATTATTATTTAAAATAATTCATTTCAAATAATCAAAATTCACTAATATTGCCAAAATAAAATTTTTAAATTGGCTCGGATTTCTGGGTTATTACAATCTCCCCCACTTAAAACATTTGTCCCCGAAAAGGAACGAAGCTGAAAGTTGTTCAACTAATCAACTCAACTTCCATTATTTTCATTACGGCTTAAGTTCTTCAACTTTTCAGTTTCTAAGAACTTTTCAAATTCTTTAAAAATTTGGCTAACACCCTAAATTTTCGAAAAATTTCGCCATAACCTCCCCTGCACCGGGAGCTTGGGGATATTTCAAATAGCCTCCCATGGCCCTCACCAATCCAAAAAGAAACAGCCAAGCGGCTCATAAAATCATAAAAAACCCAAGAAATACAATAGACATGTACCTATTTGTCGGGCAAACAATTTTATTCTTCTGCTCTAGCCTCTTTGCTATGACCTGTTCAATGTAAGTACATGTATATCTATGCAAATGCGACAAATTTTCAATACAATTCACTATTTGGTTCGATTTGGCTAAAGGTTCAACATTTAATTAATCAAACAACACAACCAACAATCAATTAGTTGATTAGCTTTTCACATTCATAGTATTAATACATAGTCCAAAAATAAGTCAAACCACAAAGTCACGTATTGGAAGTTGGATTTCCATCTGTTAACCGAGGCAAGGGATCGTTCTCCACCGAATTCGTGACGCTCTAGCCCGTCCCTCAGGCAAGCACGCAGGCAAGCCTTGGATCATCAGGGCTGGTCCAGCGATGTAGATTATTATGCCTGAACACTGCGTTTCCCCGCCCTTTGGGGCGTAAATGAGCCAAATGACTCCATCGGCTCCACATAGTCACCGATATATCCGAGGCGCCTCGCAATCCAACAACCACACAGGTGAAAATAATATAAATGTCATGGCTGGTAGGTCACTGACACCACCCTAGCTAGAAGGAAACGCATGCCCTCCCTGATGTCCTCTCCCGTTTCTGGTTCACAACCGGGGTGTGAGGCTCGCGAATCAACGTTACACAAAGCTAATGCAACATAGGCGGTGCTTTGATCATCAACCACAAGACTTTGCTTTTCTACCGAAGCCTTAATCAATTGCCACTTAGGCATGCCACATAAGCAATTCACACCATGCGACTGATGTCTATCGATATACAACCTCTAATCCCGTACGTCTCAGAGAAGGGTGAAGTAAGGGAATGAATTCCCCTTCACTAGGCAGATGTATATTTAATAGAGAGCAATCAACATAGAGCAAAATCCAATGTCAGACACACAGTCCATACAAGTTCGTTCTGGGTCTAAACGAAACCGGAGGAACCTTATTCCTCGCATATCCATCGATCTCCAAGTACGTCTGGACGATCACCAACTGATTACCCCCTCTAGGGTGTACAGCCCAATCAAGATCATCAGTAATCACCCAAACGATGTGAAGACCTCTAGTCTTCGACCACCATCTTCATCCTCGACACATCGTCGAATCAATTATTCAGAATGGGATAAACTCGGTCTTTCTGAATAACTCGCGTATATAATAAACAAGTATTACACAAACACAACATACGCCTCATTCCAATTCAGAATACTCAAATATTCTTATACTTTGGGAAAGGTTCCCATTAATTTTATCAAAGATAAATTCTTTAAATTTATTCTTTAATCTTCTTTTGAATATCAATTCAAACCAAATTATGGTTTATCCAAACTAGTCGGGATTAACGAACCTTACCGAAGTAATCATTTGTTTTAATTTCCCAATCCCAACTTATTCATCCCATGAAGTAAAACTGGTAATACTTCATATATAACACCACAGTGTTATCGGTAAATTCAATTACCATTTCACGTTCAAATCTAATTAAAGATTTAACTGTCGCCTGGAGCAAAACTGGTGATACTCCATTCTCGATCATTTCAATCTAATTAAATATTCATTAAAACTCCACTTGGTTTTAATCTTCCCAAAAATCAATATCAATGGTTGTTTATCTTTGGAAATCATATCCTGTCTTTAACTGGGTTAAAGAACCAATGTCATTTAAAACAAGGTTCATTATAAACTCAAAATCACATTCCATTAACTATCGGGTTAAAGAACAAGTGTTATTTAAAACACTGTTCACGATAAACCTAAAAATCAATTCAAATTCAATTCCAATAAAATTCCATTTAATTGGTATACTTCATTAAATCTAAATAAAAAGATTTAATCTTTTTCTCAACCGGGTTTAAGAACTGTGTTAATGAAGACACCATTCACGACAAACCCAAATCCCATTTGATATTAAATACAAGGCTCTGAATAGAAAATATATCGGATTATATTCAATATCAAACTCTACGACTAACAAATATCGTATTGGAAATAACGATATAAATATATCTTTCAAATTTCCATAACAATATCTGTATATTCACGAAATCCAACATCGTAATATTCCAAAGACAATTTCGATTCAAATCCATCTCCACTTTATATATGGGAAATTCTGGTCATTTTCAAATCCACTTTATTTATTTTAAATATAAGTGGGATTATAATTCTAGTCCAAAACTAGTTCATTTCGATAAAAATCTATTTTTATCTTTTCAAATTTGGAATTTTTCATCTCAATTCTTCATAAATCATTTCTCATGATTTTACACAAACTATTACTACTTTTAATAATTTTATCAAGGCCCGTACAGTCGAATCCCATCAACGGCCATCGAACTACACTTACAACGACCTTTTCCAAATTTGATTTGGACATAATTCCAAATCCAACTATTATATTTCAAATCTTTAATATTCATTAGAAATCTCTTTTCGATATGAACCCAACGGTTCCCGTTTTAGTAGAATCCGACGATCGGATCTCCCGTAATATCCATTCGAAGTCAATGGTCGAAATTCGCGAACTGCCGCGGCGCGGTGCGTTCTATTCAGGCCATTTAATATATATATAATATATATATTAAGTCGATTTCCTTTTAAAACGTATTTTATAAATCGTTTTAAATTCGTTTTCGAAACGATTTCAACTTCATATTCAATTTCGAATCAAAATTGAATATTCCACATCATCGATATACAAATGATAATATTTTCAAAATATTATATTTTGAATTCACTTCTTTTTCTATAATAATTATAAAAACAAATATAATCGATATAAATACCGTTTGCGTCAAAATGGTGCATATCTAACCAACACGGCTTTATATATTTCAATAACTTCGTTATTCTATTCAACAAATGAATATTTTCTTCAACACATGAATTTATATTTTTATTAAACACATGAATATTTATTCTATTCAGCACATGGATTTTTATTCTATTCAACACATGAATTTATATTTTTATTCAACACATGTATATATTTTTTAATTCAACACATGAATATATATTTTTATTCAACACATGAATATATATTTTTATTTTTCAACTTGGAATGAGGCCCAATCAATTACCATATAATGTTAATTATATGGATTCCCTACGACACATGTATATAATAGCAATGATAAATAATCAACCATCATCCAAAGTGCGCCACACAACTGCATAAGCATTAAATATAAATAATTAATGCTTACACAGTCTGTCAACCAATCGGTCGACATACTACTAAACAATTGGGATTAGTGTACGTCAATATCATCCCAACACCCGTGTGGGGTTTCAATCAATCTAACACATATTTTATTTGTGCAGTTGGGCGATGTGTAAAATTTATCGTCCCAATCTATGTTAGTTCAAATAGGTGTATATAAACAAATCGTTCTGATTTGTAAATGAATATCTATTTTATTCACATCAACGTTAAAAATATAATTTTTTAACTATAAAATATTTTGTTCATTCCACTTCACACAATCAACTTTCACAACACATCAATTAAATAAACAAGTCATCCATGGTCTGTGGACGACGGGTGTTGGGTGCTGCTAAGCACCGTCTGCATCCTAGTATATATTTCAACTAGAAAACAAATTAAAAGTGAGAAATTCTCACCGAGGGTTCCACTCCGCCATTCTTTATTTCTGAACGGTTCAGACTTCGTTTTGAGCTCAGTCTGATCCATTGTCATCGGTTTCACGCAGTTGATTATTAAAAACCATATTTTTATACTGTTACTTCCTACATAAAAATCGTATTTTTATTTCCTTACATATATAAAAATTATATTTTTATATTCTCTATTATATAAAAATCATATTTTTATTGCTCTACAATTATAAAAATCATATTTTTATTACTCTACAAATATAAAAATCTTATTTTTATAATCTCTATTATATAAAAATCGTATTTTTATAATCTCTATTATATAAAAATCATATTTTTATTACTCTACAAATATAAAAATCATATTTTTATTAATCTACAAATATAAAAATCATATTTTTATAATCTCTATTATATAAAAATCATATTTTTATTACTCTAAAAATATAATAATCATATTTTTATAATCTCTATTATATAAAAATCATATTTTTATAATCTTAAAAATATTTTCATACACATGATAAAATCTCATTTTTACATCGCTACTTCATATATATAAATAATATTTTTATATATAAAAATCCTATTTCTATATGAATAAAAATCATATCTTTTATATTTTAAAAATCACTTCTTTTACAAAGAAAAAATCATTTCTTTTACAAAGCAAAAACCGTTTCTTTTACAAAGCAAAAATCAATTTTTTATCTACTATTTACATATATAAAAATCAGAACTTTTTCTATGTTATGTATATAATAAAAATACATCTTAATGCTAATGTAATACATAGGAAAAAACTCACATTTTATTTATGTAAATGAATAAAAATAAATCCAAAATCTCATCGGGGGTACTAGGCGTCTACGGAGGCTCGGGGGAGGAGCAGTGGGCGTTGTTGGTGGTGGCAGGGACGACGGCAGGTGCGGTGTGGTCAACTGGGATGGCGGTGGGTTTAATCGGAGCTAGGGCTCACAATTTTTGGGTATTGGGGCTAGGGGCTGAGCGTGGGAAGGAGGAGTAGATCGGAGGGGGTTTGGGGGAGGCGCCGTCGTCGGTGTGGGGACTGGCGGTGGGCGCGATGGGGATGGATCGCGAGGGTGGCTGCGTTTCTTTTTTTATGATAATCGATTTGAACGATACGGGGGCTAAGGAGGTATAGGGGGTTGACCACAGGGCTTTTAGAGATAGGGTTTGACTTATTTTCTAGGGCTTTATAATTTTATTATAATTTTATTATTTTATTCTCCCAAAAAGTAGCTTACAATTTCGATCTCAAAACGAGACCCACCGCCTGTCATCCCTTGTTAATTACCCTCATTCCGAACACAATGGGATATGTATCGTAGGCTGATTCGACTGTTTCGATCATTTTCCATCAAAATCAAAATATAAATCTATATATTGATTTTGAACGCACATTTCAATTTACCGGGGCCACATACGGACACTAAAAATTCCCAAAAAATATTTTCTAGCTTCGTATTGACGATTCGGTCCTAATAAAACTAATTTCGCCAAATTCCGAGACCGTTTGAAAAATGGTCATTTTCCAGTCGATTAAAATCAACTAAAACTGGTCAAATGCGTTTTCCTTCGCCACGCTCACATATTGTTTCAGAAAATTATGAATTTTGAAACCTAGCAATAAATTGACATGATAGATCCAACAAAAGTGGTTTCGTCGAAAACCGAGGCCGTTTGCAAAATTTCTATTTTTAAGGGCCAAAATTCCATAGCGGCTATTCTGAATTTTCATCTAGGCATAACTTTTTATCCCCGCTATGAAATTTCAATTTTTCGGATTCATTGGAAAGATATTCTCAAATAGATTCTAATATTTTTGGTTTTGCTAAAATCTAGTTTATTTTGAATCCTGTACATTCATTTAAAATTTGAAATCGAATTTTCGAACTACCGTACCAATTTCAATTCCTTTTATAATTAAAATAAAATATTTATATTCTATCGTCGATTCAAATAAATATATACATTCTATTTCTATTCAAAATAAATTTCTCGTCGTTATTATTTAAAATAATTCATTTCAAATAATAAAAATTCGCTAAAATTGCCAAAATAAAAATTTTAAATTGACTCGGATTTCCAGGTTATCACAGTTTGGGCAATATTGCCTAAAGTATTTCACATTGAGCTTGATGGGTAGACCCAACAATTTTGTTGATTTTTGGTGGTTGATGAATATATTTAATCGAGGTGGAGTGTTAAATTTGGGCGATTGAAATATATTAATGAGAAGGCATTCTTTGTTTCCCTAATCAAGTCAATTATGGAAAACAAATTAATATGGAGAAGGAAATAGATTTAAAGAATCAATCAAGAATTGGTGGGATGAGAGAGGCATTAATTGTTTCCATAATCAAGCCAAATATGTGAAAAAATTAATTGATTTGGAGAATCAATCAAGAATTTATATAGGTGGCAACCAAATTAATGCGCAAGATTTGTGGTGAATCAAATCAAGGAAATTCCTAAACATCTTCATCCTTATCTTCTAGAATTCTCTATTCTTCCTATATATATGAAGTCATTTGCTCACTTTTATATCATCACAAGAAAAGATATTTCTCCATATTATTCCTCAATAGATCCCTATTTTTTGTATCTATTATAGGGTGGGAATTAGTATTGAGTTTTTTGTTGTAATTCTTCTCATTTTTGTAACCTCCTCCTGAAGTAAAGAAATGAAGAAGTTGTTGGGTCTCTGTGGACGTAGGATATTCATATCTGAACCACGTTAAAACTTTTGTGCCTTCTTCTCCTCTTCTATTTTTATTCTTTTGTTTGGTGATACTTTTATTGAGTTAGTGGTTGATAATTAATCGACAAGCTAGATCCTATTTTTGTATCGCTTCCGCATTTGTGCAATTATTGCACAACATATATTTTACATACTCTCACAATTTTGTTTTATTTATGATTTGTGACTCACAAACTAATCTTAGATTAAAATTCTAGGTAATCTAATTTATGATTGTTTCTAGGTAATCTAATTTATGATTGTTCTAATTCACCATTTTTTGTTTTCTTTGAATTATTTTGTGAAAGATAAAATAATTCTGGATTAAAATTCTGTAAAAAATACATCTTGCAATTTTCTACTTTATTTGATTTGAAGTATATATCTATTTTTATGTTCGATTTAGGTATCAAACTACATATGTAAGCTATGGACCTTGAGGTCATTGACTATATATATATATATATATATATATATATATATATATATATATATATAGTATAGGAGTGGAAAAAATATCTATATATACAATATATACGACCATATTGTACACTAAAAGTATTCTACAATCATATTTCATCATGTGCACTGATGTCTGAATTGAAAGTTGTATGCGGGGAGAAGTTGAGAGAACCAACGATCTTTATCTATCATTAGGCCACAACTAATATAAATATGGCTATATTTAAGTATAAAACTACATATCTTGCTCTCATTGATTATATGGATATTTTTCTTATATACTGTTAATAGTGATAAATATAACTCATGTATCCATGATATGTTGACAAACGTATATTCAAGTTCAAAAAATTGTAACAACCCAGAATTTTGGGGCCAATTTAAAATTTATTTTAAGTGATTTTAATGAGTTTTGATATTTAAAATAATCTATTTTAAATAATAATGATCACAAATTTGATTCAAATCGAAGTTAGAATGAATAATTTAATTTTAATTATAAAAAGAATTAGAAATAACGCGGTAGTTTGAAAAGTCAAACTTGAACTTTGACTGACCGTACAGGATGCAAAATTTAACGGATTTTAGTGAAGCAAAAAATATTAGAATCTATTTAAAAATATCTTTCCAACGAATCCGAAAAATCTAAATTTCATAGCAGGAATCAAAATTTATGCCCAAATTAAAATTTAGAAAGGTCGCTAGGTAATTTGCATAAGTCAAAAATGCTACTTTTGCATATAAAGGAATTTGAACTCGAAACCACTTCCATTGAGTTCAGAATGATGTTTCTACATTGAAAAACAGTAAACACTTATATATTTCGAGTTTCGGAAATTATTTGTTTAAAAATGTATTTTTAATATTAAATATATAGCCCTTGAAAATAGTCATTTTGCAAAGGACCTCCGTTTTCGACGAAACCACTTTTGTTGGATCCGTAATATCAAAATATTGCTAAGTTTAGTTTTTCATAATTTTTGGAATTAATTTGTGGCCGTGGCAAAAAGATTTCTGTTCTGTCAATTTATAGTGAATTTTAATCGACTGAAAAATAGCCATTTTTCAAAAAGTCTCAGAATTCGACGAAATAAATTTTTTTAGGACCGTATCATCATAAGAAAGCCAAAAATATTTTCTTTGGATTTTTCTGAGTTAATTTGTGTCCCCAGTAAAATTATTTGTACGGAAAAATTAGAAATAAAGGACTTAAATTTTAAAACTAAAAAACGGAGGCCAAGATGACAGTTTGGGCTAACGGGACAGGTCCAGATGAGTCCGGAATGGGGGCTAAATGGTAGGATCGACAGTCGTTGGGCCTGAATCGGAGTTCGGACCAAAACGGACTTAAACGGGCTAATTAAATAATAATTAGATTAACCTAATAAAATAATATTATAAAATGATCGGGTTCTTCTTCCTCACGTTGTCTTTCAGCCGTGAGAACCCATAGCCGCCCCTTTCTTCAAAAATTCATTCTCCGATTTCTCCCTCAATTCTCAACGAAAACCTTCGTATAAATACACGTTTCGAAGAGATTTTCGAGATCTTTCTTCTCCGACAAGAATCACCACCTCTCATCGACCGTAGCCACCGCCACAAGCCTCCAAAGCCGCGGCCTTTGCGCCCCCACCGCGCCACCCACAAGCCGCCGCACCTCCTCCAACTCCCGGTGAAGATAGCCCTCTCGTAGCTCTCCAATCTCCCGCAAACCGTTCGTAAAACCGTCGATCGTAGCTCGAGTTATCTCGATTCAAAGTTTTGAACTTTAGGTAATGTTTATTTAAGATTTTGTCACGCTTTGTAGCGTCGCGGTATCAGTTGTTAAAGGATGAATTTTGATTTTTCATACGAATTTGAATTTGAACCATTCCAGATCCGAAATCGCTTTGAATTCAAACACAAGACCTGATCAAAGTTGACAATTCATTTCAGATCCGAGCTAGGTGAGAATTTATTTTTAATTTAATTTATTTAATTATTAATTCTTAGTTATTAAAAATATTTATTGATAGATCTGCTATGTCGTGATATTTTAAATATGGATCTGAATTGTTTATTCCGTATGATGTTAGATCTGCAAATCTAAATATTAGATATGAATTTATTGATTAATTAGAATTAATTATCTGTTAATTTTATTGAATCATGCCTCGTTGATTTGTCATATGCCAATGTAAACATCACCCTGTATATTACCTTGATGTGAATTGTTAGATTTAGTCATGTTGGTTTATTTGAATGTTGTTGTTGTCTGGATGTGACATGAAATACGATATGGTAAATGGTAAAGGCTTAATCTTTACATTGTAAATAGAAAGACTAACTTTTATATATTGAATTTTTGATTTAAATTATTAAAGGCTGAATTTTCAATTGACATATTAAAGATGTAAATTTTCATGAAAATATTAAAAGATGATATTTTTCATGTAAAAGAGTAAAATTTACATTGTAATTTAAGAATAAATTTTACATTGTAAATGAAAGATGAAATTTTTAGATTAAAAATCAAAAGATATGTTTCATTGTATATAATAAAAGGTATGATTTTTCATTGTCTATAAAAGGAATGAATTTTTGTAATGAATTATTAAGGAATGAATTTTTGCAATGAATTATTAAGGAATGAATTTTTGCAATGAATTATTAAGGAATGAATTTTTGCAATTTATTATTAAAGAATGATTTTTTCAATGAATCATTAAAGAATAGATTTTTCATTAAATTATTAAGTAGGATTTACTTTGAATATAAAAGTAGGACTTATAATGTAAATATAAAGTAAAGGTCTCATGAATTAAAGATGACATTTTTATATGTTATTTTAATGTAAAATTTAACGATGAATTAAAGATGACATTTTTATATGTTATTTTAATGTGAAATTGAACGATGAAATAAAGATGACATTTTTATATGTTAATTTAATGTAAATTAGAACGATAAAGTATAAATGACATTTTTTAGATGTGATTATAATGAGAATATTCACCGTATAAAAAGTTTACATTTTTATTAATGCGAATATATAGAATATTCACCATATGAAAGGTTTACATTTTTATTAATTACATATATAGGAATTTCACCTTATGTAAAGTCTATTTTTTTTCTTAATGTAAAGTAAATAAGAATTTCACCGTATGAAATTTACATTATCTTTAGTGTGAATAAAATAGAAATTCCATCGTATGTTAAAATTTACATTTTTATATGTAAATTATAAAGTGAATTAATGTTGTATGTTAAAAATTATATTTTTCTTTGTAATTAAAAGGTGAATTCCATCGTATGTCAGAATTTACATTTTTATATGTAAATTATAAAGTGAATTAATGTTGTATGTTAAAAATTACATTTTTCTTTGTAATTAGAAGGTGAATTCCATCGTATGTCAGAGTTTACATTTCTAAATGTAAATTATAAAGTGAATTTATGTTGTATGTTAAAAATTACATTTTTCTTTGTAATTAAAAGGTGAATTCCATCGTATGTCAGAATTTACATTTTTATATGTAAATTATAAAGTGAATTAATGTTGTATGTTAAAAATTTCATTTTTCTTTGTAATTAGAAGGTGAATTCCATCGTATGTCAAAATTTACATTTTTATATGAAAATTAAAAAGTGAATTTATGTTGTATGTTAAAAATTACATTTTTCTTTGTAATTAAAAGGTGAATTCCATCGTATGTCAGAATTTACATTTTTATATGTAAATTATAATGTGAATTTATGTCGTATGTTAAAAATTACATTTTTCTTTGTAATTAATATGAGAATTCCATCGTATGTTAAAATTTACATTTTTATATGTAAATTATAAAGTGAATTTATGCCGTATGTTAAAAATTACATTTTCCTTTGTAATTAACATGGAAATTTCATCGTATGTTAAAATTTACATTTTTATATGTAAATTATATAGGGAATTACACCGTAGGATAAAATTTACATTTTTATATGTAATTAAAACATGAATTTACATTGTGTGTTAAATATTACATTTTTATATGTAATGTCTATAGGAAAGTATACCGTATGACAAAACTACATTTTTCTATGCAATTAAAGGTTGCAATTTCGTTGTATGATCGAAATTGCATTTTTCTTATGTATATATGTAACATAAAATGAGAATGAACATTAGAAATAAAATTGATTTATTTCATATGTAATTTAGATGTAGAAATGTGGCATTGTATTTAAAAATTATATTTTTACAATGTGAATTAGATGTAGTGTTTGCATTGTAATTAAAAATTATATTTTTACAATGTGAATTAGATGTAGTGTTTGCATTGTAATTAAAAATTATATTTTTACAATGTGAATTAGACGTAGTGTTTGCATTGTAATTAAAAATTATATTTTTACAATGTGAATTAGATGTAGTGTTTGCATTTTAATTAAAAATTATATTTTTACAATGTGAATTAGATGTAGTGTTTGCATTGTAATTAAAAATTATATTTTTACAATGTGAATTAGATGTTGTGTTTGCATTGTAATTAAAAATTATATTTTTACAATGTGAATTAGATGTTGTGTTTGCATTGTATTTAAAAATTATATTTTTACAATGTGAATTAGATGTAGTGTTTGCATTGTAATTAAAAATTATATTTTTACAATGTGAATTAGATGTAGTGTTGCATTGTAATTAAAAATTATATTTTTATAATGTGAATTAGATGTAGTGTTTGCATTGTAATTAAAAATTATATTTTTACAATGTGAATTAGATGTAGTGTTTGCATTGTAATTAAAAATTATATTTTTACAATGTGAATTAGATGTAGTGTTTGCATTGTAATTAAAAATTATATTTTTACAATGTGAATTAGATGTAGTGTTTGCATTGTAATTAAAAATTATATTTTTACAATGTGAATTAGATGTAGTGTTTGCATTGTAATTAAAAATTATATTTTTACAATGTGAATTAGATGTAGTGTTTGCATTGTAATTAAAAATTATATTTTTACAATGTGAATTAGATGTAGTGTTTGCATTGTATTTAAAAATTATATTTTTACAATTTGAATTAGATGTAGTGTTTGCATTGTAATTAAAAAATTTATTTTTACAATGTGAATTAGATGTAGTGTTTGCATTGTAATTACAAATCAGGTTTTCACAATGTGAATTAAGAGTAGAGTTTGCATTGTCATTAGAAATTATATTTTTATATGTAATTTAAAGATTTTTAGTGTATCAAAATTTACATTTTCAATGTAAGGAAAGAATGAATTTAGGATGCGGTAATATTATCTTCATTTTCAAATGAATTAAAATTTAGTAAGTATCGGTAATTGTGTGGAGTGTTGTTTAATCAAACGACGTTATTACGATTCAATGATTATATATATATATATAATCAAAATTGAACGAATAGGGCGTGGTAGTTCGCATTTTGAAATCGTACTTTTAAATGACTATACAAGAAGATCCGACCGTCGGATTTTCTTGAAACTGAAACCGTTAGGACTGTCTTGGAAAAATCTTTCCAATTATATATATTACATTAAGATTCAACGGTTAGATTCTGAGAAATGTAAAAATCAAAATTGGTTGAATGCAGCGCCATAGTCGCCCATGGACTTAAGGCGTCGTTATATAAAAATTTAATTATTTTAAATAATTAAAATAGGAATGAATCGTTAATAAAAATAATTATTAATGTGTAAGAAGGATTTTCAATATATATATATATATATATATATATATATATATACGAGGATTATTTGGAAAGTCCGAGTTTATCTCATTCCAAATAATTAAACGACGTTTAAAAATCTAAGATTGGAAGACGGCGATTGAAGACCGTCAAATCTCCACATCGAATGGATGATGATGACTATTGCCTTAGAATGGCTCGCTACCATGATAAGGTAATAGTAGGAGTTGCCCAGACGTAGTGTTGATTTGTACGGATTTGGCTTTCGCTCAGACCCAGAGCATAAGCTTATAAATGGATTGTGTGTCTGACATCGTACTCCATTATATATCATGTTATTAATCTTCCGTCGAATGTATGGATGTTTGGTGGCGGAGAATTTATTCTCTTGCTTAACACCCGTTCATATATTTCGGCAAAGGATTGGTAGTGTGATATGGAGTGATGATGTGGCATGCTAAGATGCATATGATCAAGGCTTTGTTGAAAAGCAAGCCTTGTGGGACAATCAAAGCATAGTCTGTTTAGGCATAGCTTTGTGTATAGCGTGACTTCGCGAGCCTCACACACCGGCGGAGTCTAAAACGGGAGAAGGGAACACAGGGAGAGCAACACGTTTCTTTCTAGCTAGAGTGGTGTCAGTGACCTACCAGCCCTGACATTTTACTTATGTGGATGATGGAATGAGGCGCCTTGGATAGGTCCTATAGGACCGGGAAACGTGTGTTCAGGAATTGCCAATCCACGAAGCTGTATGTATGGACCGGCCCTGCAGGATCCAAGGGTTAACTGCGGGGAACCCTGAGACATTAGCTAGAGTGTCTCGAATCGGTAAGGAGCTCCGCCCTAGCTTTGACTCATGATGGAAACTCAATTTCCAATACGCCCCATTCGGTTTTGATTGTATTACTAGTATGGAGGCATAGTAGTATGGGATAATATTCTTCCTAGGATTGATACATTATGATTGAAATTGTTTTTAAAACATATACACACTAATAATAATATCAAATTCGTTTTTAACGTATCAAGCATGTTTAATCACCATAAGGTAAAACTCTATCCTCTGGTGTGCGTTGCATTATGTGATGGGACCTGAGTCTTATGGTGATTTCATTTTTCTAAAAAGCATTGCGTTGCTTTACGATTTACTTTAAGTTATGCACGGCAATCCATTGGAATAAAACCCGTTCCGCATTTACGGCGTGGTCCATGGATTTGCCTTATTACTATTAGTTAAATTAGTTAAGAATTCTCACACCAGTCCTTGTTTAGCATGCCGGGAATAGGATGCAGCATGATGGGGGGTTCTCGCTTCGCGGTTTGGTGGCGAACGTGAGACTCTTACCCCCACATGTCCCTGTTGAGGGTTGGTTAGGCAGTGGCCAGGTGGCTCGAGAGGGTCGCCGTAAAACAAGGTGTACTGGGGGACCACTGTGAGCCACGGTGGGTTTTACCTGCTGCATTGGGGGATGAAGGGATGGTTGCAAAGCCTACCGGATTTCGTCCGGGCTATTACATATGGTATCAGAGCTTTGGTTAGCTCAAATCTTTGGGGTACAACTCATTAGAACTGAACAAAAGGCTCATCAGAGATTGGATTAGTAATATCCAATAAGAATACTCATTAGAGATAGGATCAGCAGTATCCTAGAATGAGAAAACTCATTAGAGATAGGGTTAGTAATGCCCTAGAATGAGTTGAGAGTAGCAAGCCTATAATATACGTATTTGTGATTAATTATACTCTATTTTGGAAAATATGATTTTGAATATATAAAAAGTTATATATTTGAAACTTAATCAACTAATGAAATTATTTAAACCAATGGAGAAAATATATATATAAATTAGTTAGTTAATTAATCAACTTTTAGCTTCGTCCCTTTTCGAGGACGAAAAGTTTTTAAGTGGGGGAGACTGTAACAACCCAGAATTTTGGGGCCAATTTAAAATTTATTTTAAGTGATTTTAATGAGTTTTGATATTTAAAATAATCTATTTTAAATAATAATGATCACAAATTTGATTCAAATCGAAGTTAGAATGAATAATTTAATTTTAATTATAAAAAGAGTTAGAAATAGCGCGGTAGTTTAAAAAGTCAAACTTGAACTTTGACTGACCGTACAGGATGCAAAATTTAACGGATTTTAGTGAAACCAAAAATATTAGAATCTATTTAAAAATATCTTTCCAACGAATACGAAAAATCGAAATTTCATAGCAGGAATCAAAAGTTATGCCCAAATTAAAATTTAGAAAGGTCGGTAGGTAATTTGCATAGGTCAAAAATGCTACTTTTTGCATATAAAGAAATTTGAACTCGAAATCACTTCCATTGAGTTCAGAATGATGTTTCTACATTGAAAAACAGTAAACACTTATATATTTTGAGTTTCGGAAATTATTTGTTTAAAATTATTTGTTTAAAAACAGTAAACACTTATATTAGGCACACATCCCTAAAACGAAACTTAATTAGGCTCACCCCCGGTCATAAACTTATTGTAAATTTAGTCCCTATTTTTTGAAAATTCATCAAAAAAATACAAAAAAAATTAAAAAACCATGTAAATTCGTATTTAATTAAAACAATTAATCGTGAAAAAAATCAGATCAAAAAAACATTAAAAACAACGTCAAAATCATGAAATACAGAAAATCAACGAAATGCAGTAAATTGCATCAAAACATGCATATAAATCGATTAGTTGCATACATGTATGCATTTATTTCAAATATGCGTCAAAACTGCAGTATAAATGCATACATGTATGCACATATTGTTAAAACATGCATCTGCTGATGCATTTATTTAAAAACTGCATACCTACGTGCAACTTATTCACGTTTGCATATATTTTGACATATATGCACACATGTATGCAGTTATATAGAAAAACTACATACATGTATGCAATTTTTCAAACAGGCGTGCATAAATATATGCATGTGTATTCGAATAGTTGCATAAATGTATGCAACTATTCGTAAAAATTGCATACATTTATGCAACTTTTTTTTTTAATTTCTGTGGACTTCCGAGAATATTTATAGATTTTAGATTTTTTTTTTTTTTTTAAGTGATAGCGCCTGAAAATTTGGACAGAAAACGAAAGAGGCGGAGGTATGGAAAGTGGCAGGCGGAAGATTCCAAGCGGCAGCTAAAATAGGGGGCGGGTTTACAGAGAAAACATTACAGGGATGTGGTGTGAATTTAAAACTTGCAAATAGTTGCATACATGTATGCAACTTTTGCCAATAGTTGCATACATGTATGCAAGTATTTCTGAAGCTGTTTTAGTTGAAAATGTATGCAGAAACTTGCATACATGTGTGCAACTATTTGAAATACTTGCACACATGTATGCAAGTATTTACATATGAAAATAAAATGTGTGCAGAAACTTGCATACATGTATGCAACTATTTTAAATACTTGCACACATGTATGCAAGTATTGCATGTAAAAATATAACAGAGAAATACTTGCATAGATGAATGCAAGTATTCCAAATATGTGCATGATTTGATGCAAATTACTGCATTTTTCGTTGTTTTCTGTATTTTTTTGATTTTGATGCATGTTTTGATTTTATTATGATCTGAATTTTTGGGCGAGTACATGTTTAATTTAAATACGAATTATCGTGATTTTTTTATATTTTTTTTATGAATTTTCGAAAAATAGGGACTAAATTTACAATAAGTTTATGACCGGGTTTTTTTTATATTTTGAAACTTAATAGGGACCTCTAAAAAACGCACCCTATTAAATATATAGCCCTTGAAAATAGTCATTTTGCAAACGACCTCCGTTTTCGACGGAACCACTTTTGTTGGATCCGGAATGTCAAAATATTGTTAAGTTTAACTTTTCATAATTTTTGGAATTAATTTGTGGCTGTGGCAAAAAGATTTCTGTTCTATCAATTTACAGTGAATTTTAATCGACTGAAAAATAGCCATTTTTCAAAAAGTCTCAGAATTCGACGAAATAAATTTTGTTAGGACCGTATCATCATAAGAAAGCCAAAAATAATTTTTCTGGATTTTTCTGAGTTAATTTGTGTCCCCGGTAAAATTATTTATACGGAAAAATTAAAAATAAATGACTTAAATTTTAAAACTGAAAAACGGAGGCCAAGATGACAGTTTGGGCTAACGGGACAGGTCCAGATGAGTCCGAAATGGGGGCTAAATGGTAGGAACGATAGACGTTGGGCCTGAATCGGAGTTCGGACCAAAACGGACTTAAACGGGCTAATTAAATAGATTAACCTAATAAAATAATATGATAAAATGATCGGGTTCTTCTTCCTCACGTTGTCTTTCAGCCGTGAGAACCCATAGCCGCCCCTTTCTTCAAAAATTCATTCTCCGATTTCTCCCTCAATTCTCAACGAAAACCTTCGTATAAATACACGTTTCGAAGAGATTTTCGAGCTCTTTCTTCTCCGACAAGAATCACCACCTCTCATCGACCGTAGCCACCGCCACAAGCCTCCAAAGCCGCGGCCTTTGCGCCCCCACCGCGCTATCCACAAGCCGCCGCACCTCCTCCAACTCCCGGTGAAGATAGCCCTCTCGTAGCTCTCCAATCTCCCGCAAACCGCTCGTAAAATCGTCGATCGTAGCTCGAGTTATCTCGATTCAAAGTTTTGAACTTTAGGTAATGTTTATTTCAGATTTTGTCACGCTTTGTAGCGTCGCTGTGTCAGTTGTTAAAGGCTGAATTTTGATTTTTCATACGAATTTGAATTTGACCCATTCCAGATCCGAAATCGCTTTGAATTCAAACATAAGACCTGATCAAAGTTGACAATTCATTTCAGATCCGAGCTAGGTGAGAATTTATTTTTAATTTAATTTATTTAATTATTAATTCTTAGTTATTAAAAATATTTATTGATAGATCTGCTATGTCGTGATATTTTAAATATGGATCTGAATTGTTTATTCCGTATGATGTTAGATCTGCAAATCTAAATATTAGATCGGAATTTATTGATTAATTAGAATTAATTATTTGTTAATTTTATTGAATCATGCCTCGTTGATTTGTCATATGCCAATGTAAACATCACCCTGTATATTACCTTGATGTGAATTGTTAGATTTAGTCATGTTGGTTTATTTGAATGTTGTTGTTGTTTGGATGTGACATGAAATATGATGTGGTAAATGGTAAAGGCTTAATCTTTACATTGTAAATAGAAAGACTAACTTTTATATATTGAATTTTTGATTTAAATTATTAAAGGCTAACTTTCAATTGAAATATTAAAGATGTAAATTTTCATGAAAATATTAAAAGATGATATTTTTCATGTAATAGAGTAAAATTTACATTGTAATTTAAGAATAAATTTTACATTGTAAATGAAAGATGAAATTTTTAGATTAAAAATCAAAAGATATGTTTCATTGTAAATAATAAAAGGTATGATTTTTAATTGTTTATGAAAGGAATGAATTTTTGTAATGAATTATTAAGGAATGAATTTTTGCAATGAATTATTAAGGAATGAATTTTTGCAATGAATTATTAAGGAATGAATTTTTGCAATGTATTATTAAAGAATGAATTTTTCAATGAATCATTAAAGAATAGATTTTTCATTAAATTATTAAGTAGGATTTACTTTAAATATAAAAGTAGGACTTATAATGTAAATATAAAGTAAAGGTCTCATGAATTAAAGATGACATTTTTATATGTTATTTTAATGTAAAATTTAACGATGAATTAAAGATGACATTTTTATATGTTATTTTAATGTGAAATTGAACGATGAAATAAAGATGACATTTTTATATGTTAATTTAATGTAAATTAGAACGATAAAGTATAAATGACATTTTTTAGATGTGATTATAATGAGAATATTCACCGTATAAAAAGTTTACATTTTTATTAATGCGAATATATAGAATATTCACCGTATGAAAGATTTACATTTTTATTAATTACATATATAGGAATTTCACCTTATGTAAAGTTTTTTTTCTTAATGTAAAGTAAATAAGAATTTCACCGTATGAAATTTACATTATCTTTAGTGTGAATAAAATAGAAATTCCATCGTATGTTAAAATTTACATTTTTATATGTAAATTATAAAGTGAATTAATGTTGTATGTTAAAAATTATATTTTTCTTTGTAATTAAAAGGTGAATTCCATCGTATGTCAGAATTTACATTTTTATATGTAAATTATAAAGTGAATTAATGTTGTATGTTAAAAATTACATTTTTCTTTGTAATTAGAAGGTGAATTCCATCGTATGTCAGAGTTTACATTTCTATATGTAAATTATAAAGTGAATTTATGTTGTATGTTAAAAATTACATTTTTCTTTATAATTAAAAGGTGAATTCCATCGTATGTCAGAATTTACATTTTTATATGTAAATTATAAAGTGAATTAATGTTGTATGTTAAAAATTTCATTTTTCTTTGTAATTAGAAGGTGAATTCCATCGTATGTCAGAATTTACATTTTTATATGTAAATTATAAAGTGAATTTATGTTGTATGTTAAAAAATACATTTTTCTTTGTAATTAAAAGGTGAATTCCATCGTATGTCAGAATTTACATTTTTATATGTAAATTATAAAGTGAATTTATGTCGTATGTTAAAAATTACATTTTTCTTTGTAATTAATATGAGAATTCCATCGTATGTTAAAATTTACATTTTTATATGTAAATTATAAAGTGAATTTATGCCGTATATTAAAAATTACATTTTCCTTTGTAATTAACATGGAAATTTCATCGTATGTTAAAATTTACATTTTTATATGTAAATTATATAGGGAATTACACCGTAGGATAAAATTTACATTTTTATATGTAATTAAAACATGAATTTACATTGTGTGTTAAATATTACATTTTTATATGTAATGTCTATAGGAAAGTATACCGTATGACAAAACTACATTTTTCTATGCAATTAAAGGATGCAATTTCATTGTATGATCGAAATTGCATTTTTCTTATGTATATATGTAACATAAAATGAGAATGAACATTAGAAATAAAATTGATTTATTTCATATGTAATTTAGATGTAGAAATGTGGCATTGTATTTAAAAATTATATTTTTACAATGTGAATTAGATGTAGTGTTTGCATTGTAATTAAAATTTATATTTTTACAATGTGAATTAGATGTAGTGTTTGCATTGTAATTAAAAATTATATTTTTACAATGTGAATTAGATGTAGTGTTTGCATTGTAATTAAAAATTATATTTTTACAATGTGAATTAGATGTAGTGTTTGCATAGTAATTAAAAATTATATTTTTACAATGTGAATTAGATGTAGTGTTTGCATTGTAATTAAAAATTATATTTTTACAATGTGAATTAGATGTAGTGTTTGCATTGTAATTAAAAATTATATTTTTACAATGTGAATTAGATGTAGTGTTTGCATTGTATTTAAAAATTATATTTTTACAATGTGAATTAGATGTAGTGTTTGCATTGTAATTAAAAATTATATTTTTACAATGTGAATTAGATGTAGTGTTTGCATTGTAATTACAAATCATGTTTTCACAATGTGAATTAAGAGTAGAGTTTGCATTGTCATTAGAAATTATATTTTTATATGTAATTTAAAGATTTTGAGTGTATCAAAATTTACATTTTCAATGTAAGGACAGAATGAATTTAGGATGCGGTAATATTATCTTCATTTTCAAATGAATTAAAATTTAGTAAGTATCGGTAATTGTGTGGAGTGTTGTTTTAATCAAACGACGTTATTACGATTCAATGATTATATATATATAATCAAAATTGAACGAATAGGGCGTGGTAGTTCGCGTTTTGAAATCGTACTTTTAAATGACTATACAAGAAGATCCGACCATTAGATTTTCTTGAAACTGAAACCGTTAGGACCGTCTTGGAAAAATCTTTCCAATGATATATATTACGTTAAGATCCAACGGTTAGATTCTGAGAAATGTAAAAATGAAAATTGGTTGAATGCAGCGCCATAGTCGCCCATGGACTTAAGGCGTCGTTATATAAAAATTTAATTATTTTAAATAATTAAAATAGGAATGAATCGTTAATAAAAATAATTATTAATGTGTAAGAAGGATTTTCAATATATATATATATATATATATATATATATATATATATATATATATACGAGGATTATTTGGAAAGTCCGAGTTTATCTCATTCCAAATAATTAAAAGACGTTTAAAAATCCAAGATTGGAAGACGGCGATTGAAGACCGTCAAATCTCCACATCGAATGGATGATGATGACTATTGCCTTAGAATGGCTCGCTACCACGATAAGGTAATAGTAGGAATTTCCCAGACGTAGTGTTGATTTGTACGGATTTGGCTTTTGCTAAGACCCAGAGAATAAGCTTATAATGGATTGTGTGTCTGACATCGTACTCCATTATATATCATGTTATTAATCTTCTGTCGAATGTATGGATGTTTGGTGGCGGAGAATTTATTCTCTTGCTTAACACCCGTTCATATATTTCGGCAAAGGATTGGTAGTGTGATATGGAGTGATGATGTGGCATGCTAAGATGCATATGATCAAGGCTTTGTTGAAAAGCAGGCCTTGTGGGACGATCAAAGCATAGTCTGTTTAGGCATAGCTTTGTGTATAGCGTGACTTCGCGAGCCTCACACACCGGCGGAGTCTAAAACGGGAGAAGGGAACGCAGGGAGAGCAGCACGTTTCTTTCTAGCTAGAGTGGTGTCAGTGACCTACCAGCCCTGACATTTTACTTATGTGGATGATGGAATGAGGCGCCTCGGATAGGTCCTATAGGATCAAGAAACGTGTGTTCAGGAATTGCCAATCCACGAAGCTGTATGTGTGGACCGGCCCTGCAGGATCCAAGGGTTAACTGCGGGGAACCCTGAGACATTAGCTAGAGTGTCTCTAATCGGTAAGGAGCTCCTCCCTAGCCTTGACTCATGATGGAAACTCAATTTCCAATACGCCCCATTCGGTTTTGATTGTATTACTAGTATGGAGGCATAGTAGTATGGGATACTATTCTTCCTAGGATTGATACATTATGATTGATTTTTTTTAAAACATATACACATTAATAATAATATCAAATTCGTTTTTAACGTATCAAGCATGTTTAATCACCATAAGGTAAAACTCTATCCTCTGGTGTGCGTTGCATTGTGTGATGGGACCTGAGTCTTATGGTGATTTCATTTTTCTAAAATGCATTGCGTTGTTTTACGATTTACTTTAAGTTATGCACGGCAATCCATTGGAATAAAACCCGTTCCGCATTAGCGGCATGGTCCATGGATTTGCCTTATTACTATTAGTTAAATTAGTTAAGAATTCTCACACCAGTCCCATGACTGACCCGTTATTTGTTTCCACCTTTACAAACTCGGGTGCCCTCTTCTCCACACGGGAAGTCGAGTAGTTTATCTACAGGTCCTTATCTCGAGCAGGATGCTGGATTGAAGCTTAAAGATGTGTCCAGAGCATAGTTATCTTCCGCTGTATCTATTTTATTGTTTCCGCTGCAATGTATTAAATATATTGTAATTTATCTTCCGCTGTAATTTTATTTCGATGTACTCTGATATATTATGTACTCTGATGTTATATTACCATGATGTAATAAAAGTCTGCTGTTATTGTTCTGATGTATTGTATGCCCAGAGTTAATGCATTCGAGAATTTCTAACTTTTGGATCAGACCTGTGTGGTTTATGGTCGGTCCAAAGGGCGGGGATTTTCGGGTCATTACAAAAATTGTCTTTGACTAGTAGTTTACTTGATACAACCACACATGGGGAGAATTTATTAATTGTTCAGTCTATAGATATTTCTTCAATTTGGTGCTTGGGTATTGCACGATATTTTTGTCAATACTTCTTTAATACCATTAATATCATACTGTTGTCATTGGACAGGGAACCATCTTTATCTTTAAGAATGGAACTGTCTACTTTTATTAAAATTAAACTTTAAACTATACCAACCTTAGCAAAACCTAGTAAATATATGTATTAAGTGATGTACGCATGATAAAACACTCCCCATAGCCTAACATTCTGTTTATAATTTCCAAAGTAATTTTGGGCCCCTAAGGATAAACCATAACATGGCAAGTATCAGTGTAACTACCCGGAAATGCGAGCCATTTTAAATTTTTTATTTTGGCAATTTTAGTGAATTTTGAACATTTGAAATGAATTATTTTAAATAATAATGATGAGAAATTTATTTTGAATAGAAATAGAACGTATATATTTATATACATCGTCGTTAGAATATAAATGATTATATATAATTATAAAAGGAATAGAAAATGGCACGGTAGTTCGATAATTCGATTTCAAATTTCAAATGAATGTACCGAGTTCAAAATAAACCGGATTTTAGCGAAACCAAAAATATTTGAGTCTATTTGATAATATCTTTCCAACAAATCCGAAAAATCAAAATTTCATAGCGGGAATCAAAAGTTATGTCCAGTTGAAAATTCAGAATAGTCGCTATGGAATTCTGGCCCTTAAAAATAGCCATTTTGCAAACGACCTTGGATTGCGACGAAACCACTTTTGTTGGATCCGGGATGTCAAGTTATTGTTAGATTCCAATTTTCATAATTTTTGAATTCAATATGTGAGTGTGGCAAAGGAAAACGTGTTTGACCAGTTTCAATTGATTTTAATCGACTGGAAAATGACCATTTTTCAAACGGTCTCAGAATTCGACGAAACAAGTTTTGTTAGGACCGTATCGTCAATACGAAGTTGGAAAATATTTTTCTGGAATTTTTCGAGTTAGTATGTGACCCCGGTAAATGGAAATGCACGTTCAAAATTCAATATATAGAGTTATATTTTGATTTTGATGAAAAATGGTCGAAACAATAGAAACAGCTTACGATACATATCACATTGTGTTGGGAATGGGGGTAATTAGCTATGGACGACAGGCGGTGGGTCATGTTTCGAGGTCAAAATAAAAAGTACCTTTTTGAAATTAAATTAATTAAATAATATATATTATTATATATCTCCTGCTGACTTACCTCTCTCACTCCACGTTCATTTCAGTTAAAAAAAGGGTTGTGCCCTAGCCGACGGAGCCGCGCCTCCAGGAGGGCGCGTCGCCCATTGCGCCGCCAGCGCTCAGGCGGAGCAGTACACCCCTGGCCCCCGTTCCCCCCTCTCTCTCCTACCTACCTCCGACGAGAGCAACTCCAAACCGCGAAACACCCGCCACCACGCCAGCCCTCCCAGCGCACCCCGACGCCGCCTGAAGCCCCCTCCCTCCTCCGAACGCTGGTGAACTTCCCCCCTTCAAAATAAAGGTAAAATTTATTTATTTCACTTTATTTATTTCAGTTTTGTTTTATTATTTATTTTCTATAAAACTAAAAATTAAAGTGACTATTTTTATTAAGGAAAATCAGTTTTATTTATTCGTGTATACAATTATATGAGAATTTGATTTTTATCTTATAGAAAAGGATATAAAAATATAATTTTTATATTAGTAAGGATATAAAAATATAATTTTTATATTAGTATAGTAATAAAAATATTATTTTTGTATTGGTAGAGTATTAAAAATAGGAATTTTATATAATAGAGAAAATTAAAAATATAATTTTTATTATATGTAAAGGTTAAAAATATAATTTTTATACTAGTGGCATAATAAAAATATGATTTTTACTTAGGTAGAGTATTAAAAATACGGTTTTTGTTAAAGTAGAAATATAACAATATCTTTTTATATAGTTATGATAATAAAAATTCAATCTTTATATAAGAAGTAGAAATATAAAAATATAATTTTTATATAGAAAGAAGCGTTGTAAATATATGAAGTAAAATAAAAATCTGAACTTTATTTTATCGTGATGTAAAAAGAATATAAAAATGTGATTTTTATATATGTAGTGGCTACGGACAATGAAATATACAAAAGGGAAGCACGGCGAAGATTTCCTACATATGAAGAGTCGCGGTGAATTGGTTTAGCTAGTCGGTGAGAATCTCTCACTTTGAATTTATTTTTCTAGTTAGAAATATATACTAGGATGCAGACGGTATTCAGTAGCACCCGACACCCGTCATCCACAGACCATGGACGGCTTGTATGCTTTTTTGATGTGTTGTGAAATTTGTTTGTGATGTTGATGTGAAATCGACGATAAATTGTAGATGGTTGAAATAAATTAATTATAGTTAAAAATATAATTTTTAACGTGAATATGAATATAGTGAATGTGAATAAATAAATATTCATTTACAAACTAGACGGTTTGTTTATGTACACCTATTTGAAGGACATTGATTGGGACGATAAATTTTACACATCGCCCAACTGCACAAATAATATTTAGTGTTTGTTGATTTGAAACCCCACACGGGTGTTGGGATGATATTTGGCGTACACTAATCCTAATTATTTAATTGTATGTCGATCGATTGGTCGACAGGCTGTGTAAGCATTAATTATTTATATTTAATGCCTATGCAGTTGTGCGGTGCACGTTGGATGATGATTGATTGTTTATCGTTGCTATTATATACATGTGTTGTACGGAATCCATATAATTAACATTATATGGTGATTGATTGGGCCTCATTCCAATCGGGAAAATAATGAATATTATAAAAGAAAATTCATGTGTTGGATATATAAATAGTCATGTGTTGATGATGTTCATGTGTTGAAACTATTCATGTGTTGAGTAAAATATTTTAACAATAAAATTTACATCTTTATCATATTTAAGATTAGACACTACTTTACGGTTGGAGTCTGATTAAAAATCAAATGATAGATACCAAAATTTTATAAAATATATTACATAACAAAAATAGTCATGTGTTGATAGTACTCATGTGTTGAGATTAGTCATGTGTTGAAAGAAATATAGATTCATGTGTTGAATAGAATAAATATTCATTTGTTGAATAGAATAACGAATTTATTGAAATATATAAAGTCGTGTTGATTAGAGTTGCACTATTTTGACGTGAATGATATTTATATCGATTATATTCATTTTATGATGAATATAGAAAAGGTAGTGATTTCAAAATATAACGTTTTGAAAATATTATCATTTATATAGTAATGATATGAAATATTCAATTTTGATTTAAAATTGAATATAGAGTTGAAATGGTTTTGAAACGAATTTAAAACGATTTATAAAATACGTTTTAAAAGGAAATCGACGAAATATATATATATATATATATATTTATATATTATATATATAATGGCCTGAATAGAACGCGCCGCACTGCGGCAGTTCATGAATTTCGACCATTGACTTCGAATTGACGTTGCGGGAGATCCATCCGTTGGGTTCGTATCGAAAAGAGCTTTCCAATGAATATAAGAAATTTGAAATCTAACGGTTGGATTTGGAATTATGTCCAAATCAAATTTGGAAAAGGTCGCTGTAAGTGCAGTTCGATGGCCGTTGATGGAAATCGATTGTACGGACCTTGATAAAATTAGTAAAAATATTAATAATTGTGTAAAATCATAATATATGAATTGGAAAGAACTGGGATGAAAAATTCCACATTTGAAAGGATAAAAATAGATTTTTATCGAGATGAACTAGTTTTGAACTAGAATTAAAATCAATTTATTTTTGAAATAAATAAATTGAATTTGAATTGGTTTTGAAAATAACCAGAATGTCCCATATATATATAAAGTGGAAGTGGATTTGAATCGAAATTGTCTTTGGAATATTTCGTTGTTGGATTCGGTGATTATACAGATATTGTTATGGGAATTTGAAAGATATATTTATATCGTTATTTCCAATACGATATTTGTTGGTTTCAGAATTTGATATTGAATATAAGCCGGTATATTTTCTATTCAGAGCCTTGTATTTAATATCAAATGTGATTTGGGTTTGTCGTGAATCGTGTTTTAGATGGCATTGGTTCTTTAACCCAGTTAAAGACAGGATATTGATTTTTGGGAAAATTAAAACTAAGTGGAGTTTTAATGAATCTTTAATTAGATTGAAAGTGAATTGATAATTTAAATTATCAAATCTAAAAAGTGATCGAGATTAGAGTATCACCAGTTTTGCTCCAAAGCGACAGTAAAATCTTGAATTAGATTTGAACGTGAAATGAGAATTAATTTTATCGATAACACCGTGGTGTCAAATATGGAGTATTACCAGTTTTGCTCCATGGGATGAATAGGTTGGGATTGGGAAATAAAATAAATAATTACTTCGGTGTGGTTCGCTAATTCCGACTAGTTTGGAAAACCATAATACGGTTTGAAATGATATCCAAAGGAAGATTAAAGAATAAATTTAGAAGAATTTATCTTTGATAAAATTAATGGGAACCTTTCCCTAGGAATGTGAAAATTTGAATAAAAGAATATTCTGAATTGGAATGAGGCGTATGTTGTGTTTGTGTAACACGTGTTTATTATATACGCGGGTTATTCGGGAAGGCCGGGTGTATACCCATTCTAAATAATCGATTCAACGAGATGTCGAAGATGAAGACGGTGGTTGAAGACCGGAAGTCTTCACATCGTTTGGGTGATTACTGATATTCTTGATTGGGCTGTACACCTAAGATGAGGGAATCAGTTGGTGATCGTCCAGACGTACTTGGAGATCGATGGATATGCGAGGATAGTGCCTCCGGTTTCGTTCAGACCCAGAACGAACTTGTAAATGGACTGTGTGTATGACATTGGATTTTATTCTGTTTTGATTGATCTCTGTTAAATATACATCTGTTTGGCGGCAGAGAATTTATTCTCTTGCTTAACGCCCTTCTCTGAGACGTATGAGCTTAGAGGTTGTATATCGATGGACATCAGTCGCATGGAGTGAATTGCCTGTGTGGCACGCCTAAGTGGCAATTGATCAAGGCTTCTGTTGAAAAGCAAAGTCTTGTGGTTGATGATCAAAGCACGGCCTGTGTGGCGCAACTTTGTGTATAGCGTGAATTCGCGAGCCTCACACCTCGGTATGAGTCAAAAACGGGATAGTGACTGCAGGGAGAGCACGACGTTTCTTTCTAGCTAGTGGTGGTGTCAGTGCTTAAACTGGCTGACATTTATATACTTTTCACCCATGTGGTTGTTGGAATGCGAGGCGCCTCGGATATAGGTCTGTTAAGACCGGGAAACGTGTGCTCAGGAATTGCCAATCCTCAAAAGTAAGAGAGGTCCGACCCTGAAGATCCAAGGATTGCTGTGTGCGGTCCTGGGACATTTGCTAGAGTGTCTCGAACGGAGAGGAGCTTGCGCCTTGCCTCGACTCATGACGGAAATCCAATTTCCAATACGTGATATTGCGGTTTTAATTGTAGAACAAGTATGGCGACATGATAGATGGTACCCATGCCGCCTATGATTGATATTTATGATTGAAAATTGTTTTGACACTATACACTTATAATAGTATCAAATGATTTGTTTTAAATGTACCAAGCATGTTTGGCTATTATAAGGGAAAACCCTATCATCCGGCTTGCGTTGCATTGTGTGATGGGACCTGGGTGTTATAATAGCTTCATTTTTCCAAAAAGCATTGCACTGTTTTGTTATATGCACTAGTATTCTTGGGAAGAAACCCGTTCCGTGTTATACGGCGTGGCCCCTTGAATTACTCTCTTTTAAAGTAAAGTTTTAAATAATTGTTTTAGTTCTCACACCAGTCACATGACTGACCTGGAGTTTATTGTTTTAACCTAAACTTTGGGTGCCCCTATTTTCTACACGGGCAGCTAGTAGTTTTGGTTTTGCAGATTTATATTCACTGGATCCTGATTTACAGCTGGAACGATGCTCGGAAATCTCTGTATCCGTGTATTACTTTCAGTTGTGTTTTGTATTATTTTTCCGCTGCAGTACTGTATTTAAATCTCTGATATTCTTTGTTGTATAATATTTATTCGTACTCTGTATATTCTTGTATCTGATGAAATTGTTGTAATAACAATGAAATGTTCTTCCGTTTGCGTTCAGATTCGTCTTGTACTCAATTCTATCTGTGCTTTCCTTCCCGGGGAAGTTCGGGTCGTCTCATTTTGGTATCAGAGCTTCGGTTTACAGAGCTCAGGAACAAGACACATTAGAACCGAACGAAAGAATTCATCATATACTGGATTAGTAATATCCAATTAGAATGACTCGTTAGAGATAGGATCAGTAGTATCCTAGAACGAGTGTAAAGAGTATATTTTTCAAATGAAAACAATATTGTTTTGAAAATTTAAACCATTTTATGCGTATTTGAATATTTTATTTACGTTGAATTTGGACAATCAAGTATATAAAGATTTTGCATATACGCGTCATGAATGTATATTCGAAGTTTTAATATACTGGATAGATATAGAATCATACTCTAGTGGCCTGAAGATGATTCTGATGGTTGAGTACTCGTCGTCAGAATTTATCTTCGAGTGACGAAGGTGTGATATCTATATATTTCCATTAGACTGGTGTGAGAACCAAAACTAGATAGATTTATTGTTGTGATTTGGCATCAAAACATGATTTTCTATATATGTATCAAAATTATGAATTTGAAACGTTAATTCACTAATTGATTGATGGTTGTGTTGTTTGTTTATTTGTTTGGTATTTTGAACCGTTATGCCAAATTGAACAGAATATTGAGTTATATTGAAAATTGGTTGCATTTGCATATATGTACATGTGTATACATTGAACATGTCATAGCAAGGAGGCTAGAGCAGAGAAATAAAATTGTTTGCCCGACAAATAGGTACATATTTGCCATAATTTAGTATTTTGTATGGGTGATGATGATTTTATGAGCCGATTGGCTAGCCGCTTGGCTTTTTCTTTTTCTATTTGAGATCAGAGGGCCAGTATGACAATTTCGGGATTTTCCCGGTGCTCCCGGTGCAGGGGAGGTTATGGCGAATTTTTTCGAAAATTTAGGGTGTTAGCCAAATTTTTGAAAAGTTCTTAGAAACTGAAAAGTTGAAGAACTTAAGCCGTAAAGAAAAGAATGGAAGTTGGGTTGATTAGTTAAACAACTTTTGGCTTCGTTCCTTTTCGGGGACGAAAAGTTTTAAGTTGGGGAGAATGTAACAACCCGGAAATGCGAGCCAGTTTAAAATTTTTATTTTGGTAATTTTAGTGAATTTTGAACATTTGAAATGAATTATTTTAAATAATAACGATGAGAAATTTATTTTGAATAGAAATAGAATGTATATATTTATACACGTCGTCGTTAGAATATAAATGATTATATATAATTATAAAAGGAATAGAAAATGGCGCGGTAGTTCGATAATTCGATTTCAAATTTCAAATGAATGTACCGGGTTCAAAATAAACTGGATTTTAGCGAAACCAAAAATATTTGAATCTATTTGATAATATCTTTCCAACGAATCCAAAAAATCGAAATTTCATTGCGGGAATCAAAAGTTATGTCCAGTTGAAAATTCAGAATAGTCGCTATGGAATTCTAGCCCTTAAAAATAGCCATTTTGCAAACGGCCTCGGATTTCGATGAAACCACTTTTGTTGGATCCGGGATGTCAAGTTATTGTTAGATAACAATTTTCATAATTTTTGAATTCAATATGTGAGCGTGGCAAAGGAAAACGTGTTTGACCAGTTTCAGTTGATTTTAATCGACTGGAAAATGGCCATTTTTCAAACGGTCTCAGAATTCGACGAAACAAGTTTTGTTAGGACCGTATCGTCAATACGAAGTTGGAAAATATTTTTTTGGAATTTTTCGAGTTAGTATGTGACCCCGGTAAATGGAAATGCGCGTTCAAAATTCAATATATAGAGTCATATTTTGATTTTGACGAAAACTGGTCGAAACAATAGAATCAGCTTATGATACATATCCCATTGTGTTCGGAATGTGGGTAATTAGCTATGGACGACAGGCGGTGGGTCTCGTTTCGAGGTCAAAATAAAAAGTACCTTTTTGAAATTAAATTAATTAAATAATATATATTCTTATATATCTCCCCCTGACTTACCTCTCTCCCTCCACGTTCATTTCAGTTTAAAAAAAAGGGACTGTGCCCTAGCCGACGGAGCCGCGCCTCCAAGAGGGCGCGTCGCCCACTGCGCCGCCAGCGCTCAGGCGGAGCAGCACCCCGCGGCCCCCATTCCCCCCTCTCTCTCCTACCTACCTCCGACGAGAGCAACTCCAAACCGCGAAACACCCACCACCACGCCAGCCCTCCCAGCGCACCCCGACGTCGCCTGAAGCCCCCTCCCTCCTCCGAACGCTAGTGAACTCCCCCCTTCAAAATAAAGGTAAATTTTATTTATTTCACTATATTTATTTTAGTTTTGTTTTATTATTTATTTTCTATAAAACTGAAAATTAAAGTGACGATTTTTATTAAGGAAAATCAGTTTTATTTATTCGTGTATACAATTATATGAGAATTTGATTTTTATCTTATAGAAAAGGATATAAAAATATAATTTTTATATTAGTAAGGATATAAAAATATAAATTTTATATTTGTATAGTAATAAAAATATTATTTTTATATAGGTAGAGTATTAAAAATAGGAATTTTATATAATAGAGAAAATAAAAATATAATTTTTATTATATGTAAAGGTTAAAAATATAATTTTTATACTAGTGGCATAATAAAAATATGATTTTTACTTAGGTAGAGTATTAAAAATATGGTTTTTGTTAAAGTAGAAATATAAAAATATATTTTTTATATAGTTATGATAATAAAAATTCAATCTTTATATAAGAAGTAGAAATATAAAAATACAATTTTTATATAGAAAGAAGCGTTATAAATATATGAAGTAAAATAAAAATCTGAACTTTATTTTACCGTGATGTAAAGAGAATATAAAAATGTGATTTTTATATATGTAGTGGCTACGGACAATGAAATAGACAAAAGGGAAGCACGGCGAAGATTTCCTACATATGAAGAGTCGCGGTGAATTGGTTTAGCTAGTCGGTGAGAATCTCTCACTTTGAATTTACTTTTCTAGTTAGAAATATATACTAGGATGCAGACGGTGTTTAGTAGCACCGGACACCTGTCGTCCACAGACCATGGACGGCTTGTATGCTTGTTTGATGTGTTATGAAATTTGTTTGTGATGTTGATGTGAAATCGATGATAAATTGTAGATGGTTGAAATAAATTAATTATCGTTAAAAATATAATTTTTAACGTGAATATGAATATAGTGAATGTGAATAAATAAATATTCATTTACAAACCAGACGGTTTGTTTATGTACACCTATTTGAAGGACATTGATTGGGACGAAAAATTTTACACATCGCCCAACTGCACAAATAATATTCAGTGTTTATTGATTTGAAACCCCACACGGGTGTTTGGATGATATTTGGCGTACACTAATCCCAATTATTTAATTGTATGTCGATCGATTGGTCGACAGGCTGAGTAAGCGTTAATTATTTATATTTAATGCTTATGCAGTTGTGTGGTGCACGTTGGATGATGGTTGATTGTTTATCGTTGCTATTATATACATGTGTTGTATGGAATCCATATAATTAACATTACATGGTGATTTATTGGGCCTCATTCCAATCGGGAAAATAATGAATATTATAAAAGAAAATTCATGTGTTGAATATATAAATAGTCATGTGTTGACAATGTTCATGTGTTGAAACTATTCATGTGTTGAGTAAAATATTTTAACAATATAATTTACATCTTTATCATACTTAAGATTAGACACTACTTTACGGTTGGAGTCTGATTAAAAATCAAACGATAAATACCAAAATTTTATAAAATATATTACATAACAAAAATAGTCATGTGTTGACAGTACTATTGTGTTGAGATTAGTCATTTCATGTGTTGAATAGAATAAATATTCATTTGTTGAATAGAATAACGAATTTATTGAAATATATAAAGTCGTGTTGATTAGAGTTGCGCTATTTTGATGTGAACGATATTTATATCGATTATATTCGTTTTATGATGAATATAGAAAAGGTAGTGATTTCAAAATATAACGTTTTGAAAATATTATCATTTATATAGTAATGATATGAAATATTCAATTTTGATTTGAAATTGAATATAGAGTTGAAATGGTTTTGAAACGAATTTAAAACGATTTATTATGAATGTTTTAAAAGGAAATCGACGAAATATATATATATATATATATATATATATATATATATATATATATATATAATAGCCTGAATAGAACGCGCCACGCCGCGGCAGTTCGTGAATTTCGACCATTGACTTCGAATTGACGTTGCAGGAGATCCGACCGTCGGATTCTCCTAAAACCGGAACCGTTGGGTTCGTATCGAAAAGAGCTTTCCAATGAATATTAGAAATTTGAAATCTAACGGTTGGATTTGGAATTATGTCCAAATCAAATTTGAAAAGGTCGCTGTAAGTGCATTAAACACCCCACCTCCGTTAGGGTCACTCTAAAAGGGAATGCCCTTATTTTGGTGGAGGTTTATAAGTATAAGTCACAGATACAAGACAGATATAAGAACACATATTTTTGAACAGCGGAAAACAACAGCAACTTTTATTTCATTAAAATACGTGTTACACAAACCATGCCATAATTGTCTTACAATACTTCCAAAAGCATTACATCTTCATAACTGTCTTGATTTCATTATTCAAAGAAGCATAAAAAAACATAAGTAAACTGCACAAGTCCCATAATTGCTGTCCAAAGCCATAGTCCAAAACGAAAAAGATCCAAGCAATACATTCTTTCTTTTCAAGCTGGATGTGAAAACTGGTCAAGCTGCGGTATTCCCTCCCTGTGGACCTTGGGGGGGGGGGGAGACGAAAGAAAGGTAGAGTCAGACATAAAGCCTGAGTAAGTCTAGGACTATCCAGTCTATGAATAAAGAACTGGGCATGATAAGTATAAACTGGAAATGGGAAAGCACCATTAACTAAGTTAAGTTGTCCAGAGTCGAATATACTATCGTACCCCACATTAATCTCTGCATCCATATAAACTAGTTCCCAACAGGCACCCCATAGTCAGGGTGAAGTAATCCATTTCTAACGATTGGCTCCTACTCGCATAGTTACATGTGTCTTACGGCCCCCATTGTTGTAGTTACCTATGCTGGTCCCACCATGGGGTGTATCAAGTCCCATGGTGGCGGCCCGACACAATTCTAGAATGCACAGGCAGTGCCTTATTTTTCTACGCCGGAGTGTGTGCACGCTCGCACCCCGTTAGAACCTACACTGCTGCACCACCGCCGTCGATTTGACCTCTTACAGTCAGCCCAGTAATCGTGCCCCACCCTGCCTAGTTCAGGGTATCCTGATACAACTTGTAGGGTTACTGCTGAAAAGGGTCCCCCGCTACTAGGTTTTCTATTTCTAGCCAACATGCTAAGTTGGTTAAGTGTTTTGTAAACCTAACCCCCCAATCAGTCTGTATAGTTTAGCATGTTCCAATTGATTAAGTATTAATTCAATTTACTTAATCCTATCAATCCTGACTCATTCTTAATTGTCTTATTAAAGCCTCGACCTCTCACATTAGACAGATATTGTTGTGGCTGCCTGTTGCTGGTTGGGTCCGGGCAGTCTTACGCCACAACTCAGTCTAACCTCGGGTCTTTATTGGGCTCCGTGTTTAACCACCCACATTGGATAGGTATTGTTGTGACTACTGGACAGCCGGGCGGTTCCGGGCAGGTTTACATCACAACTCAATCCAACCTCGGGTTAAACACATCGTATTTTCTAAATTTACATATTTTGTCTCTTTTCTTTTTATATGTAAATATTTGCGGCCCATTATTCAAATTCATCTTTATTGGGTAAAATTAATTTATACCACTTAATTGTTTTCCAAGTTTGTTGGCATGCGTCAAACATGCCAACACATATGTTTATATTTTTAACCCAACGTCATTACCCCCGTCCTTACGTTTGCTATAATATAACATATGTTGGGTTTAACATTTAAACCCAACTTAGCCACATGAAAAAGGGGAGGCTTAGAACACGGTATTTATATATATTCTAAGTAACATCAAAAGGGGAGTGTGAACGCATGAACTTGCAACATAACGATCTAATTAACATGAATTAGGCACTTGTGAACTTGCATTGTAATAGCATATAATCATGGCATAAACATACCTAAACATGAATCATGGTTTTTGATCTATTCATATAATCATGGCATAAACATACCTAAACATGAAATCATGGTTTTTATTCTATTCATGTAAACTTGCAATTGGAATGTAAATCTAACTTAATTATGTGTCACATATATTATCATATGATTTTGATAACAACATAGGACTAAAACATGTTTTTCAATTAGGCATAACACCAAACATAGTTTAGTCATGTTCATAGAGTCAACACAAGTTCACAAAGATGCTTACTTTTGTCTCTAATACAAAAGCATGGTTTTACACTTGAATCATGATGCCAATTCCAACATAAATTCATATGAATCATAATACTCGAATGGATCCAATTACACTAAAAGTGATCATAAAAATATACATCATATTGGCATAATAGTGAACCATATACTCGCATGGATCTCAAATAAACTACCACAAACATATAGTCGTTAACTTTTAACATGAATCATATACTCGCAAATATCCAATAGGTGTTGTAATAAACTACCATAAACATGTAGTTGTTAACTTTTAACATGAATCACATACTTGCAAATATCCAATCGTTATACCACAACATCCCAAATCGATTAGAATCATAGCAACATACAATTATGAATTATTATCGTCACAAATTAAGTACAATTCTATTTCTCATTTTACACAAATCAAAACACAATTATTCATTCACATCGGAATAGCACTCTACTTACAACGTATGACGAATCTTCAATTCAGGAATCTGAATTCTGAATTTGGAGATGCTATCCTTTGTTGTAGGCATTGTTTTGATTTAGTTGTCGTTGCTTTAAGCTTTTGAATTGTCTCCTAATCGTCTCTCAATTTTGACGACTACTCCTAGTCTCGCCTCAGCAGCATGACGGTCTCGTTTTCATTTTTATTTGTATGAATTAGGTGGAGTCTTAGGTCCTTTTTATAGAGTTTGTGAATTGATTAGGACCGTCGATGGAGCTTGGATATATATTAGCCGTTCGTTTGAAGGAGAGACCAATCAGGAGCTAACACCTAGCCCTAGTGACAAGGCAAGACTCAGAAATTCGGCCAAGCACAGACCAGGCCAGCCAAGAGGGGCTGGGTTCGACCTGGCTCAGGGGCCAGGTCGACTACCCAGTCGACCCCCAGGTCGACTACATAGTCGACCTGGGTGCCCCAGGTCGACTACCCAGTCGACCTAGGTGCCTTGGGCGGGAAAATTCCCGCCCTGGCCAATCCGGCCTGATTTTTGAAATTTGAATTTTAAACTGAATTCTGAAACTTCCGGAGGCCATATCTCCCTCATACGGAGTCCGTTTTACGCAAACTCGGACTCTATTTCAAGAAGAATTCCGAGACGAACGCAATGGCATATCCCGTTTCCCTTAATTCTTTGATTTGAAATTAGTTATACTTTATTTTGTGAAGTTCACTGTTATAGAATACACGGGGTGTTACATTCTCCCCCACTTAAAATGATTTCGTTCCCGAAATCTTCAAGTTCAGGAAGAATGTACGTCCTAACATCCAAACATCCATCTACTCATCCATCAAACACGAGCATCCATTGTCCTTAAAAGACTCCTAATGCTTCATGATCATATGCGAAGTGTGTGTACATGTACTTATCTAATGCAAAATCAGGCGGTCTACTGATTTTGTTGACCTCCTTAATGCGAATTATGTAAGTGCCATGAATCCATTATGTATGCAAATTTTCCTATTCATGATTTTACATGAGTGCACAATCATTCATATAAATGCAACATCCATATGACAACGCATTAAACTTCAGCCATATACGAATATAAATACATATATGCATATGCAATATGAAGTGACTGAGCCGATCTAAAACCTAAATTGTGTGTGTATATGCAACCACGAGCAACCACTAGCAATCACTTGCAACCATCATCCATAACATGTTTCAATTACATGTTTTCATCCAAAGGGTTTCTACCTAAAAAAAAATAAGGTCGAGGAGATATACCTAAAAAGATAGATAAAAGCGCAACTTAAGGAAAAAGAAAGATCAAAGATGTACCCTCGGAAAGAGAAGGGTATGCTGCGCGTATTCTAGCTTCAGTTTCCCAAGTTGCGTCTTCCTCGGTGTCGCTCCACTGAACTTTGACGAGCTTGACTTCGCGGTTGCAATAGCTTTTTCACTTCCGTTCCTAATATGCGGGTTGGGACTTTCCTCACGGTTGCTTCGCGTTCCACTTCAGCTTCTTCTAGGATATTTGGCTCTACCACTTCAGCAAATTCATGTAGACATTTTCGGAGGTGCGAAACGTGAAAGACGTTGTGAACTCCGGCCAGCATTTCGGGTAGCTCTAATCTATAGGCCATTTTCCCAATTTTCTCAATAATAGGAAATGGTCCTACGAACCTTGGTGCTAGCTTTCCTGTGGTTCCAAAATGAACAATGTTCCTTAGCGGAGATACCTTAAGAAAAACTCTGTCCCCAACCTCAAATTCAAGGTCGGTCCTCCTCTTGTCGGCGTAGGATTTTTGTCTGTCTTGGGTTGTCTTCATTCTTCTCCGTATTAAGTCTACTTTTTCTGAAGTCTCTCGGATCATATCTGGTCCAAGTATGAGCTTGTCAGTAGACTCCCACCAACAAGTGGGCGATCGACACGGTCTTCCATATAAAGCTTCGAAGGGCGCCATTTCGATGGTGGCTTGGTAACTGTTGTTGTAGGCAAATTCCACCAAAGGAAGATGGCTTCCCACGTCCCTCTGAAGTGAAGGACGCACAGTCTTAAAAGGTCCTCCAAAACTCTGTTCACTCTTTCTGCCTGGCCGTCGGTTTGGGGATGATAGGCTGTGCTTAAGCATAACTATGTGTGCCTACAGCTTCTTGCAGACTCCACCAAAACTCACTTGTGAAGATAGGGTCTCGGTCACTAACAATGCTGGATGGTATTCCATGGAGTCGAACAATTTCCTTGAGGTAAAGAGATGCTAGGGATGAGGCAGTTCTTTTACTCTTGACAGGTAAAAAGTGGGCGCTTTTAGTAAGCCTATCCACTATTACCCAAATGCTAGTGTTGCCTCTTCTAGACCTAGGCAGCCCATCAATGAAGTCCATTGAGATGCTATCCCACTTCCACTGCGGGACCTCTAGAGGATGGAGCAGACCGCCAGGCTTCTTCTGCTCCGCCTTAACCTGTTGGCAAATTACACACTTAGAAACGAAATCTGCCACGTCCTTCTTCATGTCGCTCCAAAAGAAAGTTCTCTTTATGTCCTTGTACATTTTATCTCCGCCTGGATGTATCGTCATCATGGAGTGATGAGCTTCCTCGAGAACCTTCTTTACTAAATCCCTTGTCTGTGGGACGCATAGTCTTCCGTCTCGTCTTAGCCAACCCTTATCGTCGATGGAGTATCTGCTGAGGTGACTTGAAGTCTCACCCCTAATTAGCCTATCAATCGTCTCCACAAGCTGAGGGTCTTCGCGTTGTGCTGTCCCTATTGGGTCCACCAGAGTCGGGCGTACTTCGAGAGATGCTAGCAAGCCCGGTACAAAATCGGAGGAGGGCCTAAAGTCAAAGCTGGCTATAAACTCTAGGCTTTGTCTTTCAACAAACAGCGGGATTAGGGTCAGTTTCTTTTGGCTCAACGTGTCTGCCACTACGTTGCCTTTGCCCAGAGTGTAGCAGATCTCGAAATCGTACGAGGCAAGAATCTCCATCCATCTCTATTGCCTCAAGTTAAGATCTTTTTGCGAGAAAAGATATTTCAACGATTTATGGTCAGTGTAAAGTTCAAACTTCTCACCTAGGAGATAGTGCTGCCAAGACTTGAGTGCAAAGACGATGGCGACTAACTCAAGATCGTGGGTCGGGTAGTTCTTTTCATGAACTTTCAATTGCCTTCCACCATAAGCTACTACCCTCCCTTCTTGCATCAAGACAGCGCCTAGCCCTGTCCTACATGCATCTGTATAAACTGTGAACATCTTGCTTCCATCTGGCAACATCAAAACTGGGGCTGTTGTAAGAACCCTTTTCAGTCGTTGGAAAGCAAATTCGCAATCCAAGTCCCAATTGAACACTAGATTCTTCTTTGTCAGCCTTGTGAGCAGAGCTGATATTTTCGCAAAATCCCTTAAGAATTTTCGGTAGAAACCTGCTAGCCCTAGAAAACTTCGGACCTCAGTTGCGTTTCTTGGTGTCTTCCAGTCCTGCACCGCTACTAATTTAGCAGGGTCCACAACTAACTCATTTTTGGATACTATATGTCCAAGAAATCTTACTTCCTCCCTCCAAAAGTGGCATTTGGAGAATTTGGCTTTTAGTTGATGGGCTCGCAGAGTTTCCATGATTTCCCTTAGGTGTTGAGCATGCTCTTCTTCACTCTTTGAGAAGATCAAGATATCGTCTACGAAGACCACTATGAACTTGTTGAGGAATTCTCTAAACACCCTACTCATCAGGTCCACGAAGTAAGCGGGTGCGTTTGTCAGGCCAAAAGGCATGAGAAGCCATTCAAAGAAGCCGTCTGGGGTTCTGAATGCTGTTTTATCGATGCTATCTTCAGCCACCCTTAGTTGATGAAAACCGGTCGCCAAATCGAGTTGGGAGAAAACATATGCTCCTACAAGCTGATCAAAAAGATCGTCAATTCTGGGGAGAGGGTGCCTATTCTTTTTCGTTAGCTTGTTGAGATCCCTATAGTCAACACACAGACGGAGTGAACCATCCGCCTTTGTAGCGAACACCACTGGAGCACCCCATTCTGAAATGCTCCTTCTAATGAACCCCTTTTCTAGAAGCTCTTTAATCTGTTTACTGAGCTCTTTCCTTTCCCACGGAGCCATGTGTCTAATGGGCAACGCAACGGGCTTTGCATTATCTACAAGATATATGCGGAAGTCTATCTCCCGCTTCGGAGGTAAGCCCTTCACCTCTTCGAAGACATCCGGATATTCACGGACCACTTTAACCGATTGCAAACTCTCAACAGAAGCATCAAGCGATTCAAGATAACTAAGCATAACCGCGTACGAGGGATTACAAGTAATTTCCAGAGTGTTACCGAGTTGGGTCAGAAGCCTAACCACCCTTTTCTCACAATCAAGGATGGCACCATTACTGGATAGCCAATCCATGCCCAAAATCAAACCATATCCCGAAAAGCCCAAAATAAAGGCACTACATCTAAATTCTACACTTAGAATAGAAATTTTCAATCCCACACAGATCATAGACAGATAAGCCGGGCCCCCAATTGGATTTGAAACAATTAAGGGGTCCTCTACCATACTAGTTTCTAGGTGCAGAGATTCTACAAAAGCAGATGAGATAAAGGAGTGTGATGCGCCAGAATCAAATAAAGTGCAAACTGGGTGATCATAAAGATAAACTACACTTTCTACAGAAGTATTTATACTTCGCTGCTACAGAGGTGGCGCTTCTAGCGCATGAACTTGTGCCCCTGAGGTGGATCCAGCCCTTTGCCCCTGCCCTCGCTTCTTTGGGCAATCCTTAGCCAAGTGGCATGTCTCGCCGCAAGAAAAGCACCCACCATTCATCTTGGCCTTCTTTTTCCAGCAATCTTTCACTAGGTGCCCCACTTTGCCACAGAAGTTACACTTCCTGTTCTCTTTGTTGTCTTTCCCGCCCTTCTTGAAGTCTGTCTTCTTAGGCTGTAAACCCTCTTTCTTCCCTTGAGAGTTTTCTACCTTTGTCTCCTTCTTGCCCTTATCCTCTTCGTTCAGCAATGCCATCTGCACCAACCTTTCATACGTAGCTTCCATGGGTATATAGGTCATGGCCAAACTATGTAATGGCTCATTTAACCCCTTGACAAAGCGGAGAGCCTTCTTGTGCGGGGTGTTGACTAGGTCCAGTCCGAACCTAGCCAGCTGATCGAACTGATTAACATACTCTTTGACTGTCATATTCCCTTGCTTAAGAAATAAGAATTTTTCCAACTGAAGACTCCTTTTAGCTTCTGAGAGAAATTTAGCCTCAAACCTTTCCCTAAAGTACTCCCATGTTTCCATTGGTCTTTCTGCATTGGTGACTTCCCGCCAGTAGGAAGCCTCACCTTTAAGTAGCCATACTGCCAGTTGTACCTTCTGCCTATCTTCTACCTCAAAGATGACGAATAAGTCCTCGGTTTCCTTCAGCCAATTCCTGGATACCACGAAGGACTCGGTTCCATGAAAGTCCTTTCCTCCCATAGCTTTAAAATCTTTACATATCTTAGCAAAAGTATTTCCCCGCGGAGGAGGTGAAGGAAGAGGTGCTGCTGCAGCTGGATGATTTCCTGCAGCTGGGGGAGGAGGAACGGTAGGACCTGGCTGAGTGGCCCTTGCTTCTAAGAATCGTCTAAACCAACTAGGTATTGGTATACCCTCTGGCAAGTTAAGTTCTTCGGACATGCTGAAACAAAAAGGATAGTTTCAAAACGAAGGATAAAAGATAGTACCTATGGCTTTGGGGGACTATGCCTTTTTAAAATAAAATAATATTTTATCTTTAAAAATGCTTCTTTAATTTTTCTTTTGAAAATAAATTTTCAAAACTTTTTATCTTATCTGGTAAACCTATGCTCTGATACCAAGTGAAACACCCCACCTCCGTTAGGGTCACTCTAAAAGGGAATGCCCTAATTTTGGTGGAGGTTTATAAGTATAAGTCACAGATACAAGACAGATATAAGAACACATATTTTTGAACAGCGGAAAACAACAGCAACTTTTATTTCATTAAAATACGTGTTACACAAACCATGCCATAATTGTCTTACAATACTTCCAAAAGCATTACATCTTCATAACAGTCTTGATTTCATTATTCAAAGAAGCATAAAAAAAACATAAGTAAACTGCATAAGTCCCATAATTGCTGTCCAAAGCCATAGTCCAAAATGAAAAAGATCCAAGCAATACATTCTTTCTCTTCAAGCTGAATGTGAAAACTGGTCAAGCTGCGGTATTCCCTCCCTGTGGACCTGGGGGGGGAGGGGGGGGGACGAAAGAAAAGAAGACGAAAGAAAGGTAGAGTCAGACATAAAGCCTGAGTAAGTCTAGGACTATTCAGTTTATGAATAAAGAACTGGGCATGATAAGTATAAACTGGAAATGGGAAAGCACCATTAACTAAGTTAAGTTGTCTAGAGTCGAATATACTATCGTACCCCACATTAATCTCTGCATCCATATAAACTAGTTCCCAACAGGCACCCCAAAGTCAGGGTGAAGTAATCCATTTCTAACGATCGGCTCCTACTCGCATAGTTACATGTGTCTTACGGCCCCCATTGTTGTAGTTACCTATGCTGGTCCCACCATGGGGTGTATCAAGTCCCATGGTGGCGGCCCGACACAACTCTAGAATGCACAGGTATACTACTGGTGCCCAGTGCCTTATTTTTCTGCGCCGGAGTGTGTGCACGCCCGCACCCCGTTAGAACCTACACTGCTGCACCACCGCCGTCGATTTGACCTCTTACAGTCAGCCCAGTAATCGTGCCCCACCCTGCCTAGTTCAGGGTATCCTGATACACCTTGTAGGGTTACTGCTGAAAAGGGTTCCCCGCTACTAGGTTTTCTATTTCTAGCCAACATGCTAAGTTGGTTAAGTGTTTTGTAAACCTAACCCCCCAATCAGTCTGTATAGTTTAGCATGTTCCAATTGATTAAGTATTAATTCAATTTACTTAATCCTATCAATCCTGACTCATTCTTAATTGTCTTATTAAAGCCTCGACCTCTCACATTAGACAGATATTGTTGTGGCTGCCTGTTGCCGGTTGGGTCCGGGCAGTCTTACGCCACAACTCAGTCTAACCTCGGGTCTTTATTGGGCTCCGTGTTTAACCACCCACATTGGATAGGTATTGTTGTGACTACTGGACAGCCGGGCGGTTACGGGCAGGTTTACATCACAACTCAATCCAACGTCGGGTTAAACACGTCGTATTTTCTAAATTTACATATTTTGTCTCTTTTCTTTTTATATGTAAATATTTGCGGCCCATTATTCAAATTCATCTTTATTGGGTAAAATTAATTTATACCACTTAATTGTTTTCCAAGTTTGTTGGCATGCGTCAAACATGCCAACACATATGTTTATATTTTTAACCCAACGTCATTACCCCCGTCCTTACGTTTGCTATAATATAACATATGTTGGGTTTAACATTTAAACCCAACTTAGCCACATGAAAAAGGGGAGGCTTAGAACATGGTGTTTATATATATTCTAAGTAACATCAAAAGAGGAGTGTGAACGCATGAACTTGCAACATAACGATCTAATTAACATGAATTAGGCACTTGTGAACTTGCATTGTAATAGCATATAATCATAGCATAAACATACCTAAACATGAATCATGGTTTTTGATCTATTCATATAATCATGGCATAAACATACCTAAACATGAAATCATGGTTTTTAATCTATTCCTGTAAACTTGCAATTGGAATGTAAATCTAACTTAATTATGTGTTACATATAGTATCATATGATTTTGATAACAACATAGGCCTAAAACATGTTTTTCAATTAGGCATAACACCAAACATAGTTTAGTCATGTTCATAGAGTCAACACAAGTTCACAAAGATGTTTACTTTTGTCTCTAATACAAAAGCATGGTTTTACACTTGAATCATGATGCCAATTACAACATAAATTCATATGAATCATAATACTCAAATGGATCCAATTACACTAAAAATGATCATAAAAATATACATCATGTTGGCATAATAGTGAACCATATACTCGCATGGATCTCAAATAAACTACCATAAACATATAGTCGTTAACTTTTAACATGAATCATATACTTGCAATTATCCAATAGGTGTTGTAATAAACTACCATAAACATGTAGTTGTTAACTTTTAACATGAATCACATACTTGCAAATATCCAATCGTTATACCACAACATCCCAAATCGATTAGAATCATAGCAACATACAATTATGAATTATTATCGTCACAAATTAAGTACAATTCTATTTCTCATTTTACACAAATCAAAACACAATTATTTATTCACATCGGAATAGCACTCTACTTACAACGTATGACGAATCTTCAATTCAGGAATCTGAATTCTGAATTTGGAGATGCTATCCTTTGTTGTAGGCGTTGTTTTGATTTAGTTGTCGTTGCTTTAAGCTTTTGAATTGTCTCCTAATCGTCTCTCAATTTTGATGGCTACTCCTAGTCTCGCCTCAGCAGCATGACGGTCTCATTTTCATTTTTATTTGTATGAATTAGGTGGAGTCTTAGGTCCTTTTTATAGAGTTTGTGAATTGATTAGGACCGTTGATGGAGCTTGGATGTATATTAGCCGTTCGTTTGAAGGAGAGACCAATCAGGAGCTGACACCTAGCCCTAGTGACAAGGCAAGACTCGGAAATTCGGCCAAGCACAGACCAGGCCAGCTAGGAGGGGCTGAGTTCGACCTGGCTCAGGGGCCAGGTTGACTACCCAGTCGACCCCCAGGTCGACTACATAGTCGACCTGGGTGCCCCAGGTCGACTACCCAGTCGACCTGGGTGCCTTGGGCGGGAAAATTAACGCCCTGGCCAATCCGGCCCGATTTTTGAAATTTGAATTTTAAACTGAATTCTGAAACTTCCGGAGGCCATATCTCCCTTATACGGAGTTCGTTTTACGCAAACTCGGACTCTATTTCAAAGAAGAATTCCGAGACGAACGCAATGGCGTATCCCGTTTCCCTTAATTCTTTGATTTGAAATTAGTTATACTTTATTTTGTGAATTTCACTATTATAGAATACACGGGGTGTTACAGTGCAGATCGATGGCCATTGATGGAAATTGACTGTACGGGCCTTGATAAAATTATTAAAAATATTAATAATTTGTGTAAAATCATAATATATGAATTGGAAAGAACTGGGATGAAAAATTCCACATTTGAAAGGATAAAAATAGATTTTTATCGAGATGAACTAGTTTTGAACTAGAATTAAAATTAATTTATTTTTGAAATAAATATATTGAATTTGAATTGGTTTTGAAAATAACCAGAATGTCCCATATATATATATATATATATATATATATATATATAAAGTGGAAGTGGATTTGAATCGAAATTGTCTTTGGAATATTTCGATGTTGGATTCGGTGATTATACAGATATTGTTATGGGAATTTGAAAGATATATTTATATCGTTATTTCCAATACAATATTTGTTGGTTTCAGAATTTGATATTGAATATAAGCCGGTATATCTTCTATTCAGAGCCTTGTATTTAATATCAAATGTGATTTGGGTTTGTCGTGAATCATGTTTTAGATGACATTGGTTCTTTAACCCAGTTAAAGACAGGATATTGATTTTTGGGAAAATTAAAACTAAGTGGAGTTTTAATGAATCTTTAATTAGATTGGAAGTGAATTGATAATTTAAATTATCAAATCTAAAAAGAGATCGAGATTGGAGTATCACCAGTTTTGCTCTAAAGCGATAGTAAAATCTTTAATTAGATTTGAACGTGAAATGATAATTAATTTTACCGATAACACCGTGGTGTCAAATATGGAGTATTACCAGTTTTGCTCCATGGGATGAATAGGTTGGGATTGGGAAATAAAATAAATAATTACTTCGGTGTGGTTCGCTAATCCTGACTAGTTTGGAAAACCATAATACGGTTTGAAATGATATCCAAAGGAAGATTAAAGAATAAATTTAGAAGAATTTATCTTTGATAAAATTAATGGGAACCTTTCCCTAGGAATGTGAAAATTTGAATAAAAGAATATTCTGAATTGGAATGAGGCGTATGTTGTGTTTGTGTAACACATGTTTATTATATACGGGGTTATTCGGAAAGGCCGGGTTTATACCCATTCTGAATAACCGATTCGACGAAATGTCGAAGACAAAGACAGTGGTTGAAGACCAGAAGTCTTCACATCGTTTGGGTGATTACTGATAATCTTGATTAGGCTGTACACCCAAGATGAGGGAATCAGTTGGTGATCGTCCAGACGTACTTGGAGATCGATGGATATGCGAGGAAAGTGCCTCCGGTTTCGTTCAGACCCAGAACGAACTTGTAAATGGACTGTGTGTCTGACATTGGATTTTATTCTGTGTTGATTGATCTCTATTAAATATACATCTATTTGGCGGCGGAGAATTTATTCTCTTGCTTAACGCCCTTCTCTGAGACGTATGAGCTCAGAGGTTGTATATCGATGGACATCCGTCGCATGGAGTGAATTGCCTGAGTGGCACGCCTAAGTGGCAATTGATCAAGGCTTCTGTTGAAAAGCAAAGTCTTGTGGTTGATGATCAAAGCAAAGCCTGTGTGGCGCAACTTTGTGTATAGCGTGAACTCGCGAGCCTCACACCTCGGTATGAGTCAAAAACGGGATAGTGACTGCAGGGAGAGCACGGCGTTTCTTTTTAGCTAGTGGTGTCAGTGCTTAAACTGGCTGACATTTATATACTTTTCACCCATGTGGTTGTTGGAATGCGAGGCGCCTCGGATATAGGTCTGTTAGGACCGGGAAACATGTGCTCAGGAATTGCCAATCCTCAAAAGTAAGAGAGGACCGGCCCTGAAGATCCAAGGATTGCTGTGTGCGGTCCTGGGACATTTGCTAGAGTATCTCGAACGGAGAGGAGCTTGCCCCTTGCCTCGACTCATGACGGAAATCCAATTTCCAATACGTGATATTGCGGTTTTAATTGTAGAACTAGTATGGTGACATGATAGATGGTACCCATGCCGCCTATGATTGATATTTATGATTGAAAATTGTTTTGACACTATACACTTATAATAGTATCAAATGATTTGTTTTAAACGTACCAAGCATGTTTGGCTATTATAAGGGAAATTGCGTTGCATTGTGTGATGGGACCTGGGTAATATAATAGCTTCATTTTTCCAAAAAGCATTGCGCTGTTTTGTTATATGCACTAGTATTCTTGGGAAGAAACCCGTTTCGTGTTATACGGCGTGGTCCCTTGAATTACTCTCTTTTAAAGTAAAGTTTTTAATAATTGTTTTAGTTCTCACACCAGTCACATGAGTGACCTGGATTTTATTGTTTTAACCTAAACTCTGGGTGCTCCTATTTTCTACACGGGAAGCTAGTAGTTTTGGTTTTGCAGATTTATATTCACAGGATCCTGATTTACAGTTGGAACGATGCTCGGAAAGCTCTGTATCCGTGTATTACTTTCAGTTGTGTTTTGTATTATTTTTCCGCTGCAGTACTGTATTTAAATCTCTGATATTCTTTGTTGTATAATATTTATTCGTACTCTGTATATTCTTGTATCTGATGGAATTGTTGTAATAACAATGAAATGTTCTTCCGTTTGCGTTCTGATTCGTCTTGTACTCAATTCTATCCGTGCTTTCCTTCCCGGGGAAGTTCGGGTCGTCTCAATCAGGACTTTAAAAAACTCATCCAAGAAACAATTTGGTATCAGTAGAATACGTATGCTTTATATATTCATTGTTAAGTGTAATTAATTACGTATTGTGTTTTCTCTATATTAGGTTCTGGGTTTACATTGATAACGAAACTATTTTCTGTTTCTATTTCTGATAGTTGTCCAAAATTTGTAATTTGAGATGGATAAGGGAAAGAGGTGTATGTCAATATATTTCTATGAATGCATTTCACATGTTTTAATGATCCAAAAAACATGTCTACGGAAATATAATAATATATGCCATTTGTACAACAATATAATATCTTCTTCCTAACATGGAACAATTGTAAATATGTAGTCAATCAGAGACGTATTATAGAATTTAGATTATGTATAGCAACAGTAGGAAATTTTTGAGATTGAAACGTGTGAGAGCACAATGGGGAGAGTAGTGGAGGGAGCACAAGAATTAATGAGGGATATGGGTTGACTAACAATGCTATGCTTTCTCAAATTTCTTAACATGGATTTACAGTTTGGTTTATGTTTTCTGCTGTTGTTGGATTGATGTTTGTATCTAAATGTTATATCTATATACACATTTATAAATAACTGTGGTCTTTTCGAATATTCCTAAAATTTTGGATTTATCAGTTTCCTGCAGAGTTAAGATATGCATCTGTTATTTATATTTGACTTGCGCTTTAATATGATTTGATCTTTAATTTATTACATATTTTCATGGGTTAGTATATGATGTATTTTGAGAATGTAACTACTGACTATATTTTAAGAATGTTTATATAGATTTATCACTACTTTTCCTATTTTAGTTTGAAGGTGTATTATTTTCAATTATGGCAATAATAACCGTTTGCATATTCAATTTCATTGATTTATAAACACTGTTTTAAGTTTATTAGATCCCAAGGATGAGTAATCTGTTTTTGTTTTGAAATATTATTATATCTAAAATACAAATGATAGTTAGCTTAGATACTTAATGCTTATTGTGAAATTATGCCTGACCTAATGAATAAAGGTAATAACGCATGCCTTAGATCCGGGTCTGGATAATGAAAGCAATGTCAATTCTCAGATTAATGTAACAAATATGGATAAAACTCTAATCTTTGACAAATTTGTATAGCCTGAAAAGACAAAGAAATAAAATAATAATCTAATGTGCTAAATTTAAATACTAATTTCAGGTTAGGATTTCAAACATTAAGGGTAAAAACTAAAACTATAGTACATGAGATGAAGATTAGCAATTGAAAATATTGAAGAGAACTTCTATACACAACATGAAAATAAAAGAATTATAGTAATAAATGTTGTAAATTTTCAAAATTAGTTTTGGGATATGGTTTTATTTTCTGAAGAGGGAAGCAAGAATGGAAGAAGACAAGGTGTAGGGGTTAGTCCCACATTGTAGAATATAAAGGAGTTTGTCTTTATATAGGTAAAAGCTTGATATATGATATCAAAAGAAAGAAGAGAAGGAGCTATAAGGCAATGGGTCTTAGGCATGAACTTGGCGTAGATAATAATATTTGAAATGCCAAAAGATGGGCCTTGGGCCCTTGGTTTCTTAGGGTCTCGTGATTCATTAGGTCGCGAAAACAAATCAGTCGACATGCCAAAACTCAACTAGTCGACCGTTTTGGCCTCTAGTTAAAAAACGATTGACTGCTGACATTTGGGTGGTCGACCGGTTTCAACCTGAAGGGATGCAACGCTTCAGAAGCGTTGCAAAACTGAAAGGGTGCATATGTTTCTGATTCGAACAGAAATGACTATTAGAGTTAAACAACTGCAATGCTTGGCTAATGGATGCCTCCTCTCGTCACCTATATATAGAATTGCGCAAAAATCATTTCTAATATCTCTGAATTTCGATCTTCTTCTTCCTAAGATATTCTGCAACACCGTTATACTGTTGCAAAACATTTCTGTTCGAAACACTTCTAAAGAGTTACAATTGCAGAATAGCAAACTTCTTCCTTTTCATTCTATTTTCAACTCTTGCATCGTCAAAAAACTAAATCTAGAGTGTTCTTCGTCGAAACAAAATCATACAAATTTTGAACTCGATTTCGCTGTTTCCAGGCTTCATTGAATCCTGAAGTCAATAGTTCAATAGCCTTTAGTACCTGGTGGGTTGAACTATCGTCTGAAAGAATTTGCTATGCAAATCCTTGAAGACAGAAGTACTGCAATCATTCTCGTCCATTAGCGTCTCAAATCACGAAATCCCTAACAAAATTTTAGACAATATTTCACCCATGGAAGGTTTAGCGCATTGCAAGTGATGAATCAACATTTGACAAAATTAGAGCAATTTGATGGCGGAATTTCACTCATTGGCAACATACCATGAAATTCTTCTTGATCACAGTCAAATTATTTCATATTCTGGAAGATGGATTGGAGAAAATACCGGAGGAAACCGATAAGGATAGTGCAGAACTAAATGCTAAAAGGGCAAAGCGCAAAGAGGAAGATTTTCTATGCAGAGGCCACATTCTGAATGCACTGTCTTCTCCAATATACAATGCTCACAAGACCTTGGACACCGCTAAGGCACTCTGGACTGCGTTAGAAAGCAAATATCGCATCTCTGATGCAAGTAATAAAAAATTTCTTATATGCAATTTTATGGATTTCAAAATGGTCACCAATAAGTCCACAATTGGACAAGTAAGTGAAATCCTACTTTTGGTAAATCAACTTAAGGATGCCGGCATTGATCTCTCTGAATCGTTTGTTGTTGGAGTTATTATTTCGAAACTCCCGAATTCTTGGAATGATTATAAGAAAAAATTAAAACATGCGGAAATGGATTATGATTTAAATGGTTTACAGCGTCATCTTCGTATTGAAGAGGATTCTCGTAAACGCGAACTAGATGATAATTCGCAAACTGTGTCTCAATCTAAGGCTAATAATGTTGAAATTAACAATAAGTTGAAGCCTAAGAATGAGACACAGTTTAAAAAGAAAGGTAATAATTCGAAGAACAAGAAGAAGAGTGACTGTTACTATTGTCGCAAACCCGGCCACTATGCCCGAGACTGTCGTCTTCGGAAGAAACAACAAAAAGCGAATGTGGTTGAAGAAAAGCTTGTGGCTGTCGTACAAGAGGCGAACTCCGTTAGTGGCATTGATAATGACTGGTGGCTCGATACTGGAGCAATTATTCATATTTGCAAAGACCGTAATATGTTCAAAACTTACGATGAGAATAATGGAGAATGTAACGACATGCATTTTGCCCGCCCTTAATCGATCGCTAGATCGATCAAAATCGTTCAAAACCCGCATACGTTAACTTTGGGAATATAATACATCAGAACAATAACAACATACTTTTATAAACATTATAACAATGTAACATCAGAGTACAGAATATCAGAGTACAGCGAATATAATAATACAACGGAAGATAAATTTTACATTAAATATAATACAGTGCAGCGGAAACAAATAAACTAAACACTACGGAAGACTTTAATTATCTCTAGACACAACTTTGAGCTTCGATCCAGGATCCTGCTAAAGAGATAAATATCTGCAAAAAGCTACTCGACTGGCCGTGTGGAAAAGAGGGCACCTGAGTTTGCCAGTGTAACAAACTACAGGTCAGCCATGGGACTGGTATGATAAATCTTACTTAACCTATCTTATAATAAGGTCAGTCACAGGACCATGCCGCTAACGCGGAACGGGTTTACTCCATTGGATTACCAGTGCATATACTACTACCATAAATAAAGCTATGGATCTATAATGCATCAATCAACATGCAATTCCTCAATCTACCTATTTAGTCTTAATCCCTAACTTAGATTTTCAAATCCAATTCTCTTTACGGAAAATCCAATTCTCTTTACAGAAATTATTCCTTTGGACTTTATTTCCTGATTTCATATTTCAAATCATTATGAAATGCATATCTATTTTTTTATATCAAAGTAGATTTCACTTCGGGATTGGAAAACAAAACATTTGGAAATATGAATTCCAAAACATAACAATGCATAAAAACAAGTATGCAACCAAATATCGGTCATGTTCCCTCAGACCAGGCAGTGCGCACCCTAACCAATATACATACATACACACACACACACACACACACACATATATATATATATATATATATATACAAGTACATATGCACGCCCGATGGGCGTGTGCATAGATGCATTTGACCAAAGATGGAAAAGAAGTGTAGAATAAGCAGTAAACTCATGCGTGCTGTTATACAGAAAATATGGAACAGTAAATGAACACAACAGCACACTGTTTGTGCAAATAAAAACGTCATACAACAACGTCAGTAACTATCTCAGGATCAGCTGAGTGTGAAGACAGAATAATCGGAAAAAAAGGACTGAACATAATGGCTGTATAAAGAAGCCAAAGGCTGAATGTTAAATAAGCGTGAAGTAACAAAGGAAGCAAAACAAATGGAAGAACTGTTTATAACGCAGTTATCATCATCAGTTACAACTTATTTGCCGGAAGAAACCTGAGAAAGGACAACAGTTTTAAAAAAAACAGAACAAATATGATGACCAAAAAACTGCATAGGAAAAGCAGGAGCAGTAGCATTAATGTGAATGTGATCGGGAACGTGAACGGCTTTCAAGCTCAGCAAAAAGTGTATCAACTTCCGCAATCTGGAAGGAATAAAAGAGAATAGTTAACAGTTGGGTTTACAAACTGTCAGTACCATAGAAATGAAAAAAAGTAATGAAGTTAAAAGAAGAACTGACCACTGCCGGGTCGTGCCAGTCGATGTCATCATCATTGTCAGCCTGGACAGTGTGAAGTGAGTTGTGTGAAGTGGCATGATCGTGTGTGACCTGGTCATGGGTACGTTCGTGAGAATGACCGTTGTTCTGGTTCAACTCATCCGGGATTTCTGCTGGAGTGTCATAGCTTGTAGACGCATCATGTTTTCTGTTACGCGAGCTCCTACGTGTCACCCTTTCTTCAGTTGGAGGTGACACGGCCTTACCTTTGGCAGAATTTTTGGCCTGTGTATAACAGTATTAGTCGGCTGTTGTAGAAGTGTGCAAAAAAAAAGGAAAAAAAGGTAAATCGTAAATATAATAATGGTACTGGTAGGGGTGTAGTACCCTTGGCATATCTTGCTTATGAAAGTGTAGTAGTTTGCAGTAAAAATAAAGATGAGTAGGGAAGATGACAATGAAGTAGTGTATGTGGGGAGGTTTATATAGAAGTAAAACATGGTAGTGGGAATGCTGGTTAACACGTGTATGAAAAAGGGGCAGTAGAAAGGAGAAAAAACAGGTGATCTAAATGGGAAGAGGTTATGAATTGGTAAATACTGGAGAGAAGCTAGCATGAAAAGTTGGTGAAGAGGAATGAATGGAAAAATGAGATTTATTTGTCTGTCTGTAATACGTGTTGAGTACAGGGCAGAAATGTGTTAGAAAATAAATAATGGAGGAGTTAAAACTTGTAAAATGTCGACTTGTAAGTTCCAAACAGCAAAGTAATGAATGTTTTAAAAAAGTGGTAGTAAATTAAAATAAGGATAAAATCAGGAAAATAATTAATTACAGATACTAATCCGTTAACATTCTCTAGTTATTTGTTTTCTGTTTGTGTTTAATGTCCGTCGGTATGATGACGTAAAGATTGAATGTAAATGATTTTTGAATGTGAAAATTGTAGTTTATGGAGTAGCAGGTAAATAGCAATGAAAATGGAGTTAAAAAAAAACAGTACTGAAAAAGAGCAGCTTAATTGGGTATATATCTCTGTATACATCATGTTTAGTACCATTGGAATCATTGTATTACCTGTGGAAATTACATAAATAGTATTAGCATTTAAAGTATTTGCATGCAAAGGGAAAAAAAATAGAAATTTAGGCGGATTAACAAATCAATATACGAAGTGATGTTTGCTATTTATGGCATTTAAGTAAACATATTGCAGGACAGGGGTACGTAATCACCATCAAACTACTATGATCGAATCGATGTTCAAAATGAATATCATACATAAGAAGAATTCCTAATACAATAAAGTATATTTAGATCCATGCTAGCAGTTATATAGATCAATTTCTTTGTCGTCATATTCAGTGTACTCACTTGTTCAATATCCAAATTAATCTCAGCATCACATGATGTATTAACTAATTTGATCGCATTATAATATTCATCGATGATTTGGTGTAAAGATTGAATGGTTAGGATCAGCTGGGGACAGGGGACAGGTAAATAAGGGATAGAAAAACTGAAATTGCATTGATATATGCATATATCTGGTTAGCCACTATTTTGAAATTCAAAATATACCCAACTGAAATGAGTGTGCATTCAATGTCCGTAATGTAATTAAATTGCTGACACCATACAGATAACATTCCACTCGTCTTAACATTATATATGCACATATTATTGGCCTGTATTAATGAACACAGTCTCGTAGGCATAGCAACGGATATTTAACGCACTGTAATTTATAATTACTAATACCATAAGAGTATGAAAAATATATAATTAATGCTCACCCAAGATAAAGCATCTGGTTCCAGTTTCTTGTCCTCAACCCTCATCATCTGAATAGTTACGCAATCCGTGTGCAGCAGTCATCGACCCTAGTCATGTTAATAGTTACCCAAGATTAGTACTTCCTATCTTCACTGATAAAAGAAACATTGAGTGCAACAGTCCCGTTTTCAGTCAGTGCATTTATGTTGGATGTTGATAAATCTGAGGATTAAACAAACATATGTTTCATTTTGCTATTAAATATGAAAATAAAGGTACATTTGGTAACCTAAATATCGTTTAATGTACATGCCAACAAATTTTCCGTCAATGTCAGATAATGACGTGCGTAAAATATTGTATCATTTTCAGACAGAAAGTTTAAAAATTTAAGATATAAAAATACCTCTGTTTTATCGGAATGTTTACGGTAGGTAAATGGTAGACCTGAATTGCATTCCTTCCCTTTTGTGGTCAGCTCACATCAATCCTCAGTATACAGGAAAAAAAATAAAAATAAATGTTAAACAAATACAAAACTGAACAAATAGGACGTCGACGGCATGTAGTTTTTAAAATTTGGAGAATTCAACCGCAGAAATGTAAGCCGAATGAAACGTAGAAATTGTGTAGAGGTCAAGAATAGAGTAAATGATTCAGAACTAATTGGTAAAGTAGAGAATGTAGAGCATGTAGAAAGCAGAGAGTAAGTTAAAGTATACCTTAATTTGTTTTGTGTTGAGTAGACGGGCCGTAAGTAATTAGAAGGGTGGTTGTGTCATTCCTCCAATCGACGATTTGAGGTGTTGATGAATGCGGTCAGCACTGCAAGGGGGAAAAAGCATTAAATTTTTGAACGAAACGACAGAGTAAATGAGTTAAAAATTATAGAGTAGAGAGCGTAATGTTGATGTAACCATACTGCTAAATGTATTATACTAATTAGAATGGAAGTGAGTTGTGAAAACCCTTGTTATCTTATTCCACCTGCCGGGAAGGATTGAATGCTGTCCAATGGAAATTGGTGGGATGAATAACCTGAGATAGTACAGACGACAGCTTTGTAAAAGCAAAATGAATTGCAAATAGAGTAAAAAGTCTGAGAAATTTACATTTCCTCTCCTCCTTTTCCGGGCTTGAGACCGGCATCAAATGAATTAACATTTGATGGCGGAGTTAAAAATGGGGGGGGGGTGGGTTTTTTTTTCTGGTGTTATTGCGACATGTTTATAGTCGTTAATGGTTGTGAATGGGGGGGATAAGGTGGGGAAAACATTAGTCATGTTAATGGCAGGTAAAAAAGTGTGAACATTGGATGTAGCAGACATGTAAATGCAAAAGTGCAAATAGATAAGATGTCGTTAACAATAGTTATTACTTTGTGTGACGTAAAGAGAGTATGATAAAAAAATGCCTAACTCATGTTTGAAGTACATGTTAGTAAAACATCCTTGTAAACAACATTTCTCGTATGCGTACCATCTTTTCGTGGAATGTTTCCATTTTGAACTAAAATTTTTGTTGTTTGTCGTGCAATACCTCTAGATAAGGCTACATATAGCTGACCGTGGGTGAAAACATGTTGCTGTAGGTAGATACCTACAGTACGGATGGTTTGTCCTTGCGATTTGTTGATCGTAAGAGCAAATGCCAGTTTAATAGGAAATTGTTTTCTAATAAGTGTGAAAGGCATGCTAACATTTTCCGAAGGCTTTAATGGTATTCGGGGAATAAATACTCTTGTACCACGGAAATGACCAACCGCAATTTCTGCATCAATAAGATTTTTATCGAAAACACGGCATATTAACCTTGTTCCATTACATAAACCTATCTTAGGGTCAATATTGCGAAGAAGCATAATTGGACAACCAATTTTAAGAGAAAGTTTATGTGGCGGTAATCCGCTTGGGGCAAGAGAATTTAAGAATTCATGTTGGTACAAATTATGTGTGTCCTCTTCAACGGAGTCGAAGGAGTAGTATATAAATTCCGTACCGGGAAACATGTCAATCACAGTAGTGTTAATAGCATCGACAGTATCATTTGTGGGGGCTAAAATGGCTCTATTCAAAATAGAAGTAGCGTCGTATATCGTATCACTAAGCGCTGGGAAAACATGATCAACTAATGAATAAATAGGATTTGCATTGTTCGACGATATAATAATATCATCAGGGAGTTTTATCATGTCATCATGCACATATGGTTCATCTCCGTTTCCAATACGTAAAACAAAGGTAGCATATGAAGGATCATGTATAGCACGCATATTTTGTGTCAAGTGGAAAACCTGTACGTGTGACCATATGTATGATTGTGTAATACATGCATCAACAGTTTCAGCTCTAGTACCATTTTGTACAATAGGCAAAACTTGTCGAAAGTCACCACCTAAAATAACAATTTTGCCACCGAATGGTTTATCTGAATTACATATATCTCTAAGTGTTTTGTCTACAGCCTCAAATGCATGTCGATGAGCCATTGTAGCTTCATCCCATAGAATGATTGTGGTTTCATAAATAAGTTTTGCAAGATCAGATTGTTTAGGAATGTAACAGGTAGATGAAGAGTCAAGCAGTATTGGTATTTTAAATCTTGAATGGGCAGTACGTCCACCGGGCAATGCTAAAGCAGCAATTCCCGATGTTGCAACTGCAAGTGCAATTAAACCTCTACTTCGTGAGTGAGCTAAAATAGACTTATACAAAAATGTTTTCCCTGTACCCCCTGGCCCATCTATGAAAAAAACAGAATTTATATTATCAACAATAGAGTTCATGATAACATCAAATGCATGTCTTTGTTCAGAATTTAAGGAGTTAATAGAGTCGATGTCTTCTTGTGGTACATGGACAGAATTTTCAATGAAGACAGCAGTGCAAATATTATTGGCAGACTCGAAATCAACAGAATAATTTGGAAAATCATAGTCAAAAACTGATTTGTTGTACTGCTGTAGCAACTTGTTAAGGTCTGAGAGACAAACATGAGTGAAATATGTAATGTCGGTAATTGAAGAAGTATGTCGATAGTCTTCAATCATGTATTCAAACAAAAAATCCCACATTTTACGCACATGAGTTGGTTCGCAATAAACTAAAATTGTAACAAATAATCTTCTAAGTGCAGTTGGCATATGTGTGTTAGAAGCATCTCGTAAACAGTCATAAATATCATCATCATTTTCTAATAAGCATCTACGTTCAGCAGATTCTTTGAATGTGCGGTATTCTGTTCCTTGAACTGTACGTAAATCAGTAAAAGATAATCCGCCTCTAACGTGTGTAAGGAGTAATCTCAAGAAATATCGATCACCGTCACTGGGTGAAACGGTATAAATTCTACCTATAACCCTACGATTGTTTTGTCTACGAATCCATAACTTATGTTTATTGTCCCACCAATATCTTTGTGGGAACTCGTGGTAAAATAACTGTCTTGCCTCTTCGTCGATAACGTTTGTACTAAAATATTCAGTAAGCATAGTTTTTGTTCTACTGTCATCGTTTAGTATATCAGTTAATTGTTCGGATGAAGAAAAATGCAATTGCTGCCTATTTGGCAAATGAATTTGCAGACCAATAACAGAAGGTACAATGCTGTTAAGCTGGAACTTAAAGATTCTCCATAACGACTCAGGTGGACAAACCCAGCGAGCGTTAGCAAATTTAGATATTTCATCGTTGTTATCGACTGCTGAGGCTGAAACACCCACGGAAACACGGTCAGACCCTTTGTACACATACTTGTAAAGATACTTGACGGATTTAATACTTGAACATATTTCAACATTTAAATGACAGTCATATTTTAGTAGTAAATAAGGGTTATATGGCACTACCCAACGATTGTCAATTGTGTTATTGTTTGAGTTATTTTGTGTGATGTTATCGCGTCTCCTATATATTGGGTATGAGTCGTTTCCTTGTACGGTAACTGGAGCAAATGGTTTTGGGAAACCTTTTTTGCATTCACCATTTTTCATGCATGTGGCATTAGTGTTAAAACGTCCGCACGGATGATGAATCATGTTTTTTATAACAGCCGCATGTAAATCACGTTCTAATTCTTTACACGGAATTTCAGCTCTAACAACGGAGTCATACTCATCGGGATTACTAATCTTATCGTTGTCAGCTACAATTATTAAAACATGTGCGTGTGGCAGTCCTCGTTTTTGAAATTCAACAACGTGTACATGTGCGATAACCCTGCCTAAAACACCTATGTCAAATAAATCATGTTTTAATTGTTCTAATTTAGCACGGAAAATTCTAGTTGTTAGGTCAGGTCTATCTTGCGGTAGTTGCCCGGGAAGCAGTTCGTTTAGTATTTCAGGCCATTTAGCATTACATGTCATCGTAAGAAAAAAATCAGGTTTTCCATACCTTTGCACTACAGCCATTGCATCTTGATAGCGTTGAAGCATATCTCGTGGACTACCAATATGAGATGACGGAAGAATTTTTTTCATTCCTACATTAGCTGCCATTGACATTGCAGAAGTACATGTAAGATAAGAATGTATGAAGCGGACATAAAATAAGGAAGGAAGGAAGCGTTTGAAAATGTAAAGTACCGGTAGACGTTTCGCCTGCAATCAGTGCATCCTGCAGGCCTTGATACAAATCAGCCCTTATTTTATCTTGATGAGTACGAACATATCTCAGTCTCATCGTTTCAATTTTAACATACATATCTACGACATATTGTTGAAAAAGTCGGCCTGCAAGCAAGAGAAGTGATGTGTCTCCAGGTCTTATCTGCGAGAAAACGAATGTAGTACGAAGTGTAAAGGTCAGGTAAAAAAAAAAAAAAAGAATGTGCAGAGTGAGGTAATCAAACAGAATTAAAGCATTACATGAAATAAGGTATGAAATGGGAAGTATCCTGAATCCAGAAGATATAAAATTAATAGTAGTAATAGTAAGATGCATATGAAATTATAAGTATGTACTGTGAAACAATTGTGAACAAACGTAGCATGATATACGTGGGGCACAACATAATGTCAACATAAGGTAAAATAAGTGTTTAAAGGTGAGAGATAATCATTTACATCGACGTTTGTAAAAATAGATTTAAGATCATCACGTGTTCACATATCATTTTCAATTACCATAAACATACCTGTATAAGGTGTGAGTAATAAGATGCACAACTAATTTCATTGTCTCCACTATCGTGTAAGCTCAAATCCCAACCATGGTGACCGTAGGGAAGCAATAGTGGGTACTGAAGTGGATCATAATATCCAGCTGTATCTGGAACCCGTTGTAGATGTCCAGACTGTGTTGTGACAATTATGTCCCTACCTTGTAAATCATCGCTTTCGTCGCCTACAATTATGGCGGCAACTTGTGATGCAGTAGGCATCTCATGAACATGTCGATCAATTGTGATCTCTTTAATTTTAATTCTGCAAAGGTGCATATCAGGACGTTGTCCCAGCTGACGTAGAATAGAAACAAATGGGTTAACTGAATTCATAACAGCAGTTATAATTTGAAGTAGCTCATGTCGTAAAACTACGTTATCCAGCTGTCGATTTTCAGTTTCATGTTCTGTGTCATAAATGTATAGCTGTAAATATCGTGGTCTGGTTCCATCAGCAGGTAGCACACTGCCAATACGGTGGTAGATGGAACCATGAGCACGATATGAGTAAACTCCATCCATTCCGTTAGCCAAATTTTGGTCAATTTCGGCACCCATTGATGTGAAAGCAAATGCATTGTTGTACGATCTTATATTAGTTCGGAAGTGCGTGCCAACTTCGGTTTGATCAGTGAACAGAGCAAGCAACTGAGGCGGTGCAGAAGGTAGAGAAATACGAAGCCTACCATTTGAACAGCAGGAACCTGAAGTTTCAAAAGCAAATTTTTTTGCTGTGCATAAGGTACAGGTTGTTGGTTGTGGGAGGACATACTTGCAAAAGGCACGGTTGGCTACAAAATTTCGTGCACAGTTAACAGATGTTCTCAATGTTTCAAGCGGAACAACATTATTATCAGCTGGTTGAATAAGAGTGAGAAATAAGTTAAAATCAAATATAAATGCAACGTACGGGATGAATGCAGCAGAATTTATGAACATTATATGAAATAGTACCATTGACAGGTCCATTTTGTTGTGCGGTAGACTGAAGTCGTTGTGAACGACGTCGTTGTCTACGGTTAGCCAGCTGTTGTTCATGTTCATCGTCAGACAGCCTAGCACGTCGAGCTCGCTGAGCAAGACGTCTATTTTCTCGCTGTTCACTATCCATCGGGGTAATGAACAAAGTTGAAAGAGTATAAGCGTATGAGCAGAAGAGTACAGGTAAAAATATGGCAGCAGGTATTATAGAGAGAGTGTGAATGAAGGAAGGTAAAGATACGAAGAGGAAAAGAGAAGTTGGTATAGTTGTGTAAATATTTTTTCAGCTGGCAAAAAAAGTGCATAAAATAAGGAGGAAAAAATGGAAGTTTTAAAAATAATGGAATAATTCAAGGAGGACCGAGCAAAGTTGAAAATAACCGTTGTTTTTTTAATACCTTAGTAGTAAATATAGGATAATAATGCAGCAGGTAAATGATAGAAATGTGAATAAGTATAATAGATTATTACATAAAATCCAAATGATTGTGTACTCATAATATTCGAAAAAACTGAAATATGAATTACTCATACTTTTTGACATATATATTTAGTGGAAATATGTGCGTAAATTATGCTGAAATCACATTCGTCCATCATAAATGAGATAAATATAGGTCAACGTAACAAAGTCAGAAGATAAGCTTTTGTATGTTCGGTTGTACAAAGCTGAGTATAAGAATCGTATAACAAAGATGTAAAGGCTCAGTGTAGGTTCAGGAAATACGTACGGACGCAATGTAATGTCAAATGTGAGTTTTTTACATAAACATACAACATAAGTTGAATGTGAATGCAATGTGACGACATTAGTACTTTACAAATGTTATGCAATAAGTGTCGACGGTATTACGATGAAAGTAAATGCAGGCATTTGATCCATACCTTTTGGTAGTTGTGTCGGTGGTGCCACAAATACGCCAAGTAAAGAAAAGAGAAGAAATATGCTTCGGGAATTAAACTGGTTGAATAAATGTACAATGCAAATATAAGTGCATATCGATTCTGGTCCGCATGCTGATCCAGCTTTCACATAACAAACTGGATGCAACATTTTGTAGAACAACCGAGGAGAAGGCCGAATTTCACCGGTAATTTCTTCATCTGAGCCGTGTCGTCGTAGTTGAGAAACCGTGCCTCGCCAAGTACAACGGCTGCAGCAGTTTCTTCAACATCTGACTGGCAGAAGAAAATCACCCGTAATGAATTCAGGTCACACTTGTCCTCATAGATGACAAACTGTGCCTCGCCATTAACGATGGCTGCATCAGTTTGTTCAACATCGGACGGGCAGTAGAAAACATGCGTAATCTGTTAAATTGAGAGTACATAAGTATAATAGCAGTTGGTTAAATAATTATGATCACCTTCATAATTAACTTTTTTTCAATAAAATGCAGTACAATTTACCTTCCCCGTCTTGTCGTCTACTTCTGTCTTTCAACCATATTAGTACAGCAAGCCATACTTATTGCCGCTTCATGGCCATTTAGGTCAAGTTCTTTGTATTTCACACAAATTTGTGCATATTCGTACTCCGTCATAGTGCATGTTGTTCTCACTATCTTTCACTTGGTCGTACATCTTCTTCCCTCCATTTTACCTTGCATACAAATATCCGTAATGCACAAAAATATACTGACTGTCGATTATAAGACAAAGCAAGATAAATAATATGACAGTACAATCAGTTGTGTAAATAAATATGATAACATGCATGATTAAAAGTTATGAGTAAGTTAACCGAAGGTTGCTGCTTACGACAGCATGTGTCACTCCTTTCTACATCCATTGTCAAAGAATGCAAAAGGAGGGACAGAAGAGTTAATGATAGTTGACAGAAATTTTTTTATGATACTTGTTTATGCAAACCGTATTCAAGTGTTGGTAGAACGCTGTGACGGTTAAAGATGCAGAGGAAAAAAAACAGCAGGACTATATTCCGAAAACTCGATCAAGCAAAAGGAACGATTAAAAAAAAATTCAAAAGTGTTAACGTACAGAACACGGTTAGAATAAAAAGTGTAAGGTGAGAAAATAACTGCTGAGGAGAACATAAGTATAATAGCAGTTGTGTAAAACAATAGTGCAGGTGTACCAAATGTAACCGCGTTTGCAAAACAACTCTACACAACCCAAAAAAATTCAGTTTTTAAATGGACAATGGTGTACGTTTAAATAATGAAATCTCATGAATTATGTAAAGACATTTGGCAAACAAATGGTTATTATTTATACAGTACTATTTAATTGCTAAGAATACGGTTTTATGTAGTATAATAGTAGAACAATACTTGGACGTACGACAGATTTAAGTTATAATTTTTGACAGCAAAGAATAGCACGTTAACAGTGAACATGTTGGCACGTAAATGTACCTTTGGAACAAAGCAGTTACAAACTGTTTGGCATATCATACTAATAATACGGTACATGGAATTAACGCAAGTTAAAAATAACAATTTAGGCCAAAAGTTAAACCAAATGAACACATAACATGTTGGGAGTTATATTTTGCAAATAAGGAATTTGAAACTCGTTGGAATTATTTGTCGGTGGAAAGTCAATGGCAATACGGGTGATGGGGTAAGAGTGATTAAGGTAATAAGTAACAATTTAAAACAAAAATAAAGTAAGATAAAAGTATAGTAATAACTCGGATAAAAGAGAACAGCATAACAAAAGATAAAAAGACATACATATAACGTAGCGGAAAATGAGTAAAAAAATTGTTCTTGCCTTTTTTTGTTTGATCCATTCTTTTATCAATTTATACATCGCATGTTATAAAACATCCTGCATTATCTTTGAAATCTGTCAAACTGGGTACCTCCTCCATGCCGTCATAATGATATAGTATGCAGGAAAAAAAATAGCGCAAATGTATAAACATAATTTTGGATAAAGGATTTACTACTGTGTACCATAGCAAGGAGTTGTGAGATTAAAGCATTACAAATACCCAAAAGCGTATGAAGGCTGAAGGTAAGTGCTAAACAGCGTATGAAAATTTCATCATCTAATTTATACTGAAAAGGACGTATATCAGTGGTCAGACTTATCAGCTACGGTTAGCAAAATGTTTGAAAAATGTAAAGACAAATATCCATGAATATTTTGTACAATTAAACAGTTCAGGTGGATAATTTAGTCCGACCGTATCGAGTGGTAAAACATTTGAACAAAAGTTGTTTGTACTCAGAATATTAGTTAATATACCATGTATACATGTGAAGCAGTTGACAATGTATGAATGTATTGTATTGTGGTATAAAATTTATCAATATAATATGGTTAAGTATAGCACACAACAGATGCACGTATGAAAACACCATATTCTGCTATGAAAAGAATGACGGGAGGCGCAATAATACGCACGAACAGTGAATATAGCATCAGCAAAAGCATTAGTGACGTGAGCTACCATGTGAGTGTTTCAAAGTTAAGCACGTAATAATTAGTACTAATATAGGTCATTCAAATTTGGTACGTACGTCGATGATACATCGGACGAATGGATGTCCAGTTGTACAAACGTGGATAACTGGTGGTTTGGAGAGAATACCATTATGGAAGAGAAGTAGGGTGAACTGATTATACGTGCTGTCAAAAAAGAAAAACATGTGTTACCTAGCAGTATGTGACATAATCACAAACAGCAGTGTGTGACAAAGAGTAGTATGGGACATAATGACACGTAATATTTGCTTACTAAAAAATTTAAATGAGGCAATATAATTAAACATCAGTTTGTGTAATCCAATTTTCGTATGTGCTAAATATCAGTTTAATGAAATAATTATCAGTTCATAAATAATCGGTAATAAATTTGCGTAAATACAGAAACCGGAGGTCTACAAACACATGAAGGTAGCAAACTTTATGGGTATAATATCGTTAACCATATCAGACAACAGATTGAGGTATGAAAAGTTGTTGGTGATGTCAGTGCTAAAAAAATAAGCAGCAATCGTACTAATATAGATGGTATAAAGTTCATATGGACCTCGGTGGTACAGGACAGAAATCAATTTTGAGCTGGTCAAACGCGTCTACCTGCAGGGTTGGTGAAAATAACGTTAGGGAAGAGCAATAAAGTGAACTTAGTGTACTACAGTCGGAGTTTACCTGAGCTGAACACGTCAGCGACGGAAAAAACATTGTCGCGGGTGTACAGAAGCAGATCTGCACAGCAGTAGGGCGTAACCTTCCACATCTGGACAGCAGTTCAGTATGGAAGGATAAGGAAGGCAGAAACCACAAATAACTGGCCGTGAATAGGGAACAAAGCACTGAAGACGTCAGCGACGGAAAAAACGTTGTCGCCGGTGTACAGAAGCAGATCTGCATAGCAGTACGGCGTAAACATCCAGATCTGGACAGCAATTCAGTATGGAACGATAAGGAACCCAGAAACCACAAATAACCGGCCGTGAAGACGGAACAAAGCAGGCGGAGTTGGGTGTTAACAGGAGATGTGAAAACTACGAAAAATAAGTCGGTAGTCCAGTACGTTTGAACGGCAGACGCCATTATTTTTTACAAAAGAAGAAGGAAGAAGATGGAAAGAACGGAGTGGAAAAGTGGAGAAAAAAAAACTGCCGACATACTTTGACCAAGGGTAACCGGCGTGCTTTTGGGAAATGTGTTTTTCCAATGACAAAATGGTCCCTGCCCATAAACGTTGCCCTTAAGTTCAATTGGAGTGGGAGAAAAGGACTTTTCTGACCATTCAAAAAAGCTTCACCAAGGAGGGGTATTTGTATTAATAGTATAGATATATATATATATATATATATATATATATATATATATATATATATATATGCACCTCCCATCTAGGGGCAGGCTACACTAACAATGCACCATCCCACTTATGAGGGATAAAATGCACCGTCCTCCACTTCTAGTCGCTCTTGGGTCACCCGATCTCTAGCCACATACTTGCTAATTCATTTTATACCCTGAAGTTGGGAAAATCATTTCACAACATAATCACAAGTATAATCAAATCTATATAGATTTCCAATTTTAAATCATCTCGAAATCATCGGGTATAGTCCTCGAAATTCTTTATGTTTTATAAAACATTTTATAAAACATTCCCTGTCCAAAATCGGGAATAATTCTTCTTTTTACTTAAGAAAATCACTTTTCAAAATCATTCATTAATTTTGAAATAAACAATATCGCTAAACACCTTATAGTCAAATCGTGAAGTATTTCACAAGGTGTTAGCATACATATATTTCTACCCAACCCAATGCTAAATGTAAAAGCATAATTTGCTCATAAACTAGTCGAGCATAATCAATTCAATCAATCAACATGTCAATTTTATTGTTTCAACATTTATAGTCATATAATGAATATTTTATATATATTCATATAGTGCATTAAAAATGTAAATTTTAATGTTTCAACATTTATAGCCCAGCCATGAATATTTTCATAAATCTTATATTTATGTTGAAACATATTTTGCATTAAATTATAACTTTTAATGTTTTCAGCATTTCTATCTATACAATGTATATTTTACATAAATAATACTTTACATTAAAAGTAGAATTTTTAATGTTTTCACATTTTTCTCAATACAATGAATATCTCATTTCATTCTTACATCAAAAATATGATTTTTAATGTTTCAATATTTTATTTCAAACAAATGATCATTTTTTTATCTTTTCTACATATAGATAAAAAAATAAAATTTATCGTTAACAATTTTTTTTCATTTCAAATAAATGAAAATTTTAATCTTTTCAACATATACGATAAAAATGCGAATTTTATCGTTAACACATTTTCATTTCTAATAAATGAACATTTTTAACTTTTCAACATATACGGTAAAAATGCGAATTTTATCGTTAACACATTTTCATTTTGACTAAATGAATATTTCAATCTTTTCTATATATGCGATAAAAATGTGAATTTTATCGTTAACACATTTTCATTATTAATAAATGAACATTCTTATATAATGGCATTTCTAATATAATGACATTCTTATTCTAATGACAAATCTAATATAATGACATTTTTAATCTAATTTAACATTTTATATAAAAATGGCATTTTTAATCTAATTTATCATTTCATACAAAAATGAATATTTTGATTTTACTTAACATTTCATACCAAAAATGAATATTTTGATCTAGCTAACCTTTCATACAAAAATGAGTATTTTGATCTTACTAACTGATTGACATAGAAATGTGTTTATTTTATGCTCTTATATCTTATCTTTTGTATATAAATAAATATTACTTGGGTAATGTTTTGTCACTTTTACAGATATTCCAACCCAGCCCGCAGGCAAACAGAAAAGTAGAGAAATAGAGATCAAATTGCTGTGTATTTGCATTTTTGAAGAATTTTAGATGAAGATCTCACATCTAGCTGCTGTTGGACAAGAAAATGACTGATTTAGAGGCCATGCACATCTTAAATTAAAGGAGGCTTGCAAGAGAAAAGGAGAAGAGGCCTAGAACTTGTTCCACATGAAAAAAGGCCTAAAAATCACTTGAAATAGCTAAGCCCATTTGAGATTCTCATTGTAAACTAATTAGTGATATAATGGCTAGGCCCAATTGTATAAGGGTTAGGGTTTGGTTATCCCCTATAAATACCCTTGTAATGTCATTGTAGCCACCATCCATCCTATTCTATATTCTCTTCTCCATTAATAAAAGTTCTTCTTCTTTTTATTATTTCTGCAATTTTCTTTTTCTTAGCAATCGGTGTTGTCTTCATAATTAGTTTTGGAAGAGCACCAATTGTATTTTACATTTTTTGTTAGTGATTAGTCGTTTGATTAGTTTCAACGACAATCCTAATTTACTTTTTGTTGTTCTTCTTTTCCTGCAATTTTACTTTCTGCATTTTATTTCTGTTTTGCATTTTAATTTCCAAATGATAATTGTGATTTGATCGTCGGTTCAATTAGATTTGTTCTGAATCGGATCACAGATTCAATTTTTATTGTTTTCAAAAACTAACCTCGAAAATCGTCTAACTCGCCCAAGAGATTAGATAAACAATTTGATTTTAATTTACCTCCCTGTGTTCGACCTATATGCTACACACCTGTATGCTTGCAGAATTTAATTTAGATGTCGTGCTTTTCTGATTCATAGATTAGCGTCGATCACTAACCTATGTTTCTAACATGTCAACAATAATGTTTAACATTTTTGTAAACTCTAATATATGTTTTCTAATGAATCATTTTTACATTAAAATGGGAATTTTTAATGTTTCAACACTTTTATTCTAACATGAACAATTTTCTAATAAATCATTCTTTTCATTAAAATAAGACTTTCACTGTTAACATGTTTTCATATTCAAAACATGTATATTTTACTAGTTTCATTCATTACACTAAAAAAAGAGATTTTTAATATGGACATGTTTTATTTTAAACATGAGATATTTCTAGTGATTCACTCCATGCATTAAAATGTAATTTTAAATGTTAAAACACTTTTAACCAAGTTTCATCCTTTTTAATGAATCCTAATTACATAGAAATGTTATTTTACATGTTAACAAATACTAACCAAAGTTATATTCTTTTTAATGAATCATTTACATAAACATGTAATTTTTCATGTTAACAAGTTCTAACCAAAGTTATAGTCTTTTAATTGCATTATAGAAAATGTAACTTTTACATTCTTTTTATTACATTTATGAAAATGCAACTTTTACATTCTTTTTATTACATTTACGAAAATGCAACTTTTACATTCTTTTTATTACATTTATGAAAATGTAACTTTTACATTCTTTTTATTACATTTATGAAAATGTAACTTTTACATTCTTTTTAATCCAATGATGTATTTTAATATAATGTGACAATTTTAACATAAATGGTTTAGTCCAGTGTGACAATTCTAACATAAACGATGTTTTATTCTAATTTGTCAATTCTAACATAAACGATGTTTTTATTCTAATTTGTCAATGACAACAAAATGTTATTATTATTATTATTATTTTACCTATTAAAATTTATCATAATATAAACATATGATAAAAATGTGAATTGTTATCATACAACAATTTTAATAACTAATGAACATTTTTATATAACAACATACAATAAAAATATGATTTTTATTGCACTAATAATATACTAACATATGAATCATTTTCGTGACATGAATACACAATAAAAATGTGATTTTTATTGTCCAACAAATTCTAACATATACATATTACAATAAAAATAATATTTTTGTTGTAAAACAGTTCCTATCATTGACATGATTATTTCAACTACATATATACAATAAAAATGCGACGACCCCATTCCCGATGAGACGGTGCAAGGGTAATCTTTGGAATATAACACATAAACAGATAACAACAGAATAGAAATAACTAAATACACCGGATAATGTACAATAGAATACACTGGTTAAACATAATCATCAGAGTTACACAGTATACAGGATCGTACTTAGTACAAAATACAGTTCAGCTATACATAAATGTCTACTGCGGAAAAGAAAACATCATATGTACAACAGGAGCTGAACATCATAAAAGAGATAAATGATAGAATCCATCTTCAGCTCCAGCTATCCAGAAAGATCCTGCTAAAACCTGAATACAAGGCTGCCCATGTGGAAATAGGGGCACCCGAGTTTGCAAGTGAAACAAACTACGAGTAAGTCATGGGATTGGTATGAGAAATCTACTTAACACACTTTAAATATGGCCAATCACAGGACCACGCCACTTTCGCGGAACGGGTTTACTCCATTGGATTGCCAGTGCTTTAAAACAAGTAAATCTTTTAAACATCGCAATGCTTTTTGTAAAAATGAAGCCATTATAAGACTCAGTTCCCATCACACAATGCAACACAAACCGGAGGATAGAGTTTTACCTTATAATGGCCAAAATATGCTTGATACGAATAAAACAAAAGCATTTGATATTATTACTAGTGCTTATAAGTTTCAAAAACAAATTTAGATCATAAGTATCAATCGTAGACGACATTAATGCCCCATACCACTATGTCTCCATATATAGGTATACAATTAAAACCGCACGATGTCATATTTGGAAATTGGATTTCCGTCATGAACCGAGGCCAGGGATCGTCCTCCCCGCTTTGAGACTATCTAGCCCGAGTCTCAGGACGCAGACTCAGGTGGGCCCTTGGATTGTCAGGGCCGGTCCACCGATGTGGATTAAAATTCCTGAACACTGCGTTTCCCCGCCCTATGGGGCGTAAACCGGTCATATCTGACCACACCATCGGCTCCGAAGAGACCGAAGCAAACCGAGGCCTCGCTTTCCATCATCCACATAAGTAAAATACCCGGGCGTGTAAAACCCAAAGCACCACTCCTAGCTAGAAGGAAACGCATGTCCTTCCTGATGTCCGTCTCCCGTTTCTGGCTCATACCGGGGTGTGAGGCTCCCGAAACAGCGCTATACACAAAGCCATGCCACACAGGCCGTGCTTTGACCATCAACCACAAGGCTTTGCTTTTCAACAAAAGCCTTGATCATCTATCACTTAGGCATGCCACACAGGCAATTCATTCCGTGCGACTGATTTCTATCGATATATAAACTCTGGGCTCGTACGTCTCAGAGAAGAGCGTTAAGCAAGAGAATAAATTCTCCGCCGCCAAACAGATATATATTTAATAGAGATCAATCAGCACAGAACAAAATCCAATGCCAGACACACAGTCCATTTACACGTTCATTCTGGGTCTGAACAAAACCGGAGGCACCCAATACCTCGCATATCCATACAATCAACAAGTACGTCCGGGTGGCTACTACTTCAACCCCGTCAAGGTAGCTACTCCTATCATGAGCATTAGTAGCAACCCTACATTCGACGTGAAGATCATCGGTCTTGCACCGTCTTCATATCTTCAACTTTCACTTGTCGATCAATTATTTGAAATGAGAATTAACTCAGCCTTTTCAAATAATTCACTTATACCTAGAATTTCAAATCAATTCATTTCAATTGTTAAATTATTCGACATCACCAATTTTGTTCCTTAATGTAATTTTCACACCAAACACATTCAACCATCAAATGTCACATAAATCGAGCAAATTCAGTTTATTTCCATTCCATATCGTTTATAATATTTTATCACGATTTATCGCTATTTTTATTTATTTAAAAATAGCCAATTCATTCAAACGATGCTTCAGGCCACAAAGTGGCCGTGGCGCTGTTTTTCTCCAGATTTGATTTACATATATCTGAAGATCTAACCGTTGGATCTTCACAAAATTTATATCATTAGAAAGATCTTTTCAAAACGAATCCAACGGTTTTGGTTTTGGGAAAATTCGACGGTCGGATCTCCCGCACTAATCGTTTGAAGTTACAATTTCAAAATACGAACTGCAACGTCGTTATTCGATTTAATTTAATTATATTTATATATATATATATATAAATATAATCGATTCTGGCACTGTTTTTTTTTTCAGATTTGAATTAAACATTCCAAACAATCCAACCGTTATATCTTTACAAAATTGGTGCCGTTGGAAAGATATTTCCAAGGCGAACCCAACGGTTGTGGTTTCGGGAAAATCCGATAGTCGGATCTCCCGCACTAATCGTTTGAAATCACGATTTCAAAATACGAACCGCAACGTCGTTATTCACTATATTTTAATTATATTTATATAAATGTAATTCTTTCTTCGATTTCAAAACTATTTCCACTTTATATATTTGATAAAAATGATATTTTTATCCAATAGACATTTATTTCAACACTTCACTATTTTTAACAATTCATGTGTATAATAAAAATGTGATTTTTATTGTAAAACAATTTATCTCAAAACACGACTATTTTATATAGTTCATATAGATGATAAAAATATGATTTTTATTACAAAACAATTTATTTCAAAACTTGACTATTTTATATAGTTCATATAGATGATAAAATATGATTTTTATTATAAAACAATTTATTTCAAAACACGAATACTTTCAACACATGAATTTTTATTCAACACATGACTTTTTATTCAACACATGAATATAGTTTCAACACATGAAAATAATTCTAACACATGAATATTATTGAAAATTTCGGCAACATAATAGCAGGGTAGTTAAAACCGGAACCGTCCCTAGTACGACTCCTCGCTCTACCTTAAAACCTCGCGGTTTTTGACAATGGGGATTCATGCATCCAGTTCGCACGCAGGCGACATGTTTTATTTTCATTTCCACAATCTATTCTAATTTTGTTTTCAACCACAGATGGGTATTTTTCAACCACAATCAATTAATTTCAACCACAAACAATTCTAATCAACTATTCGCTCTCAACCAATTTTCACACCAATCACAACCAATAAATATCATCCATGGTCTGTGGACGAGGGGAGTACATATATATATATATATATATATATATATATATATCTTCATATATAAATATATTTCGATTCACTTCAATTCATTTCAATGTCATTTCATCGCATATATAATTTTTACAACGCATATATAACTTATACATCAAACATACAACTTATACAACGCTTATACATGTGGTGTACAATGCTTATATAACTCATACATCTACTATATAATTTATACATCGTTGTTTTCCATATCGTTTATAAATTAGAAATCTCACATTGGGTTCCACTCCACCAAAAATAGCAGAAGGCTCAGAAAAATATGCGGTCTCTTCTAGAATGTAGAAGACGTCCACACGAGTCCACTGTCTCTTGTTTCACTGAATTTCGTCTACAAACGAAAAAGATATGATTTTTACAGTGAAATCGAAAACCATAGCGCTTTAAAGTGCTATAATATAGTTAAATTATAAATAGCCGTATACCTTCACAGTTTATTCAAAACTAGGTTTGATCTTTTCACCAAAACGAAGATGTTGTAGCTCGATCAGACCCTGCCACGTGAAGCGTCTACGAGAGCCGCCCCACCTCCCTAATTCCTGGTGAATTCGACGCAGTGGTGGCGGAGCAATAGGGGTGCGAGCGGCAACACTTTGCGGAGGTGAATCAAGGCGAATACTGAACGATGTACTCCCAAACTTGCATGAATCTGTAGCGGGGGGAATTCTCTCCAAAATCCCCTAAAGAATCGATCGATTTTACTGTATGGATTGGAAGAAAAGTGGATTTGAAATCCTGACCTATTTCCGCCGTTCGACAGTTCGGAGGAGCGGGTTTTAGAGAAGATGACGGGGAGAGAGAAAGTGAATAAGCCAATGGGAATTTTCCATTTATTTATATATTTTTAAATTTCGAAAAAATCCTCTTTCACAAACGAACCCCAATCCATACCCAACGACTGTCGTCCCAAGCTAAATAACCCCATTCCGAACACAATGGGATATGTTTCTAAGGCCCATTCGAATGTTTCAGTCAGTTTTCCTTCAAATTAAAATATAAAACATTCAATATTTAATTTGAACGTACATTTCAATTTGCTAGGGACACAAACTGAGAAATTCCAGAAAATTAAATCTAGCTATGTTTTGACGATACGGTCCCAACAAAACTAGTTTCGTCGAATTCTGAGATCGTTTGAAAAATGGCCATTTTTTGGCCAATCCAATTTAACAAAAATTGACCAATCACATTTTCTTTTTCCACGCTCACATACTAGCTTCAAAAATTATGAAATTTGAAACCTAGTAATAACTTCACATCCCGGATCCAACAAAAGTGGTTTCATCGAATTCCGAGGTCGTTTGCAAAATGTCTATTTTCACGGGCTATATAAATTCTATAGCGACCATTTTGAAAATTCATTTGGCCATAACTTTTGACTCTCGCTATGAAACTTCGATTTGTCAGATTCATTAGAAAGATATTCACTAACAGATTTAAATATTTTTGGTTTCACTAAAATCCGTTTTATTTTTCACCCAGTACAGTCAGTCAAAGTTTGAATTGAAATTTCGAAACTGCCGCGCCATTTCAGGCCATGTTTATAATTCAAATTAATTATATTCATTTTAAAACATCGATTCAAACATACTTTTCATCGTTATTATTTAAAATATTTATTTTAAATATTTAAAATCCTCCAAAATAGCCAATTTAAAAATTTTAAACTGGTTCAGATATTTCGAGTTGTTAAAATCTCCCCCACTTAAAACTTTTCGTCCCCGAAAAGGAACAAAGTCGAAAGTGGTTTGATTAACTAACTCTACTTTCAATATGGCTTCCATTCTCCAAATTTTCAGTTTCTGAGAATTTTCAAATTCTTCAAAAATTTGGCTAACACCCTAAATTTTCAAAAAAATTCACCATAACTTCCTTTGTACGGGGAGGGGTTTGGAAATTTATTGGGCCGTATTAGGTACCCAATAAATCCTAATAAGCATACACATATTTATAGTGATATATTCTGGTTTTTACTACGAGCGTGTATAGTTAATAACTCCAGAGAATAAATTCTCATCACCCTTTCTAAGCCTGAGGGAGTGTGTATTTTTAATTACTCCAGAGAATAAATTCTCGTCACCTCGTCCCGTGTGGGAAATAAATAATCCATGTGCCGTATCTAATGACTAGAGAGACGTGATTATTGTCAACACCAGACCCATGTGGTTTTTTTATTAATCTAGCAATTTACCGTTATATTTTATATGGTCCATATCAGTCATCAGTTCAACCTGGAAAATATAGTCATCGCCATACAAGCGTCTTGCTCGTATGGTAAATCTTCAACCTCGTCACACAAGCTCCAAATGCTTATGTGGTATATGATGAAGTATGCCTATCTTCAAGAAGTATGCCATGTAGTGTAGTTCAAAATTAATTGTTACTATCCTATGGCGACGTTTATTCTTACACACAGAACAACCAGCACTTCGCATCCAATGGCATTCACAGGAGTTGATATAATAATAAAATTGCACATCCAACTCATTAAGGTTTACCTATTTGTCGGGCACACAAAAAAAATCTTTACTCAACAGCTAATCCATTTACCTGTTCAAACATATATAATGCACATGTATATAGTTCTATCTATTTTTAACTCAGTTCAATGTGTGATTTAATCGAATAAATTCTACCATTCATTCTCTTATTGATTAAATTAGCTATCGTTCTAATAATTTGATAAATCAAATCCACAATCACACAACACAAACATCAATGAATTTATTTTTAACTTTTCAAAAATGTATCAATTAATTCATATACTCTTTTAAATCATTCAGACTATATAATTAAAAGGTTTACATCTATGCAAAGAAACAATAGCAAAGTGGAGAACATAATGAAAATGAAAAATATGGTAAATGTACCTTGCACCAGAGTCAATCAGAGATATCCACCCTGCACTTAGGATAGGCTTTCTTAATGCTTTCCTCTGTTTCCCAAGTACAATCTCGCGGATCTCCACTCCATTGCACTTTGATTAAGTGAACCTTTTTGTTCCTCAGCTCTTTGGTTTCTTTGCCAATTACCTTTAGCGGCTCTCTTCTGACAGCCAATTCTGGAGTGATTTCTATATCCTGTTGCGCTGCTTCTTCCAGATCAAGTCTGGATCATGAACGTGCTTTCGAAGTTGAGATACGTGAAATACATCATGCACTCCAAGCAACCAATTAGGTAATTGAACCTTATATGCGAGAGTTCCATTCCGTTCAATAATAGGAAACAGACCAATGAATTTGGACACCAATTTCCCTGTTTTACTAAACCGGATAACTCCTCTCATCGGAGATACTTTCAAATATACAAAGTCGCCAACAGCAAATGATATATCTCTTCTTCTCTTATCTGCATAGCTTTTTTATCGGCTTTGGGCGGCTAGTAATCGTTTCTTAACGAAATCGACTTTGTCCGCAGCATCGCGAATCATATCTGGCCCGAATACAAGTCTATTACTAGGTTCAACCCAGCAAGCAGGGGATCGGCACGGTCTACCATACAATACTTCGAATGGAGACGTTTTCAAGCTCGCCTGGTAGCTGTTATTATATGAGAACTCAACCAAATGTAAATGATTTTCCCATGATCTGCCAAAATCTATAATACAAGCCCGCAATAGATCTTCAAGAATACGATTCACCCTCTCAGTTTGACCATCTGTTTGAGGATGATAAGCGGTGCTCAAGTTCAGTTTCGTTCCCAATTCTTCTTGGAATGCTTCCCAGAATTTACTAGCAAAAATCGGGTCACGATCACTAACGATGCTCATGGGAACTCTGTGCAGTCTAACTATTTCTTTAAAATAAACCTGCGCCATACTCTGAGTAGTTCTATTCGATTTGACAGGTATGAAATGGGCGGTCTTCATGAAACGATCGACGATCACCCAAATACTGTCATTTCCTTTCTTGGTCCTGGGAAAACCATCTATGAAATCCATAGAAATCTGTTCCCATTTTCCACCTGGGACTTCCTAAGGTTGCAACAATCCAGCGAGCTTCTGCTGATCGCTTTTAACTTGCTGACAGGTGGAACACCGGCTAACATATATATAGAGATATCCCTTTTCATTACCTTCCACCAGAAAGTTCGCTTGAGGTCATTGTACATTTTACTAACCCCCGGGTGGATACACAACTTGGACTTGTGAAACTCGTCCAATACTTCTCTTTTGAGCTCAATGTTGTCAGGAACACAAATTCTACCTTTCAATCTCAGAACTCCTGCGCTATCCACTTGGAAACTGGAGACTTCGGCCTTTTGAATCCTTCTGATCATCTCTATAATAAAACTATCGTCTTTCTGAAGAATAGCTATTTTATCAATCTACGATGGTGTAATGATAATACTGGCGATGATCACATTCTTTCTACTAAGCGTATCAGCTACAACATTGTCTTTTCCCAGAGTATATAAAATATCTAGATCATAAGTCGCGAGGAATTCTAACTAACGTTGCTGTCTCATATTCAGATCCTTCTGGGTGAATAAATACTTCAATGATTGATGATCAGTGAATAATTCAAACTTCTCACCCAATAGATAATGTCTCCAAATTTTCATAGCAAACACGATAGCTAGCAATTCTAGATCGTGAGTTACATAATTCTTTTCATGGTGTTTCAATTGACGGCTATCATAAGCGACTACATGGCCTCTTTGCATTAACACTGCGCCAAGGCCTTCTTTAGAAGCATCGGTCCAGACTTTCAAGTTCTCATTGCCATCTATTATTGTTAACACTGGAGCAGTCGTCAGTTTTAATTTCAGCTTCTCGAAAGCTTCCTCACATTATGAAGTCCAATTGAATCTCGAATGTTTCTTCGTCGGTTTCGTTAAAGAACTAGATATCTTCGTGAAATCCTTAATGAATTTCCGATAATAACTGGCTAACCCGAGAAAACTTCTGACTTCTGTGGGTGTACGAGGTTGTTTCCAATTCTGAATAGCAGTGATTTTACTTGGATCCACTGAAATTCCTTGCTTTGACATGACGTGGCCAAGAAATTTGACTTCCTCTTGCCAGAATATACATTTGGAAAATTTTGCTTTTAAAACATTCTTTCTGAGGATTTCTAACACTTGTTCCAAATGTTTTCATGTTCGCTTTCTGATTTAGAGAAGATCAGTATATCATCAATGAAAACTAGAACAAATTTATTCAATACTCCTCTGAATACCCAGTTCATTAGATCAACAAAATAAGCGGGAGCATTACCTAAGCCAAACGGCATTACTAACCACTCTTAGAATAAGTCTGGACCTCTGAATGCTGTCAAAGGAACACACTCTTCGGCAATACGAAGCTGATGGAAACCTGTAGCTAGGTCCATTCGAGAAAATACTTGTGCGCCATTTAATCGATCCAACAAATCATCAATCCGCGACAATGGATATTTGTTTTTCAGCGTCTGCTTATTCAAGTCACGATAATCTACACATAGTCTGAGAGTACCGTCGGACTTCGGAACAAATACCACTGCTGCTCCCCATTCAGAGAAACTAGGCCTGATTAGACCCTTCCATACTAGCCGTCGAGTTTGATTATCTAACTCATCTTTCTCTTTCAAGGTCATTCTTCGAATAGCGTGTACCACTGGCCTTGCATTCGGGACTAAAGAGATTTTAAAATCAATTTCTCTATGCGGAGGTAAGCTAACGGCTTCTTCGAACACATCCGCATAGTTCTTAACAACTGGGATATCTTCAATGTCGACCTGAATATTCTCTGTAACGATAGAAATAGGTTCGATTTGAGCAGGAGAAACATCCAGTGCTGCCCAGAAGTCTTTTCTATTAGAATTTGAACCGTTACATGGAATGGTTATATAATTTCCTGATTTAATTTTCGCCCTTATGACTCTGTCGGCGCATTTAACCTCAGCTTCATATTTGGTTAACCAATCCATTCCCAGAATTAGATCAAACTCTGTAAAATTCATGACAATCCCAATAGTAGGGAATCGGTAGCAAGAAAAAGAAACTGGAACCCCACAAACCCAACTAAGATCGACAGAACCCCCAACCGGATTATGAACAGTCATGGGTTCTCTGAGCTTTTCAAATTCAAGTCTAGTTTCTTAACTGCATTCTTTGCAACAAAGCTTCGCGACGCTCCTGTATCAAACAGTACTTTAACTGGAATGTTTTTGACAGTAAGCGTGCCTTCTAAAACATCTGGCCTTTCCTGGCCGGGTGAGGATGCAGGAACTTCTGCTACTTTATTTACCTGTATCTTTTCAGTTTTCTCCAATAACCGACAATCCTGCTTTATGTGACCAGCCCGATGGCAAAGATTGCATTTCCTATCCTCATGAAATTTGTTCTCGGGTCTAGATTTATCCTTCTTTCGTTCGTTCCAAGATTTACAGTTTATCGTCAAATGTCCTCGCCTATTGTAGCTCGAGCATGTGGCAGTCGTTATTGGTCCTTTCTCAGATATAACCTTTTCTCGATTTAATATAGGCTTCTTTCTGACTCTAGACGTCGTACTGGCCTCAGGCTGTGTACTAGTCTCTGGGCTATCAGTTTCAGTTCTCCTTTTGCTGCTAGAACTGACTTCCTCTTTGTCTCGCAACATACCTTTCCTATCGAGATCCTCATACTGGTAAGCCATGTATATCATTTCAGAAAAAGGAAGCTTCACATGCCCCATTACTTTATTCTGGTATTTTCTTTGAAGACAGTTAATAAACCTCAGATTCTTCATCTTTGGCTCTTGAATCAGATGCGGAGCAAAATGAGAAAGTTCATTGAATCTCTTATGGTATTCTGGGATATCCATATCACCTTGTATCAAATAGTAGAACTTATCATATAATCTCTCAGTTGCTTCGGGAGGAATAAATTTTGCATTGAAAAGCTCTTTGAACCTATCCCAGGTGATATCACCTTCTGGATTATCCTTAACAATCGAATCCCACCAAAACAAAGCCTCGTCTTTGAGTGCCCAAGATGCTATAAATCTTTTCTGGTCATCCCGAAGGTTTGATCCTTCAAAGATTTTCTCAGCAGAGCGCACCCATGCTTGTGTTTGAATAATAGATTCATTACCTGAGAACGGTACTCCACCCAGATTTCTATATTTCATAAATAGAGCTTCTACATCTGGGTCAGTATTACTTCTTCTGTTTCTGGTACTCATTTTCTAATACTTCTGCAAATAGTAGACTAAGTGTCAGGTCAACAGAAAAGATATTATAAAGCATAGAGACATATACTTGAATGTAAATGTGCCTATCAGGGCGTATTTCATTCTGCTATACTCATACTAGGATATTACTGATCCTATCTGTAATGAGTTACTCTTCCTAAAACACTACTGGTTGTATTTCTGACGAGTTCGTTCATATGTTATATTCCAGAACTAAGCTTAACCAAAGCTCTGATACCACGTTTGTGACGACCCCATTCCCAATGAGACGGTGCAAGGGTAATCTTTGGAATATAACACATAAACAGATAACAACAGAACAGAAATAATTAAATACGTCGGATAAGGTATAATAGAATACAGTGGTTAAACATACTCATCAGAGTTACACAGTATATAGGATCATACTTAGTACAAAATACAGTTCAGCTATACATAAATGTCTACTACAGAAAAGAAAACATCATATGTACAACAGGAGCTGAACATCATAAAAGAGATAAATGATAGAATCCATCTTCAGCTCCAGCTATCCAGAAAGAGCCTGCTAAAACCTAAATACAAGGCTACCCATGTGGAAATAGAGGCACTCGAGTTTGCAAGTGAAACAAACTACGAGTCAGTCATGGGACTGGTATGAGAAATCTACTTAACACACTTTCAAATATGGCCAATCACAGGACCACGCCACTTTCGCGGAACGGGTTTACTCCATTGGATTGCCAGTGCTTTAAAACAAGTAAACCTTTTAAACATCACAATGCTTTTTGTAAAAATGAAGCCATTATGAGACTCAGTTCCCATCACACAATGCAACACAAACCAGAGGATAGAGTTTTACCTTATAATGGCCAAAATATGCTTGATACGAATAAAACAAAAGCATTTGATATTATTACTAGTGTTTATAAGTTTCAAAAACAAATTCAAATCATAAGTATCAATCGTAGACGGCATTAATGCCCCATACCACTATGTCGCCATATATAGGTATACAATTAAAACCGCACGATGTCGTATTTGGAAATTGGATTTCCGTCATGAACCGAGGCCAGGGATCATCCTCACTGCTTCGAGACTGTCTAGCCCGAGTCTCAGGGCCCAGACTCAGGTGGGCCCTTGGATCGTCAGGGACGGTCCACCGATGTGGATTAAAATTACTGAACACTGCGTTTCCCCGCCCTATGGGGCGTAAACTGGTCATATCTGACCACACCATCGACTCCGAAGAGACCGAAGCAAACCGAGGACGCGCTTTCCATCATCCACATAAGTAAAATACCTGGGCATGTAAAACCCAAAGCACCACTCCTATCTAAAAGGAAACGCATGTCCTCCCTGATGCCCGTCTCCCGTTTCTGGCTCATACCAGGGTGTGAGGCTTGCGAAACAGCGCTATACACAAAGCCATGCCACACAGGCCGTGCTTTGATCATCAACCACAAGGCTTTGCTTTCCAACAAAAGCCTTGTTCATCTATCACTTAGGCGTGCCACACAGGCAATTCACTCCATGCGACGGATTTCTATCGATATATAACCTCTGGGCTCGTACGTCTCAGAGAAGGGCGTTAAGCAAGAGAATAAATTCTCCACCGCCAAACAGATATATATTTAATAGAGATCAATCAACACAGAACAAAATCCAATGTCAGACACACAGTCCATTTACACGTTCGTTCTGGGTCTGAACGAAACTGGAGGCACCCAATTTCTCGCATATCCATACAATCAACAAGTACGTCCAGGTGGCTACTACTTCAACCCCGTCAAGGTAGCTACTCCTATCATGAGCATCAGTAGCACCCCTCCATTCGACGTGAAGATCATCGTTCTTGCACCATCTTCATATCTTCGACTTTCACTCGTCGATCAATTATTTGAAATGAGAATTAACTCGGCCTTTTCAAATAATTCACGTATATATAGAATTTCAAATCAATTCATTTCAATGGTTAAATTATTCGACATCACCAATTTTGTTCCTTAATGTAAGTTTCACACCAAACACATTCAACCATCAAATGTCACATAAATAGAGCAAATTCAATTTATTTCCATTCCATATCGTTTATAATATTTTATCACGATTTATCGCTATTTTTATTTATTTAAAAATAGCCAATTCATTCAAACGACGCTTCATGCCATAAAGCGGTCGTGACGCTGTTTTTCTCCAGATTTTATTTACACATATCTGAAGATCTAACCGTTGGATCTTCACAAAATTTATATCATTAGAAAGAAATTTTCAAAACGAATCCAACAGTTTCAGTTTTGGGAAAATCCGACGGTCGGATCTCCCGCACTAATCATTTGAAGTTACGATTTCAAAATACGAACTACAGCGTCGTTATTCGATTTAATTTAATTATATATATATATATAAATATAATCGATTCTGGCGCTGTTTTTCTTCAGATTTGAATTAAACATTCCAGACAATCTAACCGTTGGATCTGTACAAAGTTGGTGCCGTTGGAAAGATATTTCCAAGGCAAACCCAATGGTTGTGGTTTCGGGAAAATCCGATGGTCGAATCTCCCGCACTAATCGTTTGAAATCACGATTTCAAAATACGAACCGCAGCGACATTATTCATTATATTTTAATTATATTTATATAAATATATATATATGTAATTCTTTCTTTGATTTCAAAACTATTTCCACTTTATATATTTGAAAAAATTGATATTTTTATCCAACAGACATTTATTTCAACACTTCACTATTTTTAACAATTCATGTGTATAATAAAAATGTGATTTTTATTGTAAAACAATTTATCTCAAAACACAACTATTTTATATAGTTCATATAGATGATAAAAATATGATTTTTATTATAAAACAATTTATTTCAAAACTTGACTATTTTATATAGTTCATATAGATGATAAAATATGATTTTTATTATAAAACAATTTATTTCAAAACACGAATATCATTCAACACATGAATTTTTATTCAACACATGACTTTCTATTCAACACATGAATATAGTTTCAACACATGAAAATAATTCTAACACATGAATATTATTGAAAATTTCGGCAACATAATAGCAGGGTAGTTAAAACCGGAACCGTCCCTAGTACGACTCCTCGCTCTACCTTAAAATCTCGCGGTTTTTGACAATGGGGATTCATGCATCCAGTTCGCACGCAGGCGGCATGTTTTATTTTCATTTCCACAATCTATTCTAATTTTGTTTTCAACCACAAATGTAACGACCCTGAATTTTTGGTACAAAAATAAAATATTATTTTTGGTCAATTTAATGAATTTAGAATATTTTAAACAATTTATTTTAAATATGACATCCTTTACATAATTTTTTTTATACATAAAATATATATATATATATATATATATACGTTATGGACTCAATCTTAATAGCACCTTTTTCAATATGTTTATTGTAAACCAAATATTCAATATGTCTCTTTCCTTTCTAATTTGAGCCATGTATTTGTTCCATGTTTTCCTCACATTGTAGCAAGTTATTGGTTTACACTTCATATTGGGTAGGTTACGAAGTAAATAAATTCGTTGACTAAGCACAAGGTGTCTCTCTTATCAACGTTTAATTATTATTCTAAATTCAAAAGAAAATTACATAGAAAAAAAATGTAACAAAAAGAATTTTTTTTATTAATTAACATGCATAGAATTAAATGGCATGCATACGGAGATATAACCTATGGTGGCAAGTTTCAAATGTACACAAAAATTAACTTACCTTGCATGCCACTATAATGAAGGATTAAACTTATACAAACCTGTTATATTGCTTTTGTATAAACAGTAGTTGTCATTAAACATATGTCTAATAACATTGATTGTAATCATGGAAAATATATTCGAGAAAGGTTATGATCGAAAGTTTAGAGTGAAAGAAAATCATCAACAAAATAATAAATATATATAGTATTTTTTTTGTGTAAGTACTAAATCCAAATTAGCAGTAAATTTGAATGAAAAATAGGAACGCTGAAAGTTAATTTCATGGTTAATAATAACATTTATTATTCAATAAAAAAGGGAAATAGAAAAGCATGCATCATGCATCATGCAAGAAAAATAACATTTATTATTCAATGTTAATTTCATAGTGCATAAATTATTTAATAAAAAATTTACATGCATACATAGACTCTCTCTCTCTCTCTCTCTCTATATATATATATATATATATATATATTAACTAATGTATTTAGATAGCAAATGTAACACCCTAAAAGGTTACAAGTAATTTCCATTGCTCAAAATAAAAAATATATCCACCGAGAGTGTGCACATTAATTGCACTGTAAGAGGAAACATTTTGTCATCAAAATATATCTCTATTTTGATTATTTTCTTCGTATGTGTGTATGACTAAATTATATTGATGAACTTACATGTAAATCAAAAATTACATTATTTTTAGTATGTGATATTATCTAAACTTTCTTTCCATCTTATTCGTTTTGTCATTAGAATATAGAATTAATGCATATATTAGGAGTTGTATATATAAAAAAAAAAATTACTAATGCGTATATGTTTGTATATATCTATATGCTTGTGTGTGTGGGTGTATTTATATATGTATTTAAAATTAAATCTCTCTCCTAACTAGCTTCTTTTTATGCACAAGAAGACAAAAAGTTAATAAAAGGAACAATTAGTGGTTGGATACATAAGTAGCTGCATAAAAAGGCACCAAACGTACGAAATTTAAGACGGTAAAAATGGACTAAAATGTAAATAAAATATTAAATTTTAAAACACACATGGGCCTAAACTGAAAACTACCTACTCCTAAATAATGTCTCATATTCCCTAACCCTAATCATCCTCTAAAATCTAATTCTAAGTTCCCTATTCCTGCTCTTTGCAATGGCGGCTCTCTTCTCCTCAAAATACATGATGAAAATCAAACCTCTCCAAACCATAGCAAATTATATATCAGAACGAAGGTCTCAACGATACGAAGCTACACATACCATTAGTTTTGTCATACAACGCTCGGATTCGCCGAAATTTTGGATCAAACTTTCTGATTCTCGAAATTAAAAAGCAGCAGACGTAAATGGTTTTTTCCCCCGCTAATCAAGGTGAGAACTCTGATCTAAATTAAATAATTATATGTTAATGTTAATCGCGAGATTCTGATTTGTATACTATTGTTCTTGATCTGTGTTATGGTGATATTTGTATGCGATGTTCATGTGGTCATTGGAATGTGTGGTGATACTATGGAATAACTATGTTAGTCAGACCTGTAAAATCTTGATGTAGTCATAATAAAATTCCCATCTTATTTCTATCTTTGCTCCGTTCTATTTGAGGCTAAAATTTTATTTACAAAACATAAATGACAAAGTTTTACTTTAATTTTGGTTTTTATTTTCATTCTATTTTCTTAAATAAAATCAAGACATGCAATCTTGTTTGTTTATTTTGTTTTCAAGTTTAACATTTAATTTTGTTGTTAAAATAAAAAGGACAATTTTAACATAGTTTTTGTTGACAAAGTAAAAAGACTAAATTTTATGTTTCTTTTGTTAACAAAATAAAAAGACTAAATCTTATGTTTCTTTTGTTAACAAAATAAAATGACCAATTTTTATGTTGCTTCTATTAAGACCAATGTTTATGTTTATTTTTGTTAACATAATAAAAAGACCAATTTTTATGTTGGTTTTGTCAACAAGACAAAAAGAAAAATTTTTATGGTCATAAATTAAAGGACAATTTTTATCTTTATTTTGCTTACTAAAATAAAAGCAAATGTTTATCTTATGCACAAATCAAAATACTAATTTTTATTTTGGTTTTGGTGAACATAATGGAATGCAAGTTTAACCTTTACTTTTATGTATAATATAAAATGTGAGTTTAAATATCCATTTTCATTTACAAATAAAAGTGAAGTTGGGACCTTTATTGTGACTCATCAGGACTACACCCAATTGTACTTGTGTTAAAATAGTGTGATGACGCAATTTACACCGTCGTGTTAATTTGGATATTATGACACCAAAAACCACCGTAGCGATAATTTGAGTATTGTATCACATATTTCATCGTTGTGTTTATATGGGTGTAGTGACCCCCCAAAATTCCACTGTTATGTTAATTTATCTAGTTGGGTTAATATGATTATAGCGACACCCAAAGAAAAAAAAAATCACTGTGGCGTTAATCTATATGGTTGTGTTAATATGGTTGTAGTGACACCTAATACTAGTGTCATATTATATAGTTGAAATGAATCAAACATGTGCATTAGAAATTATATTCAGATTAGAAATGTTTGCACTAGAAAAGACGTCTATATTAGAAATGAAATTCCCCTTTTTATTTGCATTTTACAATGCAAATATTACATAGAAATATAGATTGACTTTTCAAACATTTTCTTTGTTAAAAAGAAAAAGACATAAACATTTTCTTTGTAAAAAGAAAAAGACATTAACATTTTCTTTGTTAAAAGAAAAATAATTTCAAACATTTTCTTTGTTAAAAAGAAAAAGAAAAAAATACATTAACATTTTCTAATGTAAAATAAAAGAAAAAGAATAAAATATGTATATTTTCTAATGTAAAGAAAATAAGAAAAAGTTACATTATTTTCTAATGTAAAGAAAATAAGAAAAAGAAACATTATTCCTAATGTATAGGAAATAAGAAAAGTAACATTATTTTCTAATGTAAAGGAAATAAAAGCAATATGTACATTTTCTTATGTAAAAAGAGAATAAAGAAAAACATTTACATTTTTATGTAAATGTAAAATAAAAAGAAACATTTACATTTTCTATGCAAATGAAAAATAAAAAGAGAATTTACATTTTTAGTGTAAAGAGAAAAGAATAAAAGACATTTACAGTATACATGTAAATAAAAGAAAAAGAAATTGAACCGTATGTAAATTTAACATTATTTTTAATGTTAATAAAAAGAAATTGAACTGTATGTAAATTTAACATTATTTTTAATGTTAATAAAAAGGAATTGAACCGTATGTAAGATTAACATTATTTATAATGTTAAACAAAAGATAATTTACCTCGTAAGAAAAATGTACATTATTTATAAATGTATATGAAAAGGAAAGATTGATTTACATTATTCTAATGTAAATATTAAAAGAGAATGGACCATACGATTTATTAACATTATTTTAATGTTATATAAAAAGAAAAGATTGTTTAACATTATTTTTGATATTGATTAAAAAGAAGATTGCACAGTATGTATTAACACACTTTTATTAATGTATGTATAAAAAGAGAAATTTACATTGTAAGAGAAATTGGCATTAACATTTATTTATAATGTTAATATTAGAGTATTTTCACCACATGATAAGACGTACACTTTTATTGGTAAAAGTAAGTTGGCATTTTCACTGTATGATAAGATTTACTTTTTATTTGTAAAATAAGGTAGGAATTCACCGCATGACAAGGTTTACTCTTTATTTTGTAAATATAAAGTAGGAATTTGCGATGTATCAAAATATACATTTTTCATGCGTAATGTAAAGATAGAAAAATTAACATTATTTTCAATGTTAATAAAAATAGAAAATGCATTGTATGTTAAGGTAACATTATTTTCAATGTTAATAAAAAGAAAAACATACCGTAGGATAAAAATACATTATTTTTAATGCATATTAAAGGAGAATTTTTCATCGTAGGACATGTACATTATTTATAATGTGAATAGAATGGAAATGTCATCGTAAAATAAAATTACATTTTGGATGTAATTGAGATTGAGAATGCATTTAGAAAGAGAATGAGTATTTTATATATGTAAATGGAATCATAATATAATTGAAAGATGAAATGGAATAAATAGAGCGATGAATTATAATTTACGTTTTAATGTAAATTATAAAGATTTTAAAAATAAAAATAAAATAAAAGGGAATAATTCACCGTCTAATTATAAATTACCTTTTTCATGTAAGATTAAGAAGTGGAAAAAAAAAGAAAATGAATAAAGGAAAAGGGGAGATGTATGTAAGAACGATAAATTAAACGAATTATTTGTATATATATTTATATATATATAAAATTAAACAAATCAAGCGCGGTCGTTCGCGTTTTGAAATCGTACTTTTAAATGACTATACAAGAAGATCCGACCGTCGGATTTTCCCGAAACTGAAACCGTTAGGACCGACTTGGAAAAATCTTTCCAACGATATATATTACGTTAAGATCCAACGGTTAGATTCTGAGAAATGTAAAAATCAAAATTGGTTGAATGCAGCGCCATAGTCGCCCATGGACTTAAGGCGTCGTTATATAAAAATTTAATTATTTTAAATAATTAAAATAGGAATGAATCTTTAATAAAAATAATTATTAATGTGTAAGAAAGATTTTAAATATATATATATATGTGTGTATATATACGAGGATTATTTGGAAAGCCCGAGTTCATCTCATTCCAAATAATTAAATGACGTTAATAATCCAAGATTGGAAGACGGCGATAGAAGACCGTCAAATCTCCACATCGAATGGACGATGATGACTGTTGCATTAGAATGGCTCGCTACCATGATAAGGTAATAGTAGGAGTTGCCCGGACGTAGTGTTGATTTGTACGGGTTTGGCTTTCGCTCAGACCCAGAGCATAAGCTTATAAATGGATCGTGTGTCTGACATCGTACTCCATTATATATCATGTTATTAATCTTCTGTCAAATGTATGGATGTTTGGTGGCGGAGAATTTATTCTTTTGCTTAACACCCATTCATATATTTCGGCAAAGGATTGGTAGTGTGATATGGAGTGATGATGTGGCATGCTAAGATGCAATGATCAAGGCTTTGTTGAAAAGCAGTCCTTGTGGATGATGATCAAAGCATAGTCTGTTTAGGCACTGCTTTGTGTATCTCGTGACTTCGCGAGCCTCACACCCCGGTATGAGTCAAAAATGGGATATGGACCGTAGGGAGTGCACACGTTTCTTTCTAGCTAGAGTGGTGTCAGTGACCTACCAGCCCTGACATTTTACTTATGTGGATGATGGATTTTGAGGCGTCTCGTTTTTTTTATAGGCCGTTGGTGGTCATACTATAGGTCCAAAGGGACCGGGAAACGTGTGTTCAGGCATAACTAATCCACTGCCCATAGGCGGGGACCGGCCCTACCGCATCCAAGGGTTCACTGCGGGGAATCCTGAGGCATTTGCTAGAGTGTCTCGAATCGGAGAGGAGCTTGCCCCTAGCCTCGACTCATGATGGAAATCCAATTTCCAATACGACCTTGCGGTTTTCATTGTATAACTAGTATTGGCGACATGATATATGGTACTCATGCCGTCTAGGATTGATACTTATGATTGAAATGTTTTTATTTAAAACATATACACACTAATAATACTATCGTTTTTTACGTATCAAGCATCTTTTGACCATTATAAGGTAAAACCCTATCCTTTGGTGTGCGTTGCATTGTGTGATGGGACTTGGGTCTTATAATGGTTTCATTTTTTCAAGAAGACATTGCGTTGTTTAACGATTTACTTTATTATGCACGGCAATCCATTGGAGTAAACCCGTTCCGCGTTAGCGGCGTGGTCCTTGGATTTGCCTTATTACTATTAGTTAAACTAGTTAAGAATTCTCACACCAGTCCTTGTTGCTGGCTAGGGAGCTGGTTACGCATGATAGGGGGTTCTCACCATGTTGTAATGCCCTAGAATGAGTTGGGAGTAGCAAGCCTATAATATACGTATTTGTGATTAATTATACTCTATTTTGGAAAATATGATTTTGAATATATAAAAAGTTATATATTTGAAAGTTAGTCAACTAATGAAATTATTTAAACCAATGGAGAAAGTATATATATAAATTAGTTGTTTAATTAACCAACTTTTAGCTTCATTTCTTTTCGAGGACGAAAAGTTTTTAAGTGGGGGAGATTGTAACGACCCTGAATTTTTGGTACAAAAATAAAATATTATTTTTGGTCAATTTAATGAATTTAGAATATTTTAAACAATTTATTTTAAATATGACATCCTTTACATAATTTTTTTTATACATAAAATATATATATATATATATACGTTATGGACTCAATCTTAATAGCACCTTTTTCAATATGTTTATTGTAAACCAAATATTCAATATGTCTCTTTCCTTTCTAATTTGAGCCATGTATTTGTTCCATGTTTTCCTCACATTGTAGCAAGTTATTGGTTTACACTTCATATTGGGTAGGTTACGAAGTAAATAAATTCGTTGACTAAGCACAAGGTGTCTCTCTTATCAACGTTTAATTATTATTCTAAATTCAAAAGAAAATTACATAGAAAAAAAAATGTAACAAAAAGAATTTTTTTTATTAATTAACATGCATAGAATTAAATGGCATGCATACGGAGATATAACCTATGGTGGCAAGTTTCAAATGTACACAAAAATTAACTTACCTTGCATGCCACTATTGCTTTAAATGAAGGATTAAACTTATACAAACCTGTTATATTGCTTTTGTATAAACAGTAGTTGTCATTAAACATATGTCTAATAACATTGATTGTAATCATGGAAAATATATTCGAGAAAGGTTATGATCGAAAGTTTAGAGTGAAAGAAAATCATCAACAAAATAATAAATATATATAGTATTTTTTTGTGTAAGTACTAAATCCAAATTAGCAGTAAATTTGAATGAAAAATAGGAACGCTGAAAGTTAATTTCATGGTTAATAATAACATTTATTATTCAATAAAAAAGGGAAATAGAAAAGCATGCATCATGCATCATGCAAGAAAAATAACATTTATTATTCAATGTTAATTTCATAGTGCATAAATTATTTAATAAAAAATTTACATGCATACATAGACTCTCTCTCTCTCTCTCTATATATATATATATATATATATATATTAACTAATGTATTTAGATAGCAAATGTAACACCCTAAAAGGTTACAAGTAATTTCCATTGCTCAAAATAAAAAATATATCCACCGAGAGTGTGCACATTAATTGCACTGTAAGAGGAAACATTTTGTCATCAAAATATATCTCTATTTTGATTATTTTCTTCGTATGTGTGTATGACTAAATTATATTGATGAACTTACATGTAAATCAAAAATTACATTATTTTTAGTATGTGATATTATCTAAACTTTCTTTCCATCTTATTCGTTTTGTCATTAGAATATAGAATTAATGCATATATTAGGAGTTGTATATATAAAAAAAAATTACTAATGCGTATATGTTTGTATATATCTATATGCTTGTGTGTGTGGGTGTATTTATATATGTATTTAAAATTAAATCTCTCTCCTAACTAGCTTCTTTTTATGCACAAGAAGACAAAAAGTTAATAAAAGGAACAATTAGTGGTTGGATACATAAGTAGCGGCATAAAAAGGCACCAAACGTACGAAATTTAAGACGGTAAAAATGGACTAAAATGTAAATAAAATATTAAATTTTAAAACACACATGGGCCTAAACTGAAAACTACCTACTCCTAAATAATGTCTCATATTCCCTAACCCTAATCATCCTCTAAAATCTAATTCTAAGTTCCCTATTCCTGCTCTTTGCAATGGCGGCTCTCTTCTCCTCAAAATACATGATGAAAATCAAACCTCTCCAAACCATAGCAAATTATATATCAGAACGAAGGTCTCAACGATACGAAGCTACACATACCATTAGTTTTGTCATACAACGCTCGGATTCGCCGAAATTTTGGATCAAACTTTCTGATTCTCGAAATTAAAAAGCAGCAGACGTAAATGGTTTTTTCCCCCGCTAATCAAGGTAAGAACTCTGATCTAAATTAAATAATTATATGTTAATGTTAATCGCGAGATTCTGATTTGTATACTATTGTTCTTGATCTGTGTTATGGTGATATTTGTATGCGATGTTCATGTGGTCATTGGAATGTGTGGTGATACTATGGAATAACTATGTTAGTCAGACCTGTAAAATCTTGATGTAGTCATAATAAAATTCCCATCTTATTTCTATCTTTGCTCCGTTCTATTTGAGACTAAAATTTTATTTACAAAACATAAATGACAAAGTTTTACTTTAATTTTGGTTTTTATTTTCATTCTATTTTCTTAAATAAAATCAAGACATGCAATCTTGTTTGTTTATTTTGTTTTCAAGTTTAACATTTAATTTTGTTGTTAAAATAAAAAGGACAATTTTAACATAGTTTTTGTTGACAAAGTAAAAAGACTAAATTTTATGTTTCTTTTGTTAACAAAATAAAAAGACTAAATCTTATGTTTCTTTTGTTAACAAAATAAAATGACCAATTTTTATGTTGCTTCTATTAAGACCAATGTTTATGTTTATTTTTGTTAACATAATAAAAAGACCAATTTTTATGTTGGTTTTGTCAACAAGATAAAAAGAAAAAATTTTATGGTCATAAATTAAAGGACAATTTTTATCTTTATTTTGCTTACTAAAATAAAAGCAAATGTTTATCTTATGCACAAATCAAAATACTATTTTTTATTTTGGTTTTGGTGAACATAATGGAATGCAAGTTTAACCTTTACTTTTATGTATAATATAAAATGTGAGTTTAAATATCCATTTTCATTTACAAATAAAAGTGAAGTTGGGACCTTTATTGTGACTCATCAGGACTACACCCAATTGTACTTGTGTTAAAATAGTGTGATGACGCAATTTACACCGTCGTGTTAATTTGGATATTATGACACCAAAAACCACCGTAGCGATAATTTGAGTATTGTATCACATATTTCATCGTTGTGTTTATATGGGTGTAGTGACCCCCCAAAATTCCACTGTTATGTTAATTTATCTAGTTGGGTTAATATGATTATAGCGACACCCAAAGAAAAAAAAAATCACTGTGGCGTTAATCTATATGGTTGTGTTAATATGGTTGTAGTGACACCTAATACTAGTGTCATATTATATAGTTGAAATGAATCAAACATGTGCATTAGAAATTATATTCAGATTAGAAATGTTTGCACTAGAAAAGACGTCTATATTAGAAATGAAATTCCCCTTTTTATTTGCATTTTACAATGCAAATATTACATAGAAATATAGATTGACTTTTCAAACATTTTCTTTGTTAAAAAGAAAAAGACATAAACATTTTCTTTGTTAAAAAGAAAAAGACATTAACATTTTCTTTGTTAAAAGAAAAATAATTTCAAACATTTTCTTTGTTAAAAAGAAAAAGAAAAAAATACATTAACATTTTCTAATGTAAAATAAAAGAAAAAGAATAAAATATGTATATTTTCTAATGTAAAGAAAATAAGAAAAAGTTACATTATTTTCTAATGTAAAGAAAATAAGAAAAAGAAACATTATTCCTAATGTATATGAAATAAGAAAAGTAACATTATTTTCTAATGTAAAGGAAATAAAAGCAATATGTACATTTTCTTATGTAAAAAGAGAATAAAGAAAAACATTTACATTTTTATGTAAATGTAAAATAAAAAGAAACATTTACCTTTTCTATGCAAATGAAAAATAAAAAGAGAATTTACATTTTTAGTGTAAAGAGAAAAGAATAAAAGACATTTACAGTATACATGTAAATAAAAGAAAAAGAAATTGAACCGTATGTAAATTTAACATTATTTTTAATGTTAATAAAAAGAAATTGAACCGTATGTAAATTTAACATTATTTTTAATGTTAATAAAAAGGAATTGAACCGTATGTAAGATTAACATTATTTATAATGTTAAACAAAAGATAATTTACCTCGTAAGAAAAATGTACATTATTTATAAATGTATATAAAAGGGAAAGATTGATTTACATTATTCTAATGTAAATATTAAAAGAGAATGGACCATACGATTTATTAACATTATTTTAATGTTATATAAAAAGAAAAGATTGTTTAACATTATTTTTGATATTGATTAAAAAGAAGATTGCACAGTATGTATTAACACACTTTTATTAATGTATGTATAAAAAGAGAAATTTACATTGTAAGAGAAATTGGCATTAACATTTATTTATAATGTTAATATTAGAGTATTTTCACCACATGATAAGACGTACACTTTTATTGGTAAAAGTAAGTTGGCATTTTCACTGTATGATAAGATTTACTTTTTATTTGTAAAATAAGGTAGGAATTCACCGCATGACAAGGTTTACTCTTTATTTTGTAAATATAAAGTAGGAATTTGCGATGTATCAAAATATACATTTTTCATGCGTAATGTAAAGATAGAAAAATTAACATTATTTTCAATGTTAATAAAAATAGAAAATGCATTGTATGTTAAGGTAACATTATTTTCAATGTTAATAAAAAGAAAAACATACCGTAGGATAAAAATACATTATTTTTAATGCATATTAAAGGAGAATTTTTCATCGTAGGACATGTACATTATTTATAATGTGAATAGAATGGAAATGTCATCGTAAAATAAAATTACATTTTGGATGTAATTGAGATTGAGAATGCATTTAGAAAGAGAATGAGTATTTTATATATGTAAATGGAATCATAATATAATTGAAAGATGAAATGGAATAAATAGAGCGATGAATTATAATTTACGTTTTAATGTAAATTATAAAGATTTTAAAAATAAAAATAAAATAAAAGGGAATAATTCACCGTCTAATTATAAATTACCTTTTTCATGTAAGATTAAGAAGTGGAAAAAAAAAGAAAATGAATAAAGGAAAAGGGGAGATGTATATAAGAACGATAAATTAAACGAATTATTTGTATATATATTTATATATATATAAAATTAAACGAATCAAGCGCGGTCGTTCGCGTTTTGAAATCGTACTTTTAAATGACTATACAAGAAGATCCGACCGTCGGATTTTCCCGAAACTGAAACCGTTAGGACCGACTTGGAAAAATCTTTCCAACGATATATATTACGTTAAGATCCAACGGTTAGATTCTGAGAAATGTAAAAATCAAAATTGGTTGAATGCAGCGCCATAGTCGCCCATGGACTTAAGGCGTCGTTATATAAAAATTTAATTATTTTAAATAATTAAAATAGGAATGAATCTTTAATAAAAATAATTATTAATGTGTAAGAAAGATTTTAAATATATATATATATGTGTGTATATATACGAGGATTATTTGGAAAGCCCGAGTTCATCTCATTCCAAATAATTAAACGACGTTAATAATCCAAGATTGGAAGACGGCGATAGAAGACCGTCAAATCTCCACATCGAATGGACGATGATGACTGTTGCATTAGAATGGCTCGCTACCATGATAAGGTAATAGTAGGAGTTGCCCGGACGTAGTGTTGATTTGTACGGGTTTGGCTTTCGCTCAGACCCAGAGCATAAGCTTATAAATGGATCGTGTGTCTGACATCGTACTCCATTATATATCATGTTATTAATCTTCTGTCAAATGTATGGATGTTTGGTGGCGGAGAATTTATTCTTTTGCTTAACACCCGTTCATATATTTCGGCAAAGGATTGGTAGTGTGATATGGAGTGATGATGTGGCATGCTAAGATGCAATGATCAAGGCTTTGTTGAAAAGCAGTCCTTGTGGATGATGATCAAAGCATAGTCTGTTTAGGCACTGCTTTGTGTATCTCGTGACTTCGCGAGCCTCACACCCCGGTATGAGTCAAAAATGGGATATGGACCGTAGGGAGTGCACACGTTTCTTTCTAGCTAGAGTGGTGTCAGTGACCTACCAGCCCTGACATTTTACTTATGTGGATGATGGATTTTGAGGCGTCTCGTTTTTTTTATAGGCCGTTGGTGGTCATACTATAGGTCCAAAGGGACCGGGAAACGTGTGTTCAGGCATAACTAATCCACTGCCCATAGGCGGGGACCGGCCCTACCGCATCCAAGGGTTCACTGCGGGGAATCCTGAGGCATTTGCTAGAGTGTCTCGAATCGGAGAGGAGCTTGCCCCTAGCCTCGACTCATGATGGAAATCCAATTTCCAATACGACCTTGCGGTTTTGATTGTATAACTAGTATTGGCGACATGATATATGGTACTCATGCCGTCTAGGATTGATACTTATGATTGAAATGTTTTTATTTAAAACATATACACACTAATAATACTATCGTTTTTTACGTATCAAGCATCTTTTGACCATTATAAGGTAAAACCCTATCCTCTGGTGTGCGTTGCATTGTGTGATGGGACTTGGGTCTTATAATGGTTTCATTTTTTCAAAAAGACATTGCGTTGTTTAACGATTTACTTTATTATGCACGGCAATCCATTGGAGTAAACCCGTTCCGCGTTAGCGGCGTGGTCCTTGGATTTGCCTTATTACTATTAGTTAAACTAGTTAAGAATTCTCACACCAGTCCCACGACTGACCTGTGGTTTGTTTCACTTTGCAAACTCGGGTGCCCTCTTTCCACACGGGCAGTCGAGTAGCTTTTTGCAGATATAGTTAAGCAGGATCCTGGATTGAAGTCTGAAGCCGGGTCCAGAATATTGATGGCCTTCCGCTGAGATTAGTTCCGCTGCAATGTATTTAATTTAATTTAAATGTTTCTTCCGCTGTATTATTTATCGATGTACTCTGATATATTCTGTACTCTGATGTAACATTTATTGTTGATGTTATAAAAGTCTGTGTTTTTGTTCTGATATGTTGTATCCCCAAAGTTAAAGTATTCGTAGATTTTCACCTTTTGGGTCAGACCTGTGTGGTTTATGGTCGATTCAAAGGGGTGGGAATTTTCGGGTCTTTACAACAAATGGGTATTTTTCAACCACAATCAATTAATTTCAACCACAAACAATTCTAATCAACTATTCGCTATCAACCAATTTTCACACCAATCACAACCAATAAATATCATCCATGGTCTGTGGACGAGGGGAGTATATATATATATATATTCGTATATAAATATATTTCGATTCACTTCAATTCATTTCAATGTCATTTCATCGCATATATAATTTTTACAACGCATATATAACTTATACATCGAACATACAACTTATACAACGCTTATACATGTGGTGTACAACGCTTATATAACTCATACATCGACTATATAATTTATACATCGTTGTTTTCCATATCGTTTATAAATTAGAAATCTCACATTGGGTTCCACTCCACCAAAAATAGCAGAAGGCTCAGAAAAATATGCGGTCTCTTCTAGAATGTAGAAGACGTCCACACGAGTCCACTGTCTCTTGTTTCACTGAATTTCGTCTACAAACGAAAAAGATATGATTTTTACAGTGAAATCGAAAACCGTAGCGCTTTAAAGTGCTATAATATAGTTAAATTATAAGTAGTCGTATACCTTCACAGTTTATTCAAAACTAGGTTTGATCTTTTCACCAAAATGAAGATGTTGTAGCCCAATCAGACCCTGCCACGTGAAGCGTCTACGAGAGCCGTCCCTCCTCCCTAATTCCTGGTGAACTTGACGCAGTGGTGGCGGAGCAATCGGGGTGCGAGCGGCAACACTTTGCGGAGGTGAATCGAGGCAAATACTGAACGATGTACTCCCAAACTTGTATGAATCTGTAGAGGGGGGAATTCTCTCCAAAATCCCCCAAAGAATCGATCGATTTTACTATATGAATTGGAAGAAAAGTGGATTTGAAATCCTGGCCTATTTCCGCCATTCGACAGTGAGGAGGAGCGGGTTTCAGAGAAGATGACGAGGAGAGAGAAAGTGAATAAGCCAATGGGAATTTTCCATTTATTTATTTTTGAATTTCGAAAATACCCTCTTTCACACACGAACCCCAATCCAGACCCAATGACTGTCATCCCTAGCTAAATACCCTATTCCGAACACAATGGGATATGTTTCTAAGGCCCATTCGAATGTTTCAGTCAGTTTTCCTTCAAATTAAAATATAAAACATTCAATATTTAATTTGAACGTACATTTCAATTTGCCAGGGCCACAAACTGATTCTAAAAATTCCAGAAAATTAAATCTAGCTATGTTTTGATGATACGGTCCCAACAAAACTAGTTTCGTCGAATTCTGAGATCGTTTGAAAAATGGCCATTTTTTGGCTGATCCAATTTAACAGAAATTGACCAATCACATTTTCTTTTGCCACGCTCACATACAAGCTTCAAAAATTATGAAATTTGAAACCTAGCAATAACTTCACATCCTGGATCCAACAAAAGTGGTTTCGTCGAATTCCGAGGTCGTTTGCAAAATGTCTATTTTCACGGGCTATATAAATTCTATAGCGACCTTTCTGAAAATTCATTTGGCCATAACTTTTGATTCCCGCTACGAAACTTCGATTTGTCAGATTCGTTAGAAAGATATTCACTAACATATTTAAATATTTTTGGTTTCACTAAAATCCGTTTTATTTTTCACCCGGTACAGTCAGTCAAAGTTTGAATTGAAATTTCGAAACTGCCGCGCCATTTCAGGCCATGTTTATAATTCAAATTAATTATATTCATTTTAAAACATCAATTCAAACATACTTTTCGTCGTTATTATTTAAAATATTTATTTTAAATATTTAAAATCCTCTAAAATAGCTAATTTAAAATTTTTAAACTGGTTCAGATTTTCCGGGTTGTTACAAAAAACATGGTTTTATGGTATAAGCAAGATTTTATGAATAAGCCAATTCTAGATCTACACAATTCAATCCATTTTCACAACATGTGAATTCACCACAAATGAAATCAATTTCGTCGCAACCAATATCAACCATTCATAACCACAATAGTTCAATCAAGTCGTCACTATCACAATGATTTTTATTGTTTCACCACAAATATATTTTTCTAAATTTAAAATTGAATTTTATTGATCTCACCTTGATTTTACTGAATTTCCAACGTTCTCTGTTTTGGTCCTAGTTGATTCCATTGCGTAGATCTCCTCTTCACGATTCCAAAGGGTCTGAAATCATTTGATTTCGTTTTCGTTTGAATAAGATACGACTATTTTAATATTAACCAAATAATTAAATAATTAATTAAATTAATTACATTACAAATATCTTCCTCCTTCTTTCTGTATTACGCGCTCTATAGCATCGCACCACCCTCCATTGAATTGCATGAAAATGGGGTGAAATGAAGCGTCGATATCTCATAAGCTGTCACTCTAAAGGTGATCATCAACGTTGAAGATATAGATCATAGAACGATCTATCATATTTGCCTTCGGAAATTTTGGAAATGGAGGAATGGATTGAAAGAGATTTGAGTGGAAGAATGAGAGAGTTTTCAACCATTGATTGGCATGGTGGCGGCTGTACATTTAGGGGGATTAGGGATAGGTTTTGAGAAGTTTATGATATTATATAGTGGAGACAATATATGTATGTATATATTTTTATTTGATTATATAAATTTGATTTTATCTTTTCACTTGTCTCTACATATGTAGTAGGTGACAATTGAAGTTTAATTTGCTGACTAGGCATGATGGACCACATGAATATATGGACTTAAATGAAGGAAATGATGAAAATAAAAGAAATAAATAGGATAAATAAAATAATGAAAATGGTGCATAAACTTAAATTTGTATTATTAATAATGGGAATAAAGAGGCAATTTGAATTATAACAAATGGGGAAGCTACTAATAAATACAAAAGGTAAAACAGTCAAATCTCGCAATATATATGTCATAGTATTAAATTCATTAGCCTCAATATGTTCAAATTATTCTCATTAGTTTTATTAACACAATAAATTAGAAGAAACAAAATGCGTCTTCTATTACATAGCATAAAGATAAATATGGATTCTAAATTCATACGCTAAAAATCATGTGATTCCTTATTTCATGGTCCCAAACTCAAATTAGTTAATTTATTAGAACATTTCCCTTTTTAACTTAAGATAAATGTATGTTTTCTATTAACAACGCACATAATTATCCTTAGATAGAAATATCTCAATCCAGTTAATACAATTAATGACAATATTACAATTAATGTCAATACAAAATTTAAAATAGACATAAATTAGGCAATTAATTTTTTTATCATACAAACATTTAATAGGTTCAATGTCAAATCAAATTAATATATATATATATATAACATGTATATATATAAACCATCAAGTCTAATGTTACACTTTGTTATTAAAGATAAAACTTGGACTACCAATCTAACTTTTAACTAATTGAGCATAAAGTTCAAATAAATCTTTAAGAAGAATTTTGATCCATTAACATGAACATAGAATTTTGTATCTAAAAGTTAGACTCCAAATTAAATTTATAAAACCAATGATCTAAAATAAATCATTGTAATACAACTTATATAAATTTAGTTTTAATTTAACAAAATGAAGAAAACAATATGTTACTTGAACAAGAAATTCTGGCGCATTTTCTAACAAAACTTCTTAAAAATAAAATTTTAAATTGGTTCTAATTTTCCTGGTTCTTACAATCTCCCCTGCTTAAAATATTTTTGTCCTCGAAAAGGAACGAAACTAAAAGTTGTTTAATTAACCTATTCAATTTTTATTCTTATTTAGTAGTTTTAATAATTTTATTAGGTAATTAACTTATCAAATATATATAACTTTTATATATTCAAAAATCATATTTTCTGAAATCGGATTATATATATTTATATAATCAGAATACGCTGATTATAAACTTGTTACTCTCAACTCATTCTAGGGCATTACTAACCCCATCTCTAATGAGTTTTCTCATTCTAGGATACTACTGATCCTATCTCTAATGAGTATTCTTATTGGATATTACTAATCCAATCTCTGATGAGTCTTTTGTTTAGTTCTAACGAGTTGTACCCCAAAGATTTGAGCTAACCTGGCTCTGATATCAACTGTAACGACACGCATTTTGCCCGCCCTTAATCGACTGCTAGATCGATCAAAATCGTTCAATACCTGCATACTTTAACTTTGGGAATACAATACATCAGAACAATAACAGCAGACTTTTATAAACATTATAATAATGTTACGTCAGAGCACAGAATATCAGAGTACAGCGAATATAATAATACAACGGAAGATAAATTTTACATTAAATATAATACAGTGCAGTGGAAACAAATAAACTTAACACAGCGGAAGACTTTCATTTGCTCTAGACACAGCTTTGAGCTTCGATCTAGGATCTTGCTAAAGAGATAAATATATGCAAAAAGCTACTCGACTGCCCGTGTGGAAAAGAGGGCACCCGAGTTTGCCAGTGAAACAAACTACAGGTCAGTCATGGGACTGGTATGAGAAATCTTACTTAAGCTATCTTATGATAAGGTCAATTATAGGACCACTCCGCTAACGCGGAATGGGTTTACTCCATTGGATTGCCAGTGCATATACTAATACCATAAATAAAGCTATGGATTTATAATGCATCAATCAACATGCAATTCCTCATTCTACCCATTTAGGCTTAATCCCTAACTTAGATTTTCAAATCCAATTCTCTTTACAGAAAATCCAATTCTCTTTACATAAATTATTCCTTTCGACTTTATTTCCTGATTTCTTATTTCAAATCATTATGAAATACATATCTATTTTTTTATATCAAAGTAGATTTCACTTCGAGATTGGAAAACAAAACATTTGGAAATATGAATTCCAAAACATAACAATGCATAAAAACAAGTATGCAACCAAATATCGGTCATGTTTCCTCAGACCAGGTAGTGTGCGCCCTAACCTATATATATATATATATAGGGGTGTGTGTGTGTGTGTGTTTGTGTGTGTGCGCACCTCCCATTTAGGGGCAGGCTACACTAACGATGCACCATCCCACCTATGCGGGATAATATGCACCGTCCTCCACTTCTAGTCGCTCTTGGGTCACTCGATCTCTAGCCACATACTTGCTAAATCATTTTATATCCCGAAGTAGGGAAAATCATTTCACAACATAATCACAAGTATAATCAAATCTATATAGATTTCCAATTTCAAATCATCTCGAAATCATCGGGTATAGTCCTCGAAATCCTTTCTGTTTTATAAAACATTCCCTGTCCAAAATCGGGAATAATTCTTCTTTTTTACTTAAGAAAATCACTTTTCAAAATCATTCATTAATTTTGAAATAAACAACATCGCTAAACACCTTATAGTCAAATCGTGAGGTGTTTCAC